>OY292277.1:52888270-53511521 GCA_958496175.1 Sisyra terminalis
AAGTTTCCTTCACTTTTATCCAATATCCTATATCCAATATCCGTTATCCAATCCTACTACCATAAACATGGCTTGAATTAAACTTTATGACAACAAAGAAGAGTTAAAATGATTTAATTTCGGAAGAATTAAAATGATTTGGAAAATATTAGTGCCTCAAAGGTTCAAACCATTTTCAATTTTCAACCTTTTTTGTTTTGAAAGTGATGTAGGTCCATTTCAAGGGCAGTCTAAATCAGTGATTCCCAAAGTGGTCTATATCGACCCCTAGGGGTCTATGACAACCTGCAAGGGGTCTACGTCAGCGAAAAAAAATTTGGGGGTCCACGATAGTGGATCTCAACACATACACTGATAGTACCTATTTACTTACATCATACTATCTTATAATATCAAGACATATACATTATTTATAAAAGTACCTAGGAAGTTATAAACGTACCTATGTTTTTACTTTAAGGTTTTAATACTAAACTTCACTGCAGTTAGAAATTTACAGGAAATCAATATCAGGTAAGTAGGGGGTCTACCCAACACGGAAAAACATGGCAAAGGGGTCTGCGACACAAAAAAGTTTGGGGAACTCTGGTCTAAATGATGATTATTCTTCTTGTAACTAGAACAAAGTATGTTAATTATTATTTAACTGCTAAGTTTTCAGAAATTACTGATTTCATTTTCGTTGTTAACAAAAACGTCAATTATTCCCTCCTCGTCCTTAGTATCTTATGATCCTTTGGTTAAAAAAATGATAACACTATAAGGATTTTTCTTGAAATGGACTTAACTCACTTTCAAAATAAACTGCGCATATATTAGATAACTTTCATAGATTGCAAGTTGATAATTTTTAAAAAAATCATGTTCTGCCTAAATAAGGACTCTTGAATTTTTTCTTGTAGATTGATTCCAAACTATCCTTCAACAAAAATTAACGGTAATTCGCAAGCATGGCTTAATTCCAACGGCCCTGATATCTTTGCTACATTACAAATTTGTCTTGAAGGATTTTTTTCTTCATTCCCGTTAATTAATTGAAGAAAACCCATAAATTAAGATTATGTTCCAATTGGTAAAAATAATTAAAAATTCTTGGATTTCTTCTTAGCATAATCCTAAATGAAACATCATAAATTAAAGTATTCCCAATTCGAAATCGAAATCATCAACTAAAGATACACTATGTTGTAATTTGAGATCCTAAAAATGTTCCTTTTGCACTATGAGAGTTTATTATAACTCCATTTTTAATAAAAAAATTAAACACCTATTGAACAAAAGTAAGAACTTATAATCAAAATAAGATTTTTTCGCAGACTTTGAACAGTTATACTGTGTATATAATATGTAGAATATATTGCGGTCCAATTTATGTAGTATAATTTCATATAATAATATATAAAAATCATACCATAAACATAAAATATTTGTGACGTATTGCCCAGATACGTATTTCGATTGTCAAACAATCTTCCTCAGTGGTCATCAAGTAGTTTGGATGACTTCGTAACTGCTTTGACTACTTGATGACCACTGAGGAAAATTGCTTGGCAATCGAAATACGTATCTGGGCAATAGGTCGCAAATATTTTATGTTTATGGTATGATTTTTATATATTATTATATGAAATTATACTACATAAATTGGACCGCAATATATTCTACATATTATATACACAGTATAACTGTTCAAAGTCTGCGAAAAAATCTTATTTTGATTATAAGTTCTTACTTTTGTTCAATAGGTGTATTATTTTTTTTTATTTAAAATGGAGTTATAATAAACTTTCATAGTGCAAAAGGAACATTTTTAGGACCTCAAATTATTACATAGTATATCTTTAGTTGATGATTTCGATTTCGAATTGGGAATACTTTAATTTATGATGTTTCATTTAGGATTATGCTAAGAAGAAATCCAAGAATTTTTAATTATTTTTACCAATAGGAACATAATCTTAACTTATGGGTTTTCTTCAATTAATTAACGGGAATGAAGAAAAAAATCCTTATAATAATCGCAATTAATTATGTGTTAAACTATATTGTTTATAAATTTTTGTAAGATTATCTTTTAACAACTTTTACTTATTAAATAATTGCGGTAGATTATAATATTGTATTTTTTCCATCGTTTATTTTTAACTGAATTAAATTTTAAATTTAAAATATGGGTTCTTGGAAATTTAATATATGACTCGTTTATTTTGAAAGTGGTGTAAGTCCATTTCAAGGACGGTCTATATGCTGATTCTTCTTCTTGTAACTAGAACTAAGTATATTAATTATTTAACTGCTAAGTTTTCACAAATTAATGATTTCATTTTAGTTGTTAACAAAAACGCCAATTATTCTCTTCTCCTTAGTATTGTATCTTCCTAAGGTTAAAAATGATAACACTATAGGGATTGTTCTTGAAATTGACTTAACTCATTTTCAAAATAAACGGTTCATATACTACTTCATAAAAATATTATCAAAAATAATTCAAAGAAATGGTACTGCTTAATAGGAAGGAATGATTAAATTTAAGGTAAAATTGATAACTTATGCTTCAAAATTTTTATATGCTTTTTCAAATCGCTGGAATAAGTGAAATATGACAGTTCTGTAATACTATCGTTTAAATTTTCGATGGTCGAATTTTGAGTTCTTTTCTCAAAAATCTTTTTCAAAAACAGTTACCTTAAACTTCAAAAATTATCCAAAATCACAACTGACAGTTTTAGTTTCTATAACAACGAAAAATTTCCAAAACAACCACAAAAAATATAATGTTCCCACTTGCAGCTATCCTTTATTTATCAATTGACGTAAAAACTTCATCTTTATCGTTTTTTTTTCACCCCAAAAAAAAAAAAATCTCTTAAAAATTTCCAGATTATCCTTCTCTTGCTTTTCTTCTTCTTTAATCACACATTTGAATGGTCCACCATATGGCAAGCATATTCAGTCCTCGACTGTACCATAGTGGGCACCTATCTCATCCTCATTTCCACCTATCTTCTACTCTTTCTATTGGACCAAACACCAAACGTAACCGAAGAAAATTGTTTCCTCGTTGTCGGCATATTTGCATTCTGCATTCTTGTGTTCAACAATTGTAATTTGACAGGTAAACCAAAACGTAAAATTTTTCAACCGAACCAATTGAAATTTTCCACTGCTCTTCCATCTTCTTCTAGTGCATGAATTCAATCGAGCCAAACATTGCATATGTGTAATTGGTGAAGTTTTTGTAATTGTGTTATTGATCACCATATTAGTTAATCAATCCGCCGCGGACAATACCAATTCGATCGAGTCCAATAACGAAACATTTCGTGAATTATTAGAGAAAATTAAAAAGAAATTCGAATAAGTTTCAATTGCAAAAAATTATTTATTTTTTTAAAGAAAAAAAAAGGATAATTATTTTGAGGCTCTTTAAAACAGCATTATTAAGAAGATTATGATCCCTATGATTAATAAAATTTCTATCACAACCAAAATCACAAACATCATAACAACTGCTCCACGAATACCTGCAAGAAAAGTCAAAAAATTTAAATAGTTGCACTTTTGAAACTGCTTAGTTTTTCGTAGTCTTAAATCTCTATATTTTCAAATATTTTGGATCAATTTTTGAATAAAAATAGTGCATTTGTTGCACCACACTCAGGTCTTTCATTTTTTGTCGTTAATAACTCTTTTTCGTTTCGTATTTGGACGATTTAAAGTTACGATACCTTGAACTTAGGTTTCTAATAAATTACTACAAATTGCATAAATGCAGTTGTAAAACTAAAATTTGTGAAAATGCAAAGAACGAAAACATCGACAAATCGTTTTGCAATTGCAGCAGTATGCATTCCTGGAGTTCCTCTAAAACTACGATTTTTTTTTCTAAAATGTCTCACCGTATATAATTCCTTCAATTGTAGTGAAAATAACGAAAATTATGAGTACTATATAAAGAATTTGTTGTTCTAAACGAATAGGATGTTGTCCTTGTATGTGCAGAATGCAATAAAGTGACGTCATAATAAGACCTGAAATAAGTCCCACTTCTCCAATACCTCGATGATATGTACGAGTATTATAAGAGTCAGAACGATAAGAGCGCCACAAAAAATGTCTATCAATAAAGAGTACTGCTAATGCATAAAGTACCTATAAAATGCAAGAAAAAAAAAATCGATGTTTTGACAATTACAAAGAAATTACAGTAACTCACAATTAAACATATATAGACTCGTAAAAACTTGTCCATGATGTCACTTAAGGCCCTTTCTGTTTATGGATTGTATTTACAAGAAAAAAAAGTAACCACAAAAAATGCCAACTTAAGTGTTTACACTCAATACTGAAGAAATCAAATAAAGAATTTCATGTTAAAATGTAAAATTATTTTTCAATATTGAATTGTTAATGTCAATGCAAAGCTTTCTTAAAAATTTCTAGGCAAAAAAAAATAGAAGTACACATTAATAGGCCCGGAAACAATTTGCAGTAAAAAGTAGACCATTTCATCCGGTTTTCCATCGTAAGTCCACTTTTTGCAACAACGAATAATTAGTGCCAAAATACTTGGATTTGTCCAATCTGATTTGGATCTTCATTGTTTAATTATGTGAAGAAAAAAAAAACGATTTTTTTCTTCCATAAATGTCTTCTTATAACATTCAAGAATAACGTGATAAAAGTATTGGAATAGCTGAGCAATATATTTTCACTGATAAAAATTGAATTAATTGATAATAACATAAAAAAATATCTTAAAAAAACTTTAAATGCGTTTTTCTCGAAATCAACTTTTTAAAATTGGGAGACAAAATTTCTCAGAAATTATCCGACGGATTGACTTGAAACTGGAGAATATTATAGTTCAACACGTCTTCTTGGTACTGAACCTCTGAAATTGGCCAACCCCCCCCCTTAAAGTGGGAGAGAGGGAAAGATCCAAAAAAAGGTCGTTTTTTTAACTTTTTTTTCAAAGTCGCGCCATTTTGTGAATTTTCAACTTTTTTCAAATTTTCGAGGTTCAGTACCAAGAAGACGCATTACCAAGACCTACATTCTTTAGAGAATCATGATCCGACTTCCGGTTTCCGAGAAAACTTGTCTCCCGTTTGCCTCCTCATTTTTGAGGACCCTTTTGCAAAGCGCTGTAAAAGGGGGAGGGGGGAGACTTATCGGGGCAAATAAAAAAAATAGTTCAAAATTTCTACTTTTACATGCCGAAGACCGTTTTTTAATATCTCTAAAAAAAAATGGCAGCAGTTTTCAAAAAGTCATTTTGTTTTTACGTTCTGACGGTGATCCACCCTTAATCGATTTGTTAAGTGAACCATTTGTTACAATCAATTAAAAAGATTGCATTTCGTTAATTCTTCAAAAAAATTAAAACTTTATGTGGGAAACCAAATGAATCTGGAATAAATTTTTATACTTCCAAAATGCAGTTTCCGGAAAAATTACTTGTTTGCACTACTCTCTGTTGGTGAAATGCAGTCAATCTTGGACATTGATTTTTGTGCGAAGCATTATGGAAACCATCTTCATCAATTAAATTATGTTAATTTTTTTTCTGACGTTTAGAAAAATGGTTATTTTAGTTCAACTTTGACCTCGAATAACTTTTGAAGGAATAAATATAGAATATATTGCGGTCCAATTTATGTAGTATATATTAATATAATAATATATAAAAATCATACCATAAACATAAATTTGAACAAAATTTTTTGTACCTTTTTTGTAGAGCGTTAAAATTTACGTCAGAACAATTTATTGTTAAATCTTTTCATTCATTTGTTTCTGAGAAAAAAAATTAAAAGTAAAAAGTCAAATAATCCCATGTTATTTAAATGGTAAAAGTAAAATGATTCCGGTACAGTTTAATCAATTAATTAAGAGCTTAATTGTATTGGATATTTTTTTTTATATCTTAAACTAAAAATTCAGGGGGCGACCGATATAAAAAAATCAATTTGGGAAATAACGGACACCCTAATATACATATTATGTACTCTGAGGTACACACAAATAATGTATAAAACATGTAAAATTTTATCATTGGATCTGTAATTTGTTGGATTACAAGGTACTTTTTCGTAAAAAAATCCAGACTATAGAGTACTGCCTAAGATCTCCTATAGTCCAGACTATAGGAGATCTTAGGCAGTACTCTATAGTCCGATAAATTTGCTAATCCGACTTTGCCCAGCAAACTGTTTGTCAGATTACCAGGGGCTCACTTTAAATGCTATAGTTTTTGCATTATTGCAGATAATTGCACTAATTTTTTCAAAAGCACATATTATGAGGCATTTACTTTAGCAATAGAAAAAAAAATCCTGCTTTTCTTGCAAATTTTTTTTAATATTTTCATTGGATTAAAATAGAAAACACTTTTAAAATTCCACTGAAGCTCTCCATATATAAAGCTTTTTTTATTTTATATTAAAATTATTCAATATTCCTCTTCAATAAAAATTTCCTTTCCAAAGGCAATTTTTCTTCTTGTTTTTTATGGCACATAAACTTTTGTCAGTTTTAAGACCAACAATTAACTTTTATTTTTACGGATAAAATTGCATTCGTTCCATGCAACTTCCTAGCTGTATTATTTTTTTTTTAGCGTCAACATCGAAAATTTAAAATTCAAATTATTTCCTTCCCGTCATATAATTTATAACGCACATTTTGTTTATATATACAAACCGCCCTGTTCTTCTTGTTTATTCACTTTGGCTGCATTTAAATTAAACATATAAATAATAAGCCAACAGCAAAAAGGGCTCTTCAACCACCGGTTTTTTTGCATAAAAAAATTGTGCATTTTTTCCTTGGTCCCTAAAAAAAATTCAATTTCCTTTACATAGAAAAAAATGGCCTGGTTTTTTGAACGGCATTATTAATAACCATTATCGAAGAAAACATCTATTTTATAATGAATAGGGATGAAATGGTGGAAGAAAAGCAAAGTTTAAATAGTTTCATAAGTTATATTGAATAAAGTACGTACCTAAGAAAAGTCAATTTATTGATCAACCAAAGTTTAAACCGAAAATTTTGGTAATAAATAAAAAATTTCCTCATTTTTAGCAAGAACAAATCGTTACTCTAACTTTCCATTTAAACTTATAAAAATCGATCTTTTTAGGCACGAAATATTGATTTTTTCCTTGCACTGGACTCCAAAAAGATAATTCGTTGACAAGCCATAAAACACCGATCGATTGGCCCATAAAACCTCACCATCCAACGTGGAAATCCCCCTTAAAATTTACTTGAAAATCTCCCATAAATCCCCAACAAAAAACGCATATACATTGCAATTTAAAAATGCCGCCAACGTCGAATGAAAAATGATATGTCAAATAAAAAAAGGACATTAAAACGCAAGCATATTGCAAAAGCCCGACGACCGACACAAAAATACAGTTGTACCACCACAGTAACGACGACAAAAGCTCCATCACTTTCCCTTTTCTCGCATCAGATCGTAAAAAGCTTTAACGTGTGATTGTCCCCGCCGTTCGCCGTCCGTGTGCCCGTCATCACTCACCACCGAAAGCCCAAGAAAAAAAGCTTCAATAACTTTCCCATAAAAGCTGCACAATTGTCAAAAATAAGCGCCCGAAAGCTTTCAGAGTCATCGCCAACTTTGCACCACCCCATCTCTCGAATTGTGCAGTAAAATATTTTACAACCGACTGCAAGTAATTTCAAAGAAGACATTTTTTTTTTCAGTTGCTTTCTGTGCAAACCGTGAGAAAATATTTGAAATTCATGCACTGTTTTTCGATTTAAATCATACAAACGACCGTAATGCACGACAAATGAAAAAACCAGTTCTATTAATAAAACCACAAATCATGTTCTTAATGACGATAACTAATGAAGCATTTATCACAATTATTATTAAGGTATACGTACGTACGTGGAGCCACGGCATATACGGATTCATAATTAAAACATATACAATTAATATTTTTTAATCTTTGCATCATAGTCGGGGCGATATTTCAATGTAAATATTTTTGCATTTGCAATTAAGACATGTTGTGCAAAGAGGAGGAAGAATTTTTATGGAGTGTTTAGATAATATTCGCTGATAGAAGGGAATGGTTGGAAGTTCTTTGAAAAACGACAATTTATATTCTATTGATGATAGATATTATTAATATCACTAATTACTATAGAAAAAATAAACTTATCAAATTGTTCAAACTGGTTTCTAGACTTTCCAACTTAAATTCGATGAAAAACCATACAGATTTTGTTGTAAAAACATCGGGAAAACTATTTCTTAGATTTTCAAAAGTTAAACTCATTTTCTTCAGATAAAATCAAACATTGCAATAACTAAATAACTATAGAAAAAGAAAAATATTTTATAAACCTTGTGAGGAAAAAACAGAATAACATAACAATTTTTTTTATAAATCTTTGGTCAAAACTAATTTCGTTTTTCATACTTAAGATAAATTATTCCTATTGGACTGAAAATGCATATTAAAAGGTGCATTCTTCAATGTTAGAATGCATTTCTTGAAAAACTAATCATTACAATTTCGGCTTACATAAAATGCTTTAGTCTTTTAATACAATAAAATTGAAATTTTTTACATCGATTTATAGATCCTTCCTCTATCAAATTCTTGTAAAAATCATTTTTTTTTTTGGTTGAAAAGTTTACCAGCTACATTGGGTAGCTGAGAGAATTTTCTTATAATTTATATAATTGTTTAATCCTTTTTGACTTTCATTAAATGCTATAGTCTCCAGATGAAATAATATAATTATTTGTCTGGATTTTTACATTGCTTTGGGGTACTAATTTTTGGACTCTTTGTACTTCTACAGCACTAATCTACTGCGACTAGTGCTAAAATAGACGAATTTTATGTCTGAAATCTTTCCTAAACCTTATCCTGAAGAAATACTTTATAAATAGCAAAATAATTGCAGACTTCCAAGGGAAATAAATGAAAATATTTATTAGAATAATGGCTCAAAAATTATAGTAAAATATACGAATTTTTAGCCTGAAATCTTCACTAAACCTTATTCTGGAGATAATATTATATAATATAACAAAATAATTGCAGACTTCCAAGGGAAAAAAATGAAAATATTTATTAGAATAATGGCTCAAAAATGATAGTTAAATATACGAATTTTTTGCCTGAAATCTTTACTAAACCTTATTCTGAAAAAAAACTATATAAATAGCAAAATAATTGCTGACTTCCAAGGGAAATAAATAAAAATATTTGTTAGAATTATGGCTCAAAAATTATAGTAAAATAGACGAATTTTTAGCCTGAAATATTTACTAAACCTTATTCTGGAGAAATATTATATAATGTAACAAAATAATTGCAGACTTCCAAGGGAAAAAAATGAAAATATTTATTAGAATAATGGCTCAAAAATTATAGTAAAATATACGAATTTTTAGCCTGAAATCTTCACTAAACCTTATTCTGGAGAAATATTATATAATATAACAAAATAATTGCAGACTTCCAAGGGAAAAAAATGAAAATATTTATTAGAATAATGGCTCAAAAATGATAGTTAAATATACGAATTTTTAGCCTGAAATCTTTACTAAACCTTATTCTGAAAAAAAAACTATATAAATAGCAAAATAATTGCTGACTTCCAAGGGAAAAAAATGAAAATATTTGTTAGAATTATGGCTCAAAAATTATAGTAAAATATACGAATTTTTAGCCTGAAATCTTCACTAAACCTTATTCTGGAGAAATATTATATAATATAACAAAATAATTGCAGCCTTCCAAGGGAAATAAATGGAAATATTTATTAGAATAATGGATCAAAAATTATAGTACAATAGACGAATTTTTAGCCTGAAATCTTCACCAAACCTTATTCTGGAGAAATATTATAATAAATAAATATCCTAAATCCTAAAACGCATTATTAAAGTGGTTGCTTAAAAAGCACTTTTTTAAGAGCTTTACCGAAAGAAAATTTTTAAGTTGAATTGACTAACCTTAATAAATCCCCTGGTGTCCTCAAAAAATTGCTCCCCTGCTGCAGTATTGGTGATTTTCTGGTTGATATCCATCTAAAACCAAAAAAAAATATTTTATTTTAAAGGAATAACTTTATAAGGAAAATCTATAAAGAAAAAAGCATAACATTAGGCTCAAACCTCATCTAGTCGTATTAAAAGTTCTAAGTTTAATTTTGGAAGATATAAATTCCGTAAAAATATAGAAAAAATAAAATATTTTTGATTTAAAGTACGGAAAATTATATCAAAGAACCACCTAAAAGTACAATTAACCATTGGAAGATTAAACTGTATAAAAAAAATTCAAGAATATTTTCTTTTGTACAAATTAAATCAAATTTTACATGAAAAACTTTTAAGTTTTTAGCAACAATTATGTCCAAGTAATAATCCAAAGCTCTTTAACATTATTAATAGAAATAATGTGAAATATGTCAACAAAGTTTTTCACACTTCAGCCTCTAACTTTCTTTCTATTGCCTGACAAAAAAAAACCACATAAAAATTAATATTTTTAGAACTATCATTTGGTGTAAATTTGCTCCACTTGTAAAAGCATAATTCAATATAATAAACACGCGTGTTTATCCTCGGCCAATTCATAAACTAGTCAGTTCATGAATTTGCAAATTAAATAAAATTGAAATTAACAAGCCAATAAAAATTCACACTGTCACATTTATTGTCTAATTTATACGCAGAAATGGATCGTTTCGACTTGCCAAACATTTTGTTGATTTGTTAATTTCATTTCTATTATTTTCGGAATGAATTTATTTTTTTTATTTTTAATAAAACATCGTTCTATAGTTCTCGTTCAATGACATTGAATAAATTTCACGAAAAAAAAAAACGGCTCATTCGTTTGTGCCAATTTCATTCAAACTTTATTGGTGGCAACACTAAAATATTTATTGCTCGTCAAGATATTCTGGATGGGACGGCTTTTAAGTGATAAAATTAGAAGAAAAATCGTTTGGGTTCACTTGAATTTGTTGTTGAGAAAATACGAATGTTTGATGATCAAAAAGATTTTGAACTGGTTTTTTAGATTGGGCAATCAATTGTGGGTTCATTCTTTGGGATATAGAGATAGAAAGTTGCCACAAAGTGGCATAATTCGTCAATGAAAATTGGGCACCAAGAAAAGTATATTAATAACGGCATACCAATGGGAAAGTGATATTTTTTTTTCAATCTCTTCTTGGATAAGACCAACTTTTACATGAGAAATTACGACAATAAATCTTAGTTTATTTGTTGGAAAAATTTTCAAATTCAAGATAAATCCTTTTGGCACCCCCACGTTGGTGGCGCCAAGCGCCCGAATGACCAGATCGTTCACACACCACCTAATACTTTCACCACTTTTCACGCCTCTCAAAGTTTCAATGCAATTTTCATATTTCTGTCCAAAAATTTCTAAAAATATTTCACTCAATTATCATAAATAATGTAGATTTTCCTGGAACATAAAAATGTTTCCATCTTCCTCCATAGCCACTTAATTAACATAAAACGTACACTTTTAAATTAAAACTTGAAAAAGAAAGGGGTTTGGAAAAATTAGTTGAGAATTTCATAGCACCCACAAGAGCTTTAATCTTAAAGCTTTAATTCAAACTTTACACAAAAAAATGAGGAAAAAAAACATTAAAAGACGCCCGGTTAAAGTTCTTATCTAAAACCCTTCTTTTTTTTTTAAATGACCGACAAAAATAATTTACACAAAAAGCTCAACTTTCCATCTGGCAAATGAAATGAAACATTTTACGACAATAAATTTCACAGACACTCTCACTCTTCAATTACCATGTTGCCAAATATACTTGCTATTGTCTTAGTTCTTTTTTTAATATTTTTTACAGTTCAGAATTCGTTTTTCTTTTAGTTAATGACAAATAGTCCAATGGAAAACGGCACAAAAAGTTTCATTAAGACGTTTGTTTTGTGTTTTATCGCATTTTAAATTGAAAGCTCGTTAAATTTATGACTTGCCGGTTGTTTTTTCTTATAGAAGATGATATTGATTTTTAAATGAAATAACTAATTTAATTTTAATTGCTTGCTTTGTGCAGTCAATCGAAACAATCGGAGTTCATGTAAGACGTTGGGAAAGAATTTTGACGTTTATTTTTAAATTTATGGATTGCATAAGGTAAATATTTCTCGGAAAGTTTGAAAGATGTGAACATTTTGAACAGTCATAAATCATATTTTTTGTAGATAAACCAAGTCAAAGTAAACATAATTCGCAACAATGCAAATATTGTTGAAAAATGATACTCTTAGCACATTTTTCTTTATACTTTCATTGAAGAAATGTAGTGTTTTATCAAAATAAGATTTTTTCGTTGACTTTGAACAGTTATACTGTGTATACAATATATAGAATATTAGGGTGATTTTTTTTGACTTTTTTTGGTCCCATCGTGAAATTATGTTGGAAATACCAAAAAAAAAAAAATCCCTGAAAGTTTGAGCCCTTAATATTAATTTTAAGTCCTCGACCAAGACGTGTAAAGATTTCCCATTGAAAATACACGGAAACTCTGATTTTTTATTTTTAAATTTGTATATCTCAGCGGCATTTCATGGGATCGCTTTTATCGAAGATGTTTTTTTCTCAAAATTAAACGCTCTACAAAAGTGCCCATTGCGACAAAGTCGTAACTCACACCGGTGAGGTAGTACGGGCCACTGAACCTGATTTTTCCATAAAATTCAAGGCTTAATATCTCCTTAATATTGATCTTCGCGATTTGGTCTACAGGACCTGTTTTGTAGGAAATCAAATTCTCTACAAGTTTTTCATTTAAAATTTTTCTGTAGCTCTTGTTATTTACGAAATAAATGCAAAAAAAAAACGCAAATTTTATGGAAAAATCAGGTTCAGTGGCCTGTACTACCTCACCGGTGTGAGTTACGACTTTGTCGCAATGGGCACTTTTGTAGAGCGTTTAATTCTGAGAAAAAACCATATTCCATGTGTCCATATTCCGCTGGGGGATATAACAAAAAATAGATAGTCTTCTTTCGGGAATAGATGGGCTGCAGAAGTTTGGGGACCAATTAAAGGAAGATCGATTTTTCGTGGAATGTCTATTTTTTAAGGAGCAAAAGGAACAGTGTCAAAGAAGGATTAACACTGCAGAAGGAATCGAACTATATCAAGATTTCTGAAGTCATTGTTACCATGAAATTATTACTTAATATTAAAGATAAATAAAAAAATATTTTAAGTGTTTTTCATTGACTTAACCATTGAAGTGATTTTGTAGATCAAAGATCAAAGATTTTCGAAATTCAAGTTATTTTCGTATTCCATTTTGATGACTAAGCATTTATCAATAAACAAAATGTTTCAACGGCATGAAAAATTCGAGGAATTGAAAAAATTAAAGACCAATATCAACAGTTACTTAATTATTGTTTCCAAGAAAACCCGAACAAAAACTGAAGAAATTTCACACATTTAAAGAATTACTTTAGTTCAAGTTTTTTGAATTTTCACGTTTTCAATAGATAATTGAGTTATCTCGTATAGGGCGCTGGTATTTTCAGTCATGGATCTTTAATATAATTATTCAATAGATAAAAGTATTTGTTTAATAAATCCTTCACACTTATCCAACATATATCACTGTTCTTAGATGTTCTTTAGGAGACCATTTACTGGGATAATGTACATCATTATTTTTGCATGATCTAAAGTCATTAGTAAATTAAAAGTAGACACTATCTGAATATTTATTCAATAAAATTCTTTTCGATAAAAGAAAATGTCTTTTTAGGCATTGAAACTGCATACAAGTATAACCCATTAATGATAATTTCGCTAGAAAAATTGTAAGAAACGCTAAAAAAATCAAAAAAAATATTTAAAGTTGCAGGGAAAACTAAACCAAAAACTGTTGGAAATTCTCAGTTGTAATGACAGTATATTTTTTTCTTATTTTAGTCGGAAATTCGATTAAATTTGAAGTTAATTCAAGACAAATTGTCAATTTGGTTGAGATTATAGAATTTCTTATGTCCTCTGGAAAATTCAATTACGTTTTTAAATGCAAACCCTAATCATTTAAAGAAAAATATTATCTTGTCTTTTCAATACCTTTATGGGTATATTTGGTCCATTTTTACTATGGAATAATATCTATACCTGCAGTTTTTCATATTGCATTTCCAGTACAATACAAAAACCGATATCATACCGACAAAAAAAACAACTTTAAAATTAGTAAATTAACTATAATAGCCCAAGAGCTCACAATAGCTAAGCCTTCGTTTTTTTGGAAAGGTGTACATTTTTTTGGGAATGTCCCGAATACAGGTAAAAACGATCAGTAACTATGGAGTTTGAATGGTGGCTACTTTGCCAGACAACAGGTTGCAAGAGTGTATAAAATATAAGCTAAATTTCATCCAAGTATTAAGTGAATCGAAAAGTAATTTCGTTTTTTAATATGCAGGCACAATTACAAACCCAAAATTTGCCTAAAGCTTGGAATTTTTTACTACTTAGTAAATGGTGTAACGATTGAAATCAATAAAAATCCGATGAAATAATTTTGGACGATTATAATATGTACGTCAATATCAATTTCTCCTCTTTAATTTATTATTTTTTCCATGGTTTTTCTTCTGCATAGAAGTCTTGCATTACCGTTTTGCAAAATTGATTAGAGATATTTGACAGTTCTTCGACTTTCTGCCATACATTTGGCACCATTTACCTTCTTAATTTTTTATGGGTTAAACTTTTTGCCATTTTTCGTTAGTACCAGTTAAAGAAATGAAAACTATCGAATTTGAACTTAAAAAAAATTATTTGGCATTAATAAACATCTAATTCACTGAGAAAAACAATGAAAATTGATTATTCTATAAAAAATTTCTTTTTTGGTTTCATTTTGATTATTTAGAATAAATTTACCAAATTTTGAGGAATTATTATGGCAAAAACTAACACATAAAAAGCTCATAGTTATTGGCACTTTTATATCCATCATTTACTTCATTTTTGACTTAGACTACTTTCAAAGAAAACCACTCATTCACGTTAGAAAATACAAATTAATTTTTGGCAAAATTAACGTTTTTAAATTACATGTCTTTTGGTGGAAATTTTTTAATAAAACATTTTTTTTAAACTCCCTAAAAAAATTAAATTAAAAACTCTTTAAACTTCAGGACCTAAATATTTAAAGCAAATAAATTATTTGACAAGCTTGAATAAAAGCTTAGTAAAAACGCTTAATTTAAAACAATGACTTATTGTTCGTTTAACTATTCAAAAACACAAAAATTTCAATATATTTGAGTAAAAAAAATTTGGTCAACTCTTAAAAAATTATGATGAAAGGAGTAAGGACGATAAGTATAATGAATCGGCTCCAGAAGGATATTTGGTTCATAATATGATTTAGGATATGTTGGTACTATTAAAATAAAATAATTCAGTAAGTTTCAAATCCCTATGCATTACCGTTTCTTCAAAAATCGAAAAAAGCTGGAAATCAGAAGAAAAAAAATCTTGGATTTTTGTGTAAAAAATTCGGTTTAATTTTTTTCAATATTGCGTACCGTTTTTTAAAATTTAAAAAACACAAAATTTTAGAGGAAATTGAATGGGGGGAATCCAAAAAAAATAGTTTCGTGATTGTACCAAAATTGTATCATGGTAAAAAATTAAAATAAAAATAAAAAGCTCTCTTTTTGAAGGATCTTTTAAATCGATAAAGCTCTTTTTTTTTTATAAAAGCTACCATCAGCCCCTAAAACATACAAACATACCCAAAATTCAAATAAATCGATTCACAAGTTTCGGAGAATTTTTTTTTTCTGATTTCTAGCTTTTTTCGATTTTTGAAGAAATGGTAAAACATAGGGATCTGAAACTTGACGAATTATTGTATTTTAATAGTACCAACATATCCTGAAATTATGAACCAAATACCCTTCTGAGGCCGATTAACTATACTTATCGTCCTATGTAAGAATAATAATAACCAATATTTAAAGCGGTTTTCACTGAAGAATCAAATAATCACTCTCAACAATTGTTAATTTTAACTATTTATATCTTAAAATTAATTGTTAAATTTTCACTTACGATTTAAAAAAAATCTGATAAAACTTCATAGATCTTTTTTAATCTGTTTAAGAAAATTACGTTTTCCAAAATAAATCCGTAAATGTCCAACAATATCAGATCCCTTTTAATTACCGTTTCTTCAAAAATCGAAAAAAGCTGGATATCAGAAAAAAAAACTCTTGGATTGTTGTGTAAAATATTCGGTTTTTATTTTTTTTTTCAATATTTCGTAACGTTTTTTTTAAATTTAAAAACACAATTTTAAAGAAAATTGAATGGAGAATCCGAAAAAAATAGTTTCGTGATTGTACCAAAATTGTATCATGGTTAAAAATTAAAATTAAAATAAAAAATATCTTTTTTAATGATCGTATAAACCGATAAAGCTCTTATTTATTTTGCTAGACCATCAGCTACCATCAGCCCCTATAATATATTTAAAATTCAAATAAATCGATGCACAAGTTTCTGAGAATTTTTTTTTCTGATTTCCAGCTTTTTTCGATTTTTGAATAAACATTAATACATAGGGATCTGAAACTTGCCGAATTAATGAATCTTAATAGTACCAACATATTCTATCGTCCTATGTCTTTTGTAAGAATAATAATAACTAATATTTAAAGCGGTTTTCACAGAAAAATGAAATAATCAAACTCTCAACAATTATTAATTTTAACTATTTATATCTTAAAATAAACTGTTAAATTTTCACTTACGATTTAAAAAAAATCTGACAAAACTTCAATGATCTTTTTTAATACGTTAAAGAAAATTAAGTTTTCCAAAATAAGTCCGTAAATCTCCAACAATATCAGTTACAATTTTTCTTCGCATTAAAGATATTTTTATACTTTAATACTTGAAATTTGAAACATTCATTACATTTTTTTGTTAAATATGTTAAAATTTCCATTAGGCTCTTACTCTTTTTCTGTTGTTTCAAGTAACAAAGTAAATGTTTCTCACTCCAAATTCAATTTTGGAAGTATAGAATTTAAGCTTTAAAATGACGAAAATGCACTTATGTATTGTAAGTATTTGTAATTTCAATACAATATTATTAAAAACACTTGGAAGTATCATAAAAAATAATTCGCTTATTTTTTTGTTCAGACAATATCTTTTCATTTGAAACATCAAATTTAATAAGGTTTTCTTTCTCTCTCTTTACATAATTGCTTGTTTTTGTATTTATAAAATAACGACCGAACCGAAAATAAAAACAAATTTTTCCCATAAAACTAAAGTAAACTTTTCCCTTTATTGTTCTCATACAATTGTTAAATCGATTAAAACCGCAAAGTTCACCACAAAGTTCTCCAATTTTTAATTCGAAAACTTGTCAAAAGTTTTTCATTTTTCCGATCAAAATGCTTTCGGATAGACTGTCGGAAAATTGGTGCACGTGGTGAAATTTAAATTTAGACCGCGTTTCGATTGGCTTACAGCATCCCCACTTTGGTGTAGTCCAAAACACACGTGTATGTGTTCCGTTCTCTATATGAATCGAGAGAATCGTGGAGAACGCGTTTTGTTGGTATTCGTCCGGAGTCGAGACCGGAGTGATAGGCGAGCTTTCTCCCATCGTTAAACAATCAATTGCGGAAAAATGTGTCGAGTGTGAAAACCGTTCGGTTTTTCGATTCGAATCCGTCCAAAATGCATCGGTTGCAGTATGTGATTCAACGGGAAAATGTTAAGGAAAATGCGTGTCAGGGGAAGGCCATAGTGCGGGGTGGTAGTTCCGGGGGGCATAGCGATAGTTTATTGTTGCGACTGGAAGATTCGGGGGTTGCAACCAGTGCGGATTTACCCAGTGGAGGATTAGATGAAGACGATGATATAATCATTAATCATGTGTCTTTTCGGAATCATCAACATGAAGAAGATTTCGAGGATGACCTTCCCGAAGATTTGATAATCCCGACGTCGCCGCCACCCCGTGGCGTTTTCAGCGACGACGAAGACGATGACCTCGACCATAATAAGGAAAACCGCGTACGAACTATTGCACCCAATTGTGCCAATGGTGGTGAATTTGTATGTGAAGTTCCTCATCATCATCCCCGTGGTAAAAAGCGGCGCCGAAACGCACCTCGTGGTTCTCTTGGCAGTGGTACAAAACATTCAACGCATTGTACGGCCAATACAATACGACAGCACTACTATCCCGAAGGGGGTTGGGGTTGGATTATTGTGGTGTGTGCTTTGATTGTGCAAATTTTAACGCACGGTCTCCACGTGGGTTGGGGTGTACTTTTCGATGAAACAATACGACGATTCCCCAAAATAGAAAGCGTTCATGCAGGTATTGTGGATTTTTCATGTTACACCCTAAACTAGGCCAAAAAAAATGTCTATATTTTTTTTTTTTGAAAAGTATATCGAAAATATTGTTTAGGGTGACACAAAAAAAAAATCGGGAAGTTTGAGCCCTTAATATTAATATTTAGAGATCTATCATCTTTAATTACGATTTTTTATTTTAACTTTCATTTTTGCATCAATGCTGTCAAACTATCGCGGAAAAAAAATTTATCTGCACATATATTAATAGAAAATTAAATTCCCTACAAAAAAGGTCTTTTATAAAAATTTTTCCAGATCCACCGTTTTCGAATAATCAAGCTTCAAACATTGATATAATTTTTAGATTTATCTTCTTTATTTTGCAATTTTGTAACTAACGAAGAAATAAAAATTTAGAAATTAACAATAGATTCTTAAAGGGAATTTAATGCTCTACAAAAAATGTCTCTTAATGTTTTTACATAAAATCACTTATTATTAATATTATTCTGTATTATTACCTGATGATGACAGTTTAAAACTGTCGAAACGCGTCGTAATAAAGAAATTTAATTGAATCTCAAAGACTTATATATATTATTATCCATTAATTGATTGTGATTCGGAAATAAATAAAATATTTATCAATGTTAAAAATATCAAGGTAAAATAATTCATCTGCACATATATTTATAGAAATATAAATTCCCTACAAAAAAAGTCTCATTGAAAATTTTTGCCAGATACGCCGTTTTCGAATAATCAAGCTTCAGACTTTGATATAATTTTTAGATTTGTCTTCTTTATTTTGGAATTTTGTACCTAACGGACTTATAATTATAAAAAAAACTAACAATATTGATTCTTGAAGGAAATATAATGCTCTACAGAAAAGGTTCCTTACGATTTTTACATAAAATCACTCTTTTAAAATTGGTTCAACAACGAAAAAAACAATAATTTAATTTTTTCTTCAACTTTAAATGTGAATAGTTTTTGAAAAAGTGATTTTATGTAAAAATGTTAAGACACCTTTTTTGTTGAACATTAAATTTCCTTCAAGAATCTATATTGTTCATTGCTATACATTTATTTGTTCGATAGATACAAAATTCCAAAATACAGAAGATAAATCTAAAAATTATGTCCAAGTTTTAAGCTTGATTATTCGGAAATGGCGAGTCTGGCAAAAATTTTCATTAAAACGTTTTTTGTAGGGAAATTAATTTCCTATAAAAATATATGCAGATGAATTATTTTACCTTGATAGTTTGACATTTGATTCTTGAAGGGAAGTTAATGTGCTACAAAAAAGGCTTCCTAAGGTTTTTACATAAAATTACTCTTTCAAAATTGGTTCAATAACGAAAAAAACAATAATTTAATTTTTCCTTCAACTTTAATGGTGAATAACTTTTGAAAAAGTGATTTTATGAAAAAACGTTAAGAGACCTTTTTTTTAGGGAATTTAATTTTCTATCAATATATGTACAGATAATTATTTTTGCTGTGATAGTTTGATAGCATTGACGCAAAAATGAAAGCACAAAAAAAAATCGAAATTAAAGATGATAGACCTCTTAATATTAATAGTAAGGGCTCAAACCTTCCCGATATTTTTTTTGTCACCTTTAACAATATTTTCGATATACTTTTCAAAAAAAAAAATTGTCGGTTTTTTTGGCCCAGTCTATTACACCCACATAAGTTTTGGCAAGACAAATATTATTTATGAGGGAAAATATTTCCTTAATTCATTCCCAAAGAAAAATAATCTCTTAAATAAATATTTATCCAAGTTAGATTCCCACTACTTTCACCACAAAACGAGGCGTGAAAATTTTTTTTTCTCAGAAAAAAACTTAGATTATAACAAATATTTTCGCAAATAAATTTTCTATTGATTGTTAAAATTATTTTTCCTTAGTCAAATTAAGGAAACAAATTTTCAATTTTGCCCCATTTGGCCCTCAACCATAGCCCCATATCCATTAATTTGCACAACAATTGTGACAAAGTTTCTATTGAACAAGAAATATTTTCCATTTGCTGGAAAGGCGGCGTCGTTTTGTTGAAAAGCTCCGAGGAGCTTTGTCGCTTAATTGTTTGGACGAGAGAACCGTAATTAGTGTTATGAGTGGTTTAACAATTTTATTGTACAACACTTTCAATGGCAGAGGGATCTGGTGACTAAGGCCAAAAATTCACACCAAGAATTAACGAACAATATATATATATACAGTATATATAATAAATGGGAGATTAGCATACCTTCGTATAGTTGATACGTTTAATTTGGAGGAAAGGTCATGAACTCGCAATAAAAATCGGGTAGGAAATGAACTGGGGACCCGGCAAATCGACCTTGAGAGTTCAATTAACGTTTAGATTGAAAGTCACTGACGCAGTCAATTCCGGAGGGAATTTTAAGAGCCGGAATTATGAAGTTGATTAAGATTATATGATCTGACAAGTCTTCAACAAATTGGGGAATTAGCAC
The DNA here is from genome assembly GCA_958496175.1 of Sisyra terminalis. Classification (NCBI taxonomy): domain Eukaryota; kingdom Metazoa; phylum Arthropoda; class Insecta; order Neuroptera; family Sisyridae; genus Sisyra; species Sisyra terminalis. The sequence goes on from OY292277.1 coordinate 52,909,199, forward strand.
GAGAAAAATTATCCGACAGGAAATAAATGGAATGTTTAATTTAATTATTTTATGTTCTCTTTTGATATTTCCACTAAAAAAGAACAAGTATAAAATATCTTACGAATTTATACTTTCCTTTGATATTTCCTTCGATTTTTTGGACGATTTTCCAAATAATATAATAAAAAGATTACCATCACAAAAATATTAAAAGTTTATAAGAACCACAATATAAAATCATATTCAATTCTTTCAACACTCCAAAGTATTTATCCAAACACATCACATTCTCAAATTCATTATTTACCAATGATCTACATTAGACTGATTCAAACAAAATGATGAATTTTTTTTCTTAATTATATCGAAAATATTGTTAAGAATGACAAAAAAAATCCTGTGAAAGCTCTTAATATTAATATTAAGAGGTGTCGCATCGCAAATTTCGATTTTCCATTAAAATAGCGTGGGAACAATATTATCTTGCACTTTGGAATTTCATAGCTCACGTTGATGACAATATTTCGGAATGACCGAGGTATATTCTTGTAGAAAATTGAACGATCTACAAAAAAGGTCTCGGAAAAGTTTTTGATATATTTATTCCTTCAAAAGCTTCAAAAGTTATTCGAAGTCAAAGTTGAACTAAAGAGAAATTTTAATATTTTTTCAATTTTTTGACGCAACCATCAATTTTATGGGAAAATTGTATAGGATATTTTTTGTAGAATATTTTTTCCCGTAACTTATCTCCATAAAAGTTTTTGATTTTTTTTACCATATGGGCCATATGGTCCTTGAAATGAACTTGTACCACTTCCAAAATAAACGGCTCAATATATCATATTATAAATTATCAAAAATATAAAGAAGTAAATTTCGATCCATAATATGTCTACTTATGAATTATCAATTGAAATCCACTAAAACAGGCGTTTTTTTTTATTTTCGAAGGAAAATTCAAACGAAACTATCAATGTTTTGAAAAAAAAACAATTTTTCAAGATGAAGCTTCTAGTTCAACCCTTAATTTATCTCTATAAAACAGTACATTTCTAACATATTTAAATTGTAAAGTTTCACAGTACAAATCCCAAATTATAAATCTTACTTCGAAAAAAGTCAACTTGGAAGATCGTGGTTTAAGATTTAACCCTTATGTAAACTCATTTAGGGGATGAATTTCACATAATTCAATTTAAGCAAAGGATAATAAGTATTTTTTCCCCAAATTTCTGCTTTTCCACCTTTGTAACTTTGACTACGCAACAATGAATCAAGCAAAAATGTAAAGGTACCATAGATTTAACTTTAAATCAGAATTCTCAAACTTTCAATATTTGTAACCCAATTATGCTTCCTTCTTTTAGGACTCTTAATTTAACTCTTAGAAAGGGTTCACAAAGACAACATCCACCTTTTGTAGAACAGACCTCAAATTTAAAACCAAAATTTGTTCTACTAAAAAAATAAAGCTCTGAAATTTAACCCTTATCTAAATTAAATAGGGGGAGAGAAAAATGTAAACAATAAATAAAGGGTGACTTGCCAAAAGATTTAGTTATTTTCTCAAATTTCTATCTCAATCAATAGATTTGATTTTAGAGCAGTGCTTCTCAAATTTTAAATATTTGGGATCCAATTGTCAATCACTATACAATGAAGTTTCATTGAGGTGATTTATACTTTTATTTGATCATTGCTTTGGGGTGGGAGTGTAAAACTTAAATAGATTTAAGCCGAATTGGCTCTTCAATTTAGATTTCATTTAAGATTTTGGTTCCCCTCCTCCTTTATCTGTCGAAAATCAGGGCTAAACAAAAAATTATCTTGGATTAAAAATCATGATATGATTGATGATTTTCTTTGGTCATTGCTTTAGAGAAAAAAAGGGTAAACCTTAAAGGTACCAAATTGGAACTTGAAATTAAGATTATTTCTCAAATTCTTACACTATTATTTTCCTAAGTTACCAGAACAATAATGATCTTCACCAACCAATAGATTTGATATTAGAACAATGCTACTCAAACTTTAAATATTTGGAATCCAATTATCAATTACTATATAATAAAGTTTCATTAGCGTGATTGATAATTTTATTTGGTTATTGGCTTAGAAAAAATGTTGTAAAACTTAAATAGATTAATGCCAAATTGGCTCTTCAAATTAGGATTCATTTAACATTTGGGTTCCCCTCCTCCTTTATCTGTCTAAGATCATGGCTAAACCAAAAATAATTTTGGATTAAAAATCATGATGTGATTGATGATTTTCTTTGATCATTGTTATAGGAAAAAAAGGGTAAACCTTAAATAGATAGGTTCCAAATTGGAATTTCAAAAGCTCATTTTTTTCCTTGAAAAATTTAATATTTAGTTCCCTCCCCCATTATCTGTTTAAAATCAGACCTAAACAAAAAAAAAACTTTGGTTTAAGATTGAAGCACATTATTGTTCAAATTTCAAGCTGATATTTTTTCAATGATCAAAGAATTGGTCAACAAATTTTAAATTGCAAGAACAGAAAATTATTTTCTTCTAAAAAATGCATCCGTTGGACAATTTTATTCCAAAAAGTTCTCCAATTTGAACCCCTAATGAATAAGAAAATAGTTTAAAAGACCGATTTTCTGTAAAGTTTCAAGAACAAAATTCTAACATCAGTAAAGAAATTGTCAGCAAAATTCGTATTTTAAGAATCAAAAATCATTTTTCATCAGTTTTCCACCAAAATATGAATCTTTTTGATACATTTCCTGCAAAAAATCGTCAATTTTTTTATTGAAAATTGATGAAATTTTATCTGTGTTTGGGTAGGAAATTCGAAAACTTTTACATCCGATCTAGGAACATGTTTTGAATCTATGATTACAAGTTGAAACTAAAGTTTCATAAGAAAACTAAAGGAAATATCAAAATTAAAAAAAGATTACCCCAAAAAATTGTTCAATAACGATTCTTTATGCTTTAACGTTTCTAAAAGTTCAAGTTTCGTGTGTGTTTTTTTTTTTAAATAGCTTCATTGAATTTTATTTTTCCAGTTGAAAAATAATCACTTTTTCATTATTATAAATTTTCTTTTCAACGACTTCCACGTCTATAGATTGGCGAATGGGGGCGCTCTCGACCATTTGCAGTTCACAGCAATTCATGGCGCAATAGATACTTACTACGGTTTTCTATTTTCCGCTATTTTTTTTTTTTTTTTTTGAAAACACTGAACACTGATAAAAATAAATTATTTGGTTCGATGTACGTTTAATAACCCCCGTGTAAGCCTTTAACGGCCAAATGTGACAATAATTGTGTCGTCGAATGGAAATATCGCCCCAATCGCTTCATATGGCAACATAGTAAACTTTTAACATTTCCCCATCTAATCTCCACGACATTTGATAATGAATGAAATAATTAAGTTGAATTATTTCTGCATTTGTAACAATTCTCATTACACTCGCAATGCATCCATACGAAAACTTTCTACACATTTTGTCTTAAACTGGAATTATTCACGTGGAATCGGGAGATTAACCCTTTCCTAGAAAATGAAATTCACTAACAATAATATTAAAATAAACGGAGGAAATGTAAATAATACAAAATCTGCATAAACTCATTAAATGCAAAATATTAATTTTGTTGCGTGAATAAAAACAAGGGATGATGGGGTTGGAGAGAACAACAGGGTTAAACTTGGGCAATGCAATTCTCTTGTGGTTAAGGATGTAAATGGGAATTATTTTTCATCCCGTAAATGGAAATTACTTTGCAAGTATAATTCAAATTATCCGACAATTAAGAAAACAGATTTGTGTGAAATATTCAAAGTTTTGTTGGAAAAGTTTACATTTTCACTTGAAGTTTAATGGGCGAAGTTATCAAACGGCTTTTCTTGAAGAATTTCGGAAAATTAAGAAAATTAATTTTTCTATTGTTGTTTTAAAAGAAATCTACCAGAAAATAATAAAGTAGTCTTATACAGTTTATTATATTTGGTTACTAGAAGCACTTAAAAATGATTATTGACAAAGGGAGTTTTTGAATTTCTCCCCCTTAAAAGGGCACCCCTATAATGAAATCAAAAAATAAAAATAAAGGAAAGGGAAATGAGTAGCAAAAGTTAAAAGGTAAAATATTGTGGTAAACACAAGAAGGAATTTTTAAGTTAAACAAAAATGTTAAGATAAGTAAACAAAATTTTAAATTTGTAAACTTACACGTGTAAATTAATTGTAGGAAATAAAGTTTTATAATTATTATTATAAATAATTATATTCTAAACAAACAAGTAGGTGCATTTGTGCAAAGCCAAAATGCAAATATTGAATGCATAATTTTAAGATGACAAACATTCATCATTTTACACTAAAAAATATACGACTTAAGTTTAAATTTCTAAGTCAATATTTACAAATACTGGATCATTAAGTTTTGCAATACACCTGGAGGTCCAAGAACATCATCCTCAAGAGTTTAATTTTTGTTTTTTGTTAAAATGTGTTACAATCCCTTGTTTAAGAATAATTAACGTTATCAATAACAGATATAAATCTCATGAGATTCCTGAAAGAACCTGAAGGTAGACGTGGACATCATCTTCTGGAATTTTGCTCAATTTTTTTTTTAAATTATTAGGAAACACATAGCGATTTTTTTTAAATTGCTGTTTACGAAAAAACGAAGTTCTTCGACGAATTTGGAGGTAATCGGGCACGTTTATCTTCAAGAATTTTTCCAAAATTGAAACAAAACAAGTTCCATCGTCACATCGATGAATTTCTTCCAAATTTCCAACAAAATTATTTCGAAAATTCAAAAGGGGATTTCAAAGTTATTGTTAACAAATAAAAGATTTATGAGGTTTTCCGAGGCACCTGAAGATTGACGTGGACATCATCTTCTGGAGTTTTATTCAAACTTTTCATATAATTAGTACGAAAAATATTCAGGAAGGTTTTTCTATGAAAATAAAGTTCATTAACTCACCGAGGAATCTGGCGAAGCTAGATGTTTATCTTCGGGATTTTTTTTTTATTTTCGAAGAACAGGAGTTCCAAAAAGAAATGGACTCTGTTTTTAGGAAGTTTTAATTTAATTCCACAAATTAATTCAATACATTTTACAAAAAATCATTAAGAACCTTCAGGAGATGATGTCCACGTTTAATTCCAATTAATCTCCTAGAGAATAACTTTATGAATTTTATGTTCCAAGTCAGTGACCTCAAAAAATAAACTTTATGTGTTTTGCATACTCATTTTACGAAAAGTTTACACAAAACTCCTGAAGATGATGTCCATGCATATCTCCAGGTACGTCGTACAATCTTATGAATCTTATATCGATAATTTGTGATTTTTAAGTCCAAATCTATGAGAGTTTTCGAATGAATTTTATTCGAAATTTGGAAGAAAATCCAGAAGAAATTCATCTATGGATTATCAGAACTCCTTTTGTTTAAAACTGTAAATTTGAACTGGATTCCAGAAGATGATGTTCACTTTTTAGTTAAGATACATCAGGGAATTTTATAAAAATTATGATTAGATTCATTGACCTCAAAAACCCCATGTATTTGATCTTCGAAGACGTTTTGCTTGTAATTTGGGAAAACCACAAGAAGATGTCGTCCACGCCTACCCTCAGGTTAATCGAGGAGCATCATGAATCTCAAATATTTAATCAGCAACCCCAAAAACTCATGCTCAATAAACTCCAGAAGATGAGGTTTTTTGGATCTCCAGGTGCTTGGATTAAATTTATAGGCCCAATCTTTGGGATCACCGATTCCAAAAACCTTTGAGTAACAAAATGATGTCCTTTTCTTGCATTTTCCAGTGAAAAACAAGAATTTGTTTATTACCGGAAGAAAATGCTAAGAAAATAAGGATTTTTTCAAGTTCACGAAGTTAAAGATCTTTGAAGAATACAAAGGTAGACGTGGAAGTCTATGTTGTGGAGTTTTTCTAAAATTGAAGTAAAAGAGTTCTAATAACATACAAATGATTTTTTTATCCGAATTATTTCTAAATTTCGAACAATATTACTCCGAAAACACAATCGAAAAAATCGATAAGATCCACGCTATTGTCAGGTAGGCCGAAGAACTTTATGAACCATAAATTCATAATCAGTGACCTCAAAAAATTCCCAAGAGAATGATTAAAACTCATTTCCAAAAAAATGTTCAATAAACTCCAGAAGATGAGGTTTCTGGATCTCCAGGTCCATGGATGAACTTAATTAACCCGATATTTGTAACTACCGACCTCCAAATCCTCTGAGTAACAAAATTAAGTTTATTTCGTGCATTTTCTTGAGGAAAATGAGATTTTTTTGTCACCTCAAAAAAAAAAAAATATGCATTTTTGAACTGCACAAATGCAATCACCTGTTTGTAAAGAAATTACTGTTTTTCTATTGTATCAAGTAACCAAATTGAAAAACTAAATATCAATTCGATTTGTTCTTTAAACTAGAAGAATTTTTCTAACATATTTGGTTCTATGATATTTCATTCTCCGCCAAAATATCGTCTAATGCAGCGGTTCCAAACCTTTTTCAGTCGCGGACCCCCAAGGAAATCAAGCATAATGCCAAGGACCCCTGAGTGAAAAAAGGTGCAAATTTTGGGACAATTTTATATTTTAGTATTCCTTCATTAAACTCAAAAACAAACAACAAAAAAGATAGATGCGTATGAGACCGCGGACCCCCAGGGGTCCGCGGACCACAAGTTGAGAAACAATGGTCTAATGTATAATTTTTGGTGATAAAAATTTCATAAATAAAAAGACACCTGAAATCATATATTTTTAATGGTTGTTTCCAAGAAAATGTGTTTCAAAAGCTTCCCACAAAAAATTCATCTTCTCCAAATAATATCGCTTCCAAAAGCTTTAAACTAGTTCCAACTATAACGAGTAGTAAAGCTTCATAAAGCTTAGATAAAATTTAAAACTTTACGAGTCAAATAACTTATGTACATAATTACTCACTTTAATTAAGTAATAAACTTTTTTTTCATTAAAAAACCGACTAGGGGTGGACTTTAATCACACAAAAAAGCTCAATGTTATTTAAAACGATACAATTAAATAAATTGGTTTACCCCATCATCCACCCTAATACAAAAGTTTCGTTTTTTTTTGTCACATTTTCCCTGAAGACCAATAATTTGTGCCCATTCCCAATCGGGGAAAATTAAGGCATATTTTATCTAACTTTAAAATGAACCTGAATCGAGAGTTTTTGACGTACAATACAACAGCATGGGGTGGGACAATCAATATTCAGGTGGCCTATATAATTTTGGAATACATAATAAGGAAGACTTTGCGGTGCATTTGATATAAAGGCGGTTTTTGGTATGGGAGAAATGTTGTCGTAGAAAATATTTTCGTGTTTGACACACTTCTATTACCTTCATTCCTGATTCATCTCGCCCCCCCCATATTTAATGGGATAGACACGTACTTGTGTAACGGCAGGAGGGAAGTTTAGCGATTTGCTTTTTCCGGAATAGAAAACGGAAATATCTAGCGCCGTTAGATGTTATGGTGTGATGAAAATCTTTCCGAGTGCAAAGACGATTTTTCCATTATCAGCAACAATGTTTATCGTCATTGCCATCAGGAGATAGTAATCTTCGATTCATGAATTTGGTTCGAATAACAATTGGTTTTAGGGATTTTTTAAGAAAAAAAATTAAAAAGTTTTAGTGGGGTTTTTTGTTAACTTTTGTAAACTTTTTCGCAGACGTGCGATATCTTTAGTCCAAAGCTTAGAAAGTGGAGGGAAAAATTAAATTTTTCCCAACAACTTTACTCGATTAGTGTTATCTTGTCTGGTTATTGCTTCGTGCTATAAAGGGTTGAAACCCCTATTATCACGATGCACTAATTCTCAAGTGAATAACTTTGAAAGTTTCGATATCATAGTTGCACATTTTCATATAAAACATTAAAAAATCGATGGGGTAGTAAAGTTTTAATACATTGAAAATTTATATGTATTTATTAGGGGGAATGAAAAACTATGAAAAATAGCACAAAGTTAAATTTCCAGTGGAGAAAAATTGTCAACAAAACAAAGAGACAAACTTAAAAGCGCTTTTGTCGTTCGGAAAGCCACAATAATTTTTGAACCCTTGGTTTTTATTTACGGAAAATACGCGTGGAAAGTTGTAAATGTTTCTTTTTGTAATGAAGAATTGCTTTATTCCGCAGATTTATTTGTGCTTGTTTTCCACTTGGTCTTTTATTTGGAACTTTAAACCAATAAAACATTTAACGGTCTGTGGTCTATAAAGAAAATGAATATAAAAAAGAAACCTTGAAGTTTATAAATTTTCTACACTAAAGATTTTTAAGGATCAGTCCAATTCTGTCGGTCCAGCACTGGTCGCTTGAGTTTTTTTTTAATTCTGATTTTTTTTTGCTGTCATCCCAACATGTTGGTAGTTCAAATTCATCATTATTTTAATTTTATTGTTTTAGTTTTCCAGTGCTGGCCATATTAGTTTTACTAGGCGCAGACATTTTTACACTTTTAAGGGTTTGCGGAAACTTGATTATCTCAGGCCCTATTTGTCCTATCAAAATGAAACTAAAAGCAGTGAGTTCATAAAAATATAAGCTATAAAGTTGTAAAAAGACGTTTTCACCTTAATGTAATTCTAAGAGGTGAAATTTCAGCCTAAATTTTTAGTTCTCATTTATAAAAACTCTAATTTTCACGGAAAGATTGTGAAGGAAGGGAAAGAGTCTACACGTTAAAACTTTATTTTACAAATAATTAGGTACTAGTTGTATTCAAAAACAAAATTTGAAGTCTGAGACTTTAAGCCTTTTTAAAATAAAAAATGTCAAAATTTGGAAATTTTTAAAATTTGCACTTTTCTGAGCTCAATAACTCTCTGGTGGGGGCCCAGATAAAAATATGAAATATCACCTCATTATAGTACTGTATGGTAGTATTGTGCACCTTAAATTTGGAGATTGAGATTTGACTAGGAGCAGAGGTATTCCAAGTACAAAATGTCAAAATAATGCATACTTCAGTAGAGGTGCCTATAATGTATTTGACCATTTAATATGACATATACTTGGCAAAAAGGGCATAGTGCACAAAACAACATATACTCTGGGCTAACTGTTATTCATATCTTAAATTTAAAACATATACTTCTTTCGGCAAGCTAATAATACGCTCTTTTGTAGAGCGTTTGATTCTGTGAAAAAACCATCTTCGGTAAAAGCGATCCCATGAAATGCCGCTGAGATATAGAAATTTAAAAATAAAAAATCAGAGTTTCCGTGTATTTTCAATGGGAAATCTTTACACGTCTTGGTCGAGGACTTAAAATTAATATTAAGGGCTCAAACTTTCAGGGATTTTTTTTTTTAGTATTTCCAACAAAATTTCACGATGGGAGCAAAAAAAAAAAAGTCCAAAAAAAAATCACCCTAGTACGTACCCATAGTCATTGTCGAACACCAAGATTAGTTGATTTTGCCAAGTATATGTCACATATTAAATAGTTAAATACATTATAGTCACCTACTAAAGTATGAATTATTTTGACATTATGTACTTGCAATACCTCTGCTCTTAGTCAAATCTCAAACTCCAAATTTTAGGTGCACAATACTACCATACAGTACTATAATGAGGTGATATTTCAGATTTTTATCTGGTCCCCCACCAGAGATATTGAGCTCAGAAAAGTGCAAATTTTGAAAATTTTCTAATTTTGTTATTTTTTATTTTAAAAAGGCTTCAAGTCTCAGACCTCAAATTTTGTTTTTGAATACAACTAGTACCTAATTGTTAGTAAAAAAAGTTTTAACGTGTAGACTCTTTCCCTTCTTTCACAATATTTCCGTGAAAATTGGAGTTTTTACAAATGAGAGCTAAAAATTTAGGCTGAAATTTCACTCCTTAGAATTACATTTAGGTGAAAACGTCTTAGTACAACTTTAAAGTTTATATTTTCATGAACACAGTGCTTTTAGGTTCATTTTGATAGGACAAATAGGGCCTGAGATAATCAAGTTTCCGCAAACCCTTAAAAATGCGAAAATGTCTGCGCCTAGTAAAACTAATATGGCCACCACCGGAAAACTTAAAACAATAAAATTAAAATAATGATGAATTTGAACTACCAACATGTTGGGGGTGATAGCACACAATTTTTTTTTTTTTAAATGGTCAAGCAAACATTTCATTTATTTTTGGTCTACTTCATTTGGACTGGCCATTAAACGAAAGTTCAATTTAATTTGGAAAACTTTTTGTTACATTTATCCTGTTGTCTGATATAATTTTTCGTAATCGATTTTATAAGGATAAAAGGATTTATTTAGTGAAACAATTTGTAGATTTGACTTAGAATAAAAGCTTCGAGTTTCAAGCCAATCTTTAACTCATTTTTTTCTGTGAAAAAAACCTAAAAATTTAACAATCAATCATTGGAGAAAATTTCCGATTTTTGAAGGTTTCGAAACGGAAATATCGCGAAACGGATATTATAAAAGAAAAAAAAAAGAAAGGTTTTTTCGTCTCAAGAGAAGACAAGTTTCGGAAATTTATTTTAGTACGTGTGGAAACGTTTTTTTCTTTTCTTTTCGGTGGTTAAATATGAAAAGAGCTCCCGTAAATAATGGTTTTTCTCAACACTTTTTCCCCGGTATTATTTTCATTACGAAGATCATTCATTTTCATAGGTGAAGGCGAAGGTTGGATCGTCATCGTGATTGACTAGATTGGAAAATTTGTTCCGCACGCAGTTTAGGCCCCCGCGCTTTTCTCTCCAAGGAAAAGCCCATTTTTTACAAGCCTTCACAATGCGAGAAAAATCTCATCAATTTTCACATGTACGGGGAAATTTTAACCGAGTGGGACGATATCTTCGATCGACACTTTTCCTATGGTATTATCTCGTTTAAGTGAAACGATTTTTCTTTTTCTATCTTTTTCCACGTAGTATTTTATTTATTTAAAAACGAACAATATTTGTTAAATTTTATCGCACAACAAAATCAAGACGTTGAAGAAGCTTTTGTTCGAATTTACGACAGGGAATTTTCGCAAATATTTAACGAAGAAAGATGTTTGCCGATGAGGGAAAACAAACGAATTTATTTTAACTAATGGAAAATTGACATTTCCTAATGACTTTTTCGTTCGGATATGTTTTTGTTTCGGATAAATATAAACAGTGTTTTCAATGGGGAAACTTTGTCGATTTTGTTTGGTCCTTTTCAATCGTATATGCAAATTAAAGTGGTGAAGTGTACAAGTTTTAATGAAAGAGAAATTCCGTTGAAACAATTCCCAATTGAACAATTTTCTGTGGTGGGTTTTTCACCGCATTTTCTCATATAAAAAAGGACAATTTTACTGACGAGTAAAAAGGTTTATGGTCGTAAAATATAGTGCGATTTCGAAAAAATATTCAAAAATAAAATATATATGGATAATCTTTAATTTCTTGTATTGAATTTTTTGCCGGGTTTTTATTTAAAATTTCCCGAGTTTCGTGTCTAAAAAATCATTAAAAACCTCGAGTTTTCGGGTTCGGGGAAGCCCGTTTCAAAATTCATAGTTGGTCTCCTAGCTCTCTGAGAAAAGCTTGGAAAAGCAAGCTAAAGTATGCCATTTATGGGCTCAAAACCAGCTTTAGGTATACCCAAGAGTATATCGCTAAATAACGTTAAAATAACATTATCTCAAAGGATATGACAAAGAAACTTTTGAGAAAATACAAAAAGGCTTCTAAACCTAGAAAGAAATATTATTAACAGGATACTGTAATTTGATAAAGGATCTCCAAATTAGTCGAATAAATATTCACTCAAATGGTTACGAAAAATGTCAAGATTGCCTCTCCCGTACTGTTTGACTAGCCTGCCCTCTTTTCAAACCGTTATGGGTTATATGAAGTATTGAAAATTCTGAGAAGGATAATTATGAAAAACCAATTTTGTAGATCTAAGTTTCAATGTTATTTTTTTGTATATTTTCATTTGAATTAAGTTTCAACAGATTTACTATTCTTTGCAGAAAAAATCCTTAAACTGAATCCTTAACTTAAATCGTCAACTGTTATAATTTAAAAAATTTCAATGATTAAAATATGCTAATCATTCTGCAGAGTTACAGCATCATTTTTCGATACTTCACTAGGAATTTCGGCTCAAAACGATTTGGAAAATTCTAGCACCAATGTTCATGATAGTAAAAATGTTCATTGTTCATTTATCGTTAAATACTAAAGCTTCAATTTTTAATGTTTAAAATAAAAGCCTAAGAAAATTTCTAAGATTATAATTTGCTGATCATCATATAGAATTTACTGATTTTACATTTGATTTGGCTCAAAATAATTTTGAAACTTAAAGTTTCCATGAAAAAGCAAATTTCAAACTCAAATTTTTATTATACAAGAAATAAAAGTATCTAAACTTGTTAACATTGATATATATTTTACTTATTTCACAATTAGTACTGTACTGTATTTACACCGCAGATTTTCCTACACATTCTAAGACCATATTAACAACCTATGCTGGATCCAATCCCCTTCAAGCAACAAAAAATTTGCAACAGCCCCTTGACCTTTTGACAAGGTATGAAGCTAAAAATGAAAAATAAAAATAAACAAAGAAAAATGTGGAATGGTCACCAATGTCACATTCACCCTCAATAAAAAAAATTGCCCACCATTATACTTCGAAAATGATATCTTAAAAAAATCATCAGAAATTCGATATCTAGGGTTCTACTTGGATAGCCATCTCATTTGGAATTCATACACCAGACTGAAAAGACAGGAACTCAACAGACGTTACGGACTTTTACGTGGACTACTAGGACCCAAATCTACACTTAGTATACACAATAAACTGACTTTACACAAAGCAATATTACGACCTATCTGGACGTACGGAGCAGAATTGTGGGGTTCCAATAAACCTTCCAATATACAACGAATCCAATCCTTTCAATCCAAATGTCTCCGAAGAATCCTCAACGCTCTCTATTATGTTCAAAATGAAATTATTCATAAAGATCTAAATATTCCCTATGTGGCCGAACTTGTATCACATACATTTCAAAAATTTCATGAAAAATTACACTACCATACAAACCCAGAAGTGCAAACGTAAGTATCATTACAACACCCAAAAAACCCTCCACGTCGATTGAAAAGACGATGGCCAAGAGATCATCTTATTAATTCGTAGAGAATTTCAATAATTGGTGCCTCTCATCAAGTCCTCAAACCTGGTGGCTTTGACTTGAAATTCTTTTCGAATTAAAGCTCACTTTTATTTATATTTACAATTATCACTTTTGCTTGTTGTATTTATTGTATTTATTGTACAGATTGCAAATTTATCTTTTATAATAAATAAAAAAAAATCACAATTAATAAATTAATGAATATCAATGTATGATCTATGACTCAATTTCTTCTATATTACGACGCGTTTCAACAGTTTTTGGCTATCATCATCAGGTAAAGATTATATATTGTATAAGCCGTACAACTGTTAAAAATCAGCGAAAAAAAAATAATTTGACGATAAAAATATGTTTTCTGAATACAGAGGAAAAACAAATCGTTTCCTAAACAATTGTTCCGATTATTGATTGTCTTCTACAACTTTTTTATGACTTGCACTAATAATTGTTAAATGATTGCGTGAAAAATTTAAATAGACTTATCCCTGACAAGGGTTTACAAAATGGGGTAGTCCATTCGACATTTCAAAAAATCCAGGATCTCAATTCATCTTGTACCTACTCCTTTTTGTATCATCCAGTATGGATTCTTTTCCTAGTGGTTCAATAGGACTTCTTTTTCGGTATTTTTAATTTAACGAAAACTTTTTGCATTTTCAAATGAAAATTTCTTAAATTTTGTCGAAAAAAGTTAACAATTACGTTATGTTTAGATTAAAACATCATATATATAAATTGCCTATCTTGCCGTGCGTCCGTGCAGAATGGGGTAGCACATGCGCACTGTTATCCCCACTTACGCATTCAAAACGTTGGTAAGGGTACTCATTCACTAATGTATTTATTTGTGAATACGTATTTCGGATTTTCAGGTTTACAATATGTGAAAGCCAAAAAACATAATGCTCACTTATAAACTTAACTTAACCTTTTCAGATATATCTACTTATCAGAGTTTAAATTTTTTAGCAGACCCTAAGTTTTTGTTTCTAAAAATAAATCAACTTTGTTTTATATTAAGCAGTAATAACGTTTCGCTTTTAACGGAATTTGATTGATTATTAATTTTGAAATTTCGATTGTTTATTAAACGTTATCCCTTACAAACTTTGCTACTGTTTTTCACTTTTTTAGGGGAGAAATTTTCAAAAACCCTTTCTTATTATATATCTGCAACGTATGTGGAAAATACTTTCCAAATTTCATCGACATAAATGTGCACTTATATTTGGAATTACAATGTAAAACGAAAAAAAAATAATGACCTTCTTTATGTTAGTTAATTTGACTAAAAAGCTATTCGATTTCGCACATTTGGACGTTGCACATACAAAATTGTTGGAAATAGATGGAAAGCGTGGAAGTAAATTCGAATATTTTATTTATTTTCAATAACAATAATTGGTTTTCAAATTGTTCTAAATACCGAAACAAAGTTAGTATCGAAGATTTTATATTTGAATTGACAGTGAAATAAATGGCAAAAAATTGCTACACAATGCTTTTCAGCCAAATATGTAATTACTCTAGATCACAACCATTGGTTCATAAAATAAAATAGATTTTAAAAAGTTTGATTGTTGAAAAACGAACCAAAATTTAAAATCGCCTATTTGGTATAAGTACTACACAAGTATTAAACTTTCATACTAATTTAGTGAAATGACGTAAAATTTTATTAAAATGATATAAAAAAAACACTTATATTTTATTTCTTAATATAATTTTAGATAAACTTTTATTTATACGAACAACACTTTGATTATTAAATTTAAAATTTCGATTGTGGATTAACTCTACATTATCTCATATTAAATATTTTATTGCGATTAAACCTTTAGTTGCGAATGCAACGGGTAACTACTAGTTTGTATATAATCGGTTCAGAAAAGTTGATTAATTTCAAAGCCATTTGTAAGTAAAACAAACTGGAGACTGAATTTTCATATTTCTCTGCTTTTTTGATAATAAAAGTTTCTTTTTAAGTCTTAAAACGTATTTTTTTTTCTTGGAATTGCCCAAATTGTAGCCACACTTTAGTGATGCCGCGTAAAATCAACCATTTATACACAAAAGCCTTAAAAATAAGAAATATGCGACAAAGTTTTGTTACATCAACCGATAAATATTCCAGTCCAATTTGTCTTGGAGAGCATAATATAAAAGTTTCTAAATTGCAAAGAAGCAACAAAGCATATGAATCATTTAAGAAAAATAAGCAAGAAGACAAAAGACACACGATCACTATATTATGGCGCGACATTTAAAACTGTAGGTATGTAGCGAGTGGATTATCCTGTTTTTAGTATGAAAAGGTGAACGCCATTTATCAAATAAATAGATTTAAGTGCTCTACGCGACTTGAATTATTACATTAGTTATATATACATATATATATATATATATATATATATACCTATTTATATGTTTGAAAATATGAATGTTTTAAAAATTAAATCAACTGAAAAGTTTTCAGCAAAAGTGCGTGTTTCAATTCAATAATCATATACCTACCTAGCCAAGAATTACGTGTTGAAAGAAAAATTTTCTAAAGAACATATAGGTGGATATAAATTTATTATTTTGAAAATTATCCAACGGCAATTGGCAAACCAGGTTCACAAAAGCTTTTTCAACCATAATAATATTGAATTTATTAATCTGCACTCACCTGAAATGATAAATGATTATTTACCATCAACAAAAGGTGAAAATTTCTTAGTGTTGAGAATGACTGACGTAATATAAGACAAAAGGTGAAGCTTCATGATAAATTAATGTTTCTTTCATACAATAACGAACGAAAAAAAAAATACTTAGAAGCCAACATAAAGGTATAGACCATACTTGGTCTCAATACATTCTTGTCTATTCGTTAATTTTATGTGAAGTCCATAAATAATGACGAGATTTTATTGCTAACTTTATGATTAGTAAAGCCGTTTTATGACAAAGCGAGTTATAAAATTTTGATTACCGCTAATTTGTAATGATCAAGATTACAGTTTGGCTATTTGCAAAAATTTGTGCAGTCTTAGTATGAATGCATAGTTATATACCTTTTGGTTACAATGGATAGTATTAAATTTTATGGGGCAGAACGGGTAGGGAAATGCAAGAGAATATAACTGCACGGTTGAGGCTAACAAAAGGGATGGTTTATGCGAAAGTTAAAGGGCTGGAAAGAATTTTTTTTTAATTTGAAGAATTAGAGCAAATAAAATAATTAAGGTGTTCTAAAGGAGATAGTTTTACGGTTATTTGTCTCTTAAATTTCATAAAAGTAGATCAAAAATTGACGCATTAATATCTTATGCCATATAGGCGAAAAAATTTAAAAAAAAATACAACCAACAAATATTTTATTTAGGCTTAAATTATTAAAACCACTTAGAGTGGAAAATCATTGGGATTTATCTTTTCTTTTAAATAGCCATTCAATTGATTTTTTTAACAGAGAAAATACCACTTAGAGCTTTTGTCATGAGAATTTTTTTTTAAGAATTAAAGGTAAATTCTGGGAAAAACTTTTACGTTTTTATTTGTTATAGTTTCAATTTTCCGAAAACTAAGATTATAATTCGGCATTTCTGGTGGTACTTCTGTTTCATTTAAAATAAAAAATTGAGTTTGAAAAATAATTTGCTCTTCAATCAAAATATAAAGTTTCCAAATCATTTTGAGACAAATTAAATCAAGTTTCATGGAAAAGTGATGTGAAAAATTCTACATGATGATTAGCTAAGTTTAATCATTGAAATCTTCAAAACTGTAACAGTTGAGATCAAAAAGACATTCCATTATAAAGGATTTTTTTCATCTAAAAAAGATAAATCTGTAGAAAATGTTTGACTAAATTAAAATTAATTGCTTAGTGATCATTTTGAAGAAAAATATCGAAAATCATCAAAAAATAAAATTTTATTTTGGTATCCTTCTCGGCATTCCAGATAACCCAGAGCAGTTTTAAGAAAGGGCAGGCTAGTCAAACAATACGGGAGAGGCTATCTTTCCTTCCCCTTTGCATTTTTCGTATACTTGACTCAATATTTACTCGACTATTTTGAACATGATTACCAAATTAAATTATCCTGCTAATAAAATTTCCTTTCTAGGCTTATAAGTCTTTATTGTATTCTTTCAGAAGTTCTTTTGTCATATCCACTGAAAATTTGCCTCCTGGATAGTTATCCCAGTCCATTTGGTTATCCGATTTCGCTAGTTCTGGGTCCATAAATGCTTTTCCAAGCCCATCTGCCTCCTCATTATCTTTTTTGTCAACTAGGGTTTTAGACCCGAGCTTTTCGAGTTTTCAGAACAATTTTTGATATCCAAAACTCGGGAAATTTTAATCTAAACTTGGTTAAAAAAAATCCATAAGCTTCCTCTTCGTAATGATGATATTGTGTCGTTAACAGCTTCAACCAATCTTCCAAAAAGTGGTAAATCTTTGAAATTAAAATTTTGCAAATCGGTTAATCTTTTTCTTAGATTGAACAGAATATTTATTTTTTTTATAGTAAAAAAGTGAAATATGACGAAAATGCAGCTTTTAGTTTTTCTCATTTAAAATGGCATCTAAGGACGAATGCGTAGATATAAGGCTTTTTACTACCAAGCCTTGCTTTATCAACTCTTAAAATATGTAATGATTTTACGGTTTCAGTGTTAAGTTAGGAGCAAAAAAATATAATTAATTCCTCTACCACGAAAAAAAACCAACTTACTTTCGAACAACCAAAATCTACGACCTATAGATCAGTAATCTGTCATTAAATTACTTCTTAATTTTTCGAAGAACTTTGTAGAAATTTGGTTCACAATTGTCCTAAAAACCAGAACTTAAACACCAAAATTTTTTTTTCCGAAAAATATCCGATAAATATGTTTATTCCTTTTCAAGTCATCAGATGACCATAAACAATTTTGTTGAAGCCATTATTTTATTGCGAAAGCTATTATTTTGCTAAGGGGAAAATTTTTCAAAACGATTTTTGTTTTAGAATCAAATAAAGTTGAAATTTTACATGGCAATTGGTGTGAATTTCTGAAAAATGTAGTCTTCCAATGTCATTATTTCTGTGCGAATTTTAAAGTGATAATGGCAAAAAAAGATATAATTTCTCAATATAAATATTAAGGAGTACATATTTTTTTTTTTTTTTTAATAGCTGACGAAAAAAAAATCAATCTTTAAGTGGAATCAAAATTTGATTATGCAGAACCTCTATGCTGTTTCTGAAGGACAACTAATTTTATTAGAGTGAAGCTCTTTTTGTAGGGACATATGGTGAAAGTTAACTACCGTAAAAGTATGACACATGATCAAGTTTAAGATCGAAATCGTCATCAGATCATGTAAAATAGTAAATAGATATCGTCTGTTTCTACTTTAGGGTAAAGTGAGAGAGATAACAGAAAAAAGACAGAAGATTTAAAGTGGGAACTCGATTATTCTTGACTTTTAGCATCGGTTATGAATTTGATCCTGGTTTACGTTTGTTTACCTACTTATCTGGCAACAGAAGACTAATCTGAGTCCCTCAGAAATTTACTTTAAAAAAAATCAATTTAAGAATGTTAAACCGATGGTACCATCATTGATGCAGTTTTCTTATGATTTATAGATAAAATAGGGACACATGCATATGCATCATTTTTCAATTACCACAAACCGATAATATCAATGATTGAATCTAATTAAAATATCAATTTAAATTTTTAAAATAGATTTTATCTAATGAAATATAATGAAAAAAAATATTTTTCAATGATATTTCATTTTTTTATTTATTTGACTTAAACAAGATCCAAAAATAAATTATACTGGATTAATGAATAATTTCTTATTTTCTTAGATTTTGAATCAATTGAGAATAGGGATTCCAAAATTTTAAAAGGCAATAAATTATAAAAGCTCAAGTTTTGAAGAATCTAAATTGCTGTCTATGATTTTTAAAGGAATCCGACCAAATATGAAACGGGTAGTATTTTGAAGACAATTTTTTCAACTCAAATATTAATTGTTCAGAACAAAAGTAATTGTCATTTCTTACGTTGATAATTTGATAATAATAGTTAACAAGAAGTTAATGATATGAATTTCTGCCGAAGATTATAAAAGGGAATCTACCAAACATGAAACAGTAGCATTTTAAAAATTATTTCAGCTTAAATATTAACGATTCAGAACAAAAATTTTGATATTTTTTTATGCACGATAATAATAATAGTTAATGATGTTAATTATAGATATATTAATCCAATCAATTTCACATTGGAAAATGCACTTCTTAATTGTATTAAATCGAAAGTTTTTCAGTTCATCTTAATCGAATCGAGTCCCACACATTTGTAATAAATGCGATTTCATCGAGTGACTCTCACACGAAAATATTCAACTCATATTTATTATGCCATTCAAATTTTGCCGCGTCATTCCAATTGTTACACTTATATAAACTATGTATGTATTTAAAATTGAAATGCTCAAATGTTGAACAAACATTCAAACTATGAGAGAACTATTCCAAACGAAAACATTGTAAACCACTTTGTAAGTTTTTAACATCGAGTCAATGCAATGCAATGAACTTTGGCTACATACATATATTTGTACAATATTTGCTTTGCAAAAAAAAAATAAGGTGTGAAACTATTTATTTTAATTAAATTTTTGTTGAATTTATGATTGAGCACTTTTTATTTTTCCCGGCCGCCAGTAGTCGGAAGAAGGCGATAAAATTTTTCATTTTCCTGTTACATCAGAACATAATTTCTGGGCTTAAATCAGTTTGGGAAATATATACTGCTACCTAGTTCTCATATCTTCGCCAAACTGGTCGCTTTTCCTTCCCCATTATACCATATATATATATATATATTTTTTTTTTAAATTTATGATAATCCTACGCTTTTTTCATTTCCTTTTTACCTCTCAAAAATGTGGCATTTTCTCACGGATTTTTATCGCTGAAAAAGGAAGTGCAAGTCCGACAGAAATTTAAATTGAAATTAGGTGCAATAATTGCACACATATACCTACACATAATGTCGGTGTTTTTGCGGGCTGTCGCATCACCTGTAATTAATTGCGTGTGTTTTGCGCGCGGTTAATTTAAAATACATTTGAATAAATCACGGCCGCAAATACCGCAAGGAAATTATTTATGAGTGCATCTATGTAAACAAACGTGAACCGAAGAAGATGGCAAGCTTATTCGGGATTCAAAGGCGGCTTAAAGGCTTCAAGACTACCGCAAATAATGCGAATGCGACTTACTCACTTAAAAGCCAACCAGAACGAAAGTATGCAACAAAAATGTGAGGATTTTTTTCCAAAAATTAGTCTTAAAAAATTATAATCTTTGATCTAATTTGTTGGACCTACATAGGTGCAATTTTTAATTTCCTGAAACATTCAATGATTGCTGAAAAAGTGGCACTTATAAATCACAAACGAGAAAATGTGAATTGAATATGAGCCATGAATTTTCATTGGATGTTTATTTGTCGTCGAAGCTGTTGGTGTAGTTGTTGTTGGTGATGTTGTTCCTTGTAAATAAATCGCAAGTGTGTGATTTATGTGCCTTCTACCCAGCGCCTCCACCATCCATCCGCATTTACACTGCACTCCGCCGAAGAATTCACATCGCATATAAACGACTCCATTAATAAATTAATCTTAATTAACATAAATGCAACTCTTTGTTATTATATCCATCGTGTTCCACCTCTACACTTCAATTCTCTACCAACAATCTCTCTGAAATAACACAAATCTAACGATTAATTTTCCTTCACTTTTCAAAAAAAAAAAAAAAAAAACAAGAATATTTCACATATGCACAATATATGGCAAGTGATCCACATATTCAAATATGTCATAAGCTGGTGCAGGATATATTCGATTGCCATTATTGAATTCCATTCTGGAACAATTACGCCTTTTGCATACGCAATTAAAAATTATTTCATTAATTAATTGCAATTACAAAATGTTGATTACTTCCATTTAGTGTTCGTATTCTCAATCATATTATTTTTTTTTGCTGTCGTCGTCTTCGTTAAATTGACTTCTTGGTCGTTTTATTATTGCGGAATGGAATGAAAACGCAGTCACGTTTGAAACCTGACAGTGCTTAGAGTCCTTTTATGGCGCAAAACATCCACCTTTAATGTGTCCCTTGTTTGTACATGTGTGCAGATGTCACCGCATTTTTTTTTTTCGAAAAAAATGTTTTTCCATTTACATTTGTTACATTTGTTGCTCCGTTTTGTATGACAAAACGCAGTCATTAGATTAATATAGTTATAATCAAGAGAGCTAAACTTGATTTAGATGTAAATTGGCGAATCGTGTGCAATCGTTGGAAATGCATTCACGATAAAATTTGCAAAAGAAAATTGCAGTAGATCATAAAAAAATATTCTTATTACACATGCTTTTTTCTGGCCGTAAGTACTCACAAAAATCGTGTTCTTAAGAAAACTTTAGCATTTACGAAAATAAGTTTCCAATATTTAAAAGTTTATAACTTTATAATCAAAGATAACTACTTCAAGTTCATATACACTGTATAATCTTTTTTTGAGGTACAGAAGTGTGAAAATTATTTGACTCAAAAGAAGATTTTTACTTTCTTCCAACAATAAATCGCCCAGACTGTAAAACATCCAACATCAGTTACGGTTTGGAGCTGCATATCAACAAAGGGTACCCCGGTAGGTTATACATTAGGGTGATTTTTTTTTGATTTTTTTTTTTGGGTCCCATCGTGAAATTATGTTAGAAATACATAAATGCCAAATCTTAATCTTAATTGTTTATTTTTTTAGTTTTTTCTTCACAATGGCCCAAAAATATTGCTATGGGATTAGCATCAGGACTATTTCCTGGCCAAGACGACACATTAATGTTAGAATTTTTGAAGAAATCCATAACTTTTTTGGCTTTATGACAAAGGAGCTCTATTCTGCATAAAGATCAAATTTTCTTCTGGAAACCACTCTTTAATTTGAGGCAATAATCTCGTTTCCAAAACTTGTATATATTGGTTTTGCCTCATAGTACCTTCTACAATGTTTACTAGGGTGATTTTTTTTTTACTTTTTTTGGTCCCATCGTGAAATTTTGTTGGAAATACCAAAAAAAAAAAAATCCCTGAGAGTTTGAGCCCTTAATATTAATTTTAAGTCCTCGACCAAGACGTGTAAAGATTTCCCATTGAAAATACACGAAAACTCTGATTTTTTATTTTTAAATTTCTATATCTCAGCGGCATTTCATGGAATCGCTTTTACCGAAGATGGTTTTTTCTCAGAATTAAACGCTCTACAAAAGTGCCCATTGCGACCAAATCGTAACTCACACCGATGAGGTAGTACGGGCTACTGAACCTGATTTTTCCATAAAATTCAAAGCTTAATATCTCGTTTAATATTGATCTTAGCGATTTGGTATCCAGGCACTTTTTTGTAGGAAATCAAATTCTCTACAAGTTTTTCATTTATACTTTTTTCCGTAGCTCTTGTTATTTACGAGATAAATGCAAAAAAACGCGAATTTTATGGAAAAATCAAGTTCAGTCTCGTACTACCTCACCGGTGTGAGTTACGACTTTGTCGCAATGGGCACTTTTGTAGAGCGTTTAATTCTGAGAAAAAACCATCTTCGGTAAAAGCGATCCCATGAAATGCCGCTGAGATATAGAAATTTAAGAATAAAAATCAGAGTTTCCGTGTATTTCCAATGGGAAATCTTTACACGTCTTGTTCGAGGACTTAAAATTAATATTAAGGGCTCAAACTTTCAGAGATTTTTTTTTTGCGTCAATGCTGTCAAACTATCAAGGTAAAAAAATTCATTTGCAAATATAATTATAGAAAACTAAATTCTCTACAAAAAACGTTTCTTTAAAAATTTTTGTCAGGCACGCCGTTTCCGAATAATCAAGCTTCAGACATTGATATAATTTTTAGATTTATCTTCTTTATTTTGGAATTTTGTAACTAATAACTAACGAACAAATAAATATATACAAATGAACAAGATAGATTCTTGAAGGGAATTTAATGCTCTACAAAAAAGGTCTCTTAACGTTTCAACATAAAATCACTCTTTCAAAATTGGTTCAACAACGAAAAAAACAATAATTTATTTTTTCATTCAACTTTAATTGTGAATAACTTTTGAAAAATTAATTTTATGTAAAAACGTTAGGAACCTTTTTTGTAGAGCATTAAATTCCCTTTAAGAATCTATATTGTTCATTTCGTTATATTTATTTGTTCGTTAGTTACAAAATTCCAAAATAAAGAAGATAAATCTAAAAATTATATCAATGTCTGAAGCTTGATTATTCGGAAACGGTGTGTCTGGCAAAAATTTTCAAAGAAACGTTTCTTGTAGGGAATTTAATTTTCTATAAGTATATGTGCAAATGAATTTTTTCTTTGATAGTTTGACAGCATTGACGCAAAAATGAAAGCACAAATAAAAAATCGAAATTAAAGATGATAGACCTTTTAATATTAATAGTAAGGGCCAAAACTTCCCGATATTTTTTTTTGTCATCTTGAAGAATATTTTCGATATACTTTTCAAAAAAAATAGTCGATTTTTTTGGCCCAGTCTAATAAACAAAGTTTAAAAAGATCAATTTGGTATAATAAAATAGCCTTTATTTTTCTTTTTACATTTATCAGGGACACCTGTTTGTTGTCGTGTTATAATAAAACCCTTATTTATAGATTTTGTGTAGATTTAATCAAAAGATTAGAAAGTTATAATTCCAAAACATTATTAATGAAAAAAATTTACCTTACAATACATATTTTCGTTTAAAATATTCAAGATTTAGTCAACGAATTCATAAAGATGAAATAACTTTAGGTTTCATAAATATATTTATGAATTTCGAACTTTTATTTTTTGAAAATATCTTTTCAGTATATAAAAATTCGATAATTATTTACAGCAAATGAATACAAAACAATCTGTTGATCGAATAAATACAAAGATTGATAATACAATCTAGAAAATAGGCTCAAAGGTTAATAATCAGACAGTAAAATCAGAAAGCTTTTTTTTATAATTTTACGTTTCATGTTATTTTTCTTTTGTAAAAAAAAATGACAATTATTGGCAATATTACAGAAGTTTTCAACGTGTGCTTTTGGCTGTCGAAGGTTAAGTCTTTTCAGATCTAGAATTTGCTCAATTATGCTTTTAGAAGATGCAAAAAAATACTCAAAATCGAAAACCCTACTAGAAAGATCATGTAGACTAAAAATGAGGCTTAGGCTTCCACAACGATGGAGAGACAATTTGACATCATTACCCCAGGAAACATTATTATTAACTGGACCACAAATAAACCATCCCTTAATAAAAACACGAAGAAAATAAAAGCTTTCCCTAACCAATGTTAAAGAGGAAAAATTAGTTGGAAATTTTAAAAATAATATGGTACTTTACATATTTTCTTGTCAGTACTTATCGGAAACATTCTGTATAAAGAAAAAAATATGAAAAATCCGTTATTACAAAACACGAATTCAGTCTGTGTATGCTAAATAAGGATTGTACTCATATAAAGAGCCTAGAAAAATTAATCCAATAGTTCTTTGATCAAAAAACCCAGTTCTAAAACGGTTATAGAAGGAATATTTCTTTGTAAACTCCAAAAATAGGCCTTAAAGGACTTTTGACTAGTCAGCACATGACTTGATAATAAATCAAAACTTATAATTAAAACAAATTTATATTTTTCGTTTCAACTTTAACCACATAAAAAGTTATTAGGTCTGTTGCATTATTACCTCGATTACTATATAAAATAAGAACATTGACCAAAATGCAATTATTGCAATTTTGTTAAAAAGTTTCGAACAAATTAAAACGATTAGAACTTCAAAAATATTGATTGAAAATAAATTCTACAATTTCAACATAATATTAGCCATAGAATAACTTATGGCCTTATAAATATCGACCTAGAAATGCAAAAGCGAGTATTATATAAAAAAAAATTCCTGAAAACTTTAGTGATTTTCAAAATATCTGTTCGGTATTTAAAAGTTTAATTTTTTTTTCTTAATTCATCACCAAAAGCAACCTGTTGATTGAATTAATGCATAGATTATAATTTTTTTTTATTTTCAAATAAATTGCACAATCTGCATAGGGTTGCAATAAGTGCATTCAATCCATAGACAATCGATTATAATTTAATCGAGAAAAATTGGCAAAATTTTGCTAACTGACAAAGGTATTTGATTTTCTATAGTCAAAGATTCGAAGACACTAAAGAGAAACATTCGAAGTTAATACCAAATTTTGTAATCTTCTAGAGAGTGAAAACAGTTATTTTCTTAAATAATTTTTCGATTAATCAAAGGGAATTTAATTTTTAAATACAAATCTGTAATACTTAAATTCGAAAATTTTTCAAAACTTTCGCTAAACAAATTGGATGGGAATTTAACGAAAAATTGTAATCTTTGTATTATCATATCTCTATTTATCGAAGGACAACTGTATATGGTATAGTGGCATAATAATGTTAAAGTCCTTATTCCAAAATAGTGATATCCATTACACATAATATAATGTATAGTCTAATAAGAATTAGTTCAAGAATTGGTCGAAAAAACAGTTATGGAACTGTTATGGAAAGTATTTCTTTGGAGACTTAAAAGATAGGCCTTAAAGGCTTTAAAAAAGAAAAAAAATTATTATCAGTGAAACACTTAGATTTAAACGAATAAAATCCAAAGAAGTCACTAAAAACATTATCAATAATCCAAAAAAAAACTGCATAGTTAAAAAAAATCGAGAAAAGTTATTATCAAAACGAAAGTGCAATATTGCATCGATTAGATCAAAAATGGTTTCTTCTTAAATTGATTGGGAAAATACAAAGTTTTTTTTTTGCTAAACCGTAAAATAACTTCAATTTTCAATAAAAGTTAAATGCTGTTTTTCTCAAAATTTTCATCAAATTTTTTATGAAAACTTTCAATGAAAAAATATTGAATTTTCACGGTTTTTCAACAAAAAAAAAAAAAAAACAACCTGTTGATTAAATGAATTCATAGATTATAATTTGGCCTACAAATTGGTTCCATTTTACTTGCTAATTAAAATTGATTAACACCCTGTACTCAAAGGTAGTAAAAATCACTTTTTTTAGTTCATAAAAATTTTATAATCCATGTCAAGTGATATAGGAATATTTTTACTTTATTTCCAAAGAAAAATCCAACAGTTATATGAAAAATTTCAAAAGCTTCCAATACTCAAAATTGGAGAGGAAAAATTGCATGGGAAGTTGGTTATAAAATTATTTTAATTATAATCAAACATTGTACCGTTACTGTAAGTCTGAATCAGAATTCGTGGAAAAATTAAGAAAACAATCAAACTTTTATAGGATATTGGCAGAAAATAAATTAATTAATTAATTGTGAAAAAAATGAAAACAGTTAGAAAAAATCATTTGGAAATGAAAACCTGTAAAATCTGGAGGCATTCATGATGATCTAGATCAGTGATTCCCAAAGTGGCCTATGACAACCTGCAAGGGGTCTACGTCAGCGAAGAAAAAATTTGGGGGTCCACGATAGTGGATCTCAACACATACACTGATAGTACCTATTTACTTACATCATACTATCTTATAATATCAAGACATATACATTATTTATAAAAGTACGTATGTTTTTACTTTAAGGTTTTAATACTAAACTTCACTGCAGCTAGAAATTTACAGGAAATCACTATCAGGTAAGTAGGGGGTCTATCCAACACGGAAAAACATGGCAAGGGGTCTACGACACAAAAAAGTTTGGGGAACTCTGATCTAGATGCAGAAAAATTGAGGAAATTTTAGCAAAAAGCTTTGAGAAAATATTACCTTTAAACTTACCCCTGTAAAATTAACGGACAAATTTAGAAACATTTTATTACAACAATGTTTTCCTGTAACAGTCCAGAGACAAATTACAACGCAAACATAAGAGAAATTTTCATCTCATGTCCAATTAGACGACGACAATTTTTGTTTTCGGTAATGTTTTCTACTCAAGTACATTGTGATTAACTAGACGCAGCCTCGTAAATCTGTCACGTTATTGTGCTGAAAATGTCGCGTGAAAAATGAAAATTTACAAACACTGATGAAACAAAAATGACCGTAACATGTGGTCGTGTTATTCCCGAGGCCACCACAAAAGACCAACATTAACAACAAGAACAAAAAAAAAATGGGCGCCAAACTCTATATTTGTCGGTGCAATTTACGATCAAAAATCATAACATTTGTAATAAAATTCAACGATCTAGAAATAAGAAGAGACAGGAAAACTTGATTTTTAATGGACCCAACAACGCCCATTGTGACATATTAAATTGATTTACGCCATCCACGCGAGATTTATCGTCTCGTTATTTGTAATTGAAACAGAAAAGCTTTTGACTTATCGTTGATTTAACCAACATTTGTTGCTACGTCAATGTATAATTTTGAAAACCGTTGTGTTTTATTGTTATAGTGAGAAATTATTGGATTTAGTTGGGCTGGAAAGTCACACAAGTGATACAAATACGCGACGGTGGAAGCCTATTGTGCAAGAATGCAGCTTTCATCCTCACTTTTATATATAAACCAAAGTGTAGTTATAATTATTCCAATCACGTTCTCAATTTCCTTCCAACTGCACCATATTGCATCATAAAACTAGTTTTTTTTTTCACTTCATAAAGCTATCATTTCAGTTTACATTTCATAAATTTCTCCAATATAAACTTGAGACTGGATTTCCCAGAGAAATTCCAAACTTTTTGCTCGGAAATTTCGATTAGCCAACAAAACTCAAAAGCTTAAATTTTTTTATCAATCATTTGTGTAAATCAAAATCCAATATTTCAGAATTTCAAACTTCCGAAAAATCAATTTTTTGCCCAAATAATTAGTAAGCATTAGGTGTACAAATGAATTTCCGTCGTATTCACCACAATTTTACGAGGGATATTTCCAAAGTTCAAAATCAATATATTCAATGTCTTCTATGATTACAAAAACAGTTAAGCACCTAAATTAGATTGAACAATTTTGCAGTAGATGGATAATTATTATGCTACACCCAGAACTGCAGAAATATGCCTTGAATATTGAAATCAAATGTAAAACATACCATAATAAATTAGATCATCTAATAACAATATACCCTTCAAATATTAGTGATTTTATATAGGCATCAAAAAGTTGTTTTCATCTAAAAATTTCACAATTTTTGTCTACAAACCACCATTTTCTCGCACGTTTGATTTATTTCATTCATTGGAATAAATCTCCAAACAAAACATATCGGTTGCTTGTAGAAGCTTAATATAATAAGGCAGTGTATACAATATATAGAATATATTGCGGTCCAATTTATGTAGTATAATTTAATATAATAATATATAAAAACCATATCATAAACATAAATTTGAATAGTAGTCTAAACAAAAATATTCGTGACGTATTGCCGCGATACGTATTTCGATTGCCACACAATCTTCCTCAGTGGTCATCAAGTAGTTTGGATCACACGACTTATACATTGAAGTCAATCCGTGATTATTTTGTGAATCATCTCAAAGCAATTACGGAGTGATCCAAACTACTTGATGACGACTGAGGAAGATTGCTTGGCAATCGAAATACCTATCTGGGCAATAAGTCACGAATATTTTTCATAGAACATATTATATCAAGTAACGTATCAAATCTTCAAGCTTATTCCAAACAATTTGATGGTTAAAGCAAGATATATTAAATATTTTCCAAGCACTAGAAAATAGAGGAAAACGTTTCATCCGAAAAATCATAAATAACGTTTTTTTGAACTTACGTACATCCTCAATTAAAAAGCTCAATTCAATATCAACTAAGCCTAATTGAATTCATCGAAACACCTGGTAGTAGTTAAAAGATCTTAGCCTTAAGAAGTGAGAAAAAAAAACGTTTAAATTTTAAGATCTAAACTTCCAAGTTCCGATTCGCCGTAAAAAAAAATCAAAATTTTCGCAATATTTTCGCAATGTATTTTACGAAGAGTTCCTACACGATCTGATTTCATGCAAAAAAAAAAAACACTTGTGCTTTCGACATCAATTTCCGGCCAAACTATGGTATTTATGGGAAATTAGTAAAAAGCCTTTTTAATTGAAAAAATCCTCAGCTTTTTTATTTGTATCAAGCACGGTTCAAAAGTTATAATGAAGAAAAATTTATTATTTTTTTTTTGAGAAAGTCAATTTGAGGAGGGAAGATGCTTCGAGGAGACGGATTTATAGAGGAAATTATGTTTAGGATCAAATCTATCAAAAAAAAAATATATAACAGGATATTAACGTAAAATGCATCATCTTTTATCTTTTAAATCGGAGTGAATTTTCCGGAAGACCCGAAAAAATTCCATCATTGAAAATTTTAAAATATACAGCTAATAAACTTAAACCGTTTATAGCCAATCGAAAATGCAAAGCAATATGAACAAAAATACATATTTGTACTAGCAAAAATTAGTCAAAACATACAAGTCGGAAAATTTGGAAAAAATTTTGTTAATTTTCGTAAAACATATATCAAATCACAACTCAAAACTTTGGCTTATTGTACGTAACGCGATTGTTAAAACAAGATATACCAAACATTTCCCAATCACTAGAAAATAGAGGAAAGTTTTTCGTCCGAAAAATCAGATATTATATTTTTTGAGCTTACAAATATCCGCAGTTAAAAAGCTCAATTCAATATCAACCGAGTCTAATTGAATTCATTGGAACACCTGGTAATAGTAAATAGATCTTAGCCTTAAGAAAAGAAATAAACATTTAAATTTTAAGACTTAAACTTCCAAGCTCCGATTTGGCGGAAAAAAAATTAAAATTTTCGCAATATGTATTGCGCGAAGACTTCCTACGTGATCTGATTTCATGCAAAAAAAAACACTTGTGCTTTCGACATCAATTTCCGGCCAAACTATGGCATTTATGGGAAATTAGTAAAAAGCCTTTTTTGTTGAAAAAATCCTCAGCTTTTATTTTGGTAATAGCTATTTTATTTGTATCAAGCACGGTTCAAAAGTTATAATGAAGAAAAATTTATTATTTCATTTTTTTTTGGGAAAATCAATTTGAGGAGGGAAGATACTTCGAGGTGACGGATTTTTAGTGGAAATTATGTTTAGGATCGAATCTATTACAAAAAATTGGTTTCTACGTATTTTTTGGTGAATGTATCTGCTTGAACTATAGATGCACTAAACTCGTACTATAGGTGAATAAAAATAATATAACAGGAAATTAATGTAAAATGCATCATCTTATATGGTTTTCTATACAAATTGGAGTGAATTTTCCGGAAAACCCAAAAAAAAATCATCATTAAAAAATCTAAAACATACAGCTAATAAACGTAAACCAAAAATGCAGAGTAATATGAACAATATTAGTCAAAATTAATCAAAATATACAAGACGGAAAATTTGGAAAAACTAGTTTTAATTTTCGTAAAATATATATATCAAATGACTCAAAACTTTGAGCTTATCGTAAGCAACGCAATTGTTAAAACAAGATATACCAAATATTTTCCAATCACTGAAAAATAGGGGAAAACTTTTCATCTGAAAAATTAGATATAATAATTTTTTGAACTTACAAATATCCTCAATTATAAAACTCGATTCAAGATTAACTAAGCCTAATTGAATTCATCCGAAAACCTGGTTAATAAATCTTAGCCTTAAGAAGAGAAAAACGTTTAAATTTTAAGACCTAAACTTCCAAGCTCCGATTTGGCATCAAAGAAAAAAAAACAATCAAAATAAATTCCCCGAGTTTATGTGAAGAATTACGGAAATTCTTTTATGATCTAATAGATGACAATGTGGATCATTCATTGCAGAGGCAAAGACCTACTTGATGAACAAAAATGGTAAGACATTAAGTTAGCGTTAACGATGATAAGACGGCGGCAGCTCTCGTGCTTAAGACTCGTTAATCTTTTCCCGTAAATGCAGGTTGGTGGCTGTCAATAATAATAATAATAATATAATATTGAAGTTTAGGCATTGCTTTCAGCACTAACGTCTTTTGCAATACATTTCTTATTATATTATGTGCATAACATACTTGTAAACACGTCAACCCAAGAATGCTTTACTATTTCCGATAAAAATCTCAAACCATAACGAAGTAAACGGCATAAATTATCACTACACTAACGATTCCAAACCAAAAAACCAAAAGAGATTTTGCAATTTAGTTGCAAAGTTGCAAAAATTTGCAAAAAAAAATAGTATTGTCTTGCTTCTATATGTAATTAGGGTGGGTCAAAAAAAATAATTATTTTTTATATAAGTGTAAAATATACAACTGTAAAATATCTACGTATAGAACAGATGTGAATTATTTTTCTAAATATTTTCTCCAGTTTTCTAGTCATTTAAGCTTTGATTGTAGCGATGATTTGGTTGTGTTAAAGATATAACGTTTTCGGTTGTTTTATATACAATTTTAATGGTAAATTAAGGAAAAAGTATCTGTTATTTATATGAAGTTTATAAAGTGGACCCCCGATAATCCGGCCCTCGGCTAATCCGGCATCCCCTGTAATCCGACATGGTCTATTATTTCGGACAATCTTCGCTACACAGAGAGAAAAATACTGCTATTAAGAAAATTTTCTTCATACTATAGGTAAAGCTACTTTGTTTACCTATAATGTACAAATGCTTATAGTAAAACAATAAATATTTGATGTTCTTTTCTCAAGAAAATAATATCAATACCAATAAAATGAATAATTTTTTATTATTTGTATGTACATTTGTTTGTACACAATTATTTCCCAATGTAAAGTAATTCTAATGTAAAGTCCTAATGTAAATAAAATGTAAGCTCTAATTACTGTTTAATTTACTAAATTTGACATATACATTAGTGTGGGTCAAAAAAATCGATTATTTTTTTTTTACAAGTGGCACGGAAAAATGGGTTGCTAGACACCTTAAAAAAATTCTCACCAAGTATGAGCTCTTAATTTTAATAGGAAGATCCTCCGCATCGCAGTTTTGTATTTTTTTCTCAGTCCAATAGAAAAAAATTCATACCTCATCATTTATCGATTGTACAGAAAAATGTTCTGAAAGAATTTTTTAGGAAATTAAATGCTCTACAAAAAAGGTATTCTATATTTTTTCCGTAAGCCTCACCATTTGAAAGATATTAAGGATTTAATTTTGATTATTTTAAGACAAATGTCATTTTTGTTTATGAATTTTATAACTCGACAATAAATGACTCTTATACAATGCGCAATACAAATTTTTGTTGGAAATTAAATGCTCTATAAAAATGGTTTTAAATGTTTTGGCGATTAAATTAACCCTTCAAAAGATATTCATCATCAAACTTTCATGTGTTTTAAAAGTTTTTGATGAGATATTCGAAAAATTTCAATTTATTTTATAATTTTTGAGAAAATTTACACGAATTTTAGTTTTTATCAACTGAGAAACTTCAAAGTATTTTTTCAAGTCTTTTTTATGCTTAAGTATATTTGTCTCCATTTAAAATAAAATAAATCGTACATTATTTATCGCTTAGTTAAATATTTATTAATAAAAAAAGTAAAGTTTTCATTATTCATATATTATGATATATTTCAGTATTAGAGAAAAACAATGTCCAATTAGTTATAAAAAAGTTTTTTATTTCAATTTTCAAACAAGTTTTTGTTGCAAGTTGAGTAATTTTTTCGATGCTCTTTGACAACTTGCAATAAAAATTGAAATTGCTCTTCGTTTTTTGTTAACGATTTTTAAGTTTGGAGATGAATATCTTTTGAAAGGTTAATTTAATCGCCAAAACATAAGATACCATTTTTATAGAGCAGTTAATTTCCAACAAAAATTTGTATTGCGCATTGTATAAGAGTCATTTATTGTCGAGTTATAAAATTCATAAACCAAAATGAAATTTGTCTTAAAATAATCAAAATTAAATCCTTAATATCTTTCAAATGGTGAGGCTTACGGAAAAAATATAAAATACCTTTTTTGTAGAACATTAAATTTCCTAAAAAATTCTTTCAGAACATTTTTCTGTACAATCGATAAATGATGAGGTATGAATTTTTTCTATTGGACTGAGAAAAAAATACAAAACTGCGATACGGAGGATCTTCCTATTAAAATTAAGAGCTCATACTTGGTGAGAATTTTTTAAGGTGTCTAGCAACCCATTTTTCCGTGTCACTTGTAAAAAAAAAAATAATAGATTTTTTTGACCCACCCTAATATGTAATATTCATGCGATTTAAGTGAACATCCTGTATGTGAGTAAATTAAACGTTTTAAAACTCGTCAGTTACCATTTGCGGTGACAACCAATTATCTCGACGTGGTTAAAGTGGCACCGACATCATAAATAATCAGGATTATTATCAAATACACTTTAGTAACTATTTTCACATTTTCAAGAACCAAATATATTATTGTTTAATATTATTAGTACAAGAAATGAAATGATTCGCCCGTCTTATTGCCGTAGTAATAAATTCGCAAAGCTAACGACAAAGAAATGAGGAAAATATCTTGAGAGAATGAAATTTTATTAACTCGAGAACGAATCTTTTATGATTATTTGCGGAGAACAAGTTGATTTTGTTGAGTTTGTTAAAAAAAATAAATTGATATCATAAAAAATTTTTTAGTATAAATCATTAAAGCTTGTCTTTACCTCGAATGTATGGCCTATCTCCACATATATCGGGAAAACGTAATAAATCGCTTTCGATTCACAGGAAGACAGGACATTTTTTACAGCCAAGATTTATGAGATTGAACCGTAATAACCCGAATTTGTATCGAATGGGAAAATAATTTGGTAAGAAGAAATTAATTTCTTGTGTTTGGTTGCAGGATGGCTGGGCGCAATGTCTACGGGGGTGGCGTTGCTGGTTTCGCCGGTGACGATAGCTTTTTGCCGCCGCAAGTCGACGCGTTTGACGGCCGTTATGGGGGGCCTGGTTACGGCACTGGGATGCCTGTTCACGTCATTTGCGTCCCAGTTTCACCAGTTGTTTTTTAGTTACGGGACTGTTGTCGGGGTGGGGGTGGGAATGACACGCGACTGTTCCACGCTAATGGTCGCCCAGTACTTTAAGCGGCGACGGGAATTCGTCGAGATTTTCATCGTTTCCGGGAGTGGATTGGGAATTGCAGTTATGTCGGCCTTTATTAAAGGTGCTATTAGGTAAGTGGGTGCAACAGCATGGTGCAGGATAGTTGGATAATATGTTTTTTGTCAATTAAGCAATAGTAGGTAGATGGAAAAGTGTTCGGCTGGGAGGAAAATCAAAAAGCTCCCTTTTCAATAAGAGCCAGGAAAAACTTAATATAATAATTAAATTGTGGGCAATAAGGACGAAGCTTCTTACGGAATATTATTTATTTTATCGCCCACGTTTCGTCAGTCATTCCTGACTTCTTCAGGGCTCAAAATTAAAAATTACTC
This sequence comes from Sisyra terminalis, assembly GCA_958496175.1. Taxonomy (NCBI): domain Eukaryota; kingdom Metazoa; phylum Arthropoda; class Insecta; order Neuroptera; family Sisyridae; genus Sisyra; species Sisyra terminalis. Next base: position 52,944,008 of record OY292277.1, read on the forward strand.
CATAAATGTCATACAAATAAGCCGTAAAATGACCTAACTGGTAGAACAGAAAACCAAGAATACAATTTGGTATTGATAAATAAAATTTGACATTTTTAATTTTGATCCCTGAAGAAGTCAGGAATGACTGACGAAACGTGGGCGATAAAATAAATAATATTCCACAAGAAGCTTTGTCCTTATTGCCCACAATTTAATTATTATATTTAAAAAGACAAGCACTGAAACAACATGGAAAAACTTAATATTGTTCCGGAAATTCATTCAAATATTTCTTTTTCGAATACAGTGAAACCTGCAGAAGTGAGACTTGAAGGGACTAAGATTTTTTTCTCATCTAGATAGATAAGGCCAGAAAATAATAAATAGAAATAGAAAATGTACATCACTGTATTGTATAATGAAATCAGCAGTTTTTGTTCAAATTTCCCATAATTTGCCTGTAAAATTTTGTCATTTTAGTTTGTTTTAAATTACAGTCAGCAGTCAACAATTATTCAATAGCGAAATATAGTTTATCACCAATATTAGAAAGTTCAAAATATTCCCTAATGCTTTTTCTTCTGATACAGAACGTTAAATTACTGAATTTGAAATGCAATAATAGAGAGAATAGATAAGGCAATTTGGAACGCATACCAAAAGAATGTTATCGATAGAATGAAATCAAAAGCGTTAAATATCAAAGAAAAGAATTAGTAAGTCCTGAAAAAAAAATTTCCCTTATAAAGGTTTCTCTCTTATCCTGGTTTCCCTGTAAATATAAGCAAGTCTATACCGGTTGTTTATGAAATATCCAAAAATCACCCTAATTTTCAATCGAAAATTCTCACGTCAAAATATCTGCTTTTTTAAAAAAGTTGGTATGTTTTTTGTTTGTTGAAATCTCTACTTTCTGATGGTATAAAAAAAAATTTACACTACTATGGTAAATGTTCTCAGAAAATGCAAATAATGATTGCACAAATGCACAAATTTATGCTAAAATTGTCATGGTTCTGAAACATGCTCCAATGTGGAAGAAAAAACCTATCATTATTTGCATTTTCTGAGAACATTTACCATAGTAAAGTATATTTTTTTATACCATCAGAAAGTAGAGATTTCAACAAACAAAAAACACACCAACTTTTTTAAAAAAGCAGATATTTTGACGTGAGAATTTTCGATTGAAAATTAGGGTGCTTTTTGGATATTAAGTCAAAATAAGGTGAAAAAATGAATATTTTAAATCAAAAAAATTACTGTATGTTTGGGACATACAAAGGTAAGTTTTCACCAAATTTCGTGAAAAAAATATTTTTTTTTGGCAAAAAATAAAAATAAAAAACCAAAAACTCGGTTATTCGAATTTTTCACATAAGTTTTAAGGTAATGTGAAAAAAGTGTCGATACAAAAGTTGTAGATCTTTTAATTACCTACAACTTTGCCATTTAACTTTTTTTCATAGGACTTGCAGTTTTACCGGAAATCGAGAATAACCGTTTTTTACCCTTAAAAACTCACCCCATCCCCCTTCCCGACCTCAGATCGCCCGTAATTTATTTTTCCTTTCATTTTTGTTATATTCTCTACCTTTTCCAATGGGTTTCATCCTACTATAATTTTTTTTGGTCTCAAAAATTATCGACCCTGGTCTATATTGTTAATTTTGGAAAATCACTCAATGAAAATCGCTCAATTTTTTTTTTCGGTTGAGATACAAACGAAAACTCTGCAAATACAATCATCTAGGGACCAACAACCGAAAATATTCCCGACAATCCGTTTGTACCTTAATACATCCAATGTTACGATTGTTTTTACAATTTCAACAATGGTGTTAATAGAATATAAATACACTTGAAAAAATCGTCGTTATTATTCTCGTTGTTGCAACAATAGTTAGAAGAGTTAAATTGAAAATTCTATAAGTAAGATCTCGTAAAAAATAGCACCTAGGTTGTATCATTGTTAGTTTTGGAATATTGCTCAAAAAAAAACGTATATTTGTTGGAAAACTCCAATTTTTTTTTGGTTGAGATCCAAACGAAAACTCAACCAATTCAAGCATCTATCTAAAGACCAACACCCGGAAAATTGCCAAAAATTCATTTCTACCTTAAGTTACGATCGTTTTTACAATTTCGACAATGGTATTAATAGAATGTAATTACACTTAAACAAATTGTCGTAACTTTCCTTCGAATTGAATAAGAAGGGAATTTTTTTTCGGTACAATATTCTATGGACTAATGCCTTTATTGCACCGTAACAAATTTTCATCGACTTTTAATTAACTTCTTAATATTAATATTAAGGGCTCAAACCTTCCCAATATTTTTATTTTTTTGTCACCTTGATCAATATTTTCGATATATTTTTCAAAAAAAAATCTAATCTAATCTAATATACACTCTTTGCAATATGTTTATTTCCTTCAATTTAAAGAAGACGGTATTTTGCCATTATTAGCGCAAAAAAAAAATACATTATAATAGCTTTCCGAAAGTTATAGGAGAAATCAATGGATGGCTGGAAAAACAAACACAATTTTTGAGCCTTTCATTTTCCCCAATCAACAGTAAATGCACATTTCTATTGAGCAATATTTATCGTGAAAAGCTTCCAAAGCTCAGTTCTAGTTTTGGCCAAAACTAATAGTTATCCAGCACTTTTCAATCGTTACTGTAATTTCCATTGACCACACCAAATTCAACTTAATAATGCAATAACTTTTCTTTCCAGTGCGATAGGTTGGAGACTAGGCCTTCAAGTTGTTACTGTGGTGGTATTTTTTACGTTTTTCCTGGGCACATTCTACCGTTCGGCGTCCCTCTACCATCCGCAACGGCGTGCCATTCTACACTTGAAAAACCAAAAGCGCAAAATCAAAGACAAGAACAAAGTGGACGATGGACCTCCGTTTTTCGACTTCAGCACATTGCGAAGCAAGACCGTGCGAATTTTGTTGGTGTCGACCGGCATCAGTGCTTTTGGAATCAACACACCGATTTTCTATTTGGCCCATCAGGCCGAGGAGGAAGGACTGGGCGATACGGCCGTTCTACTGCAGACGTACCTGGGTCTGGCCTGGACTTTGGGCTGCGTCACGTTTGGCTTGTTGGTCGTGCACAACAATGTGGAGTGCCGAATTGCACGGCAATATTTGTGCCAAACGGCGGTCTTCATGTGCGGATTGAGCATCCTGGCACTCACCGCCGTCAATGGCAACTATCACGGATATGTGATGTTTGCCTGGATCTATGGTTGGTGTGCAGCATGCCCAAATTTTTTCGACAAAATTAATCGAATTTTTCATTCTTTTGAAGGAATCTTTTGCGGAGGCTATCATTATTCACTGAAGATGTATACGTACGAAAGAGTACGAGCAAGAAATTTTGCTCGGACTTGGGGTTTCGTTCAATGTTCCCAAGCTATTCCCATTGCAATTGGAGTTCCAATATCTGGTACGAATTTTTCATTCATGCTTGAAACACTAGTGCCATCTAGTAGACAGTAGCCAAACTATATATTTTATCTTAATCGGACAAAATTGGTTTTATAAAGAACATATCTTGTGTTAACATTTCCACTTTTATTTGTTCCCAGGTTATATAAACGTGGCCAGTGGTGGAAAGTCTGGATATTATTTTAGTTCCACATGCGTTCTAGTCGGAAGTTTGGCGTTATTTTTAATAGATTTACACCGTCGCAACTTATCGAGGCACAAACATACACGTGCCAACGGCACGAAACACTTATGCGTCGCGGACAATTGTCCCCAACGACGACGACTATCGTTCTCGCAAGAACCGGAAAACGATGCGGGCGCCGCCGTTGCCGGAAGTGGATTCGGCGGCATTTTCACCGGAGGTGGTCTCGTGGCCAATCCGGGCGGCGGATTCGGAGGAATCATGGGCGGCAAAGGCGCCCAAGGCGACGGAATGCTGGGCAGTGATCTGCCGGCGGCTGCCACTCCGACCGATGGTCTTCTACTCGATGGCATCAACGACAAACCGGAACTGACGTGTATATCGGAGGAGGGAATCGCCGACATGGATTTGCCGGACAATTTGTTGGACGACTTGGAATATATCGGTGATTGCATTACGTCTTGCAACAAAGTCGAAAACTACTTGATGTTGAGCGAATTTGAAAATAATCTGATCGCCGAAATGCCGGTGATTATGGATCGTAAAGGACGGCGATGGTCGTTGGCCAAGTCACGACAATCGAATACACTTCCGGTGGGTGGTGGCATTCCGGAAGAATCGGAAAGTGATGTCCCACTGAATGCATCGGCCACTCTCAACAATCCCGTGTTGCCCGGCAACAATCGAGTTATTACCGTAATTGACGAAGCATCTGTTTAAGTCTTACCTCCCCCCCCTACTATCGTTGCATAAAAACCTCAATTTTTTTCGAATTGAAATCCTAAATTTCCACTTACAATTGATTGATTTGTCAAATTTTTTATATTAAGTAAACATTATTGTACTTAGAAACGCAGTTAATTTGAATTCATTTGTATTATGCAACAATGGTTTAAGACTCAAAAGCTTCAACAACGACTGCATTGCATATTTAAAGTCAACAATTTTCTTCAATTAGTCAAAAAAATTATCTTTTGTTTAACAATCCGGTCATTTTTTTGACAAAAGCTTTTTCAAATTTAAAAAGTGGAATTTTTACAATTTTTCATGGTATTTCTAAAAATTTCCCACAGAAATGTGATTTTTAATTAAAGTATACGAAAGTTGAAGTATTACTCGGGGAATTATAACAGCAGAAAAATTCGATGGATAATTTATTTGAATCGAATGCACCAGAGTTTTCCAATTTTAAATTGCAATTGCAAACAAATTTTTTAACGTATACTTCGACTTACGTACTTAAGAAAGAGGAGATTTAAAATATCAAATGATTGACACCACTTTGGCAAAGTTTTTTCCCAGAAAATTCAAGAAAATGACCGAAAATCTTCATCACTTTTTTTTTTTTAATTTTATACTTGCTTTATTCAAAAATACTTTCCTAAAAAAAAAATAATCCATTTTAAGAAACTGATTACAGTTTTCTTGACGTTCATGTGAAGTGCATAGTGCAACCAAATTTGTAAAAGCCTCAACAATATCTCGAGAATTTTCTACGTCTTTTCCATCTTTGGGACTGCAAATAAAATATACTTCCATGCACTTAAGTAATTAAAATCCATTGGTTCTCTTTATCATTGAATTATAACCATTGACTTATAAAGAAAATCACTGCCGCATAAATATTTCGGTCTTCAATATATTTAGCTTCGGATCACAATTAATTTCTTAAGATATTCCGACAATAAAAGCATTGAACGATCCATGAAATATTTATTTATTTAGTATCCAAATTTGGTTTGGACCAATTTGAAATAAACGATTGATCGACATATAACGTTGCTGCTCATTTATTTATTTATTTAACAATGTATTTTAATAACAATTAAATAAACCTAGTTCTTCAAATAGTTCATATGTATAATGAAGAATTATCCGTCTAAAGTATAAAATAAAATACCTAATAATAAATCAATTATTTTTATCGATGTAATTATTGACTATGTATTGACATTTTAATACCTAAATATTGATAAGAAATTATTGACCGTTGGAATTTATGAGAAAAGGGAATGAGATTGTTTGCAGAGAGAAAATATTTTATGGTATTTTTAATAAATAATTTATTATGAAACACGGAAATATAATATTTTTAAAGAAGTAAGATTTGCTTACTCTTCAAATCAGTATTATACCATTTAAATGAATAAATATTTATTATTTGATTTGCTTGTGATATTTACTATGGAATTCCATTTTCTTTTTTTTCAGGAAAATGCCTTCTTACTAACCAATATTCACTAATAACATTCACTACCAATATTCAAAAATCTAGACTCTTAATTTCTGTTATTTTGACGCGAGTCATAATTTATAGTCATAATTTAGACCGACTTTATTCACCTTGGCGATATTTTTTATTTATCTATAGATTAGGGTGGGTCAAAAAAATCGATTATTTTTTTTTTTGCAAGTGACGCGGAAAAATGTGTTGCTAGACACCTTTAAAAAATTCTCACCAAGTATGAGCTCTTAATTTTAATAGGAAGATCCTCCGCATCGCAGTTTTGTATTTTTTTCTCAGTCCAATAGAAAAAAATTCATACCTCATCATTTATCGATTGTACAGAAAAATGTTTTGAAAGAATTTTGTAGGAAATTAAACGCTCTACAAAAAAGGTATTGTATATTTTTTCCGTAAGTCTCACCATTTGAAAGATATTAAGGATTTAATTTTGATTATTTTAAGACAAATTTCATTTTTGTTTATGAATTTTATAACTCGACAATAAATGACTCTTATACAATGCGCAATAGAAATTTTTGTTGGAAATTAACTGCTCTATAAAAAAGGTTTCTTGTGTTTTGGCGATTAAATTAACCGTTCAAAAGATATTCATCATCAAACTTTCATGTGTACGGGTTTTAAAAGTTTTGGATGAGATATTCGAAAAATTTTCAATTTAATTTATAATTTTTGAGAAAACTTACACGAATTTTAGTTTTTATCAACTGAGAAACTTCAAAATATTTTTCAAGTTTTTTTTTTATGCTTTAGTATATTTGCCTCCATTTAAAAAAAAAATAAATTGTACATTATTTATCGCTTAGTTAAATATTTATTAATAAAAAAAGTAAAATTTTCATTATACATATATTATGATATATTTCAGTATAAAAAAAAAACTTAAAAAATATTTTGAAGTTTCTCAGATGATAAAAATTAAAATTCGAGTAAATTTTCTCAAAAATTATAAATCAAATTGAAATTTTTCGAATATCTCATCGAAAACTTTTAAAATCCGTACACATGAAAGTTTAATGATGAATATCTTTTAAACGGTTAATTTAATCGCCAAAACATAAGAAACCATTTTTATAGAACAGTTAATTTCCAACAAAAATTTGTATTGCGCATTGTATAAAAGTCATTTATTGTCGAGTTATAAAATTCATAAACACAATGAAATTTGTCTTAAAATAATCAAAATTAAATCCTTAATATCTTTCAAATGGTGAGGTTTACGGAAAAAATATAAGATACCTTTTTTGTAGAGCATTTAATTTCCTAAGAAAAATTTTCAGAACATTTTTCTGTACACTCGATAAATGATGAGGTATGAATTTTTTTCTATTGGACTGAGAAAAAAATACAAAACTGCGATGCGGAGGATCTTCCTATTAAAATTAAGAGCTCATACTTGGTGAGAATTTTTTTAAGGTGTCTAGCAACCCATTTTTCCGCATCACTAGTAAAAAAAAATAATCGATTTTTTTGACCCACCCTTGTATAGATGCTGATTGATTTACGGATTAATTGTTTCACGGTAGGTATACGGTTTTTTTCAGATATTTATAAATATTTTTTGAAGTTTAATTGAAGATTACATAAAACTATTTTATTCTAAGCAACAGTATGGTAAATGAGTCTTTTTAAAGTCGACAAAAGTGTGTTTAAGTATGGATTATGTTTTTCGTAAAACAAATAAGAAAAATAAAAATTTTCATATGCTACTACAAATAGCAAATCTAAAAAGAAAATATTATCTACACCTACGTTACGCAGACGAAGTCGCAGAGATCAACTAGTTATTTCAATTACTTCAAAGCCTGAATTTCTTATATTACCAAAAATACATTATTTTCATAGAAAAAAAAAACACTTTTAATTGGAACCAAAGTTAGTTATAAATCCCGTCAAATTTAATATAAATGGCAGAATATCCTCTTCCTTCACATTCCCGTGACACCATCCAATGTGTTTTTAAAAATTTAACGCCTTAATGTCTCAAAAAATCAAATAAATTTGATCATTATTTCAATAATTTCAAAGCCAGCCATTTCTTATAGAAATTCACGCCATCTATTATCACTTCATAGCAAGCTTGAGAAAATGCCGAGTTTCATATCAGTGTTGACAACATAAACCTGAGAAAAACAAAAGTTTCTCAATGTCGGAATCACATCGGATGCGGCCATTACAATCATTGGCCATCAAGTTGTCTTGCCTGGATACCAAATAATCAAGTTTTGTGATTTACCAACAATTTTATTTATCACATTTATATCAATAATTCTCGGTAAAAATTATTTTATTGCAACCTCATAAAGAAAAACTTACATTTTCATATATATATATCTACATTTGACAAACATCAGCTGTTGTTTGTCATCTTGAAAAAGTTGGCCAAGCTGTCATTTGCATAATTGCATTCCCTGCTTGTTTTGATAGATGAAATGCAAGTCAATCGGATAGCATCATAAAGAATAAACGTAATAAAGAAGAACATATTCTTCATGAAACGTACAGAAAATTTTTGGAAATAATCTCCAAATTGTACTGTTACCAAAACAAAATATTGTAAAATTGATGACCCCAATTGATCTGTGTAGCATTTCCAATGGTGACGATTAATTTTATTCAAGTTTTAGGATGGCGCCTTTGCCATTAGGATGGATTTTGACGCTTGGAGTTGCGATTGGAACGGTTGCTTATGCGGTTTTTCTGGAAGTGCAAAAAAGACAGCGGATACCTGCGAATGCTAATAGGCCACCTTTTGATATGAGTAATGTCTTTGCAGAAGAAGAGACCGAAAGTTCGTCGTCGAAACGACAAAGGAACTCTAGGTTTGATAATTATTTTTAAATTCCCTGCCAAATGTTAACTAATTTCAATATCTTTCAACAGTTCCGGACGCCAATGTGCAATTTGCTTCGATGACCTTTATTCAAAAATTAGAATGGAATTATCATGTGGACATGAATTTCACATAAATTGCATTAAATCATGGAATAGAGTAAAGAAAACATGTCCGAATTGTCGCAGTCCAATGACTTTATAATATTGTTTTTTTTTTTTTTCAATTCCATCGCAGGACTTCTTACATAATTTCAATATAATAAAATGGGTTTCTTAAATGTCATTTACTTCTTCGGTATTGATATATGATAGAATTAAGTTTGTAATGTTGAAAGACCACGATAATCTTATATAAATATCCTTCATATGATCTATTATTTCTAAAGGATATCAAAAAAAAAAAAAATACATTTGTAACGAAATTTAAATATTATGTACTTTAATTATATATTGTGCCTTGTAAAAAATGTCTTGGAAAACTCAATAACTAAAGCAATAAAATCAATGAAACGCCTTTGTAATTTGTTTTAATTTTATCGTTTTTATATGAAAGATATTAAATTAAAAGAATTGGTATTCAAAATTAATGGAATTTACGATTTTTTTTTAAATTTTTAACTAAGAAAACAAAAAAAATTATTACGATACTTTATAATTTTGCCTCCAAATATTATGCAATCTGGTACAAATACTGTAACTTATACAGTGGACCCCCGATAATCCGGCGCTCGGCTAATCCGGCACCCCCTGTAATCCGACATGGTCTATTATTTATTATGTATTGAATATTTTTTTGACAATCTTCGCTACACAGAGAGAAAAATACTGCTATTAAGAAAATTTTCTTCATACTATAGGTAAAGCAATTTTGTTTTCCTATAATGTACAAATGCTTATAGTAAAACAATAAATATTTGATGTTCTTTTCTTAAGAAAATAATATCAATACCAATAAAATGAATATTTTTTTATTATTTGTATGTACATTTGTTTGTACACAATTATTTCCTAATGTAAAGTAATCCTAATGTAAAGTCCTAATGTAAATAAAACGTAAGCTCCCTATTGTGTTGTTTAATTTACTAAATTTGACATAGACATAATGAAGTATGATTTGTACTTCAGAGTACATAATATGTATACAACATGTAGAATCTTACCATTGGATCTGTAATTTGTCGGATTACAAGGTACTCTTTCGTAAAAAATTCCAGACCTAAGGGGTTTTAGGCCGTACTCTAAAATCCGATAAATTCACAAATCAGATTGCCCTGCAAACTGTTTGTCGGATTACCGGGGGTCCACTGTATTAGGATTGGTTCGGAATTAGATTTCTTGAGTTATCTTATATCAATGTGTCCGTTTTACACGGGAAAAATTTCTTGTGGAAATTGAGCAAAGCGTAAAAAAAGTTAATGTGCAAATTATACATAAAGAGTTTTTGGTATTTTTCTTCTTCTTTAGTATTATTTGGCAGTATTTTGCACTATAATCGAGAAGTTAGTCAAAAGGGATAGTAAAACTTTGAGGATGAAGACCAGGACGTAATTTTTGTTACCTATTATCAATACAGAAAGTTCTCGGTTCATAAAAAAACCGGCGTAAATTAGACCTAATTATAATGGGTGGGATGAAGATAGATTTCATCTTATATAAAATAGGCCTATGCAGTAGACTGATTAAAAAAATATGATTTTTTTTCTTAAATATATCGAAAATATTGTTGGGAATGACAAAAAAAAAAAACATGTGAAAGTTTAAGCTCTTAATATTAATATTAAGAGGTGCCGCATCGCCAATTTCGATTTTCCATTTAAATAACATGGAAACAATATTCTCTAGCACTTTGGAATTTTATAGCTCACATTGGTGATAATATTTCGGAATGAACAAGGTATATTCTTGTAGAAAATTAAACGATCTACAAAAAAGGTCTCGTGCAAGTTTTTGATATATTTTATCCTTCGAAAGTTATTCCAGGTCAAAGTTGAACTACAGAGAAATTTTAATATTTTTTCAATTTTTTGACGCAACCGTCAATTTTATAGGACATTTTTTGTAGAGCCCTATTTTCCTATAACTTATATTTATAAAATTTTTTGATATTTTTCACAGGTCCTAAGTTATTTAATTAAAATAAAAAAAATAATTTTTATGTTAAAAATATAATAATTCAGGAAATTTTCAGTTTATTGCAAATAACTTAGGACCTGTGAAAAATATCAAAAACTTCTATGGGGATAACTTATAGGAAAAAAAATGCTCTACAAAAAATGTTCCATAAAATTTTCTCATAAAATTGATGGTTACGTCAAAAAATTGAAAAATATTAAAATTTCTGTGTACTTCAACTTTGACCTCGAATAACTTTTGAAGGAATAAATATATCAAAAGCTTGTCTGAGACCTTTTTTGTAGATCGTTCAATTTTCTACAAAAATACACCTTGGTCATTCCGAAATATTGTCACCAACGTGAGCTATAAAATTCCAAAGTGCAAGAGAATATTGGTCCCATGTTATTTAAATGGAAAATCGAAATTTGCGTTGCGGCACCTTTTAATTTTAATATTAAGAGCTTAAACTTTCACACGATTTTTTTGTTGTCATTCCCAACAATATTTTCGATATAATTAAGAAAAAAAATCATTATTTTTTTTTTTTGAATCAGTCTAATGTACATATGTCATTGCTGCTCAGAAAATTTGTTATAACTGGACTTTAACCCGTCTAGTTGTTCTAGTATTTCCCTGGCGTCCGGGGAAGCCCAGAACATACTTAGTTAAACCGGGGATTTTACATGTGGTGTTATTGTAAACCGAGAGCTATTTGTACGTTAATAACGACATATCCGATAACTTCTTTATACTAAACGTTTACATAAAAATGCAATTAAAGTTTGTCAATTTTATTTTACAACCCTTATCAACATAATTCGGTAATCTTTAGCCATGAAGTTCTTCACAAATATTGTCAAAAAAAAAACGCAATTTTGGATGGAAGAATCAGGGAATTTACCTTTGAATAAAACACAGAATATTCTGGAATGATTGCTAAACGATAATCATTCATTATGTTAATGATATGATCATCAGTTTTTATTTTTCGTTAAAGTTTATATCAAAAATTTATTCCTCACATCGTCGAGTAGATTTAGTGCCAGGGGATTGAGATGAATCTCCAATTTTTCCATTTTACGAGCATTATTTACATACAATAGCACTTGGAGAATAACTCTGAAGGTTTTTGATTGGTATCTCTGTATATTTCCTAAGCTTTTGTAGGTACCTCCAGAGCTTTATGTTGGCCATTTTTGCGTAGATGTCTATGGTTAGGATGGCCATATCGGTCGCAAATGTAACTATTATTAGCTATATAGATAAAAAATGGTACTTTGGCTCAAATTCGTGTAGGGAATATTGATAATTTTTTTGCAAAGTCTCCCATGGAGGTAAGATTTGAAGAGTACGAAGTATTAAGAATACAAGAAATGTCTTTGGAAAAACGAAAAAAGATACAGAACTTTTTGATGTACAGTAACTTATCACACGACATGTTTTACAGTAGGAAAAGTGCATAAGAAGTTATACTTTTTTAGTATACTAAAAAATATGTTTTCAATCCACAGCCGTAACCATTTTCGATAGTGCTTGATTTTTAATATTCCAGGTATAAGTAGTTTGTGATAACTTAAATATAATACAATTATAAACACAATTTGCTTTTAATATCAAAGTACTTAATAAGCACATGTATGAGTTGTGTGGCAAAGAATATCAAGTTTTAAATACGTCCATGTTAGTGCAATACAAATACAGCAATTATTGTCTCAAATTTCAACTATCATGTCTTTAGTTTCAACTGTCATTTCAATTTCATTCAATTGCTAATTTTAACCATTTGTCAGTTGTGTTAGTTTTGAATTCTGAATATTTCACGGAAAGTTACTGGTTTTCAAATAAAATATTAAATTGGCTATTTATATATAAATACTGTATGTATTCACGGTTGGCTGTTTGTATATTCTAATTGTATATTAAGATTTAAATGTAAACATATAGGTCAAATATAGATTTGAATTTATTGTAAATTCTTTAGGTAATTAAGATAGTGTTAATTTTTGTTATGGCTTTCGTCAGTATGGATTTCACACGTTAAATGGGAAACCAGTTTACTCGTTAGCTAGTGCCGAATGCAAATTATCGTACTTTCGACTGGCGATATAAAATAACATAGTAAAAGCTAAAATTAGAGAATAGCAAGTTTAAATATGTCGTTTAAGGAATTTGGAACCAGTTTGAGGTATTTATTATTTGTTGTCAATTATAAATACATTAACATCTTTTTCTGAATTCATTAGTGACACTTTTGAATAAACATTTTTCTCACATTTTGGCCTTCAAACTGTTATTATGTTAATTTCATACCACCCGTTGAGACCAGGTAGAAAATCGTTTGCAATTTCACACCAGCTCGGAATGCAGCCGGTTTGGGTCACATTATTGATCATTATGATCCAAAGGTCGATAATTCGAATTTTAAATTTCTGTCTACCTGCATTCTTTCGAACAATTCAAAAACAGGTTTATTGATTTTGATAATATTTTGTTTTCAGGTAAATCTTAGGCGTGTTTCGCCAAAAATAAGTTTAAAGAAGGTCACAAACAAATCCAATTTAAATAGTTGTACCAATTATTTTGGTTCTACTTTTGGTTCTAATTTAAAGACAGCTTTACTGATTTGATAGAAACTTTGTAATCCAGTTCAAATAATTTTTCTTCAGTAGAAAAGGTTGCCTATTTACGTTTAATTATTTATAATAAAAGTAGCATTCAGAAGAAGGCTGATTAAAATAAATATACGGACACCCATTAATTGGATGTAAATTGGATCCTTTACCTAAATATTAGGGTGTCTGTTAGTTCCCAAATTGATTTTTTTACAGCGATCGCCCTCTGAATTTTTAGTTTAAGATATAAAAAAAATTATCCAATATAATTAAGCTCTTAATTTCTTGATTAAACCGTGCCGGAATCATGTTACCTTCACCATTGAAATAACATGGGATTATTTGACATAAAAACATGTTTAAACATTTTTTTAATATCTCGTTTAATATTGATCTTAGCGATTTGGTCTACAGGACCTTTTTTGTAGAAAATCAAATTCTCTACAAGTTTTTCATTTATAATTTTTCCGTAGCTCTTGTTATTTACGAGATAAATGCAAAAAAAACGCGAATTTTATGGAAAAATCAGGTTCAGTGGCCCGTACTACCTCACCGGTGTGAGTTACGACTTTGTCGCAATGGGCAGAAAATACCATCTTCGGTAAAAGCGATCCCATGAAACGCCGCTGAGATATAGAAATTTAAAAATAAAAAATCAGAGTTTTCGTGTACTTTCAATGGGAAATCTTTACACGTCTTGGTCGAGGACTTAAAATTAATATTAAAGGCTCAAACTTTCAGGGATTTTTTTTTTGGTATTTCCAACAAAATTTCACGATGGGACCAAAAAAAGTCAAAAAAAAATCATCCTAATGTATATATGGAAGGTAAGTTATAATTGGTACAACTAGAGATGTTAGGGTTGATAAGGGGGGTGATTCTAATAATCCACAAGCTGTTTTTTCTCCAAAATTCAATTTAATTATTTACAACCATAGGCTGGCAGCACAATTTTATTACCCCCTTTATATTTCTGCATTGAAACCGATTTTTAATTCAAATATAGAAAAATATTATGTAATATAATGGATATAATACATCAATCGATTCCCCCTTACATTAATTTAAAAATTACATTGAATAATTTCAACAATTACAGATCGAATATCGATTTGATTGAATACAACTTCGTTTTAAATTATAAAGATGGCGTGACGGTATAGTTCTCAATAAAATCGCATACATTTGTGCATCTCAATGCCAGATAAAATCAAAATTTTTACTACCCAAACTTAATATATTTAGCTATTATTATCACTGAACCATACCTACATATTTTGTGGAAAAAATATGAACTTTTTCTTATAAAAATAAGATAATACTATAATCAATCCGGTAACGGTTTTGAACCGAATGATGATGTGCATACCTCAACATATTAAAGTAGGTGTTTTTCTTTTGAGCTTAAGTACTAAAATTTCCTACTTCAATTCCAAAATTAAATTTAAACAATTAGATGATAAAATTCAGATCTCAGCTTTTATTTTTTTTAAATAAGAAGACAATTCAGGTTGTTTAAGATCGGTTTTTTTATTTAATGAAGTTACGATACGTAACGAAACGTAGCTAATTGAATAGTAAAAATATTAAATAAAAAAAAAACGATCTTAAACCATCTGAATTGTCTTATTTAAATTTAAACTATAAAGAATATATAACTTTGCTACAAGCAACCGTTAAAATAACTTTAGCTAAATGATTTACTAATTTGCTATATTTTTTTATATTATTCTCTCTATTCTGTACCAAACGTGCTTCCCCCACTCTATCTTCAACTATTAATAGATCCTTTTCTTCAGGTCTTCCAGCCATATGAGCCAAAGTACCGCAAGTATATCAAGTTTATTCTACTTAATAATTTAACCAATTTTATTATAAGTTATACGCCGATTAATTTCTCCACTTTATTCTCCAATGTTAGTGACTACTGTTCTTCGGTAAATGATCTTTGGAACTATTTCTAAACTTCAATAATTTCTTTATCCATTAATTGTTCAGTTTACTTATAAATCAATTTATATTTCTTCAATCTTCTGGTCTTTCGAGGCAAAGATTTATGACTAGTAATCAAATAACTCAAAGTTTTATTGCACTTTTATGTTTCTAAACCGTTAGAATTTTAATAAGTCCAAAAAATGTTTCTAATTAATTACAAATGAATTGTAGGTGTAAAAATTTCATTTTTAATGATCGACCTTATGCATTTTTCATGAGGCTATATTACGTTTTTTTTTTTTAGAAACTTAAAAAAATGCGATTTTGATCTTTTGAAGAGGAATTATTCACTCAATTGAAAAAAGGCATTTTGAAATCTTTGGCTTAATAATTCGTTATCGAGGATCTGAAGAATTGTACCTAATTGAAACTAGATTACCTTAATATTGATATATACCAGGATGATTTTTTTTGACTTTTTTTGGTCCCATCGTGAAATTTTGTTGGAAATATCAAAAAAAAAAAATTCTCTGAAAGTTCGAGTCCTTAATATTAATTTTAAGTCCTCGACCAAGACGTGTAAAGATTTCCCATTGAAAATACACGGAAACTCTGATTTTTTATTTTTAAATTTCTATATCTCAGCAGCTTTTCAGGGGATCTTTTTTATCAAAGATGGTTTTTTCTTAGAATTAAACGCTCTACAAAAGTGCCCATTGCGACCAAGTCGTAACTCACACCGGTGAGGTAGTACGGGCCACTGAACCTGATTTTTCCATAAAATTCGTGTTTTTTTTTTTGCATTTATCTCGTAAATAACAAGAGCTACGGAAAAATTATAAATGAAAAAATTGTAGAGAATTTGATTTCCTACAAAAAAGGTCCTGTAGACCAAATTGCTAAGATCAATATTAAACGAGATATTAAGTTTATATCAATGTATTTTTTTTATATTAATTTATAAGATTAAATCAATGATCGGCAAAAATTTCACAGAAAAATCAATTCAAGGCTTAATATCTCGTTTAATAGTGATCTTCGCGATTTGGTCTACAGAACCTTTTATGTAGGAAATCAAATTCTCTACAAGTTTTTCATTTATAATTTTTCCGTAGCTCTTGTTATTTACGAGATAAATGCAAAAAAAACGCGAATTTTATGGAAAAATCAGGTTCAGTGGCCCGTATTACCTTACCGGTGTGAGTTACGACTTCGTCGCAATGGGCACTTTTGTAGAGCGTTTAATTCTAAGAAAAAACCATCTTTGATAAAAAAGAACCCCTGAAAAGCCGCTGAGATATAGAAATTTAAAAATAAAAAATCAGAGTTTCCTTGTATTTTCAATGGGAAATCTTTACACGATTTGGTCGAGGACTTAAAATTAATATTAAGGGCTCAAACATTCAGGGAATTTTTTTTTGGTATTTCCAACAAAATTTCATGATGGGACCAAAAAAAAAATCACCCTAATATATACATTTATAAAATTACATTTTTGATGTTGTAGAGACATAAAAATAATTGCAGTAAAATTGGCTTAATAATTCGTTATCGATTATCAGAAAAATTGTACCTAATTGAATCAATATTACCTTCTTATTGATATATACATTTATAAAGTTGTATTTTTGATGTTTTAGCAATATAAAGAAGACCTAAATAATTGCTGTGAAATTGAATAGAATATGTGGAAACCTATAGAAGTCAATGGGAAAAATATGCAACAGACACGTAGCATTTCGTAGCACATCTGATCACCGGCCATATTTAAAACTTTGTCCTTTTTTGTTACATACACATAAGCTTTTTTATCACTTATTTCTCTATCAACTTTGTTACAATGCAACCTATTGTTAAAAATGTTCAAAAAAAAGGGCATTTAAAAAAATTGTATACATTTTTTTTTCATTTTACATCAAAAATCTAGGATTAGTTCTAAATTTATTCCGAAAACTTTTTGCTACTAACTTTTGGCTGTCAATCAAGAATTATTTAACGATTTTCCATTCAAAATAGTGCTGCAATTTTCAATAAATTTAATTTTCATTCCAATAATTTTAAGCCAAACTTTTCTTTAATGATAATCTGACAAACAATCTTTGATTTGATGACAATCAGGTCATGGTAAATTGTTCGAAAGACAAATTGTGCGAATAATGATTTTTGGAGCGGCAACTTTTGTCGATGGAAGATGATTCGAAAGTGGCGCGCAAATGGGACGTTGACTGTTCCCGATTCCGGACACCCACGCAACGCCCGTTTGGCCACTGGCAGCCACTGCAAACGGGGCACTAGAACTCTGTGAGAAATGTCAGTGCACTCGGCAATCCCTGACAACGATCAAATCAAGTGTCAGTGTCAAAGTGGCTTCAAACTGCATACGTGTTTTGATGCATTTCGTGGGTGGAAATGCGTGAGATTTGGCAAATGAATTAAAAATTTCCGCGCGATATTTGTTAGTCCGACAAATAGAGAGCAAATTGCAACCAAATTCGTTGTGCTGCATTGATTTTTCCCCGCGGACAAGACCGGTTTTTCCGACACCGTACACAATAAAATAATGCATGACATCAATAAAACATACTTGAAAATATTAATTGAAATTCAGAGTGATTTATAAATGTCAAATTAGAAACTGTGAAAATATGAAAATTCAGGTGAGAATTACCCAAAAAATTTTATTATCTTCATATTGTGAAACGTTTTTTTTTTGTGGTCTTTCTTTATTGAAGGCTTATTCGAGTAATTAAAGCAATGAAATTTTATAACCGGTAATATTTTGATTTACTTATTCTATTTGGGAAACTACTTAGTATTTTAATTAATGTGCATTAAAAAAAAACACCATTGAAAAATTCAATGTGCAATTTCAAATATTTAAATTGATGCATCGTCCGTAAAGTTATTGTTGCATTATGAAGTTTTATAAGTTCTGTTATTGTTCTACAAAAAAAAAGGAACCAAGGAAATTTATTAGACTTTTAACGTCTTCGAGAAAAAAAATGTGGGAAAAACAACAGCTGGAAAGCTTTGATCTTCCCACTAATATTTATATGAAATTGATATAAATATTTTCAATTGCATTTTCTTCACACCAAAACAAATATTGATGGATTTTTTTCCCTAAACTCTTTCTATTGATACAGATGCTAGATTGTTTGTACCCTATACCGATTAGTCAACAAAATTTTAATGTATTTTTTTTTTGCCAATCAATGGAAAATCGTTTGTGACTAAATAGTTTAGTAGTAATTAATTAATTATGAAAATTTAGTTATTTAGTTATTGATATAGTAAAATGTTAAGAAAATAAGGTTTTTAGTGACATAAGATAACAAAAATGCAGGGAAATTTAGAAAACTGTTGTTTAAAAGTAAAACAAAAAGAAAATTTAACAAATCTTTCCCGTTCCAAACCAAAAGATTGGAGGAAAAATTGCATTTATGCAAATTTTATGAATTCTTTTTCTCAACAAAGTATTTTTACAAATTTTTCCAAAATAATAAAAATTAAGACATATTTGTCATCAGATTTGCCAGGTAGATTTTGTAACTAAACAAATATTCCTATTAACTATCTGTTGCCAAATTATTATTTCTTATTATATAGCTTTATTTTATATATTACTTATATATTAATGTTTCACATTATTATTGGCATTGATATTGTTATTATAGACTATTATCGTTACTCTTATTGCTACTGTTAATTGTTTATATGATTGTTGCTATTGCTACATGAATTTCTATTATTGCTATTGTTGCTATTGATTGTTTAAAATCTTTGTACTTGTAAAGCACTAATCTACTGGGACTAGTGCTTACATATGATTGTGGATTGAATGTACTTATTGCAACCCTATGCAGATTGTGCAATTTATTTGAAAATAAAAAAAAAATTATCATCGTTCATCGTTTGTGAAAATCAATTTTTCCCCAAAAAATTATTGAATATAAATATCACTGTGCTAACACTTGTGCATATTTAACTTTCAAACTTAGCAAAATAATAAATAATATCGATTATCCAGTAAATCCACCAATACCCAAGTTACTGAGTAATATAAGAAATAGATCTTGCGGTAATCATCAATAATCTTTACCAATATTTACTAACATATAAGATATGGATAATAATGGATAATAATTACTATCAACAAATTGCAGAGTCTTTTTAAATAGTTTAAATAATCCGCTATATTCCGATAGTTTATTAGTTTTACATATAAATATAAGAGGTCTTAATATTAATTTTAACAAATTAAAACTATTTATTGCAAATTTTAAGATTAAGCCTGATGTTATAATGTACACTAGAATGATTCAAAAAAAATGTTGAATTTTTTTTTCTTAATTATATCGAAAATATTGTTCGGAATGACAAAACAAAAATCCTGTGAAAGTTTAAGCTCTTAATATTAATATTAAGTGGTGCCACATCGCAAATTTCGATTTTCCATTTAAATAACATGGGAACAATATTCTCTTGGACTTTGGAATATTATAGCACACGTTGGTGCCAATATTTCGGAATGATCAACGTATATTCTTGTAGAAAATTGAATGATCTACAAAAAAGGTCTCTTACAGGTTTTTGATATATTTATTCCTTCAAAAGTTATTCGAGGTCAAAGTTGAACTAAAGATAAATTTTAATACTTTTTCAATTTTTTGACGCAATCATCAATTTTATAGGACATTTTTTGTAGAACACTTTTTTTCCTATAACTTATCGCGATAAAAGTTTTTGATATTTTTCACAGATCCTAAGTTATTTAATTAGTATTTCGGAATGACCGAGGTATATTCTTGTAGAAAATTGAACGATCTACAAAATAGGTCTGTTACAAGCTTTTGATATATTTATTCCTTCAAAAGTTATTCGAGGTCAAAGTTGAACTAAAGAGAAATTTTAATATTTTTTCAATTTTTTGACGCAGTCATCAATTTTAAGAGAAAATTTTAAAGGACATTTTTGTAGAGTACTTTTTTTCTATAACTTATCTCTATAAGAACTATAGTTTGATAAGAACTATAGAGTTTTTGATATTTTTTATAGGTCCTTACTTATTTAATTAAAATAAAAAACAATATTTTTTATGTTACAAGTATAATAATTCAGGGAATATTATTAATTTAAAACAAAAAAATTACGAATATTTTCAGTTTAATGCAAATACTTAGGACCTGTGGCAAATATGAAAAACTTTTATAGAGATAATTTATAGAAAAAAAGTGCTCTACAAAAAAGTCCTACAAAATTTTCTCAAAAAATTGATGGTTACGTCAAAAAATTGAAAAAAATATTAAAATTTCACTTTAGTTCAAACTTTAACCTCGAATAACTTTTGAAGGAATAAATATATCAAAAACTTGTACGAAACCTTTTTTATAGATCGTTCAATTTCTACAAGAATTTACCTCGGTCATTTCGAAATATGGTCACCAACGTGAGCTATAAAATTCCAAAGTGCAAGAGAATATTGTTCCCATGTTATTTAATGGAAAATCTAAATTTGCGATGCGGCACCTCTTAATATTAATATTAAGAGCTTAAGCTTTCACAGGATTTTTTTTGTCATTTCCAACAATATTTTCGATATAATAAAGAAAAAAAAAATCATCATTTTTTTTTTGAATCAGTCTAATGTACACTGAAATCTGGCTTATGACTTATTTTACGTTTTTTGAATTTAAGGCATTATAATAAATTCTACAAGGGTAGTAAAATTATCAAAGCCGATGGGGTTGTTATGTATGTCAAAAAATCAGTGAAGTATAGCATTACAATCGACAAGTTTGATGAAATGAAAATAATTACAGCGACATTAAAGCTAAAAAATAATAGAAATGTAAAAATTTCTGGTTTTTTACCGGTGCCATGATATTACTAAAGAAAAATTTGTTAAATTAATTACTATATAGATGAGAAATGCATGGTAATAATCAAATTAAAGTAGGAGATTTCAATATCTTACCTTGGAACATATAACTATGCATTTAATATGCATTTTTATGCACCGTACTTGATCATGGTTTTTTACCATAGTTCAATGGAGTAACGAGACCTAATGACTGGAGAGGAAAATGCATAGATATTTTTTTCGGTTCACAAACGAACCGAATTCTTTTACTAACTTCTACGAATAATTTCCCATCGATTAGTAAAAAAAAAGTTTGAATAAATTCTAATTCTCAAGTCAATGAAAAAAATTTCAACTGACCTTACTTAATAGCAATGTCGTGTAATACAAAAAAATATTTCCATGTACTTAAATTTTTTTTAATTAAATAATTTTAATGTACCAAATAGATGAATTAAATGTAACTGGAAAGTCAATATTAATGAAAAGATGAACATTACATTCGATGAATTATTAATAAGTTTAAATATTTGGTTTTCAATATTAAAACCTTGAAATATTTCCAAAACATTTAAAATTGAAAATGAGATGATTTAAAGGTACTTCATTAACCTTTTTGACTTCCTACACGAAGGACATCATCATCAAGATGAAACTACTTAAATCTTCTATCAAGAAAAATAACAGATGGAATATTATTTTTAAATTTTTTATTTGATAATTTAAAATTAAAAAACGTATTACTTTGTGGGGAGTGTTGAAATATGATAAGGCAGAGGATTAAATGACGAATTAATTGATGTTATTGTTTTGTTTGTGAAATGATTAATTATTATTAACATTGACATCAATTAATCAAAACTTAAATGATTAGTTTTGATTATTATTCATTTATATTTATCAAAATTTAGTGATAGAAAAATTGGAAATTTTTCAAAGAAAAATCAACATTAGATTTCCATTTGAAATTATTGATTAGTTTTAAGGCCCTTTTTTGTGTAGTGGATATAAGACCGACGTGGATCAATTTTTTGGATAAGTTTTCGTCTTCTAGACAAAGAACATGTAGGATTTTTAGGCCTCAATGGTAATCCCAAGTTTGATTTAATAAAATTGATAATTTAAGTTTTTAAGCCATTTTTTTGGGATAGAATATAATAAATCGTGAAAATTACCATTTGCGATTTAAGGTTGGGCTTTAACCAGGAATAACTTTGGGAAAAGTCGATTTAGCAAAAAATCGTATTAGATCATTTCTATAGATCGTTGAATTTTCTACAAAGATTAGTTTTCGTTTTTTACCATAAAGTTAATCGTTCAAATGTATTAAAAGAAAATTAAATGGGGAAATAAAAATTAATTTTTGGAGGCTTACTTTAGGGAGCCAACAATTACAGCCTTTTCGGCAATAAAGAAAAGTTATTTTTGGGAAAATGGTAATGAATAAATGAAAAAAAAAGTATAAATTTAAAGACAAATCAATGGCCAAGAAATAAACGTAAAATAATGGACAGAGAACAGAAGATATAGGGTAAGGTGATTTTTTTTTGACTTTTTTTTTCCCATCGTGAAATTTTGTTGGAAATACCAAAAAAAAAAATTCCCTGAAAGTTTGAGCCCTTAATATTAATGTTAAGCCCTCGACCAAGACGTGTAAAGATTTCCCATTGAAAATACACGGAAACTCGGATTTTTTTATTTTTAAATTTCTATATCTCAGTGGCATTTCATGGAATCGCTTTTACCGAAGATGGTTTTTTCTCAGATTTAAACGCTCTACAAAAGTGCCCATTGCGACAAAGTCGTAAGTCACACCGGTGAGGTAGTACGGGCCACTGAACCTGATTTTTCCATAAAATTCGCGTTTTTTTTTTGCATTTATCTCGTAAATAACAAGAGCCACGGAAAAATTATAAATAAAAAACTTGTAGAGAATTTGATTTCCTACAAAAAAGTTCCTGTAGACCAACCGGTGTGAGTTACGACTTTGTCGCAATGGGCAATTTTTGTAGAGCGTTTAATTCTGAGAAAAAACCATCTTCGGTAAAAGCGATCCCATGAAATGCCGCTGAGATATAGAAATTTAAAAATAAAAAATCAGAGTTTCCGTGTATTTTCAATGGGAAATCTTTACACGTCTTGGTCGAGGACTTAAAATTAATATTAAGGGCTCAAAATTTCAGAGAATTTTTTTTTTTGGTATTTCCAACAAAATTTCACGATGGGATAAAAAAAAATCACCCTAATATAGGCTATGTAGGCTTTATATGACTTTGGTGCCCCTTGAAAACTTTCCTAAATTTGGAGAAGTAATTTTTATTTATCCAGCCTATAGTTTGGATTTGGCACTAAACGATTGTCTTTTGTTTATTTTGGTCGTAACAAACGCTCTTGATCGTGGATCAAGTGATTTTTAAAAGATCTTTGGGTATAAGTATCTTAGTTTTTCGATTGGATAATTTAGATAATTCAAAGGAATGGCCTTTACCATGATCGTAAAAATAATGAATTTCTTATTCTTCAGTCGAATATATAATAAAATGTCAATAATAACCTTTAAACATACAGCAATGAAACTGATAAAATTTCGTCGTATACTTCGAATACAATTATGAAATTGTCGCTAATAAAATTTATATGTATACAATATTAAACGATCAAGGTTTGATAAATGTGTGTGTTTTTTTTTCATTTTATTATTTAATCATTGGTGTATTTTTCGCTAAAAAAATTTCAATTTTCAAAAATTGTCCTTAAATCTCTGGGTACTAATGGATTGAATGTTGTCATTAGAAAGATTAATGCACTCAAGTAAATTAGCTGTTATTAAATTACCATGTTTACGTAATAGCCATTAACAAAGACATATCCGATGTATGGAATGTGTAAGTCGTATGCCCTATTGACCCATAATATGTGCGATATAGGATTTATATTGCCTAAGATATATTGCCTAAGCCATTTGAAAAGATCAATGCCAGAAAAGAAAACGTAGAACAGTGATATGTGTAACGGAAAATTTCAACCGGAAGGAGACCAATTTATTTGCATATTGTTGTGATAGGCATATGCCGTAAACATTTCAAGAAAATTGCGTTAGTTTCGAGGAAATTAGTGGATTATGTTTTTTGTTATGTGACTTGGATATTGCATTATAACTTGGACGGATTTTTAAACAAAATTTTATTTCCTTAATAACAATTTTTTATGGGAATTCGTTGTAGTCAATAAGCAATTTTGATTGATAGATAAATTTTATTATTACTTGAAAAATTAAATTCCAACTTTTGATTATAATCTATTATTATAAAGAGGAAAGATTTGATTGTTTGTTTGTTTTGAATAGGCTCCGGAACTACTTGACCGATTTGAAAAATTCTTTCACTCTTAGGAAGCTACACTATTTCCGGTGAACATAGGCCATATATAAATGTTCAAAAAAAATTAGAGATCCATACTAAAACTCCAATAATGTGTGAAAAAATTACCAAAAAACTTTCTTACATCGCGTGCGCTGGTGATTTAACTAAAGAACGGAACAACCGAATTTAATGAAACTTTATACTAAGATACAACACAATTACCCACACACGTTAGGCTACTTATCATTCCTTAAACATAATAAGGGAATGTACCCCTACGTAAAAACTGAGGGATGAAAAAATTTACTTTAGATAGGCGAGTTATATATCATCGAACAGGTATTTAAAACTTAAAAAATGATCTGTATTAATATTTTAGTTGAAATATTAAAAAGTACAGTAAATTAATTTAAAATAAAAAATTGCCTTTTTGAAATATAAATGTTTTTATAGATAAAAATCTGACAGTAAACTTTATTTTTTACAAAGTAGTTGTAAATAGATCCTTAGAGTTGCTCAAATAGATCCTCAGTAAGGAAATATTAACGAAAAAAATGTAGTAGTAATAAATATAATAATAACAATAGTAATAAAGCTGGCAAAAAGTTGGCAATTCCAGCCAGAAATCATCATAATGATAAACAATAAATAATCATATCATCATAATGATAAAAGAAATTTAAAATCCTCTTCCAGAGCAAAAGGCATACGCCAAATCGTGTATGGTGAACTCTGGACTATCCAATATGGTTTAATTATATAGTTGAAATTCAGATATTTCAATAATAAGTTTAAAGATACATAATGGTTATACATGATTATGGAAGAACTGGATTTCGTGCAATTGTACAAATTTCATTTTCGCAGTTGTGTTGTACAGTGCAATAGTGTAATAGTTTTTGGAAAAAGGTTCATTCGGGAATCGAAAAAGGGAGAGGGGGTTATTTTGATGCGAGTATTTTGATAACTTTCGACTTTTTTTAGTCATAATTAAGACCGAATTTATTGAACTTAGCGATATTTTTTATTTGATGTATGATGTAGTATGATTATATTTTTCGTAAAAGAATAAGAAAAATAAAATACGTTACGCAGACGAAGTCGCGGGGATCAGCTAGTAGTATAATAAAGCAACTGTATTGTTGCACTAAGTATTACAATTGTAAAAAAAAAAAACAATAAGGAAGTACTTCTAAAGTTATAAACTTATGGCTGAAATTATTTTGGGAAAATATCAAAAATGAAGATTAAAGAATTATAGAAATATTCACTAGGAATGAAAACTTTAATAAGTTTCATTGTTGCATTTCTCTTTTCAATCTAAACCATATTTCAGTTGGAAACAATCATGAAAATCACTCAATGAAAGTACAAAAAAATGTTATGCATTCTCCCATTTTTTTTGTCCCACAAATGAGGTCATCCTAACAAAAGAATTGCATAAAATGAATACCAAATGCAATTTTTGAAATTTGAATTCAATGTTTTGAATAGAATTAAAAATTGGATCAAAAGTAAATGATAAACATTGAAATTTTTCAACCGATTCTTTCTGGTTTCTTCTTGAAAAAAAAATGTTATCTTTGACCAATGCATTACATCCTCTATTTATATACATGTAATTAAATTTCTTCTTGTCAGATGCATTGCATGTAATTATCATTTTTTTTTCTTCTGCACTATTCCCTCTTACTTTTACTAAAGACAGCGGTTGAAATATAACTTATAATACCCATTGAAGCCTCAGGACTTGCATTCATTAGTTAAAAACTTTTTCTATAAATAAACTCAATATTTTTTTTTTGCTGTTGAAAAATTGATAAGAAAATTTTCTAGAAAATTGGTCGATTCCATTGTGATGAAATTTATCATTTTATCAAAGTGTTTTAATTTAAAAAAAAGTTTTCTTGCAATTTCATAAAAATTTCTTTTTTCTCAGCATCGAAAACTTCCGGAAATGCAATGCAACATGTGTGTGTCACATGTGGGAAAAATCAATTGAAACGATGAAAAATTTGTCTTTTAGAAAAATATTTTTTTTTCAATATTTGTTGATTGTTTAATTATGCACTGACGCAAAATGTGAATCAAGGCGTTGAGATGTAAATTGTTTGAGGCACGTAAAGGTCATTAATTATTCGTAATTGTTAATATAATAGAAAAATTCTTCATTATTTTAATGGAATTATAGTGCAAAATTGCAAAAAAAAAATGTAAGTAAACGAGAAAATTGTATGTCATGGAACATTTTCTTTTCGCGTCGTGGAGATTTTCCATGTCAAAAAAAAAATATGAGAATGATTCTGGAAACTTAAGATTTCTTAAAATAAGTTAAACCGATTTTAAAAAAATTATTGTTTTTCTAGTAATACGATACGATTTGTGAGGTGACGTTTTTGAAAGTTTTCAAAATAGGACACTTTATATTAGAACTAATTCGAGAATAAAATAAAATTTATTTTTAAAGAGGTATATTGTGATGCACTTTTGTATGCACCAATTACTCGCAGAAACATCCAAAAACATCAATTGTGCAGTATTCTGCACAAAACTTAAAAAATTCAATTAATCCATATACTTAAGCTTCAAAAGCATTCGATACATTTACGGTTTGGTTTTCCCAATGGATTAAAGAATTGTTAGATCCAAAATTTGTACCCAAAAAATTCTCTTTTCCCAAGAGGTACACTTTCATCTATAAGACTATGAAAAAAAGCAAAATTTTTGGATTTGAAGCTCGGAAAAATCACATGCAACAAAATATCTCTGGACAAAATATTCCCAAGACAATTTATATAAGTGGAATTTTTTGTATAAAAATATTAGTAATTAAAAATCGAAGAATCAATTGTCAGGGACATTTTCTCCCGATGAGCTATTTATTGTCAGACATTTTAAATTCTTGAGAAAAGAGTTCCATGATTTTTGATTCCCCAACAAAATATTTCTGGACAAAATATCCCTAAGACAATTAATGCAAATGAATTTTTTGCGACAAAACTAGGGTACAAAAAGATTAGTAATTAATAATCGAAGTTTCAATTGAGTCGCTTATTTTGAAAATAGGCTAAGTCCATTTCAAGATCAGTTTCTGTGAAAACTCCTGATTTGCTGATAGACTAGACTATGCTGATATTTGTACTAATAAATTTTTACAAATTATTGATATGATATTCGTTTTTTTCGACCCACAAATACAAACTTTATTGATTGTGAAATGTGTGTTTCATTGGGAAAAAAGTAGGTATTTGAATTATTCTTGAAATGGACTTAGACTACTTTCAAAATAAGCGGCTCAATTGTCGGAGATATTTTGTTCAGATGTTCACTATTTATAGTCAGCCATTATAAATTTTTTGAGAAAATAGTTCCATGATATTGGATTCCCCGACAAAATATACATAGATAATTAATACAAATGGAATTTTTGTTCAAAAACTAGGGTACACAAAAATTGATATTAATATTTTCAAAAAAAATAATTAATATTTTCTGTTTTGTTTCTGTCCTTAAAAATCGATATTCTACCAGGAATTCATAGTAAAAATATTTTTTCTGGCCTTTTACTCCAAAGAATGAAAAAAAAATCGTTATTAATTTCAAATTTCACTACTAAAGAAAGCAAAAAAAGAGGTTTTTATTTTTGAAATACTTGAAAACAATTTGAGCTAAAATTTGAATATTTGACTATTTTTTTCACCGATCCCCTGAGTTTGAATCAAAAAAGCCGCGGGAGTTGTTTTTCCTTACAAACCCTACTACAGTGTAATCTCACTAATCCGGCCCTATTAAAAACTGGAGAGTACCGGATTATTGGAATGTTCG
Organism: Sisyra terminalis; assembly: GCA_958496175.1. Classification (NCBI taxonomy): domain Eukaryota; kingdom Metazoa; phylum Arthropoda; class Insecta; order Neuroptera; family Sisyridae; genus Sisyra; species Sisyra terminalis. The sequence goes on from OY292277.1 coordinate 52,972,436, forward strand.
GATTACTGGATTATAGTGAAAAAATCATAGGTAATCAATAAAATAAAGCATTTCTTTTTAGTTGAACTAAAGAGAAATTTTAATATTTTTCCAATTTTTTGACGTAACCATCAATTTTATGAGACATTTTTTGTAGAGCTCTTTTTTTTCTATACCTAAGCTCTATAAAAGTTTTTGATATTTTTCACAGGTCCTAAATTATTTAATTAAAATTAAAAAAAAAAAATTATGTTAAAAATATAATAATTCAGAGAATTTTTAGTTTAATGCAAATAACTTAGGTCCTGTAAAATATATCAAAAACTTTTATGGAGAAAAGTTATAGAAAAAAAAGTGTTCTACAAAAAATATCTTATAAAATTTTCTCATAAAATTGATGGTTGCGTCAAAAAATTGAAAAAATTTAAAATTTCTCTTTAGCTCAACTTTGACCTCGAATAACTTTTAAAGGAATAAATCAAAAACTTGTGCAAAGACCTTTTTTGTAGATCGTTCAAATTTCTATAAGAATATACCTTGGTCATTCCGAAATATTGTCACCAACGTGAGCTATAAAATTTCAAAGTGCAAAAGAATATTGTTCCCATGTTACTTATATGAAAAATCAAAATTTGCGATGCAGTACCTTTTAATATTAATATTAAGAGTTTAAACTTTCACAGGATTGTTTTTTTGTCATTTCCAACAATATTTTTGATATAATTAAGAAAAAAAAATCACCTTTTTTTGAATCAGTCTACTGTATATCCTTTGCAGAAATAATCGCAATGAAACTAATATATTTGCAGCAGCTTTTTTTTTTCAAAATTTTTGCAGGTCAATTTGACCTCAAAAAATTACTAATAATATTTATCGTTTTATTGATTTTCAAGGTTTTACGACAAACAAAAAGCTCCCGGAGAAATAAAGGATTATTTTTGCCCCAATCCAAGATGCTTTTTCCGGGGATGTCTTCATCCCCGTCTTATGTAAGGAGACTTTTTTACCTGATTAATTGGGGCAGAAACTACAAAAAATACATTTTTTTGATCGATCTATATGGGATTTTTGTTGTGAAAAGAGCTTTTAAAAGCTCTTTTAGAAATAATCGCAAAGAAACTACCTAATATAATTGCAGCAGGTTATTTTTTTCAAAGTTATTGCAGAGCAATTTGAACTCAAAAAATTACTAACAATATATATCGTTTTATTAATTTTCAAGATTTTACGACAAAAAAAAAAGCTCCTAAGAAAATAAAGAATTACTTTTTCCCGAATACAAGATGCTTTTTTCGGGAATTTCTTCACTCCCGTCTTATGTAAGAAAATTTCTTTACCTGATTAATTGGGGCAAAAACTACAAAAAATAATTTTTTTTGATCGATCTATATGGGATTTTTGTTGTGAAAAAAGCTTATAAAAGCTTTTTTAGAAATAATCGCAAAGAAACTACCTAATACAATTGAAGGAGGTTATTTTTTTTCAAAGTATTTGCAGGGAAATTTGAGCTCAAAAAATTACTAACAATATCTATCATTTAATTACTTTTCAAGGTTTTACGACAAAAAAAAGCTCTTGGGAAAATAAAGGATTACTTTTGCCCCAATCCAAGATGATTTTTTCGGGGATGTCTTCATCCCCGTTTTATGCAAGAAGATTTCTTGACCTGATTAGTTGGGGCAGAAACTACAAAAGATAAATTTTTTTGAGCGATCTATATGAGATTTTTGTTGTGAAAAAAGCTTATAAAAGCTCTTTTAGAAATAATCGCAAAGAACTAATTTAATTGCAGCAGCTTATTTTTTTCAAAGTTTTTGCAGGGCAATTTGAGCTCAAAAAATTACTAACAATATCTATCATTTAATTACTTTTCTCGACAAAAAAAAAGCTCCCGGGAAAATAAAGAATTACTTTTTCTCCAATCGAAGATGCTTTTTTCGGGGATTTCTTCATCCCCGTCTTATGTAAGGAGATTTCTTTACCTGATTAATTGGGGCAGAAACTACAAAAGATAAATTTTTTTGATCGATCTTTATGGGATTTTTGTGGTGAAAAGAGCTTTCCAAAAGCTCTTTTTTGCATTTATAGAGCATATAAAAGACGTTTAGATACGCGTTGCATGGATTAATCAAGCAAATCGAATCTCAATTGGATGTTAAAAACGTTCTAATCATTTTCAGAAATTCCCTCCACATACTTTGAACAACAGCGACAACCAAGTGAACGACTTGAGTGCCAATATCATTAAACTTCCACCGCCAACATCGACGACAACAACCTCAGCCTCAACATCAACACGACGCCGATAACGACGCCAACAATGCCGACCGCTCCGGCCCCATGAAAATCGAGTAGTATCCCCAAAATGTCCATATAAATATTCCAATAATCCGCCACTAAATTCACATACTAACGGACAACACTTGCCCGTGATTATATACACAATATATTCGTCCAAGTTTCCAAAGTGTTTTAATTGTTGCTCGCGAAGTTTTCCAAGTGTTCCGATACAACAATGTCGACGACGAAAATTTTTTTGTTGCCAATTTTGGTGTTGATTTTGTTCCCGATTACATTCGTTCTCACGTAAGTACTAAATTATTTTTTTTTTTTTTCTGTTGGGATTTTATTGGTCGTTTATTTGTTCGATAGATCGAGAAACGATTGTTAATTAAATTTCACTTTTTTATTCTCAAACATCGTTAAGCCACTTATGCAATATTTGTGTCAGTTGGACACTAACATTCATTCCACGTTTTATGGATATTAAAATATAAATATTAATTCTATTTGTTTCAATTTGTTTTGCTTGAAGTCAAAGAATTGTTTCTGAAATTTGCCAAACGTGCATTTTAATGATTTAATTCTAATTTATGTAACTTGCGGTGTTTTATTGTTGTGTTAATTTTATTTCATTGATGTCTAAGTTCTTTATATTATTTAATTTCTTTTTTGTTTTGGGTGATTTAAAAACGAAAGTGATCTAAATTTTATTAAACTTTTTTATCTGTAGAGATATAATTGTCTGTTATTATGAAAGGAGATTAATTGTATTCAATACGATAAATTTATTGTTCGATAACATAAATTCGATAAAAAAACATTTCAATAAAATTATTGTGTCAATAGAAAAATATAAGATAAATTGAATTGCTTCATTAATTTTTTAATACCATTCGTAAAAATAATACAAATATTGATACCTACGTATATCATTAATTTTAAATTATATGGCTAGAAATTAAAAGTGACGGAATTTTTCACTCCAATCTATTATTAATATTGGAATTGTGAAATTATAAGTTTATATTTTTTTTTTGAGGAATCAAATATCGGCCCAATTGTTTAGTTTAACCTAAATGTTGAAAAATCTGTACTTAAATTCAATCTAAAATTTTCAGTTTTAAAGGCTTTGAAAAATTCATTTTTTTCGTTAAAAATTTCATGAAATTTTAACATTTTCATAACTAAGGGATTACAGATGGTTTCAGCAGTGATTTTAGGTGGTTTAAGAACCAAAAAAAACCACTGGCTTTGACCTAGCAGGTGGTATTTATTCCAAAAGATTTATTGGTACCAAAAGATTTGTATGAATTTTGTCGCGAATTTTGAATAAAAACGGTGGCAAAGTTGCAGGTGGTTTCAGGATCAGATAATACAAATATTGATACAAAATATCATTAATTTTAAATTCTATGGTAAACAAATAAATGTGTCGGAATTTTTCACACAAATATATTATTAATATTGTGTAGTTTAAGCTAAATCATTACAAATTTTTACTTATAATAAATTCAATCTACAATTTAAAATTTTTGATTTAAAAGGCTTTAAAAAATTCCTTTTTTCCGTTTTTTTTTCGACAAAAGTTCATGAAAATTATAGCATTTTCATAACTAAGGGATTACAGGTGGTTTAAGCAGTGATATAAGGTGGTTTAAGAACCAAAGAACCACTGGCTCCCGGCTAGCAGGTGGTATTTGTTCTTTAGAAACGGTACCAAAAGATTTGTATGAATTTTGTCACGAATTTTGAATAAAAACGGAGGCAAAGTTGAAGGTGGTTTGTGGAATAATTTCAGGTGGTTTAAGCATTAGACAAATACTGATTTTAGTGTGTGTAACAGGTGGTGTTTGTCCTTCAGAAAATAGTAATACATTTTTTTGGTTGAATTTGTCACGAAACCATAAAAAAGCATAACAAAGTTACAAATGGTTTGAAGAATGATTCAAGGTGGTTTAGGGATCAAAGAACCACTGGATCTAGTGTATTTAACAGGTGGTATTTCAAAATTTGTTTTTTTTTTTTGTTATATTCAGTGTTTAAGGATTTTCTTAAGAAAATATATCGAAAAAACAATTCCATAGTTTCTTCAAATCTAGGGAAAACCCCAAAAAACCATTGGCACCGCCGATAAAATAGATGATAAAATAATACAAACGATTTGGCTGAATTATGCCGGGGATTCTAAAAAAAAAAGGTTCCAAAGTTGCAGGTGGTTTGAGGAGTGATTCAAGGTGGTTTAAGGATCAAAAAACCACTAGCTTCACCCAAACAGGTGGTATTTCAAAATTCCAATTCTAATTTTTGATTAAATTAGTGTTTGTCCAATAAAAGTTCAATCTTGTTACTTAAAACTAAACAAAGTAAACCATCATTGTAATTTTCTTGAGAATTCTAAAGTTCTAAAAGATTGTAGGTGGCTTAAGGAGTAATTAAAGGTGGTTTGAAAAGCAAAAAAAAAAAACACTAACCCTGGCATGATTAACAGGTGGTATTTATCCTTAAGAAAATAGTGCAAAAAACTTTAAATTTTGAATTTTGTCGCGAATCTATTTGATTTAGTTTATCGCGAATTCCAAATAAAAAGAGTTGGGTAGGTGTAGGTGGTTTGAGGAATGATTCAAGGTGGCTTAGGGATCAAAAAAAACTTTGGGAAATTGTATGTTTAACAGGTGGCACTTTAAAATTTCACTTTTGTTTTTGTTAAAATCAGAGCTTATGGATTTCATTTTTGATATGTGAAACTTAAGACAATAAAAAAAATCCTTATTTGTTGAAATTTTGGGGAGAAAACATTTGTCATAATTATATCAAATTTAAAGGGTTGCAAGTGGTTTAAGGAGTGAATTAAAGTGGTTGAAGAACCAAAACATCATCGGGTCACAGGGTAAACAAGTAGTGTTTGTCATTCAAAAAATAGTGCAATAGAGTTGGTTGAATTTTGTTGTGAATTCTAAAGAAAATGGGTTGCAAATTATCAGGTGGTTTAAAAATCGAAAAACTATTGGATCTAGTATGTTTAACAGGTGGTATTTGGTTTTCAGAATAGATTAAAATTTTAAATATCATTTTTTTGCATTCCAATTGTTTAAAAAACTTAAGTCTTAAAAAATTTGCGATTAGCAAATTGTTATTACAATGATATGTCGATTGATAAAATAGTTATGAAGTCAAAAAAGTTTCTCATTAAAATGAGGAAAAGTTTCATAGAAAACTAGGTTTTTCCAATTTTTTTCCATGCATTTTTCTGTCGGAGATTTGCATTGATTTTCTGTAAATCATTTGGGAAAATTTTTGCCATCTTAGGCTATTTTTATGCAGAGGTTATTTATTTGTTCGGGATTATTAGTGTTAGAGATTATTAGGGATTTACTAGGGAGATTAGTTGGGCTTTAATACTGCAGTCTCAAGGTGTATTGGGTTTCCTGGGTCCCTATTTTGCCTATTTAAAACCGAGGATTTGTTCTTGGTATTGTTTTACTATTATGGTTCCAGCTTTTAATATCCCTAGGGTTGTATATTTTCATTTATTCTAACCACCGATATGTATTTTAATTGTAGGCTGGTCCGCAGAGTTCAGTGATTAAATCTGTTGCCATTTTTATGAGATTTTTCAAATGGAAGGAAGAAAAAGTTCAAAGTACAGGAAAATTTTTGGGCACCCTAAAAATTTATCTTGAGAAAGAAACTACATTACAAAAGTTCAATATAGTCAATCATTTTTGGAGAGTAAATGATTCCAGAAATTTAGTTATAGAGATTTATTAGAGCTTTATATAAGTGTAAGGGAAAAATTTTGTCAATTTATTTGAACATTGCATAAAACTCTCTTCTATAAATAAATATGCCTATCTTTGTTACTTTCCATTGACATAAATTCAATTAGTAGTTTGGTCCCTTAAAAAATCGAGTTGAAAAACTGCAAAGTGCATAAAATTTTTGCATTCAACAAATTCATTAAAATCTTTACTTTTTCGAAGAAATAAGTCATTTTTATAAAAAAATTTAAAAGGGGCCACTCCCCTTTTTCTTTAGAGTCCTGGATCTACAAGGATTGAAAATATTTCGCCGATTCTATTTACAAATATATATTTAGGAGTCATACTGTAGACTCAGTAAAAAATGGGGTAAAATAGAGCCAAATGAAGAGGAAATCTTCATTTTTAATATAAATTTCTTCGCAGATATTATGAACCATTTAAAACCAAACTGGTGTAAGTCATAATTTTAATTTTTCCGCATTTATTAACTGAAATAATTCCTTGGTTCATTGGAAAAGTGAAGTGAGTCTTAGCTGTATTATTAAGCCGATTATTTAGTTCCTATTCTCTGGTTGGCATTGGTCAACTAGATATTATCTTTAGATTAATTTAAGAGTTGTAATATTTTAGGCTAGGAACCTATAATAAAACACAAAGATAAAAAAAAATAAACCGATGGATAGCAGGTCAGAAATACCTGGTTCATGGGATTTTTCGATATCTATTTGTACAAAAAATTGCATCTTCGAATTGCAATTATATGACTTACACCACTTTGATTTTAAGCAGCTTTTTTGTTGAAGAAATAAACCAAAAATTAATCCAAATTCAAAAACTCACCGGTTGTGAAAGCAAACAAGTGAGAACCGGGGTGCATCCTGATCGATATGCTTATCTGAAAAAATAAATATTTTAGAGAAATTTTTCCAATTTTCCAATTCCAAGATTCCACAGTGGTTCTAAGATTCAGCAAAATTTAAAATTGTTCAATAAATGCATTATAAACTTTAAAAGGATATTTTTTCTTCCAAACCAAACACTTTGGAAAATATCAGTTATTTTCCATAATATCAGTGCTACAAGTTGATTAAAAGTTATTGGAAATATCGATGATAAAATTATATGCACTTTGCAATTGAAAATTACAAGAAAAACGTGCATTCTGCAAAATAAAAATAGGACACCAGTTTATGTATCAATTGCATTGGAAAATTATCCTTTTCCAAAGTTGAAAATCCAATATTCTTTTTATCAAATTTATTCAATCTATTTTCTAGAAACTAATAAAAGAAAAGTATTTTATTTTTGGTTCCATGGAAAAAAATACTTAAGATATTATCATAGAATAAACCTAATTTATTTTAAGTACCTATTAACTACCATTTTATAAGTAATTACAGAAATTATTTCGATTTTTTTTTTAAAATTTCTTTCATTTCTTTAATTGATCTGATCTTGGAATTTTGAACTAACGAGGGTCAAAAAAAATATGGGAATCTAAGGTATTTAATTAGAGCACATAATTAGTAGATAATTACAATTAAGAGTAAATATTCTAGAAATTAATTATAAATGCAAATTTTTCTTTTGGAAATTATTTGTGTCCATTATGATAAAGTAAAACTATCGGAAAATTAATAAATATAAAGGAAATTTTTTAGTGTTTACTTTTCTTATATCTATGGCGATAAGAATTTTTTTATCGAATAACTTAAAAATATTTTAATTACTTATAAACAGATATAAAATAGTAGGAAATATATAGAACTACATTGAACTTTGTTAATTTATAAAGAAGATTAAAAAGTTACCAAAAAAATCTTAACAATCGGGATAAATATCTTTCGAAAGATGAAAAAATCATTGAGAGATTTCAATGCGTGATTTTCAGCAAATGTCAAATGATAAATTGAATTTTCACCATTAGCAATGGTAATGGTCGATAAAATGAAAAAAAATCACTTACAGATCAAAATGATCTATGGCTACGAAATCCCCATTTCCACTAAATCCAATCACAAAGAAAATATTTCACTTCACAACAATTATTTCTTAAATTTCAATACAATATACGTAATAATATCACTTAGTTATTGCATCATCCATTTGCCGAATGTGCAACACTAACCTTACTTTTGCTAACGCTAGGCCAGAGTCCCGAATTACGTCATCATTTTTCCGTGATTTTTTTAATCTTTTCCACGAATGAAACCCGAAATACGTAACACAAAAGATGCACTAAAAGGTTGTCAATATTGGGCATAAAGTTTTCCCCATAAGTAAGGCGATGTTGAGGATAATTTTTTGGGAAATTTTTCCGAATTAATAACGCGAAAATTATGACATCTCACGGTGCTCACGGCAATTGCATCGGGTCGCATATCATACACACTTCGATGCATTGCGTCGCGTCCTTTATCTTCATTTGTTTTTTCGATATGAAAATCTATTGGTGGCGAAAAATGGTACTAAAAATGGAAAATTTTTGCCAAAATTTTCTTTATTTTTGGTTGTATTAAATAATTGTTAGTTTTCCAAAAAATAATAATAACCGTCTTTATTGATTTATTTATGGGGAAGATTTTATGGAAAGTATTTAATGCCATTTTTTTTTGAATTGTTGTTAAAGTTATGGGGAAGATTAATGGCAAATGTGGTTTCATTGTTGCACTTTCTGTTGATAATTCAATAATGCAATATTAATTGAAAAGTTGATCAATTTTAATTCCTAAAATATTCAATAAACTAATTTTTAAAGTTAAAAATATACTTCCTTATTAGATTTGAAGAAAATTTGGAAAATTAGGGACTTAAAGCCAAATATTATTCTGACTTTGAACCAAATATTTGTTATTAGCTCTTTGAAAAAGGATTTGATGAAAATCTATTGGTATAGTGGCGAAAAAACGTACTAAAAATGGAAGTTGGTTGCTAAAATTTTCCTTTTTTTTGGCATTAAATAATTGTTAGTTATACCAAAAAAAAAAAAAAAAAAAAAAAAAATGTCTTTATTGATTTATTTATGGGAAAGATTTTATGGAAAGCATTTAATGCCCTTTTCTTTGGATTTTTGGTGAAGTTATGCGGAAGATCAATGGCAAACGTGGTTCCATTGTTGCACTTTCTGTTGGTAATTCAATAATGCAATATTAATTGAAAAGTTGATCAATTTTAATACCTCAAGTTTTCAATGAACTAAGTTTTAATGTTGAAAATATACCTTCTTATTAGATTTGAAGAAAATTTGAAAAATTAGGGATTTAAAGCAAAATATTATTCTAATTTTGAACCAAATATTTATTATTAGCTCTTTGAAAAAGGATTTACCGTATATATAATATCTAATATTGATTTCCTTTAAAATTTAATGCAAATTACGGAATGAAGTTAATGCCCTTTCTTTGAGGATATTTGTTGAAGTTATGCGGAAAATCAATGGCAAAAGTGGTTTCATTGTTGCACTTTCTGTTGGTAATTCAATAATGCAATAATAATTGAAAAGTTGATCAATTTTAAAACCTTTATTCTTATTCCTAAAGTTTTCAATAGACTAATTTTTAAGTTTGAAAATATACTTTCTTATTAGATTTGAAGAAAATTTGGAAAATTAGGGATTTAAAGAAAATTATTTTTCTAATTTTGATCCAAATATTTGTTATAAGCTCTTTGAAAAAGGATTTACCTCATACACAATATCAAATATTTATTTCTTTTAAACTTTAGTCAAAATTACGCATTGAAATCTCTGACTTTTGGCTGATATTTCTTCGAAATTGTTGAGATTTAAAACAGTTGTTTTATTGAGGATATTTTCAATAATAATTTGTCATCAAAGAAAAATTGATACAATATCATATCTACAGAATAAAAGAGTACAAATATTTTGAATTTATTTACATAGGTTCTATTCTTTGGTTTAGATTTAAGTAAAGAATATAAGAGATAAGGATTTATTATTTTTTAGAAGTTTAAGACATTTACTAATCTTTTAGATCAATTTTAATTGATGATTTAATTGAAGATTGTTGCCCCCACAGAACTGAAGAAAGGAAAATCAAGAATTGCCCATCGATTTAACAAGGTACTAAAGCCAATGGTAAATGGCTTAATTTTTTGGGTTGAAAAGAAATATTGAATCTTAGTTTTTTGACCAGGAAGTATTTCTTAACCAGACTTTTTAATTGTTTTTTGGTTTTGGTGGAGAGGCAAAGGGGTAGAGACATTTCCTTTTGTAGAATAAATTAATTTTGGATTCAGAATCCGAAACGAATAAAATTTAATTTGATATCCATATTCCAAATATTTTAAAAGTTTAACTTTTAAAATATACAAAATTTGATCTAATTTAAATTTTTGCAAACTTGTATCGATTGGTTTTTCTTCAATAAACCTTTTGATTTTTATTTTGGATCTTTAAAGATCAATCCAATTATTTTATGAAATTAATTTGGATATTCTAAATTTGGCAGGTATTGCCAAGTTTTCATTGGAAATGAAAAAAATAACACATAAAGAAATCATTTTAAATGACTTATTAAATCCCTTTAATTCTCGTAATAAAATTTATCAATTTAAATCTCAATTTTTTTTCTGAAGGTTTTCAATAACTTGAACACAGAAAACGCAATAAAATTTCCATACTTGAATTTTGTTTAGTTGTGAAGAAAATAATACATAATTTCCTCATTAAAATTGATATCAAATTAATACTTTGTGGATGATTATATTGCATTTCAAGTGCATTGGTTCAAATTAAAAATAAAATTACCTTTGTTATTTAGAAATGAGTGATTCAAATTGTTAATTGGTCGTATTGTATTTATTATTACTTTTAAGTCAATTATCACATAAAATTGTTTATAAAATCTCAGATTAAATCATTATCGCAATCATATTGAATGTTTTTTTTTTGCAATTACATTGATAAAATTAAAAGAAAAAAAAAATATATTAAAAATGTGGTCAACACAAATAATTAGCGCGAAATTTGGCGACATGTTGGGCAATTTGGGGATTGAACAAACCAACGTTCGATGCATCTTTTGTGAAATTCGTGGTTGCAGCTCAAAACGCGTAAAGTTTCGGCCGAAATTTCCGACAAACAAATTGCACAATTTGATTGGCCTCGACGGCGACGTGAACATCGGCTGGAATTGCTATAAAGCGAAAAGAGTTGTAGATTTTTTATTTTTATTAATTAATTGATTTATTCACCTGCATCCACTGGTAAATGTGCTGGAAGCACTTGGTTCAAAGTCATTGAAATTATTGTCATTATAGTCATAAGTTAATCGTCTATTTTGATTTCCCAAGAGCATAATGCCGGACATTACAATGCCGACCAAAACTGCAAAAACAACGCCAGTTTGTGGCAGCATTTTCACGAATAAATTAAAAAAGAAAAATTGATAAAAGTATGCACTTGGATTGGATTTGATCACATTTGGTTGTCGATTGTTGAATAAAAGAATAGAAAATAAAATAAATTTGCACTTGAATTATTGAATTTTAACTAGGCGAATGCAAGAGACAAATGCAGTCTAATTTTAGAAAATTAAAAGCATTTGGTAAATTGGGCAATTGCGAGTCAACAAACTGATATTTTCGTGTGGGTTTTGGTTTAAATTTGCGAAAATATTCGAAGAATATTTGGATTGTTTTGCATAACAAATAGACAAATAATAATACAAAAGAATAGAAAAATAAAGATTCGATTTCTAACTCTGAAAACTTCGCCCTTGAATGATGCAAATGCATTGAATCTGGGAAATCAAATTTAAAAATCAGATAAACTATTAGAAATAATTTCTCAAAATTAATTTGTATTAAAGAGATTGAGATTCTGCCTGAAAAAGTTATATATTTACAGGGGAAACAATTTGGCCACAAAAGTCTTACGCAGAAATTATCTGCAAAGAATTTTTCTATTCAAGTCATTAATAAAGACTTTTACATGCCAATTTGTAACTAAAATTTGTCAAAATTTTGCAACAATTTCAAAATTCACACCAAAAAAAAAAATCTAATTTTCCTCGGCATTTTTCATTTATCTCAATTAAAAATCGCAAAAAAAAGCCAAAAGTAAAATGTGTTTGAAAGATATGAACCAATAATAATAATAATAGTACTTACTATGAAACGCTCTAACGAGCAAAGCGACGCGAAAAACCATTTTCAATTTCTTAATTAATTTTCTTTGTGTTCCCCAAATAATAACGTAACACGTATTGTAAGTGAATTGAAAATAAGGTTGTCTTTCGTAATTTTAATTAACCATTTTATTCACCTTGAAAGCAACTATTTGAGGTTTGAGAGAATTTATTTCCATATTTTTCATATTGGATGAGAACTTTTTATTATAATGACTTAATATAGGCATGACACGAGAAATTATTTCGATAGCCCAAATTGCTTTATTCGATTGTTGCCTATTTTTACTTTCAACTATGGAAACTTATTGTTCAAATTATTTATTTATTAAGGTAAGATTGTTTTGAAATTATATTGACGCAATATTTCTATGGTTTAAATAATATATATATTGTTTGAGGCCTCCAGTAATTTGGTATCACTATGAAAATCAGTGGAGTTACGAAGTATAAAAAGAAAAGCTTTGATGTTATCATTACTATGAAAGTTTAATTATATTGGGAAAGATTTTATAATTTATGTTTCTATTTAAAGTTTAAAGTCAGTAGCAAGTAAATGTCAAAATAATCAATCAACAGATAAGATGAATTCATTAAAAACAAATAAATCTTAAGTGTTTTACTATTCTTAAATGTTAAAGGATTGAATTAATTATAGATATATAATATAACTGGACTGGTATTCCAATTAGTGATTTACTGTGATAGTTAAAATATATTTTTTCTCGTTTTCCGTTTTAAAAAGATAAAATATCAATACAATTCTTGAAAGTAAGGTATAATATTTTCTATTCCTTTATATTTTTTAAAAATTTGGACAACCAATTTATAATAGCATTGATGGAACTATAAAAGTTTTGTTTTTTTCTGGGTATCATTTACCATAGTAAAAATTGAAATTTGATCGATTATATCGAAATTTTCGATAATTATAAGCTTATGAGCTTACTTGAATTTAAAAGTACGTATTTTGTACCCAAAGTTTATAAAATACACAGATGGCCTCATGCGCTACGTGACGTATCCAGAAGAAATTCGTACATTCGTTCAGACTGATTCAAATTTCAAAATTCTTCGTATGACGTCATTTTTTTCCCTAATGGTGCAACCTGTGTAATTTATAAACCTTGTTTTGTACCAACTTAAAGCTATATCGATTAAATAGTATTCCAAATACTTTGCGATAATATTCCTATGTTTTCGAGACAATTCCTCAATGGCAACCATTTTTTGCTGGCTTGATTGCGAAATGAGGTTAATATTTTAAACGTCATGCCTGCATTAATTGGTATTTAAAGTTAAATAATTTTAGGGTAATTAAATAAATTTATGTCATTTTTAATGAAAAATTGGAGATAATTACTATAATAACATAAAAGAATTCAAAACAAACGATTGCAATAAAGAAAAATATATAAAGCAGGTAATATTGAAAGGTTCAATGTTAATATTAATTAATGGTTTATTTTTTGGTAATATTTTTAGATGTTTTCTTTCGTTGTATCAATTAATTTTGATCCAAATGTCTATATAAGTACTTAAAAAGTGAAAATTTCCAAATTTACCAAACCAATTAACTAACAATGATGGAACGATAAATAGAATATTAAGGGCAAAATTTACAATTCCAAGGAAATATATCAGCAAAACTTATCGTGGTTTTATAAGCTTATAAAGTGATTTATATTTATTCACTTAGTAATTGTTATGCTTTTTAGATAAATGGAGCTCTTTTGAATGAATTTGGATGTAAATTTTTACAGTATGGGTAAAAATTGTAATATAAAAGCTTTAGATTTGATGTAAATATTAAAATTTCGGAATATAGAACATCCAACATGAATTTAAGTCATTAAAGCCTTTTATACAAGTATGATTAAGAAAAGGAAAAAGATTGTTGAAAAGAAAATGTTTACACAAAGTTCCTTTTTGATTCCCTGGCAAAATTCACTCATCCTCTGATTTACACGATTTACACGAAAATTTCCAAATATATCAAACAAATTTACTAACAATGATGAACCGATGAATAGAATATTAAGGGAAAACTTACAATTTCAAGGAAATTTATCAGCAGAACTCATCGTGTTTTTATAAGTTTATGGAGTATTTTATATTACTTCCCTAGTAAATGTTATGCTTTTTAGATAAATGGAACATTTTTGAATAAATTTCGAAGTAATTTTTCGAAGGATGGGCAAAAATTGTTATATAAAAGCTTCAAATATTTGATGTAAATTGTAAAATTTTGGACCATAGAACACCCAACATGAATTTACGTCATTAAAGCCTTTTATAAAACTATGATTAAGAAAAGGAAAAAGACTGTTGAAAAGAAAACGTTAACTGATTTACACGATTGATACGTTTTGCACAGAACTGATTAAATTGAAATCTTAAATTTTGAAAAAAATAGATTTAGTTTAAGATTTTATTTGACTAAAATTAAAATCAGGCTTCTAGGAAAACTCAAAATTGGTCATGAATGGTCATAAAACAACAAATTTATGAAAGTACATACTGTGAAATATGATAAGTACAGATTAGTTTACAAAACCAGGAATCTCCTGTTCTTTTTACCAAGGGTGATCATGGAAAAAGTATTCAAAATCCATCAAGTCTTAGTATAGGCGTATATGGATAGTTTCTTAAACTAGGTTTTTAGACTTAATTTTCAATTTATAAATCGTGTAAAAGCAAAATTCTGCAAAATAAGTGCCTTGAAATTCTTGTATAATCCTTTTCAATTTAATTGAACTCATTTTTTTTGAAATAATCAAATTATTTACTTCCTTACCCTTACATTACTTTCTGAGCTTCTTATCTACCTGGGTGTCAAAATCGAAAGTTTATTCGCAATAAGATTTTTTCACTGACTTTGAATAGTTATACTATGTATATATTGCGGTCCAATTTATTTAGTATAATTTAATATAATAATATATAAAAATCATACTGTAAACATAAATTTAAACAGAAGTTCAAACACAAAAAAAATATTCGTGACGTTTTGCCCAGATACGTATTTCGATTGCCAAGAAATCTTCCTCAGTGATCATCAAGTAGTTTGGATCACTCCGTAACTGCTTTGTGAACCATCACCAATAATTTTGTTTGAACTTGAACTCTTTTTGTTCAAATTTATGTTTATGGTATGATGTTTGTATATTATTATATTAAATTATATTACATAAATTGGACCGCAATATATCTTATATATTATATACACGAAAGTTTATTCTTTTACACTTTTCGGCATTGTAAATAATACCTTTGTAGTATAAACTAAGTGATATCACTATAACATTCCCTTGATAGCTTGTCATAAAATGTTATGGTATGCTATAAAGGGGATGATTTTTTTGATATTCATATATAATTTAATTATCCGATCTTACATCTAAGTCCTCGTAATCCACCTGTTATAATATAAGAACTAAATTACAAAAAAATTAGCTTAACTTCTTAATTATATTACCGCTAAAATTGTTCAATTAAACAAGAAAATCATGGCAATATATAAAAGCATGAATTTAATTGAATCCTGGATTTTATCTTGTTATTATTCTAATGACCAAAAAATCTTTTCGGTACCTCAGCACCAAAATAGTAAATATTATTCCGTCTAATATTGAATAAAAAAAAACCTATTATAATTTTTTTTAATCATGCATAAATCCACTCGAAAAATATTTAATAATTGCGGATAAGACGATATCACTTTCAAGTATAAAAATATTTGTGACCAAAGTTGAAAACGGACATTCGAGTGCCCGGGTAGTAACAGAAACGTGATGAAGAACATATGGCTTTCGCGTTTTTTTTTCTTATATTTAAGTCTTTTTTCTTATTTTTGGAAATATTTTTATTTTTAGCATCTTTTTATTATAATTTTTATTTAAATACTTTTTCAATTTAATAATTTACGATATGTTATTCATTGGAAACGTTCAAATAAGTTTTAAATTTAGAAAAACCAGTCGATTAAGTCAATTGCCTGTAATAACACTAATTTTTCGAAGAAAAAAAGTCAATAAATATTTTTATAGCCTCATATTAAGGCTATAAATTAGTTGTTAACATATTTTTTTTCATTGGGACATGATCGAAACACTCCCTTTATTTAATTAGTAATTTTTATTGGTTTCAATTCAAATTCGTAGGTGTTTATATTTCAAATTTCTCAAATGTTTTCTTCCGCTATTTAAATTTCGGTAAATCGTCGGCATACATTAAACCAAAACCTTGATTTTATTCAAATGATATATCTTGAGGGTGATTTCCTTAAAATGGGTTTTTAAAAGCTGGTCATTTTCATCGTTTAAGTGCAATTATCTTTGCAAATAGCAATTATGCGATAGTGCGTATAGGACAGCGAAAAAAAATAAATAAATATTGTCGAAGGTGAAATATTTTCTGGCCAAGTCATTTTCAAAAGTATTGAAGTTTACGTAATAAAGTGTGTTCATGACTTTCAATTTCAACGCCGCAGGTCAATTACCAATTCGTTATGGTACATTTCTATCAAGCGAATATTGATTGAACCATTTTTACATTGCGGGTTTCAATAGATTCAATTACCAATAGATCGATGGAAAGAATGTGTGATTGATGGTTTTGGACTTGCGTGAATATTTCACATTGCTTGAGAAATATCTTGGCCGAATTTGGGCCATTGAACTGATCGTAAATCTTTTCCAATCCGAAAAATTGTCTCCGGAGAAATTTAGACCCACTTAAGTGATGGAAAACAATGCAATATTTTTTATTGCAGAAGTAATTATGGGGTTGTGTTACCTAATCTACTTATTTTCGATTACACCCAAATCAATCTTTGGATTATACTAAGGAAAATGATGCTTGAACATTAGACTGAAAAAAAATTTTTTTTTCTTAATTATATCGAAAATATTGTTGGGAATGACAAAAAAATCCTGTGAAAATTTAAGCTCTTAATATTAATATTAAGAGGTGCCGCGGCGCAAATTTCGATTTTCCATTGAAATAACATGGGAACAATATACTCTAGCACTTTGGAATTTTCTAGCTCACGTTGATGCCAATATTTCGAAATGACCAAGGAATATTCTTGTAGAAAATTAAACGATCTACAAAAAACGTCTCGATCAAGTTTTTGATATATTTATTCCTTTAAAAGTTATTCGAGGTCAAAGTTGACCTCAAGAGAAATTTTAAAATTTTTTCAATTTTTTGACGCAACCATCAATTTTATGAGGTAATTTTATAGGGCATTTTTTGTAGAGCACTTTTTGTTCTATTATTTATCTCTTTTAAAGTTTTTGATATTTTTCTTTTTTTTTATTACACCCAAATTAATATTTGGATTATACTAAGAAAAATGATGCTTAATCATTAGACTGATTCAAAAATAATGATGATTTTTTTTCTTAATTATATCGAAAATATTGTGGGAAATAATTAAAAAAATCCTGTGAAAGTTTAAATTCTTAATATTAATATTATGAGATGCTGCATCGCAAATTTCGATTTTCCATTTAAATAACATGGGAACAATATTCTTTTGCACTTTGGGATTTTATAGCTCACGTTGGTGATAATATTTCGGAATGACCAAGGTATATTCTTGTTGAAAATTGAATGATCTACAAAAAAGGTGTCTTAAAGTTTTTGATATATTTGTTTCTTCAAAAGTTACTCGAGGTCAAAGTTAAACTAAAGATAAATTTTATTATTTTTTTCAATATTTTGACGCAACCATCAATTTTATGAGAAAATTTTAAAGGACATTTTTTTTAGAGCACTTTTTTTTCTATAACTTATCTCTATAAAAGTTTTTGATATTTTTCACAGGTCCTAAGTTATTTGCATTAAACTGAAAATTTCCTGAATTATTATATTTTTAACATATTTTTTTTTTTTTTTTATTAAATAACTTAGGACCTGTGAAAAATATCAAAAACTTTTATAGAGATAAGTTATAAGAAAAAAAGTGCTCTACAAAAAATGTCCTATAAAATTTTCTCATACAATTGATGGTTGCGTCAAAATATTGAAAAAAATATTAAAATTTCTCTTTAGTTTAACTTTGACCTCGAGTAACTTTTGAAGAAACAAATATATCAAAAACTTGTAAGAGACTTTTTTAGAATAAGCAGGGAATTTCGTTGTCAAACTCAATACTTGTGCCCAAGGGCGGATTTAAGGGGGGCTTGTGCGCCTGTGCCCCCCAAGGTGTTTTTGTGTACTATGGATTCCATAACAGTACATACTTAGAACCAAATCAAATTATTAAAGTTGTGAAAATATATGAATAATATAACAAAAAGAACATTAAGGAAATTCTAGTTTATTTATCCTGGCATTGCGAATTTAATCGTGATTCCTTTCACGCACTTGCAAATAAAAGATGACGTTGGGCCCCGCCACGAAAAAATCTTGAATCCGCCCTTCCTTGTGTCTAAATTTAAAAACTTTCATTCCTTACATTAAATAGTGATTTCCCTAAAGTTCTGGAACTCAAAATTAAACCCGAAAACCCTAAATTTTTTCCCTGTTAAACTCGGATAAAATGGTTAATTAAGTGGATGATTTTTTAAGGCGATAAAGGTAAAAATTATTCAATTTGCCTTTAAAAAAATGTCCATAACATTTTCAATGATGCAATTGAAATACAAAAAATAAATATTTGGTTATAATTTTTTTTTTTTTTTATTTAAATAACTTAGGACCTGTGAAAAATATCAAAAACTTTTATAGAAATAAGTTATAGGAAAAAAAAGTGTTCTACAAAATTTTCTCATAAAATTGATGGTTGCGTCAAAAAATTGAAAAAATATTAAAATTTCCCTTTAGTTTAACTTTGACCTCGAATAACTTTTGAAGGAATAAATATACCAAAAACTTGTAATTAACCGTTTTTGTAGATCGTTTAATTTTCTACAAGAATATTCCTTGGTCGTTCCAAAATATTGTCACCAACGTGAGCTATAAAATTCTCAAGTGCAAAAGAATATTGTTCCCATGTTATTTAAATGGAAAATCGAATAATTTCGATTAATATTAAGAGCTAAAACTTTCACAGGATTTTTTTGCTATTCCCAACAATATTTTCGATATAATTAAGAAAAAAACAATTCATCATTTTTTTTTTGAATCAGTCTATTGATCATATAAGTATTTAATTGAGAATCTCTTTTTTTCGGCGCCAAAATTGACCTTTAAAAGTTGTAATTATCTGACTATTGTTGGCTTAAAAACAATCTTGTACTAATTGGTGGATACACCAACTTTACTCATACCATAATAAGAACTCTTCTCATCTTTAAAAACTCAACAAATCCTTGAATTTTCGACCGTCTAAATCAATTTACCAAACACAAAGTCATTTGACATACGCCCGAACGGTGAAGGCCATAGAAATTTCATCAACAATATAATATTTAAGCCATTGAAGAATGAAACGTGTCGCATCAACGATAATGGCATGTTATTAATTCAAGCGCGATAATATTTCGAAGAAGGAAAAAAATTTTTGTCGTCGAAACCTTGTCCCGTATTTAGTAGTGCACTTTTATGATTAACAAGCACATACGATATGTAGGTATACCTGTAGTTAAGAATTAAAAAGAAATATTCAATAAGTGTTTTTTTTTTAAATAAAAGAAGAAAAAATTGTTGGATATATGTCTATAAATAAAGCCGTTGTATTGCCTATCGAATTATTTCGACACAGAAATCGAGACAAGGTTGAAATGCTAAAAGAGATAATTGCTATTTATATTGACGATTTAATAATAAATGGAAATGATTTATTGGAAATTAATATTTTGTAATAATCTGATAAGAATTTAGCCGAAGTACACCTGCTTTTTCTGGTGAAAATTATTTATTGATTACGCATTTTTTTTGAGAATACAATAGAAAAGTTTTATTAAACAAAATTTGGAGAAGAAGTGCATTTTTTGTTATCAACAAGTTGCCAATTGATTTTCGATTCTGTGCCCACCTGTTTAACTATTTCATGGATTCAAATTGAGCAAAAAAGAGGAAATATTTCAGTTTGTATCAATTAAAATATAAATATCTAAAATTTGTTGTTAAGTTCTCCAAATTTTTGCATAGTAGATATCGGATTATATGCACTTTAAAAGGACGAAATATACCATTTGTTATTAGAATTTACGTTAATTTTCATTTTATATAGCCTTAATATTTATACTGTGTATACCATATATTGCGGTTCAATTTATGTAGTATAATTTAATATAATAATACATAAAAATCATACCATAAACATAAATTTGAACAGAAGTTCAAACAAAAATATTTGTGACGTATTGCCCAGATACGTATTTCGATTGCCACTTTGTGAATTATCACAAAGCAGTTACAGAGTGATCCAAACTACTTGATGATCACTGAAGAAGATTGCTTGGCAATCGAAATACGTGTCTGGGCAATATGTCACGAATATTTTTCTTTGATTTTCTGCTCAAATATATGTTTATGGTATGATTTTTATATATTAATATATTAAATTATATTGGAAATTAATATTTTGTATATCTGATTTGATATATATGATATATGTATATCTGATAAGAATTTACCCGACGTACACCTGCTTTTTCTGGTGAAACTTTTTTAATAATTAAGCATATTTTTTTTGAGAATACAATAAAAAACTTAAAAAAACTAAATTTGGAGAAAAAGTGCAATTTTAGTAATCAAGAAGTTGCCAATTCGTTTTTGAATCGGAGCCCACCTATTTTACTATTTCATGGATTCAAATTGAGGAAAAAAGAGGAAATATTTCAATTTGTATCAATTAAAATATAAATTTCTAGAATTTCTAATGGTCTCCAAATTTTTCCTCAGTAGACATCGGGTTATATGCACTTTAAAAGGACGAAATATATACAATCAAAAAAGCATTTATTATTTGAATCTTTTTATATATTGTGTATACAATATATAGAATATATTGCGGTTCAATTTATGTACGATAATTTAATATAATAATATATAAAAATCATACCATAAACATAAATTTGAACAGAAGTTCAAACACAAAAAAAATATTCGTGACGTATTGCCCAGATACGTATTTCGATTGCCAAGAAATCTTCCTCAGTGATCATCAAGTAGTTTGGATCACTCCGTAACTGCTTTGTGATGATTCACAAAGTGGCAATCAAAATACGTATCTGGGCAATATGTCAAAAAATATTTTTGTTTGAACTTCAAATTTATGTTTATGGTAAGATTTTTATATATTATGATATTAAATTATAAATTGGTAAAAAATATTCAGAGGACTAGGATCAAATAATAATCAGTCAAAACTATTTATTACATGCGCAAGTAATAAATAGTTTTGACTGATTATTATTTGATCCTTGTCCTCTGAATATTTTTTACCAATTTATCATCATTGAGGATCTGAAACTTTACAATAATATTAAATTATCCTACATAAATTGAACCGCAATATATTCTATATGTTGTATGGACAGTATAGCTGTTCAAAGTTAGCGAAAAAAAATTATTTCGATTAATATTTATAATTATTCTTTACGTATGTACAGAGATGATCTCCTCCTAAGTCGCTGGACCTATTCTGCTGAAATTTTCTGTATATATTTGAGTGGGATCCTAAATGGTTAAGATTTACGATTGGACTATATAGGCTTAAAATGAAAAGCTTAAAATGAACTTTCGACGTCAACTGACTTTATCGGGAAGTACTTAAAATTTCACGAAATTTTTAGAGATCTCTTCAGGTAGAGTTTATCCGGTGTCAATTTTTTTTTAATCCTCCAAGACCGAGATTTTTATACAAAACTGCATTTAATTTGCCAAAAATCTTTTGCGATAGTGCACTCAAAAGGGCATACTAGCCACCTTAGTAAAAATATCTTAGTTACCTATGGAATATTTGTGGTAACTTAGCAACCTGTGAAACAAGTGAAGAGTTTCTTATACATAATCATAATGCTATTTTGCAGCAATTTTTGTAAAAATTGGAACCTAAACTTTTTTAGTGCTGAGTTTCTGAAACTTTTTTTTAACATTTCTTAAATTCCTTGAATCTATGCTTTGTGCGATGGACACTTTGTTAGTACTTTGATTTTAATTTCACTGATTAATTTAAAATGTAATACAATTATTTAAACAGAAAATTTCTTTAAACGTTAAAGTTTTCCCTTCTAAAAGAGCCAGGAATACAAAACGTAAAACCTATCAAATAGTAATATTTTGATTGCAGTATTAGCCATTTTATTATAAATATCTCAGTTACCTATGGAATATTTGTAGTAACTTAGCAACCTGTGAAACAAGTGAAAAGTTTATTTACATAACCAAATTTTTTTCTTTGCAGTGATTTTTTGTTAAATTGCAATTTAAGCTCTTAAAGTGTTAAGTTTTTAAAGCTTTTATTGTGGAGTATAAAATAGAGCTTTTAATGAAAACGACAGAAAGAATTTTGAGAGCTTTAAATTGCAGGCCTGTGAATATTGAAGTTTTATCAGATTAATCATTGAAATATTTATCAGTTGTTTTTTCAGAGGATCCAGAAAATTATGGACTTCTAGAAATATGACAAAGACTTTAATAAAAACAGAAAATAGAGGACAAAATATAACTAATCCCTCTGGCCTTGTTTTCCGTATATGGTGACACTTTGAACCTCTACCCTTTCTTGGAAACATTCGATGGAAAATATTGAAATATATTTTAATGAAAAACATCTAAATATTCATTTTATTATGTTATCACATATGAAAAAAAACGATTTCAAAATCATTTTTTTTAAAATTAAATATTCGGTTTTCATAGAAAATCCCTCGAATGTCCCTCTATGATACTTTTCCGGAACCCCATCCCTCTCATGAAAAACATATTTTTATAGATCAAAGTAAAATGAAATTAATGGTCAATTTTTAATCCAAGAATTATATCCTTTTGATTCCTATTTTTATCATTGACACATTAAAGTAAGGCTGATTTAAATTCAGAGAATTAAAAATAAACATATTTCATATTTCACGGTTTATAAATAAAATTTCTTTAAGTTCTTTTTATAGAAGATTTTAAGAAGACAAGTCTGTGTAAATTATGTTAAAATTAACTTTGAACAAGTTGCTTTTAGTATCATTTAAATATAAACTTGAGAAATTTATTAACATGATTCAGGATTTAGTTTGAAATTGAAGGAAAATTTTTATTGCGGCTTAGTGTTGCGGATTAATATTTTTATTATTAATGATGTTTAATCAACTTGAGAAAACGTGTGGTAAGATCTTAATTTTTTTTCAATGAAAATCAAAGTTTATTTAAGAGTAACAAATATTTCTAAAAAATCAAAAAAACGTTGGATGAATATTAGGATAAGAAGATTGAAGTACACGTTGGTAATATGACATGCAAATTTTACTGACTACTTTCTGTAGAATTCGGCGCTTTTAATTAATAAAAAAAGAACAAAATTAGTTGAGAAACACTTAAGGTTGGCCAGCTACTCGATCTTAAAGAGGAACCCAAAAAGCTCAATAAGTCTTGAGGTTAAAGCACAACTAAGCTCATTGGAAATAAAGAAGACATTTTATGAAAAACAAAGTGAAGTAATTGAAAACATTTTAAGGAGAAAAGCAAGCAGGAATTTGGATGAAATTCTGACAGAAAAATTCAACCAAATGGAACAAGGATAACAAAACTAGAACTGAAACTTTATTGGAGCATTTCATCATTGTTTTGCATTTCCGACACCAAAAAACAAATCGTAACCAGGCTCGGGATAAACTTTATTCAATTCTTGTGCCAATTTTTTATTATTTATATAGAATAATAGAAAATCAATTTTACCATGCATTTTTGATGCAATGCATCTGTGTTTGATATAAGAAATCCAAATTTACATTCATATTAAATTTAGATCGTTAGAGAATAAACCTGCAATCTTCTTTTCTTTTATCGAAAATGATATGCAAATTATCGATATTTTTCAAAGAATTGTTTTGCAAATCTCATCATAAGTTTACCAAGGAAATTTACTTAAGCCCCTAAAAACTTAGTGTTCAAATTCTAAGTAATATTTTCCAGGATATTTTTTTCATAATAAACCCAAATTTGTCTTTTGTATTTTTCTGTAATCCCTTCCAAACCAGCATTGAGTTCCTGATCCTTAAAGGAAATGAACTACTTTTCCGATCTAGATGGTTGCTTATGATCCTTGTTTATAACTCAGGACCTGCAGTTATTCACGAGCAATTGATCGTATAGATATAATACAATAAATCTAATCCTTAAATTATCCTAGAAATCAGAATTTTCGTTTCTTATAATACTTATTTCATATAAATTTCAATTGGTTGATTCTGGATTTCAAATCCAAATCGGGGGTAAGAAATTCTGTATTTTCTCGGGAGTTATGAAATTTATTTGCACGCCATCTAAACAATTTTAAACGAAGCAGTAAAGGGTTAAGTTTCTTACTTTTAAACTTCTTAAATGCACCAAATAAACTGTTTAAAGTTTGTACTTGAGAAAATTCTTTAAAAATATTTGTTCGAAATAGTTTTCCGCTTCAACTGTAAAAAATGTTTTATATCAGCAGTCGTTAAACTTTTTTAAAGGTTGGCTCAGCCACTCGATTTTAAAGAGGGACCCAAAAAAACATTATAAGTTTTGAAGTTGCTAAGCTAAAGAATCCCAAAGAAGAAATCCCAATTTAAAAGACTTTTTGCGAAAAACGAGGTGAAGTGGTTGAAAATATTTTCGGGAGAAAATCAAGCAGGAGTGATGAAAATTTGGATGAAATTCTGACAGAAAAATTCAAATTAATGCAACAAAGATAACAGAAGTAAAGCTGAAACTTTATTGCAGCTTTTCATTATTGTTTTGCGTTTTCAACAATAAAAAACAAACTATTATCCTGCACTGGATAAACATTATTCAATTCTTGAGCCACGGCTGTGTAATCTTTTTCATTTAAATATATTAGACTGATCCAAAAAATTGATGATTTTTTTTCTTAATTATATCGAAAATATTGTTGGGAATAACAAAAAAAAAATGCTGTGAAAGTTTAAGCTCTTAATATTAAGAGGTGCCGCATTGCAAATTTCAATTTTCCATTGAAATAACAAGGCAATAATATTCTCTTGCACTTTGGAATTTTATAGCTCACGTTGGTGACAATATTTTGGAATGACCACGGTATATTCTTGTAGAAAATTGAACGATCTACAAAAAAGGTCGCGTACAAGTTTTTGATATATTTATTCCTTCAAAAGTTATTCGAGGTCAAAGTTGAACTAAAGAGAAATTTTAATAGTTTTTCAATTTTTTTACGCAATCATCAATTCTATGAGAAAATTTTATAGGAAATTTTTTGTAGAGCACTTTTCTTTCTATATGTTATCTTTATAAAAGTTTTTGATATTTTTCACAGGTCCTAAGTTATTTGCATTAAACTGAAAATTTCCTAAATTATTATATTTTTAACATAAAATTTTTATTTTTTTTTATTTTAATTAAATAACTTAGAACCTGTGAAAAATATCCAAACTGTTATAGAAATAAGTTATAGGAAAAAAAGTGCTCTACAAAAAATGTCCAATAAATTTTCTCATAAAATTATTCCTTCAAAAGTTATTCGAGGTCAAAATTGAACTAAAGAGAAATTTTAATATTTTTTCAATTTTTTGACGCAACCATCAATTTTATCAAAAAAATTTATTGAACATTTTTTGTAGAGCACTTTTTTTTCTATAACTTATCTTTGTAAAAATGTTTGCTATTTTTCATAGGTCCTAAGTTATTTAATTAACTTAAAAGAAATAAGTTTTATGTTAAAAATATAATAATTCAGGGAATTTTCAGTTTAATGCAAATAACTTAGGACCTGTGAAAATTATCAAAAACTTTTATGGAGATAAGTTATACAAAAAAAAGTGCTCTACAAAAAATGTCCTATAAAATTTTCTCATAAAGTTGGTGGTTGCGTCAAAAAATTGAAAAAATATAAAAATGTATCTTTAGTGCAACCTATTTTCTTTGGAGTATTGACTTTTTTGAATTCTTAATTTTCGATTTATTTTTGCTCCTTCTATCATAATTTGTTCTTTATTCAAAAATTTCTCTGTTAAGCATATACCCAAACCTTATAAACTACCCTTTGGCCTCATGGAATTTTAAATTTTAATACCCTTATTTCAAAGGCTAATTCCAGAAAATATTTCGATTGAATTGATTTGAAATAGAGCAAAGATAGCAAAGTTTACCAAATTTGATATTATAGATGACAAATTTTGTAAAAGAAACAACCAAAAATATATCTTTATCAGTTCAAAAGCACTCAGAATCAATTTGGAACTTTTACTAAATAAATATTCCAAGAATTACTATCTTTTTGTTCAATTCACTCTAAACAAATTACCAAAAAATGTTTTTTAGACATTGTAGTGGTGTTACCCCATAAAATTCACCATTTTTAATTGATAATTGTTATAGTCTGATATAGCTAGTTTTTATTCAGTGGAACCCTTAACTTCTTCTATAATCAAAATAAGAATTTTTCGCTGACTTTGAACAGTTATACAGGGTATACAATATATAGGATATATTGCGGTCCAATTTATGTAGTATAATTTAATATATTATTATATTACATTATACTACATAAATTGGACCGCAATATATTTTATACATTGTATACACAGTTCTTCAATAATGTTTTTCTGGTTTCTTAGTTTTTAAATGCCTAATAAATTTCAAATTTTTTGAAACAATCTATTGCTTTAGTCATTAGTAGTAACTTGTTACCAAAAAATAATTCAGAATTTATCCCTAGTTTTTCTTTGGTACCATATTTCTTCAAAATCCCCTATTTACGCTTTTGCTTGTTTTCTGAGGGTATAATGTTTTTGAGGGATGAAATACAAATTTCCAATCAAAAAAATGAGCCTCTAGATCAATATTCTGTTGACGAATAAAACGAGGAATTTTATTTTCGGTAGATACCAAAGAATTTTTTACTAATTTCCTCCAAATTCCAAACCTTTGTTGATTGAGATTTGCCTTACACTTTAACGTTTTTGTCCCCCAATTTTTTTCAGGATTTTACTTAAAATTCAACCAACTTTCATTGCAATTTTGATTTATTTCTAATGCAAAATTTAATGGCCTAAAAATAAAAATCGAAAGAAATTGAAGACTTGATCTCTTGAATAGAAAAATATACTACCCCGATTGAAAAACCTTAACAAATATTTTTGAAATTTTACAACTGAATCTTTTAAAACAAAATTTTCACGTTTGAAATCTATAAATCTTTTATCGGGCGTATAAGTACCAAATCTCCAATTATTTTACTCAGAATCCAGGTCGAAACTATAAATAATTTTAGCACAGCAAATTTGAATTATTCAAAAAGAAAAATTGTACTGAATTACAGCAAAAGTAAGTCAAAGGTTGACAAATTATTTTCGTCGGTTTTTGTAAGATTGAAATCTTTTCCATTTAAATGTTTCCATTTCAAGGTTTTGGCTCAAATTGTTTTAATCCATTTGATCCACTTATGAAGGCAATACAAAATTGTCCATTTCAAGAATTCTTACGAAGAAAATAAAATGCTAATTCATATTATAACAAATCCAGCTGTGGACTTCCCATTCGTACCGAAAGATAATATTTGTAATTTTTCCTCAAACATTTCCTTGGCCTAAATAACTAAAAATTTGAATTGATTTTTAAATGTTTCATCTTCTTTATGTTTAAATTTAGTTGGGGTTTGACATGAGAAAATTGTTGGCTGCACTTTTTAAAAGTTTCCTGTTTAAAAAGTAACATTTCAATTGTTAAATTATGCAATGATTTTATCATGAAATGTCAGAGGTATAAAAAATAAAATTAAATAAGCACCAAACACTTAACGTAGTGCCTAATAATGTTTTTTTATGGCAGACAATGTTTAAGTGCCAAAAAGTCAAACACGTGTCAATTGTTGTGACAAAAAAGCTCATTAAAGTCAAAATTGGAAAGGATATCCATACGAATTATACAATTATTAAAATTTTTCACCAACATTATAATCATTATGATATTATCTTCTATAATGATTTCAAAGTTATATATCAAATTGAAGAGTAGCATAAATTCTAATGGCAAATTAAATTAATATCTCTAATATTTTTGATTAATTTATTCATTGAATGAAATTATATTTTAATGAATTTTTTTCAAGTAAACGTGTTTTCTTAAAGGGTTTAAAGTCATTCGCTTCAAAAGTCACGTATCAATAAATATCTCAATAAATTAATATTACTAACACCGGACCAAATTTTTTTATTAATGAATCAAATTTCGGAGATTTGATCGCGTGGATAGAACACGAACAACTAACCAAAGAAAAAAAACAAGATTTATGACTCGAAAGATTAAATGTTGTTAATTATATGAATTGATTCATAATTGTATTGGTGTGAACTATTAAATATTTTCAAGGAAATTTTGCAATTTTTTTTGCTCTGACCAAAAAAATCCAAAAAAAAAATATACGGAAGTTTGAGCAGTAATTTTGAAATATCTAAAAAAAAAACAAACATTTTTATGAAGGTTTGTTTTGACTATAAAAAAAAATCAAATATTTTTCCTATAGGGAAAATACTTTCATGTGACGCAATTTAAAAAAAAAAACGAGTAATGTCCATTAACACCAACAGTCGAGGACATAGTATAGCGAAATTCTGGGTTATAAGAAAACGAGTTTTGAAAATATGAACAAAATGTTAAGAAAAAAAAATGAAATCAGCAGTCGGATAAGTTACAAAATAGTGACATTGACATTGTAGAGAGGTTTATATATTTATTTATTTTTTTATTACGCCATCACCCATACATATATAAATATACACGCCTTACTTAACACCGAGACGTCAACTTTCTTTTTTAATTCAATCTTTTGAATAAATTCCAATGAGTATTATATATATTTCAAGTTTTCTGTAACACCTCAATTCTAGGCGAAACTAGGTGCGAAATTTTTCATTTGGAATAACATCAAAATTGCATACTTATAACTAATATTTTAAGCGACAATTAGCATTGTTTAATACAAAAAAGTATAATATTTGGCTTTTGAACCATAAAAAAAGATGTAAATATCGACGAACCACTATCATTACTCAAAAGCTTTTAAAGCTCTTTTTTTAATCTCTAACGAATTTCATGTCTCATCCAAAACTAATATTTATATATGATATACCATTTCAAAGAAAATTACTTCTTCATATATTATCGTTATTGTCATTAAGTAATCAATAATATCAAAATTATCAAAAATTAATAATTTCGATTGAGAGGCTACTTCATCTATCTATTATTCTAAAGAGGAAAGATTTGATTGTTTGTTTGCTTTAAATAGGCTCCAAAACTACTTGACCGATTTGAAAAATTCTTTCACTGTTGGGAAGCTACCCTATTTCCGGTGAACATAATCTATATTAAATTTTGAAAAAAAAAAATAGGAATCCATACTAAACTCCAATAATGTGTGAAAAAAATTACTAAAAAACATTCTTACACCGCGTGCGCTGGTGATTTAACTAAAGAACAAAACAACCGAATTTAATGAAACTTTATATTAAGATACAACACAATTACCCACACATGTTAGGCTACTTATCATTCCTTAAAAATAATAAGGGAATGTACCCCCTACGTAAAAACTGAGGGATGAAAAAAAATTTTACTTTAGATAGGCGAGTTATATATCATTGGAAAGGTATTTAAAAGTTAAAAAATGATCTGTATTAATATTTTTAGTTGAACTAATAAAAAGCACAGTAATTTAATTTAAAGTACAAAAAATTGCGTTTTTGAAATATAAATGTTTTTATAGATAATACTCTGACAGTAAAGTTTTTTCTTACAAAATTGTTGTAAATAGATCCTTAGGGTTACTCAGTAAGGAAATTTTAACGAAAAAAATATAATAGTAATAATAATAATAGTAATAAAGCTTAAAGTAAATACGTTTTAAAACCGTGCATATATAAACTCATGTATTTATTTGTCCCCTCTGATTGATGAAATTGTAATATTCGGTGTATTCCTTATAGGAAGTAATCATGTGATAAGATTTTTTTTTTTTGAAAATTCTTACCCTAACAGGCAAGGGTGGATTCAGGATTTTTTTCTTGGGGGGAGAAAATATCTTTTATTTGTAAGTGCTCGACAGGGATCACGAAAAAAATTCGCAATTCCAGCCAGAAATCATCATAATGATAAATAATAAATAATCATATCATCATAATGATAAAAGAAATTTAAAATCCTCTTCCAGAGCAAAAGGCATACGCCAAATCGTGTATGGTGAACTCTGGATTATCCAATATGGTTTAATTATATAATTGAAATTCAGATATTTTAATAATAAGTTTATAGATACATAATGGTTATAGATGATTATGGAAGAACTGGGTTTCGTGCAATTGTACAAATTTCAATTTCGCGGTTGTGTTGTACAGTGCAATAGTGTAATAGTTTTTGGAAAAAGGTTCGTTTGGGAATCGATACAGTGAGATGGGGTTATTTTGACGCGAGTATTTTGATAATTTTCGATTTTTTTTAATCATAATAAAGACCGAATTTATTGAACTTGGCGATATTTTTTATTTATGTAAAGATGCTGATTGATTTACAGATTGTTAGGTCTACGGTAGGTATACCTACCGTAGCTCTACGCAATAGACATACTCTTTTTAGATATTTATAAATTTTTTGAAGTTTAATTGATGATTACATACAACTATTTTATTCTAAGCAACAATATATGAAATGTGTCTTTTTAAAGTCGACAAGATAGTGTTTTTAAATATGATTATGTTTTTCGTAAAAGAAATAAGAAAAATAAAACACGTTACGCAGACGAAGTCCCGAGGATCAGCTAGTTACGTATAAAAATGCGTAATATGGAACATTTAACGTTAATTTCCGTATTTATTACCGTTATTTCCGATTATAAATCCAGCTTATCAGTTGAACGCATATTTTGAATCCATTAAATTTCCTCAAGTTCTATTTTAAATACTAAGTATATTAAGATCCTACTGTTAAGCCATAGAAAGCTCCATCGTTATAGCTAACGATGGACAATGCTTTGAATACGTTTGTAACTAAAGTTCTCAAAAAAAAAAAAAAAAAAAAAAAAAAAAAAATAGCGAAAGTTTAGTTGTGGACTTGATAGTAGAAACCAAATAGAGAATTTGAATGTTTTATTAATAGTTTTGAATTGTCGTGAATTTTTGAGCTGATTACCGTTAACTAAGATATTTGTGAAGTAATTTTTTTACGGATTTCTACCGAATTTTAAAGTTTTTGTTTTTCCGCTGTTCAGTAGCGGATGTAGGTCCAATTCCGCCCTAGGTTCTATTCGATATGCCACTCTTTTTGTTCCATAACAATGTGATTATCAAGATAAAATATCTAATTTTCAAATACTTGAATCCTAAATCAATTATTTTTAATTTGAATAATATTTTTCAAAGATTAATATAACGTATACTTTTTTTCCAATCATCACTTACTATATAAACTTTTTCTTTCTAGCCTTGATTCGCGTGAAAACATCGATAATCGAAGCATCATAATCGATTTCTTGCACTAATTTGAGGTGCAATAGATAATAATACCCAATACATTGAATAAATATTGACCCACACTTGTACGTTAGAAACTTTTTACTTTTTCCAGGATACAAAAAGATCTTTTTCCTGAACAATTAGGTGCTGGAATTCAAAAAAATGCACAGGGCAATGTCAACATTAACGTAAACATTTCGAAAATTCTGCGATGCAATTTATTCCATATATTTTTGGGTATCTTCAGTATTGAATTTTTAAAGAAGATATTGTATAAAAATTTATTCATTTACGAAGATTTCTTCTAAACCGTGAACATTCTAGATTGTTTTAGATAAGTACCAAGGTTTATAAAATACACAGGTGGCCTCATGTGCTGCGTGACGTATCCAGAAGAAATTCGTACATTCGTTCAGACTGATTCAAATTTCAAAATTCTTCGTATGACGTCATTTTTTTTTCTCTAATGGGGCAACCTGTGTAATTTATAAACGCACGGCAAGATAGTCAATTTATATATATGAAACCATGGATTTTTGCAACTAAACGTTTTGAAGCATAAGAACTATTAAATGCTATTAAAGATCATAATGAAATTAGTAATTATCAATTAAAGGAAAAATACTATTCTAAATTAAATATTATCTATGGAAATCCCTTAATGAATTTTGTGTCAATTTACTTTAAAGTTTTTTTTCTTTTGACCCAGAAAAAATTATTGATTGTTCAACAAAATTTGCACTGAGATTATTTAGTATAACTGATAGTTATTGTTTTTTTAGGAAAACCCATTTTTTGTGAAGTTTTCCTCGCAAATCTTACAGAATTACCTAACGTAGATAGTTCTTCAACGGAAATTTTTTCGAATGACATGATAATAATGGTTCCTCACTATGCTATGTAGTATGTCCAACACCACTTGAATTTATTGAATGCGTGGGTTGACAATTGGAAAGTGACCGTAAATAAGTCTAAATCGATGCAGGTCACCTTCACACTAAAAAAGGAATAAGCCCTCCGGTTATTCTAAACGCCATCGAGATCTCCTCGTTAATTTATATTAATTATATCGAAGTCAACAGACCAAAGGCTCACGTGGAAACACCATATTACACAAAAAAAAAAAGAAAAATGGTTTGCAATAATTTCAAGAAACAATAAAGGCTATTGGGAAGACATTTAAAATTTTCCCTCAACAAATCAAAATTAGATTTTTTCGCTGATTTTGAACAGTTATACTGTGTATACTGAAGAAGATTGCTTGGCAATCAAAATACGTATCTAGGCAATACGTCACGAATAGTTTTGTTTGAACTTCGGTTTGTAGTATAATTTTTATATATTATTATATTAGATTATACTATATAAATTGGACCGCAATATATCCTATATATTGTATACACAGTTTCCCTCAACGATAAAGATTTCTGTAGAAAGCATTAATAGTTCTAATTTGGATTTACGGTATTGAGCTTTGAGGCTTCGCCAGCTAGTCTAGCAAAAGTTATGAATTTCTCCGGATAGACCTGCTAATTTCAACAGTAACCAGCAAAGTTGAGACTTGTGCCACCAAATACTTAGACAAATTACATCATTATCCAAAACTTTTGACAAGACCATCCCTGAAGTCTCAATCTACAAGGCAATTTAAGGGTGGATCACCGTCAGAACGTAAAAAAAATTGTCTTTTTAAAACGGCTGCCATTTTTTTTTAGAGATATTAAGAAACGGCCTTCAACGTGTAAAAGTTGAAGTTTTGAACTATTTTTATTTGTTTTTATTTACCCCGATATGTCCCCCCTCCCCCTTTTACAGCGCTTGGAAAAAGGGTCCTCAAAAATGAGGAGGTAAACGGGAGACAAGTTTTCTCGGAAACCGGAAGTCGGATCATGATTTTCCAAAGAATTTAGGTTTTGGTAATGCGTCTTCTTGGTACTGAACCTCGAAAATCCGAAAAAAATTGAAAATTCACAAAATGGCGTGACTTTGAAAAAAAAGTTTAAAAAAACGACCTTTTTTTAGACCTTTCCTCCTCTCCCACTTTGAGGGTGGGGGGAGGTTTGGCCAATTTCAGAGGTTCAGTACCAAGTTGAACTATAACACTCTCCAGTTTCAAGTCAATCCGTCGGATAGTTTCTGAGAAATTTTGTCTCCCAGTTTTAAGAAGTTGCTTTTTCGAGAAAACCGTATTTAAAGTTTTTTTGAGATATTTTTTTATGTTATTTTCAATTTATTCAATTTTTATCAGTGAAAATATATTGCTCAGCTATTCCAATCCTTTTAACACGTTATTCTTGAATGTTATAAGAAGACATTTATGGAAAAAAAAATCAAATTTTTTTTTTCTGACGGTGATCCACCCTTAAATGAAAATTCCCGAATGACCTACCTAATGTTGAAGAGATACACCAATGGGAATGTTTTCTATCCTGCCATTACATTGGATAAAAGGACCATAATCCTAAAAGCCAATATACTTATTGTAAAAAAAATAATCTTACAAAATAAATCCTATTAGATTGTTTAGTCTTGCATACAGAGTCTTGTATGCATTTGATTTAATCTCAATAAATCTAACGGCTTAAAAAACGCTAATAAAATTTCATAATTTAATACAACTCGAACACTTAATATTTTCTTCATCATTGGCTATATTAATTGACACATTTTACCTCTCATATTTACCCACAAAATTAAAATATATTATTAAGTAAATGTTGATTTAAGTTCTTTAACATTTGGCCGCATAATTATGTATTAAAATAAGTCACTTCCTGTATAAATTTAATAAAGCAGTTACTTAAGTTTTAAGAAATTTTTTTTCTTGTCTTAAGAACAAGAAATGTAAGATTTAAAGTTGTTGTTGAATGAATATTACGTTTACGTTTGGTATTGAAAGTGTATTCGTGCGTTTGATTTCATTAAAATATTGTTAACGCAAAATGAGATATTTGTGGCCTCAAATCAGTTGGTTTGTGAATTGAAGAAGAAGAAGAATATTATACAAGAAAATATTTTACAGTATTAAATAATATAGAAAGTTTACGAATGAATCTGTGAAGAATTTAGACCACGATAAAGAGCAACAGGCCAATAGGAGTGTTTGGAAAAGTTTTTTTTTAGAAATGCCTAGAATTTTGTAGTTCTAAGAAAATATTTTGGTTTATGCCTTAAGTCCTTTGAACTGAACTAGGAAAATTGTACTATAAATTTGTTATTACTACTGCAATAATATTTAATTTATGATGAATTTGTGATCAAAAAAAAAAATAGGCCGTTTATTTTGAAAGTGAGTTTAGTCCATTTCAAGAACAATCCCTATAGTGTTATCATTTTTAACCTTAGGAACATAAGATACTAAGGAGGACGGAATAATTGGTGTTTTTGTTAACAACGTAATTTCTGAAAACTTAGCAGTTAAATAATTAACATACTTTGTTCTAGTTACAGGAAGATGACTCACCATATATAGACCGTTCTTGATTTCGGGCACGCCGAAAAGCATTATTAAATAAGACAAATAAAACTTCTTATAAGTTTAATAACGATTCGACTGTGCAAAATAGTGAAAATGATGCTACTTAGTACTTAAATATTTTCTAATCACAAATTTCGTCCTTAATCACGAAATTTCAATAAAATAAAAGCTAATTTAAAATTAATTCCGATATCACGTAATATTACGAACTATTTTTCAGGTGCTACTCAAATGAATGTACAGACAATTCCTTAGGTACCCACAATTTCGTCGAAATAAAGTTGCTCATGAAGAATTTCATTAAATTTTTTTAACAATATGTTCGGTCATAATATGTGCTTCGTTTTGTGAACGATTGTGATTCCAACGAAATTTAAAACCACAACATTCAGGACATGAAGATATTTTATGGATAATAATTAAAAATTCTAATGCAAATGATAATATTTTACGGGGCTGTACGTATTTATTAAGTAATCGAGAAAAATGTAATTCCAACGATGTCCAAATACCAAAAGTTTCAAATATTAAACGATACCTGCATCTTTACCACCACTGGAATTATTTCATACTTCCATCACCATAAGTTCTCGTATCATTTATCGAAAATGTAAATTTGGATTTAGGATAAATTTATGTAATATATATGTTAATAAATCGTAAAATAAATTCTACAATTATCCTACTTATAAAATCTTATATTCGTCTTAATATTTTGAAGTTCATTTAATTTTAAATATCGACTGGAAAATCATGAGAATCTTAAGTCATTAAGGGGACATTATTATGCAATAAGAGCATTGAATTTAAGTATACATGTTAAATGCATTTTTTCTTTGTTTCAGGTATACAATTGCAGTTGTCCTGGATCATGTAAACGCTGTATTTCCCTATATTAGCGATACAGGCACAAAGCCGCCAGAAAGTTGTCTATTTGGACAATCTTTAAATTTCGGAGCAGTTTTAGGTAAGATTGGAATAGGAAATATTACCATTGGTATAATAATTAAGCATTAGACTGATTCAAAAAAAATGATGAATTTTTTTTTTCTTAATTATATCGAAAATATTGTTGGGAATGCCAAAAAAATCCTGTGAAAGTTTAAACTCTTAATATTAATACTAAAAGGTGCCGCGTTGCAAATTTCGATTTTTCAATTAAATAACATAGGAACAATATTCTCTTGCACTTTGGAATTTTATAACTCACGTTGGTGACAATATTTTTGGAATGACCAAGGTATTATCTTGTATAAAATTGAACGATCTACAAAAAAGGTTTCGTACAAGTTTTTGATATATTTATTCCTTCAAAAGTTATTCGAGGTCAAAGTTGAACTGAAGAGAAATTTTAATATTTTTTCAATTTTTTATTATTTTTTAAAAAATTTACAATCCATAATATCAAATTTTGTAAACTTTGCTATCCTTGCACTATTTCAACTCATTAAAAACTTCAATCGAAATATTGACTGGAATTTGCCTTCGAAATAAGGGTGTTAAAATTTGAAATTCCATGAGGCCAAAGGGTAATTTATAAGGTTTGGATATATGCTTAACGGAGGAGTTTCTGATTAAAGCACGAATTATGATAGAAGAAGCAAAAATAAATCGAAAATTAAGAATTCAAAATAGTCAATATTCCAAAGAAAATAGGTTGAACTAATCATAAATTTTAATATTTTTTTCAATTTTTTGAAGCAACCATCAATTTTATGAGAAAATTTTATAGGACATTTTGTGTAGAGCACTTTTTTTTTCTACAACTTACCTCTATAAAAGTTTTTGATATTTTTTGAGTTTTTTCACAGGTCCTTAGTTATTTAATTAAAATAAAAAAATAATTGTTATATTAAAAATATAATAATTCAGGGAATTTTCAGTTCAATGAAAATAACTTAGGACCTGTGAAAATTATCAAAAACTTTTATGGAGATTAGTTATAGGAAAAAAAGTGCTCTACAAAAAATGTCCTATAAAATTTTCTCATAAAACTGATGGTTGCGTCAAAAAATTGAAAAAATATTAAAATTTCTCTTTAGTTCAACTTTGACCTCGAATAACTTTTGAAGGAATAAATATATCAAAAACTTGTTCGAGACCTTTTTTGTAGATCGTTCAATTTTCTACAAGAATATACCTTGGCTATTCCGAAATATTGTCACTAACGTGAGCTATAAAATTCCAAAGTGCAAGAGAATATTGTTCCTATGTTATTCAAATGGAAAATCGAAATTTGCGATGTGGCACCCCTTAATACTAATATTAAGAGCTTAAACTTTCACAGGACTTTTTTTGTCATTCCCAACAATATTTTCGATATAATTAAGAAAAAAAAATCATCATTTTTTTTGAATCAGTCTAGTGTGCATATTGCATCTGATATTATGAAAGATTGAATAAATAACATCTCTCTCACCGTAATTATATAAGAAACGAAATGTTATTTATTCGCTTGTGTAACAGCAACATTTCGGATTGGCAACATACAGATTGGATATGATGTTCTCTTTCTCGTTTATCAATTTTTTGACTTTCGTTTTGTTGCAGCCGCTTTTATTATTTACATTCGCAAACGGCAGGTGATCGAGCTGAATGAAACGTACAATTTTTCGCGAAGTGTAATGCGATTGAATCACTTGAGCACGTGGTTCGGATATACGATGGCGCTGGGCATTAGTGTCGTCGGCAATTTTCAGGAGACCAGTCTCCTAAGCGTTCACATGCTGGGAGCTTTAATGGCATTTGGCATTGGTACTGTGTACTTTTGGATGCAAACTTATTTGTCATACCGCACATCGCCGATCACGTGCAGTCGAATTTTGTGCCATTTGAGAACCAGCTATTGCATCTTTTGCACCACACTTTTCTTCACCGTGTTCGTATGTGCAGCCATCTCGTTGCACCAATTCAAAGGTGAGGAAATTAATTGATGTAATCTTTATTTTTTAATGTTTCAACAAACGGAAAACCAACCGTAATTATTTTGACCACAGATAATTTTCTAGGATATTTATAAATGGAATCTTTGTTAGTTTTGTTGGATGAAATTAGAAATTATTTGTGGTACAGTGTGAAACGATTAAAATGATAAGTATGTAGCGAAAACGTGATGCAATTTTCATTATGTAGTTGAGGTAATAACAACGCTATTATAATATAAACATAATTACATTAGTAATTTATAATCATCATATGGAAACAACCAAATTTTAATTCGTTGTATTTCAATTGCATCATTAAAAATGTTATTGACATTTTTTTTAAATGATAGAATACTTTTTTAAAGATGAATTTTCATGAATGGCCCAGACCTCTATTGTCTTAAAAAATCAACCACTTAATAGTCCATTTTTTACTGAATTTAGGAGGAAAATACTTAGGGGTTTTCGGCTTTCATTTTGAGTTCCAGAGCTTTAGGTTAATCACTATTCTATGTAAGAAATGGAAGTTTTTAAATTTAGACACAAGTATTGAGTTTGACAAAGAAATTCTCTGGTTATTCAGGCAAAAGTTTACCTTTTTCCTTCACCATGCTGATAAAACACTTGTCGACAAAATTTTTTTCAACGAACTAATAAATCCAGACCGTTAAAGTACAGTACGTTTTTTGTATTACGATTACCATCTAGAAATCATTTGATATTCCTATGTGGATTCCTATAGGAATAGGAAACTACATAAGAACACACTAGAATTTTTTTTGGTAGAGTAATTATCTTTAAAGCCAAGTGATAATTTGTAATCATCATATGGAAACAACCAAATATTTATTTGTTGTAATTTAATTGCATCCTTGAAAATGTTATTGACATTTTTTTTTGAAGGCAGATTGAATAATTTTTACCTTTATCGCCTTAAAAAATCATCCACTTAATAAACCATTTTTTACCGAATTTAACGGAGAAAAAATTTAGGGTTTTTGACTTTAATTTTGAGTTCCAAAGCCTTAGGAAAGTTATTATTTTATATAAGAAATGGAAATTTTTAAATTTTGGCACAAGCAAGGGCGGATTCAGGTTTTTTTTCTGTGAGGGGGGACAAAACGTCATCTTTTATTTGCAAGTGCGTGAAAGGAATCACGTCAAAATTCATCATCAAAATTCACAATTCCAGGATAAATAAACTAGTTTCCCTAATGTTCTTTCTATTATTTTATTAATATATTTTCACAACTTTAATAATTTGATTTGGTTCTAAGTATGTACTGTTATGGAATTTTCATAGTACACAAAAACACTCTGGGAGGGGGGGCACATGCCCCCCTTAAATCCACCCTTGGGCACAAGTATTGAGTTCAACAAAGAAATTCCCTGTTTATTCCAAAAGATCTCTTATTACAAATTTTTGATATATTTATTTCTTCAAAAGTTATTCGAGGTCAAAGTTGAACTAAAGAGAAATTTTAATATTTTTTCAATTTTTTGATGCAACCATCAATTTTATGAGAAAATTTTATGGGACATTTTTTGTAGAGCTCTTTTTTCCCTATAACTTATCTCTATAAAAGTTTTTGATATTTTTCACAGGTCCTAAGTTTTTAATTAAAATTAAAAAAATAATTTTTATGCCAAAAATTTAATAATTCAGGGAATTTTCAGTTTAATGCAAATAACTTAGGACCTGTGAAAAATATCAAAAACTTTTATAAAGATAAGTTATAGGAAAAAAAGAGCTCTACAAAAAATGTCCTATAAAATTTTCTCATAACATTGATGGTTGCGTCAAAAATTTGAAAAAATTAAAAATTTCTCTTTAGTTCAACTTTGACCTCGAATAACTTTTGAAGAAATAAATATATCAAAAACTTGGAACAGACTTTTTTTGTAGATCGTTCAATTTTCTACAGAAATATAACTTGGTCAATTCGAAATATTGTCACCAACGTGAGCTATAAAATTCCAAAGTGAAAGAGAATATTGTTGCCATGTTATTTATGTGGAAAATAGAAATTTGCGATGTGGTACCTCTTAATACTAATATTAAGAGCTTTAACTTTCACAGGATTTTTTTTTTGTCATTCCCAACAATATTTTCGATATAATTAAGAAAAAAAAATATTTTTTTTTCGAATCAGTCTAATGTACTGTTGTGGAATCTCCATAGTACACAAAAACACCGGGGGGGGGGTACGTGCCCCCTTAAATCCACCCTAGGACACAAGTATTGAGTTTGACAAAGAAATTCTCTGGTTATTCAGGCAAAAGTTTACCAATTTCCTTCACCATGCTGATAAAACACTTGTCGACTAAATTTTTTTCTTCCGAATTATTGTCACCAACGTGAGCTATTAAATTCCAAAGTGCAAGAGAATATTGTTGCCATGTTATTTCAATGGAAAATCGAAATTTTCGATGCGTCTCCTCTTAATATTAATATT
The DNA here is from genome assembly GCA_958496175.1 of Sisyra terminalis. Taxonomy (NCBI): domain Eukaryota; kingdom Metazoa; phylum Arthropoda; class Insecta; order Neuroptera; family Sisyridae; genus Sisyra; species Sisyra terminalis. The sequence continues at coordinate 53,013,091 of OY292277.1, forward strand.
AAGAGCTTAAAATTTCACAGTATTTTTTTTAGTCATTCTCAACAATATTTTTGATATAATTAAGAAAAAAAAAACATTTTTTTTGAATCAGTCTAATTTACTGTTGTGGAATCTCCATTATACACAAAAACACTCGGTGGGGGGCACGTGCCCCCCTTAAATCTGCCCTTGGGCACAAGTATTGAGTTTGACAAAGAAATTCCCTGGTTATTCAGAAGGTTTATAAAATACACAGGTGGTCTCATGGTGGCTACGTGATGGATACGTGACGTATCCAGAAGAAATTCGTACATATCTTCTGACTGATCAATTTCAAAATTCTTCGTATGACGTCATTTTTTTTCTAGTGGAGCAACCTGTGTAATTTACTAACCTTGGGTTATTCAGGCAAAAGTTTTCCTTGTTCCTTCACCATGCTGATAAAACACTTGTCGACTAAATTTTTTTCAACGATTGTTTTGCACCGGAATGTTCAATGAAAAATTGTTTAAGTACAATACATTCTTTGTATTTCGATTAAATCAAGTAGAAATCATTTGATATTCTTATGTGGATTCCTATAGGAATGGGAAATTACATGAGAATCCACAGAATTTTTTGGCTGAGTAATTATCTTTAAATCCTACTGAAAACATAGCGAACTCGTTTTATTCGGTCGTCTTGATTAGGCCATTGTTTGAACCACATTATTGGTCTTCCAATTTAAATTCTCTCTTTTCTTATCTTAGACTTAAGAATTTAAAGTTTACCTGGTAATTCGAAATGTTTGTTTTTAGGGGATATAATGCAGTGGAATAGTGACGATCCAGGATACGAAGTCCACTTGGCCAGCACATTCGCCGAGTGGTTGCTGGCGATTTGTTTCTGCCTATTTTTGGCCACGTTCACCGGCGAATTTCGACGAATCGAAATCATTCCACCGCAAATAATCGTCACGACAAACGACTCCGAGGCGTCGGAAGAATGGAAAACCAACGCTCCACTATCGACATGATCGATACTGCCCGACGATTCTAGTTGCGATAGCGAAAACGATGGTCTTAATAGTATTACTAGCCAAATGATGCCTACGATAAACTTTGCCAGTACGTCAACGACTCACGTGGTCTCCAATTTTTCGGCTGTTAAACCCAACTCTTGCCTTTATACATTATACGTTGAACGCTGTGATTCCGACAAAAACGCACATAGTGACGATGACGAGGAGGACGACGCCATTGCCGAAGACAATCGTGAAAATAGGAGAGAAAAATTGCCGGAAATCGGGTCCATTGATGAAGTTGATGAGGAGCGTCGTCACCTGTTGTCATCACATCCAGAAAACGAGCCAAATTTAAATAATTTCAACCGTAATTTTAAGCACACTCTTAGTAAATTAGTACATAAGTTTAACGATAATCGATTTTGTGATAGGAATGCAACGAAGACAGTGGAGTGTGGACATGCAAATGTAGAAGTGCAACACAAAGACAGTGACGTAAAAGATGGTTCAAGTCCCGAAACCATTTGTGGTAATACCACCGGCGAGGAAAATGATTTGGTTTCGAAGAAAATCATATCGTTGTCGTTTTCGATATTGTTGGCGGCAATTTTGCAAGCCGTTCGCTACATAACCGATTTGTTTGATGAAGCTTTTTAGGACATAAATATTATATAATATAGGAGTTGTTTTCAATGCCTTATTGTAAATAAATGCACCGAACTGTAAAATATCTATGTATAGAACAGATGTGAATTATTTTTCTAAATATTTTCTCCGGTTTTCTAGTCATTTAAGCTTTGGTTGTAGCGATAATTCGGTTGTGTTGAAGAGATAACGTTTTCGGTTGTTTTATATGCAATTTTAATGGTAAATTAAGGGAAAAGTATCTGTTATTTATATGAAGTTTATACAGTGGACCCCTGATAATCCGGCCCTTGGCTAATCCGGCACCCCCTGTAATCCGACATGGTCTATTATTTATTATGTATTGAATATTTTTTTGACAACCTTCGCTACACAGAGAGAAAAAAATTCTACTATTAAGAAAATTTTCTTCATACTATAGGTAAAGCTATTTTGTTTACCTATAATGTACAAATGCTTATAGTAAAACAATAAATATTTGATGTTCTTTTCTCAAGAAAATAATATCAATACCAATAAAATGAATAATTTTTTATTATTTGTATGTACATTTGTTTGTACACAATTATTTCCCAATATAAAGTAATTCTAAAGTAAAGTCCTAATGTAAATAAAACGTAAGCTCCCTATTGTGTTGTTTAATTTACTAAATTTGACATATACATTAGTGTGCGTCAAAAAAATCGATTTTTTTTTTTACAAGTGACGCGAAAAAATGGGTTGCTAGACACCTTAAAAAAATTCTCACCAAGTATGAGCTCTTAATTTTAATAGGAAGATCCTCCGCATCGCAGTTTTGTATTTTTTTCTCAGTCCAATAGAAAAAAAATCATAACTCATCATTTATCGATTGTACAGAAAAATGTTCTGAAAGAATTTTTTAGGAAATTAAATGCTCTACAAAAAAGGTATCTAATATTTTTTCCGTAAGCCTCACCATTTGAAAGAAATAAAGGTTTTAATTTTGATTATTTTAAGACAAATTTCATTTTTGTTTATGAATTTTATAACTCGACAATGAATGAATCTTATACAATGCGCAATACAAATTTTTGTTGGAAATTAACTGCTCTTTAAAAATGGTTTCATATGTTTTGGCGATTTAATTAACCGTTCAAAAGATATTCATCATCAAACTTTCATGTGTACGGATTTTAAAAGTTTTTGATGAGATATTCGAAAAACTTCAATTTGATTTATGATTTTTGAGAAAATTTACACGAATTTTAGTTTTTATCAACTGAGAAACTTCAAAATATTTTTCACGTTTTTTTTTATGCTTAAGTATATTTGTCTCCATTTAAAAAAAATAAATTGTACATTATTTATCGATTAGTTAAATATTTATTAATAAATAAAGTAAAGTTTTTATCGTACATATATTATTATATATTTCAGTATTAGAGAAAAACAATGTCCAATTAGTTATAAAAAAGTTTTTTTTTCAATTTTCAAACAAGATTTTGTTGCAAGTTGGATAATTTTTTCGATGCTCTTTGATAGCTTGGAATAAAAATTGTTCTTCGTTTTTTGTTAACGAATGAATATCTTTTGAAGGGTTAATTTAATCGCCAAAACATATGGAACCATTTTTATAGAACAGTTAATTTCCAACAAAAATTTCTATTGCGCATTGTATACGAGTCATTTATTGTCCAGTTATAAAATTCATAAACAAAAATTAAATTTGTCTTAAAATAATCAAAACCAATACCTTAATATCTTTCAAATGGTGAGGCTTACGGAAAAAATATTAGATACCTTTTTTGTAGAGCATTTAATTTCCTAAAAAATTCTTTCAGAACATTTTTCTGTACAATCGATAAATGATGAGTTATGATTTTTTTTCTATTGGACTGAGAAAAAAATACAAAACTGCGATGCGGAGGATCTTCCTATTAAAATTAAGAGCTCATACTTGGTGAGAATTTTTTTAAGGTGTCTAGCAACCCATTTTTTCGCGTCACTTGTAAAAAAAAAATCGATTTTTTTGACCCATCCTAATATACATAATGAAGTATGATTTGTACGTCAGAGTACATAATATGTATATAACATGTAGAATCTTATCATTGGATCTGTAATTTGTCGGATTACAAGGTACTCTTTCGTAAAAAATTCCGGACTACAGGCGGTCTTAGGCAGTACTCTATAGTCTGATAAATTTGCTAATCCGTCTCTGCCCTGCAGACTGTTTGTCGGATTACCGGGGGTCCACTGTAATTGTAAAGATTAAGTTTTAATTCAGTGATGATGTTGCGGAAATGTCGGAAGTTTAAATAAGAATATGTTAATATTTACGCTGGAAAAGATTACGATGAGTTTTTGGAAAATCAGGGACTCAATTTTTGTAACAGGGATATCCCATTCACTGGGATCACTTGAGCCGTTTATTTTGAAAATGGAGTAAGTCCATACAATGGATTTCATAAGTGGAAAACACCAAATTATATGGCAATTTTGAACTATAAAATTATTACGAATTATTCAGGTAATATTAGCTTTGTTATTGACTTTCTCACTATTGAAATATCTTTAGGTAGACATTGTAATCAAATTGGGTGAAATTTTATGACTTTCGTCCAAAACCAAATCTATTTGGTACATTTATTTTCTAAAACTTTTAAACTTTATCCTTATCCAACTTTAAATATATAAACATTAAAAAAACTTAAAAACTTAGCCTACTTTCAAAATAAACGGCTCACCTGCATCAAAGGACAGATTTGAAGTACAAAAGCAAATTTATTATTAATGTTTTTAAGGAAAATTAAATTTATAGTTCAATAAGTAATTTCAAATAAATTCGCTAGAACCAAGGGAACTAACGTTAAGTTTAACGTTAAATATTTTATATATAAAAAAGAATGGCAATTTAAGTACATCCCTGTTACATTGATTTATTCCCTAAAGCTTTATTGGCGCAAATCGTTTTTAATGAAAATTTTAAAGGCTTTATTTGTAAGAATTAAATTTATATTTTAAAAGCACTTATATAGTAGTACTATATTAATAGAAGAATTGTGATTTTAAAAATTAAATATTTTTTTATATTTTAAACAAAAATCAACCACTTGGACATTGAAATAAATGCACTTAATGATTCAATTTAACTAAAACTATTAAATTCGTAGATGTAGTATAATTTTTTTTTACATTAAACCAGCAAAAATTTGTTTTATAAAATTATGTACTTAAACGAAAATTTTGTTGTTGATATTATAATATTTGCAATGATAAATTTTAAGGGTTTTATTTATTAGTTTCAGTTGAAAACTTAACTAAATCAGGGTACAATAAAATGTGTTTAATAATTGCAATGACTTTTATTTTATTGGGATTTCAAGTGGAATGCACCATTGTTTGAAATTCCGATAAATATTTTTACTCGGTTCATATTTCCAAACTTTGGTTCTAATCCTGGCTAAACAACCCTGATTTTCATTTACATTTTTTTAACCAAAAGCTTTGTATAATAAAAAGAAAATTCAATCCAAGTGTAGAGATGAATTCTTGGAAATATAATATAAAACAATATAAAGTTCCCATTTTCTTTTGCTATTCTAAATTGCGGTGCTAATTTATTAAAAATGTATGTGTAAAATTTAAGGTCTTAAGGTTTAAGGGTCTATAGCTTTTAAATTTCAGCTAGTTGGTGTCAAATGTTAAAGAAAAGACTTGAACTGAATTTAATTCCGTCTTCTTATAAGAAAAGTCAATTTTTATACTTATAAAAATATTTCGCAATATGATAATATAAATTGATTGATTATTAAATTGAAGTTTAGTTCTGAAGTTACAAAATAAACGTGAATATTATTCATGAAAGTTATATATGTTATGTATGTTTAGTTTTATTAGATGATTTAATCGACTTAATCGCATTTGCCATATTATCGGTGACACAAACCATTTTTAATATTTATAGGCAAATGTTATACATAAATGTACACCGGGTTGCATAAAACACATATTTTTATGTTTTGGGAATCTACAAAATATTACTAATGAAGTACAAATAGTTTACAAAGTAAAATTTATTTCTTTAAGTTAATAAGTTTTGAAGTATTGAACATAGCGATACCATAAGATAATGTAGGAATAAAGGTATAGAACTATTGTGGAATAAAATCTGTCGATATTAAAAAGAAAGACTATTTATTGTTTATTTTTTTTTGGCTTTATAATTTCATTAATTTATTAATTTTAAAGCTTACCATAATTGCATTGAATTTTGAATATTTCGTTGAAATTTTCCAATGCTTATCAATTTCTAACGTTTTTATTTCAGTGGCGGAATCATATTAATCTCAAAATATTATTTTTTCACTGACTTTGAACAGTTATACTGTAAATAAAATATATAGGATATTTTACGTTCCAGTTTATGTAGTATAATCTGATATAATAATATATAAAAATCATACCATAAACATAAATTTGAACAGAAGTTCAAACAAAAATATTTGTTACATATTTCGATTGCCAAGCAATCTTCCTCAGTGGTCATCAAGTAGTTTGGATCACATCGTAACTGCTTTGTGATGATTCACCAAGTGACAATCGAAATACGTATAAATACGTCACGAATATTTTTGTTTGAACTTCTGTTCAAACTTATGTTTATGGTATGATTTTTATATATTATTATATCAGATTATACTACATAAATTGGACCCCAATATATCCTATTAGGGTGATTTTTTTTTTGACTTTTTTTTTTGGTCTCATCGTGAAATTTTGTTGGAAATACCAAAAAAAAACCCTGAAAGTTTGAGCCCTTAATATTAATTTTAAGTCCTCGACCAAGACGTGTAAAGATTTCCCATTGAAAATACACGGAAACTCTGATTTTTTATTTTTAAATTTCTATATCTCAGCGGCATTTCATGGGATCGCTTTAACCGAAGATGGTTTTTTCTCAGTATTAAACGCTCTATAAAAGTGCCCATTGCGACAAAGTCGTAACCCACACCGGTGAGGTAGTACGGGCCACTGAACCTGATTTTTCCATAAAATTCGCTTTTTTTTTGCATTTATCTCGTAAATAACAAGAGCTACGGAAAAATTATAAATAAAAAACTTGTAGAGAATTTGCTTTCCTACAAAAAAGTTCCAGTAGACCAAATCGCGAAGATCAATATTAAACGAGATATTAAGCCTTGAATTCTATGGAAAAATCAGGTTCAGTGGCCCGTACTACCTCACCGGTGTGGGTTACGACTTTGTCGCAATAGGCACTTTTGCAGAGCGTTTAATTCTGAGGAAAAACCATCTTCGGTAAAAGCGATCCCATGAAATGCCGTTGAGATATAGAAATTTAAAAATAAAAATTTAGAGTTTCCGTGTATTTTCAATGGGAAATCTTTACACGTCTTGGTCGAGGACTTAAAATTAATATTAAGGGCTCAAACTTTCAGGGATTTTTTTTTTTGGTATTTCCAACAAAATTTCATGATGGGACCAAAAAAAAATCATCCTAATATCCTATATATTGTATACACATATTAATATAATTTATTCAATCAATGGAATCGTAATTTGTACTCTTTTGCCGTTATGACGTCAACTTTTCCTATTACTAGCGAATTTTAGGCCAAATTTGTCGCCCTAGGCTTCAGCCTACTCCACCTACTAATAAATCCGCCCCTAATTTTTTTTTCAATTTAATTTATAAAAATGTCCTAGGAATTGGAGTTTATTGGAATTTTTTTCTTATACAATTACATTGACAAAAATCGTAAAGCCAAAATTAAACATTAAGTTCTAATCAATTTTTGGTTTTAATTAGCCTTTGTAAAATTAACTTCAATCAATTAAATCCTAATAGTTAAAGTTTAATTTGCAGAAGGATATCGGCCTAATTGATTAAATTGGCATTAATTATATTCCAAGGTAAACTAGTACATTAGTGGCCGTATTGATCGCCGAAATTTGACTTTGACTTCAATTATTGAACATTAAAGTTACATTTTCTTTGACGTAGAGACTTAAAATTTGAGAACAATCAATCATTTGAAAGCTAAGCTTTTGAAGTTTCCAATACAATTAAATCACAATATTTAAATAGGCGAACGAAAAGCTTTTGTCTACTTGGTTTTTGTACAATTGATTTATATATATATATGAGAATTGTTTGTAAAAAAAAAGATCGAATAAAAGAATATTAAATTCAAAACTATAAATTAAATTTATTGCTTCCCCACATTTCCTTCATTGTCCCTTCCATGACTGCGGAACACAAAAGAATGAACAATTTAGTTTGGTATCTATGCTGTTTTTGTTGAATTTACGAGAATTTTTTGCAAAAAGTTTCACGTAATTTTTGGGGTGGAAAATTTTACTAAGATTTTTTAAGTTTGCGACATTGTCATTGGTTTTTTTAACAAGAGGAAAACAGGCCTGAAATATTTTTCCATAAAATTTAATAAATTTCTGCTTTGAAATTTTTTTCGATCTTTCCTATATCATTCGCAGCTTTATTAAAATAATTCCCTGTGCTTTTCTCTTTAAATCATCCCTCTTCTTTTCGCAGCCTTTAGTGAGACCCTTATCATTCCTGTCATCACTCTTGGCTTGTCCCTTTTTTTCAATTTCTTTTAATATTCAATCTTCAAATTCTGAAGTCGCTTACCCCTAATTTTGTTCTTGTGAATCTTTTGGCTCATTAGATCAAGGGTGATCTACCCAAATGATATGGGAATCAAAAGCTCCTTGGAAAATGAATCATTGGTCCGCGGGCCAGTTAGAAAGTTATTTATTTCCAATTTTTCATGCATTTTTAATACATTGGTTTTGACTACTTTGGCCATTCTAAAATACATATTTTTTGTAAAAGTTTGATGAATTTTTTGGGGCGGAAAAATGGTCAAAGTGGGCCTTCCATGCAGTCCGCCGGTTGGCTACCCCTCTATTAGATCTTTTTATCACTTTTGTTTTAATTCTTTGATCTCACAACACCCTTGATACTATTTTCCGGGCCTTCAACCCCTATAAAGTTTTATCATTGATATCAGTTGCAATTTTTCAATTTTTGTCAAAAAAATCAACCTTTTTAATGCTTTTCCTCAAAATCTCCTCATTACACCAATTATAAATGTTTAACAATCTTAATCTTAATTTTTCCCAAAAATCAAGTACATAGATCAGAACGGAAATTCAAGTCGTCCCCCTAAATTAACGATTATGGTAACATATACCAAACATTAACGATTGTTGTGGACAGATTGGTTCAGTAGGTGCAAAAAGTGCAAAAGATTCTCCTTAAAATGCACCCTGTATTTGTCAATCGCAAAGACGTTCTTTTATACAACAATGGGGAACCATATGCAAAAAGGGTAACTTAAGAAAAAATTCTTAGGTTTGAAAGGTTGGAGAGGGGGGATACGAGGGGATTTTACTAGGGACGAACTACCAGAAAGATTAGAGCAGGCTAGACGTAGTACTTAATCTAAGAAATTCCCAAAAAAATTCTTGTGGATTTCTTTAAGAATTATCAAGTGGATTTCTATAGGAATACCTATATGGATTCCTATATAAATCAATATCGGATAATCAAATTATTTCAACATGAATTTTTACGTTGTTCTTTTACACGACAATGCGCAACCATATGCAGAAAAGGTGACCTAAGAAGAAGTTCTTAGTTCTGAAAGGTGGGGAGGGGGGATACCAGGGGATTTTAATAGGGAGGAACTACCAGAAAGATTAGAGCAGGATAGATGTAATACTCAATCTAAGAAATTCACAAAAAAATTCATGTGGATTCTCAAGTGGATTCCTATAAGAATACCTATATAGATTCCTATAGAAATCAATGTCAGATTATCAAATGATTTTAACATGAATTTTTACGTTGTTCTTTTATACAACAATGGGCAACCATATGCAAAAAAGGTAACTTAAGAAAAGATTTTTAGGCCTGAAAGGTTGGGGAGGGGGGATACGAGGGGATTTTACTAGGGAAGAACTACTAGAAAGTTTAACGCAAGCTAGACGTAATACTTAATAAAAAAAAATCATGTGGATTCTCAAGTGGATTCCTATAGAAACCAATGTCAAAATATCAAATGATTTCAACATGAATTTTCTTTGTTTTCTTCCATGAAAATCGATACTTTGGGGAAATTCTATGGAAATTAAATATACCGAAATAGAAATTTGGTACTCAAGAAAATTTTGATGAAAATCAAAATAATTACAATTTTATGACTTCAAGAAAATGTTTCGTGCTAAATAATAATTTTATCAACAATTTTTGGCCCCCGGTGAACCTTTTTTTTTTGGTGCAGTTTGGTGCAGTACCATTAACGATTGTTGCACTTTTGGAACGATTGAACTTCTACCTATTGTACTCTTTTATGGTCCGTTAACTCGAGATAATGTCTCCAGCCCTCATTCTTTCTATTCCCATCATGAAGCCACATAAATTCATCATTTCTCTGGTGATTTTCCTTTCTTTCCTTTGGATGTTTATATAGGAAACCATATGGGAAACGATGGATTTATATTTTTGAGATATAGTTTTTAGCTCTCATTTTTGTTGTTTCCTACTTAAATCCACATAAAACCATTCTTTCCTATAGATTTTTATATAGGAAACCATAAGGTAAGGATACCTTTATATAGACTTAAGTTAGAAACGAGTGAAAATATTATTTTATGTCAAGATTAAAGTAGGAAACGACAAGGAAAAGCTTGAATTTATGTGGATTTATATCCATTCTTAGTTCCTGAATTTATTTCAATCCTTATGGATGTAAATGTAGAAAATTATATGGGAAAGTATTGATTTATGCGGGTTAATATACGAAACGACGAATGAATTTAGGTGGATATCAAAAGGCCCATTCAAAAAGTATGATTTTTGGTAGATTTATATAGGAAACGACCTAGGAAAGTATAGATTATGTTATTTCACGTAAGAAATTAATTCTTGAATTAGTGGACAACAAAAGAAGAAAACCAAAGTTCCAAATACAAATTTAGATATAAAAGATATCAACTAATTTCTATATGGATTTTTATCATTGAATAGAGGCAAATGCATAATAAATTAATATAATTTTGATCTTCAATGAAAACCAAATCAGTTCACAAAGGAATCTATGTTGATTCCTTTGTGGATTTATTTGAGGATTCTCATGTGAATTCCTATGTGGAATCTTATGAGGATTCCCAGGTGGATTCCTATAGGAATCCATTACAGAGTGTCAAATGATTTTGCCATGAATTTCCAGTGGTTTTCCATAAAATTCAATATTTCGGAAAAATTCTGTGGGAAATTAAAAAAATATGAAGAAACAAAAGACTATCGCAGTAAAATATAATAAAATAACAGTTACTGGTAATTTGATCCTTATGAGGATTCCCAGGTGGATTCCTATAGGAATCCATTTCAGAGTGTCAAATGATTTTCCCATGAATTTTCAGTGGTTTTCCATAAAAATCATATTTCGGAAAAATTCTGTGGGAAATTAAAATATGAAGAAACAAAAGACTATCGCAGTAAAATATAATAAAATAACAGTTACTGGTAACTTGATCCTTATGAGGATTCCCAGGTGGATTCCTATAGGAATCCATTTCAGAGTGTCAAATGATTTTCCCATGAATTTTCAGTGGTTTTCCATAAAAATCATATTTAGGAAAAATTCTGTGGGAAATTAAAAATATGAAGAAACAAAAGACTATCGCAATAAAATATAATAAAATAACAGTTACTGGTAACTTGATCCTTATGAGGATTCCCAGGTGGATTCCTATAGGAATCCATTTCAGAATATCAAATGATTTTCCCATGAATTTCCAGTAGTTTTCCATTAAAATCAATATTTCGGAAAAATTCTGTGGGAAATTAAAAATATGAAGAAAGACAATCGCAGTAAAATATAATAAAATAACAGTTACTTGTAATTTGATCTTTAATTTAGTTTCTAATCAATTTGGAATTGTAAAACATGAATACAGAAAGCAGGTTTAAGATAACCAAATCACCAATTACATAATTTATGAAGGAAAATATTTGATAAATGCTTTTTCGTCGAATGAACTTAACATATTGCGAAGAAATCTGTTAATTGAATTTTGGCTCAAACATTGCTAATTACTAACGAAATAATCAGATTATAAAATTCGATATTGCCACGTTTTACATGGCAACAGCATGGTGCGGGAGTGGGGTGAGGGGACGATGTTCCGAAAGGGGATGGATACAAAAGTAAAATCAATTTGAATTGGGATGTAGTCGGTTGCTGCGATAATGGTATCAACCTCAATGCAAAGGTTGTGCATCCAAGTGTTATTGTTTTACGTGACAACTTCGAATGTTTATTGAGAGAACATACGGAGTATTAATAATAAAAAGAGAGGAATTATTCGTTTCATCGCACAACCCTCTGTTTATGCCGTTTATATTTAATCGCCAATTATTGTTGTAGGCGTTGCGTGTGAAATTTCATTAATGGGAACTTAATCAAGTTTGAATATTGTTCAAATAATTTCCACCTTCGTTAATTATATGTTTCGAGCTTTAATGAGGCTTTTTTTACATTGAATTGATTTGATAGTTTTTTAAGGAAATAGATGTGGAAAAAATTGATTACAGTGGGTCAGAATCAAAGAGGGAAAAACTTTCAACTTTGGTACAATTTCCACGTTTTTCTTTGATCTTTTCAACAGATTTATCTAATAAAAAAACCATCTGTTATGAAAGTATTGAATAGGATCAAAGGAGTGGCGACTTATTGGGTGTTTTACTAAAAGGGTCCTTTTACTAAATAGGAATCTATGTCGAAACTTATGTTAAAATATCGGCTTGATATACGACCACATTTTATATACTTTTCACGGCCAAATTCCTCTTTGCCTTGGAGATATGGGCAAAATGTTCCCCCGCATGGCTATTTTTAAAAGCTATATATCTCAAAAACAAATTAAGGGTGGTTCACCGTCAGAAAAAAAAATTTTCGATTTTTTTTTCATAAATATCTTCTTATAAGATTCAAGAATAACGTGTTAAAAGGATTGGAATAGCTGACTAATGTATTTTCACTGGTAAAAATTGAATAAATTGATAATAACACAAAAAAATATCTTAAAAAAACTTTAAATGCGTTTTTCTCGAAATCAACTTTTTAAAACTGGGAGACAAGATTTCTCAGAAACTATCCGACAGATTGACTTGAAACTGGAGAGTGTTATAGTTCAACACGTCTTCTTGGTACTGAGCCTCTGAAATTGCCCAAACCTCCCCCCCCCTCAAAGAGGGAGAGGGGAAAAGGTCCAAAAAAAGGTCGTTTTTTTGTTAACTTTTATTTCAAAGTCGCGCCATTTTGTGAATTTTCAACTTTTTTTGGATTTTCGAGGTTCAGTACCAAGACGACGCAATACCAAAACCTACATTCTTTGGAAAATCATGATCCGACTTCCGGTTTCCGAGAAAACTTGTCTCCCGTTTACCTCCTCATTTTTGAGGACCCTTTTTCAAAGCGCTGTAAAAGGGGGAGGGGGAAACATATCGGGGAAAATAACAAAAAAAATAGTTCAAAGCTTCAACTTTTACATGTTGAAGACCGTTTTTTAATATCTCCAAAAAAAAAAAAAATGGCAGCAGTATTAAAAAAGTCATTGTTTTTTACGTTCTGACGGTGATCCACCCTTAAGCTAGAGAAGTGAAACCAACGCGAGACTTTAGATTATTTTAAAAAGTATATTATATATTTTTTTGAAATTTTTAGAAAAAAAAATTATATAAAAAATTCTAAAAAACAAATGAAATAAGTTTTTTTATGTGTTCTCTGAAAATGACAATCACGAAAAAAATATATTTTATGCTTCTACATGAGCACTATAACTCATAAAAATTGCGTGAAAAAATAGTTGGTGCAACACCTTGAAAAAAAATAAAATGTGATTTACGCCAAATAGTATACCTGGGTTTTATTTTTTTTTCGAAGTGTTGCACCAACTATTTTTCACAAAACTTCAATAAAAAATAGGCCACATATAGAAGCAAAACATATATTATTTTCATAGTTGTAAGTCTAAGGAAACATAAAAAAAAATTTTAATAGTTTCTTTGTTTTTCTATATTTACTCTTAAGATTATTACTTTCAAGATCAAAATAATTGATCCCCCAAAAAAAAAAAACAACTAGTGTTCAATTATTATTAAAATAAGAATAAAAAAAAATTATTGTGAATGCTATAATTTATTACAACTGGAATATTATGAACCTAAAATAATTTAGTTAGTATCTTGTAGGACGCAGAATTCTGGATAATAATTATTGTTCTTATGAAAAATAACAAATAAAAGCTGAATAACGAAAAATACTGTTGCAATCTTTACCATTCGAAATATAATCTATATATAAAATTAAAATTTCTATTGTTGATTAACTCTACATTTTCTCAAAGAAACTTAATCACCCCAATTCACTCTTTTAGGGTAGGAATTTTCCAAAAAAAATATTTTCACATGCCTACTTCTTATAAGAAATACACTGAATATTAAAATTTCATCTGGCAGAGGAAATATATAATTACATGATTTTATGTATGACTTTATAAATATAATTATTTTTTTTTTACTACTACTGTTACTTTTTTCGTTAATATTTCTTTATTGAGCAATCCTAAGGATTTATTTTCAACAATTATGTAAAAAATAAAAATAAAAAAAAAGTTACTTTTGTATTCGAACCCACGTCTCTAGTATTGTGAGCATTATAATATCAGATACGTAAGCGAATGTGCTATTACCATATAATTCTCTTAAGTGTTTATTAAGTATAAAAACATTAACATTTCAAAAAGGCACGTCCCACGGGAACAACAGTAACGGGGTAAAAAGTATTCTATGTCCTTCCCCTAGTTCTTAGCTACATCCTTACTAATTTTCAGTCAAATCGGTTCAGCCGTTCTTGAGTTATAAGTAGTGTAACTAACACGACTTTCTTTTATATATGTAGATTTAAAATATAGTTCTGGAGTTTTCATTAAGATAACGAATTGAACCGAGAAAAAGGAAATTTCATTTGTTCAAATAATTTCCACCTTGGTGGATTGGATTGGATGTTAATAATATGTTTCGAGCTTTAATGAGCTTTTTTTCCATCGAATTGATTTGATAGTTTTTAAGGAAATATATGGAAAAAATTGAATAAAGCTGGTCAGAGTCAATAAGGGAAAAACTTTCAACTTTGGTACTATTAATTTCCACGTTTATCTTTGATCTTTTCAACAGATTTATCTAATGAAAAAACCATCTGTTATGAAAGTATTGAATAGGATCAAAGAAATGGCGACTTATTGGATGATTTACTAAAATTTTAGAATATTTTTTAGTGAATCAATGATAAAAAATTTGCCTAAAATCATTCCTTTTATAAACTATTTAAAATATAGTTCAGGAGTTTTCATTAAGGTAACAAATTGAACCGAGAAAAAGGAATTTTAATGGATTTTTCTATGATGAAATTGCAGGTGAATGTTTTACTTGGAGCTTTTTAAAGCTTGACCTACATTTTTTCAACTTTAATCTATACAAATATCGAGATTCAAATCAAATGTATCACCGTATCGGGGCAATATTCGATCGATATAACATTCGTGCCAAATAATGCGATAACAATTGCGACAGCATAATCTTTTATCAACCCAAATCAATTGATTGCATTGAATCGGTAATTCTTTTGACAAAATCCCAACTTAAACCAAAACTTCCACGGTAATCCTTTACATACAATACAAAAGAAAAACTTTTAGAAAACTTATTCAATTAAATCAACTCCAATTTAACCATTTCTTTCAACATTCCGTAATTCGATTGTTGCACATATTTTCAATATGAGACAAAATGCGAGAAAAATGCGGCCACTTAAATTCCAACTCGCATCGATTGTTGTCGAGTATTTGCGTAAAAGATTTTCACGATATGATATTCGCAAAAATGTACTCTTTTGATTATTTATTCACGCGTTTAATTCGTCAAACATTCACAAGGGGCTGAAGACCGGAAAGTTTTCAAAGCAAAACCAAATCGAATTTGCCTTCCACAAAAGGAATGTATTTACGATAAGTCGTAGATTTGAAAGGTAAAAAAAGGGCCAAATTTTCTCACAGAAAAATTATTTTTTTTTTGTCTTTGATATAAAAATTTTTCTTTCAAAAGTCAATCGTTGCCTATAGAAACATTTCAGTGCAAAATAAAACACTTTTTTTCTTCTTAAAAGATTGTTTTTCCTATCTTTAAGAACCGGGTTCTATCTGAAAAGCTTTCAAAGCTCTTCTTTTTTTTTTAAAGTACTTTTGCTAATACATTTAATCTTAAATTATGGTACATTTACTAGTGGCTCTTCTAACTTGAAATTATTGCCGCAACGAAAGCTGCGCGGTGTTTATTTTCGTTGGAAATTTGTAGCTGTCAATCTTAATCCATCAAACATTAGTTAAACGAGCTTTTCGTTGTTGCAAGAGCTTTATGAACGAAGAAAAATTGACTCCGAAAACGCTTGTGTCAAATCGATGAAATCTTAATTGAGAGTGGAGCTTTAAAAATGGAGTTTAATTTGTCTAAATTTGTCAAAATGGATGATTAATTTTTCAGTTTAAAATTGGGCCAAATTTTGTCATCAGTATTTACAGTTCTTATATCCCAAAAGTCCCTGGAAAATTTCCTTTTTTAATGTTTTAATTCCTATGATTTTCTTTAATATTTGGTAACTTTTCAATTTAAAAAAACTGGAAAATCAATTTTTGAGTTTAAAATTGGGACAAATTTTGTGATCTGTATTTATGGTTCTTATATCCCAAAAGTCCCTGAAAAACCGCCTCTTGTAATATGTTTTAATTCCTATGATTTTCTGTAATATTTGGCAAAATTTCAGTTGAAAAAACCTGGAAAAATTTCTATAACTTTATACAAGTCAAAATTGGGTAACACCTGTTAATTAAAGAAATTCATAGGTACAAATTTTGATAAGTCTTTTTGGGTACTAAATAATAAATTATTACTATTGAGTTCATCGTTCAATGCAAAAAAATGCATTTAAAATCGAATTGGGATACTTATTTTGTTAAAAGAATTGGTTACAAATTTGTACAATATTTCAAATAAATTACATTTTCCACCGGAATAAATTTTCCACAATATTCGTCGCTCGGTTCAATGAGAACCAGAGAAATATGGTCCAAAGAGAACTTTGAAACTTTGCAAAGTTAAGTGATGTTTTATCGGTGGTATTAATATTTGAATATTGTAAACAATAAAGTTTTGAAAACAGTAAAGTTTAAATGTTATGCAAGGTGGTTGCACTTAGTAAATGAGGTTTTTGGAAAATAAAATAAGGTCGGTTTTTGTAAAAGTTTAAAACTAATTTTCATTGTATTTCACCTGGTAGACTATGTGCAGGTAAAAAACTTAAATCTGGAATTTATAATTCGGTTATAGAGTATAGCAGGGTTTGTAAAAAAGACCAAAATGCAATTCCGGCACCCTTATTAATTTTTCCCTTCTAAAATTATGTAAAATATCATATGTATATATGTAAATATATGTAAATTTTTCGCGAAGCTTTCCCAAAATAAAAAAGCAAAGCTTTCCTTAATGTTTAAGATTGTTTTACGATTATTGTTGACAGAAATACATCCGTAAATTTAAATTAAAATCATTTCCTCCGTCCACAAATATTTAAATGCAAACATTTCAAAACATTTTCTCAATTTGTAATTTGAAACATTTCGGCGCACAAATGACTTGAAAACAATCACCGAAAATGTGACATGCCCCCCCCACAGACTTATCACCCATCCCCCGTGACAAATCTCCCCCCTCTTTAATTAAGCTCTTCGTGGCCTTATTAAGATCTCTGAAAATCGTAATAATTGCAATTTATTTTTGAATTACACACAAAACGTAAGCGAGAGATTTTCCTTATTTAACAATTTTCCAGCGAAAGGAAGTGCTCGCAATTTTCAATTAAACTTGTTGGCATCGTCGTCTTGTTTTCTTGCCATTGTGTTGATACTCTGTTCCCTCCTCTGCCCCCCTCGCGTTTTCAACTAGTAATCACTGGCTGAAGAATGGAATAAGTACACAAAATGTCATGTTGAACAACGTTTCGAAATATAATTCACACGTGGAAATTTGAAAATTTCAATTTATCTCGTAATTTAATGTGGAAAATTCCACGCTTAAGTGGAAAGCCCATGTGTTACGTTTCTAGTTAAACGGAGCTTTTTTTCATTAAAGCTCACTCACTGTAAACAGAGCGAGCTTTTTTTTAGTAACTCAAACAATATTTATTTTGGGTGAAAAGTTTCACCGTTTTTGTGAAAATCGAGATAACTTATTGATTTTATTGAACTGGGTTTTCATTTTATTTTTTGAACGAAAGCTTTAGAAGGGGAAATTTCATTGAGGATTCCACTTAAAAAATATAATGCTTGAATTAAAATATGTAAGAGGTGTTTTGCGCTCTCTCTTGAGATAATTTACATTTTCACAAATTGCCTTGTGATTTTTTATTCGAAGATAAGTATATAATCATCATTTACATTTTACGACCGAAAAAAAGATTTCGTCTCGTACATGTTTGGCACAGAAAAAGTTAAAAAGTTTCGTCTCAATATTTTCGCTGGAAAACTACAAAAAAAAAATCGGCTAAAAGCTTGCAATAATCATTGTTTCTTTTACATTGAAATTCTTTAAATTTGCTTTTCAATCATTTTTCGCGAAAGCTTCGCTCTATAATTTAACTTTAACATTATTTCATTATACAAATCCGAGTTGAGATATTAAAAATTCATGTTTTTGTACAAAGTTTCAGCGGATAAACGTTTTAAGGCATTTGTAGACATTAAAACTTGGCCAATGTTTGTTTAGTTTAATTAATTAAAACTGATGTTTCTTTGCGTTTGAAACTTTATTTAATATTCACAATATATTTTCTTCAAGTTGGATATAACTCTAATGGCAGCCGAATTGTCTAGCCAAAGTTTCATTCGGCTAATTGAATAACGAATTTATTTTCTTGATATAATTTAATCAAATTGAAAAGCTAATGCAATTGTCAAGTGGTACTTTGTAAAAGTATTGTTTTGGCAAATTCTTTAAAGATTTAAAAATCGATTAATTTTTTTTTGTTTTGGGAAAATTTAGGCCGAAATTTCAAAAAATACATTCTGAAGTACCATGAAAATAATTTTATATCCTCTGAAAATACGTAGAAAAATTAAAATTTGGTAAATATCACCAATCAAATGAAATGTTTGTATTAATTTTCCGGTCCAGAAAAGCCAAAAATTAGGGGGGAAATCTGAATTATTTGGCGATGAGTTGCAAGTTAATAGGTATATAAACTCAGTACTCTATAGGGCAAGGGTCAGTCCAATTCAGTCGGTCCAGCACTGGTCGCTGGATTATTTTTTTTACTTCTGATTTTTTTTTGCTATCACTCCAACATATTGGTAGTTTAAATTCATCATTATTTTAATTTCATTGTTTTTAATTTTCCAGTGGTGGTCATATTTTTAAGGGTTTGCTGAAACTTGATTATCTCAGGCTCAAAGTGTCCTATCGTACATACATTATTACCTTTCAGAAAGAAGTATATGTTTAAATTTAAGATATAAATAACAGTTAACCTAGAGTTTATGTTGTTTTGTGTAAAATGCCTTTTTTGCCAAGTATATGTCACATATTAAATGGTAAAATACATTATAGTCACCTACTGAAAGTATGCATTATTTTGACATTTTCTGCATGCAATACCTCTGCTCCTAGTCAAATCTCAAACTCCAAATTTTAGGTGCATAATACTATCATACAGTACTATAATGGGGTGATATTTCAGATTTTTATCTGGTCCCCCACCAGAGATATTGAGCTCAGAAAAGTGCAAATTTTGAAATTTTGAAAATTTTCAAATTTTTTAATTTCGTATTTTAAAAAGGCTTCAAGTCTCAGACTTCAAATTTTGTTTTTGAATACAACTAGTACGTAATTGTTTGTAAAAAAAGTTTTAACGTGTAGACTCTTTTCCTTCCATCCCAATCTGTCCATGAAAATTGGAGTACTTACAAATGAGAGCTAAAAATTTAGGCTGAAATTTCACCCCTTAGAATTACATTTAAGGTGAAAACATCTTATAACAACCTTATAGCTCATTTTTTTATGAACCCAGTGCTTTTAGTTTCATTTTGATAGGACAAATAGGGCCTGAGATAATCAAGTTTCCGCAAACCCTTAAAAGTGCGAAAATGTCTGCACCTAGTAAAACTAATATGGCCACCACTGGAAAACTAAAAACAATAAAACTAAAATAATTGGTTTTAGGTGCATAATACCATCATACAGTACTATAATGGGGTGATATTTCAGATTTTTATCTGGTCCCCCACCAGAGATATTGAGCTCAGAAAATTGCAAATTTTGAAAATTTCGAAATTTTGTTATTTTTATTTTAAAAAGGCTTGAAATCTCAAACTTTAAATTTTGTTTTTGGATACAACTAGTACTTAATTGTTTGTAAAAAAAGTTTTAACGTGTAGACTCTTTCCCTTCCTTTACAATCTTTCCGTGAAAATTGGAGTTTTTACAAATGAGAGCTAAAACTTTAGGCTGAAATTTCACCCCTTAGAATTAGATTTAGGTGAAAACGTCTTGCTACAACTTTATAGCTTATATTTTCATGAACACACTGCTTTTAGTTTCATTTTGATAGAACAAATAAGGCCTGAGATAATCAAGTTTTCCCTCAAAACTCCATCATTATCAGTGTCAATTTAGCCGTTTGGAGGAGTAATAAAATGCATTAGCATTTATTCTATTTCGTCTACATTTGAGAAAATGTATCAAGTTTAATGCAATTGAAAAAAAAACGTTTTGTTTAAACAACAATAGTTTAGATTTGAAAGGTATTAAGGTTTCAATTAAATGTTAAACAAAGACTACAACGTGTGAAACCATAATTTCGGTTCTCCTATTTAAAATCCAATCAAGATTCCACCCAGTATTAAGTTTCATTATACGTGAATATAAATTTTCGTTGAGCAATTTTGCGAGTTATCAGATTAATTTAAATGTGGTAAAATGTTTTTTACAAACGAATAAAGCTTTCAAAAGAATTAAATGAAAGAAAATGCAATTATGGATAAATGGATTTTTATTCTGTGAAATGAAACAGTAATTGTTTGAGTTTAGACGATTTATAATATGAGCTTTACGATTTACTATACGAGCTTTTCGCTAATGTGTCTGAAAGTTTTCAAATTTCAATTAAAGGAATTACGTTTTAGAAGTGAATTACCAAGATGCAACAATTCGCAAGTTTTAACTTTCAATCAATGCAACCATTCGCTAAATGCATTTGAAGTTAAACTGAAAATCCATTAGTCTTTGCACAAATGCATGCAACTGAAAATTCTATTGCATTTTTTTTATAGTTTTTTTGTATGAATTTTTTTTTAACAAATAAAATGCTTGTGTAAGGAATAAAAAATGGTAACTATTGGCGTGAACAAAAGCCAAATTAAAAATTTTTAAAATCCTTATCCGTAGACCTAATTTTATTATAATAGGATAATAAGATCTAATACTTTAACACATAAATAACCATATAAGTTTTCTTTCATTTGGTTATTGTGATCAATAATAATAGATCTGCATTAATCTTTCAGCGGTTCTCTTCACCAGTTATCCGTTCCGAACATAAATATTAACATGAATGTGGGTCAAAAAAATCGATTATTTTTTTTTTACAAGTGACACGGAAAAATGGGTTGCTAGACACCTTACAAAAATTCTCACCAAGTATGAGCTCTTAATTTTAATAGGAAGATCCTCCGCATCGCAGTTTTGTATTTTTTTCTCAGTCCAATAGAAAAAAATTCATACCTCATCATTTATCGATTGTACAGAAAAATGTTCTGATAGAATTTTTTAGGAAATTTAATGCTCTACAAAAAAGATATTCTATATTTTTTCCGTAAGCTTTACCATTTGAAAGATATTAAGGATTTAATTTTGATTATTTTAAGATAAATTTCATTTTTGTTTATGAATTTTATAACTCGACAATAAATGACTTTTATACAATGCGCAATACAAATTTTTGTTGGAAATTAACTGCTCTATAAAAATGGTTTCTTATGTTTTGGCGATTAAATTAACCCTTCAAAAGATATTCATTCGTTAACAAAAAACGAAGAACAATTTCAATTTTTATTCCAAGTTGTCAAAGAGAATCGAAAAAATTATCCAACTTGCAACAAAAACTTGTTTGAAAATTGAAATAAAAAACTTTTCTATAACTAATTGGACATTGTTTTTCTCTAATACTGAAATATATCATAATATATGTGTAATGAAAACTTTACTTTTTTTATTAATAAATATTTAACTAAGCGATAAATAATGTACAATTTATTTTTTTTTAAATGGAGACAAATATACTTAAGCATAAAAAAAAAACTTGAAAAATATTTTGAAGTTTCTCAGTTGATAAAAACTAAAATTCGTGTAAATTTTCTCAAAAATTATAAATTAAATTGAAATTATTCGAATATCTCATCAAAAACTTTTAAAACCGTACACATGAAAGTTTGATGATGAATATCTTTTGAAGGGTTAATTTAATCGCCAAAACATAAGAAACCATTTTTATAGAGCAGTTAATTTCCAACAAAAATTTCTATTGCGCATTGTATAAGAGTCATTTATTGTCGAGTTATAAAATTCATAAACAAAAATTAAATTTGTCTTAAAATAATCAAAATTAAATCCTTAATATCTTTCAAATGGTGAGGCTTACGGAAAAAATACAGAATACCTTTTTTGTAGAGCATTACATTTCCTAAAAAATTTTTCCAGAACATTTTTCTGTACAATCGATAAATGATGAGGTATGATTTTTTTTCTATTGGACCGAGAAAAAAATACAAAACTGCGATGCGGAGGATCTTCCTATTAAAATTAAGCGCTCATACTTGGTGAGAATTTTTTTAAGGTGTCTAGCAACCCATTTTTTCGTGTCACTTGTAAAAAAAAAATAATCGATTTTTTTGACCCACACTAATGAATATGGAAGACTATGAAAATATTCATCTTGTATTGGATATGAAGTACTTCCCAGAAACAAATAATTTCAAGTTTAAGGACCAACAGAAGTTTAAAAGGACCAAATCCGAAGAGTATAAGAAATCGCGCAAATTGGGCTCCGAATTCCGTAATTTCCATCACTAATGCAAATTTATTTTTCCTAGTAAAAGATGATCTTTCTCTTCTTTTAGTCAGGCTTTTTCTCGCTAATTTGGGCACCCAGTTTACCAAAAAGGATAAAGTAATGCTTGTCCATAATTGTGCAATCTTTTCAAGATAATCAGATGGCAGAATCCTTTTTGCGTACCAAAATATTCTGGTCATGATTTTTTTAATGGATATAATCGATTTTGCTTTATTTGATGTTGAACTACCAGCTTTCACCCACTGATTCGACTAAAATTTCGTATCTGGCGATTTGTGGAGGACCCATGGTAATAAATTGATTCAAAGATTCTTGTTGGGCTTTGGGATCCCTATTTCTTTGTGGAAAATGTTTCTAACTCTTGTTTTTCTCTCCATAATCGACCAATACGATATCAAACATTTTTTTGTTGATTTCCAAAGTGGTGGTGAATTTTGGCCTTCTTTCAGATGGTTCATTTTCGAAGGACATTTGACTCCGTTTAAATTTAGCTGTCGACTTTTAAACGATTATCATTGAAGGAGCAGATTTCTCGTAAACTATTACCAACTTTGAATGAATTTCCGAAAGAGTTAAGGGTGGATCACCGTCAGAACGTAAAAAAAATGGCTTTTTTAAAACTGCAGCCATTTTTTTTTTTTTGGAGATATTAAAAAACGGTTTTTGGCATGTAACAGTTGAAGTTTTGAACTATTTTTTTTTTTGTTATTTGCCCCGATATGTCTCCCCTCCCTCTTTTACTGCGCTTTGAAAAAGGGACCTCAAAAATGAGGAGGCAAACGGGAGACAAGTTTTCTCGGAAACCAGAAGTCGGATTATGATTTTCCAAAGAATTTAGGTTTTGATGATGCGTCTTCTTGGTACTGCACCTCAAAAATCCGAAAAAAGTTGAAAATTCACAAAATGGCGCGACTTTGAAAAAAAAAGTTAAAAAAAACGACCTTTTTTTGGGCCATTCCCCCTCTCTCACTTTAAGAGGGGGGGTGGTTTGGCCAATTTCAGAGGCTCAGTACCAAGAAGACGTATTGAACTATAACACTCTCCAGTTTCAAGTGAATCCGTCGGATAGTTTCTGAGAAATCTTGTCTCCCAGTTTTAAAAAGTTGATTTCGAGAAAAACGCATTTAAAGTTTTTTTAAAATAGTTTTTTATGTTATCAATTTATTCAATTTTTATCAGTGAAAATACATTAGGCAGCTATTCCAACTCTTTTAACACGTAATTCTTGAATGCTATAAAAAGACATTTATGGAAAAAAAAAATCGAAATTTTTTTTTTCTGACGATGATCCACCCTTAATCCATTTAAAACGAAAAATTTTTCACCCATACGATTTTAAAGTAACGAAAAGCACGCAAAGGGTCTAATGAAAAAATTCGTGTAAACAAACTACTTGAGATAACATGTTAAAATTTATCACACAAACTAAGGATATGGTAGGAACTTTTTCAGGCCAAGAACTCTTCACTTGACTCGATCATCCCAGCCACTTATAATCTGGCATCTCTGTCATTTTCATAGAAATCGCTAGATTTTATTTCCCTCAAATAATCGAACAGATAATCAAAGCTCATATTGAGATTCTTGACTACCATCTCAGCAAAAAAATTAAAAAGTTTTATTACAAAAGACTAATTTGTTCAACACTAATCAATTCGTTAACGTCGTTACAAATAGATAAAGCTCATAGAAATGGCTGAGTTAATTTTATATGGCAATTTTATGTGAAGAATTAGCGTTGTCTTTGGTCATTAAATTGCCCGACAAATATTGGATTTTCATGGAATATAATATGCCAGTTTATTGGATTCTTTACGAGGAAAACATATCTCTCATCCGTACACATTAAATTTCCAATTAATCGATAGACCAAAAGTAAATCGAGAGACAAAAAAAAGCTTGCGGGAATTATGGAGGCCACTTGTCTTTCGGGGAAAGGTTTTATTAAAAAAGCACTCTGCGAAAATTTTTTCTTTTCATTTAATGTAATTTAGTTGTCTGAAACGACAGTGAGTGGAGCTTTGGCGTTATCGCTACAAGTTTTTAAGCCATCTCGTTGTTATTCCAAGCTTTCGTTTTATCGCGCCATTCTTCGGGAGCTTATGAATTGAAACATCTGTTATTTACCGTTCTACGTCATCATGTATTGTGAGCCAAGTGTTTTGCTCATCTTGATCATAAAACCATTACTTTTCGTGATATAGAACGAATCGTTATAGTGCCCACATGGAGCACAGGGTTGGGGACCGCTGACATAAGGACTAATGATTCTCTTTTATACGGGAACATTTTTTTTTTCAAGAAAAAGCACTTCTCCATTATCAAAATCGTTTCAAAGAAGCCAATTACGCTTCTGAGTACTTTGTTCTCTTATTTCATTTTATTCGAACCACAATTTTTTTACTTTATAAGTACTTATGGTATAAAGAAAATGCTAACAAAAAAAAATTTCCTTAGTTATCATAATAACTGAAATATTTATAATGAGGTCTGATCTTAATTTTTTTCCTTTTATTCTAGGCACAGGTTTGGATTGCAATTTTTTTGAAGTTATACTTTTTTGGCGGCGTTCTGAAAAAATAATCAGAATATTTTTTTACTAAAATGTGACGTCAAATGCTATAGTTGGAATTCTCTCGTAAATGGTGGACGAGAAACTTCAAACATATCAAAGCTGGCTGATTTTTGGGACCAATTTACATAATACTAAAAAAAAAACGCAATCAAGTCGATCGAGTTGATCGCTAGCACTGATTTTTTGTTATTCTGTAGAGAAAATCAACTAAAATGATCGACGATGAAGTTAAAAAGTTCTAGAAAGAGACAACAGTCAAAACAGGCACCGTCAGTAGCTATTTGATATTTACTATATTTATATTCATTATTTACATTTAAAAGAAAGGTATTTTCTTGAATTATTTAATGTGATATGTAAAATAATGCAAGGAAAGTCGATTGATATATAATATTTAAAAAGCCAATTTGGCTCATTTCTCTTTTAGTGACTTCAATATCTAATAACATTGCATTTTCTATTATGTTTTTAAATTTATTTGTAAATAAATAACGTCATAATAAAAATTCATCAACAAAAAAGGCAATTATTCGATATTAGAAAGGAATCAATAAACAAATGGCGAATTAAATAAAAAACAAAGAAGAAAATGCCACGTTGCCATATATTGATGTCATTAAAAAAAACATGAGTTACCAATTTAATCTATTATTTGAAAACTAGTAACTTCCTGGGAAATTCCTGGTTGCTCTCATCCTAGGTGTGGTAAGTTATTAATAATGTTCTTGGGAACTTGGATTTAAATACTGAGACGTTATTTTTCAAACTAAACAATTCTTAATAACATAATACCATAGTAATTGTATATTTTATTTACTCATTTATGTCTATGAATAAAAAATGATTTTCATTTCATATATAGAAAAACATAATGTAATATAATGGATCAATCGCCTTTCTATACATTGCTTTAAATATTGCGTTGAATAATTTCCAAAAAATTTTATACAATTTTAAACACAATTTGTACATTAAATGTCAATATAGTAGGGAAATGTAAGTATGGCAATAAAGACAAGGAACAAAGAATATAAATGCTTTTATGTCAGTGTAATACAGATTTAATAACTATGGTCTCTCTTTTCAACTAACTGATTGTTGTCATTGGTTTCAACTGTCATTTAATTTTCAATTTTTAACATTTGTCTATTATGGGCTATGAATATTTACCAGGAATAATTAATAATGTTCCTAGGAACTTGGATTCAAATAATAAGACGTTATTTTTCAAATTATCTCAACGTTTCGTTGTTATTTGTTTCCAACTTCTTCAGGAGAACTTGAACATAATAACAATGCATGTTATTATGTTTATGAAAATTAATTTGTGTAATTTGGCTTTGAACAACATGCATTGTTATTATGTTTTAGTTCTCCTGAAGAAGTTGGAAATAAATACTAACGAAATGTTGAGATAATTTGAAAAATAACGTCTTATTATTTAAATCCAAGTTCCCAAGAACATTATTAATTATTCCTGGGAAATATTCATAGCCCATAATGGATAAATGTTAACAATTGGCAGTTGAGTGTAAATGAAATGACAGTTGAAACCAATGATAACAATCAGATAGTTGAAAAGGGAGACAATAGTTTTTAATAAATCTGTATTACAGTTATGCTTTTGTATTTCACAGTCTAAACAATATCCATTATAATAAAAAACTAGTAATTTCCCGTGAAATATTCACCGTCCAATTCTGATATAACTAACAAATGGTACGAATTGACAATTAATTAAATGAAATAAAGACGACTGTTGAAACCATAGTAACAAACAATAAGTTCCAATTTGAGAAAATGATTGTATTTCACTCACACGCATGTGTTTATATTATTTGTTCTCTATTTTTACCGACATATATGCATATATATTACATATGTTGGCCTATTATTACTATGAGAATAAAAATGCATTTGAAAGAAAGAATTTTTTTGGAAATTATTCAATGCAATATTTAAAGCAATGTATGGAAATTTTTTTCTATAATTGAATTAAATATCAGTTTTAATACATAGATATAAATGGGTAAATAAAATGTATAATTGCTATTGTACTAACATAATTTTTTGGACGTTGCTATTTAGGATTGCTTATACATATCTCTTCATGATATTTTACGACGACAATCTCCTTCTATATGGTAAATATTTTCGATAAATATTTTTTAAACATGTGACTTTATTGATTAACGATTAATTCATATAATATATAGTAATATACGTTTTGTATAAGTAGCCAAATGTGTTAAAATATTATAAAGAACATACAGTATCTACCATATATATAAATAGCCAATTTAATCCTTTATTTGAAAACCAATAGCTTTCCAGGAAATATTTCAGTTAAACACTGACACAACTGACAAATGGCTAAAATTAGCAATTGAATGAAATCGAAATGACAGTTGAAACTAATGACATGATAGTTCAAATTTGAGATAATAACTATAGTATTTGTATTCTTCTCTTATGTGTATAACTTTATTTTCTTTATCCTTGTCTTTGCCGCAAGACATACGTTTGCTTATTGTGTAATTTGATATTTAAATCAAATTGGATTTATAATTGTATCACATTTATTTATTACAAACTAGTGTACCATTTCAGGCACTACCGGAAGAGGCTATGACAGTGGTTGGAAAACATTTTTTTTTAATTAATATACCAAAAAAGTATAACTTCTCACTCCAATGGCAATTGCATCGCATAGCGATGCAATTCAGCTTGACGAAAAAAATGAGAGTCTTTATTGCAAATGGCGATAAGGATGAAAATCACTTACCTTTCTAGAAAAATCCATGTGATCCATGATCAGTGCAGCCTTCGGCATTCCTTTTGGTGGAAAATGAATCCAAAAACACTTTTCATCACTTTTAAAACACGAAAAACTTTACACATACGAAAAAATTGCGACTTACTTAAATTCTTATAAGCCGATAATCTATACAATTTGGCCCGTAACCTTCATACCGGCGATACCGAAATTGCAATTATAGCGAAAAGAATTTCGCAAAAATCACACAAAAATAAGTAAAATACATTCCAATTACTTAAATTATATTTTCCCGATAACTTAAAGTCTAAAACAAAACGAAAATTTCGAGAAAAAAAATCGAACGTTATGTAATGCAAGCAATTTCGACAATGTACTGTGATATTCACATCGAATTGACGTCCGACTGTCACTTGTTTTTTTTCTTGTTTTAAAGAAAGACTTGAAATTATTAGCAATAAATGTAACTAGAAATTATTTAAAAAAATCACTAAAAATTTTGACTTAAAATTAATGGTTTTGATATTGATGTTGGTGGTTTTTCCTTTTACTTTTTTCCCTTTTTACGAAAAGTCTACGACAAAATGATTGCATACGAATTCACCGGAAAATTTTTATATATTTTCCTAGTTTTGGGTTAGTTTTGCATGAAATTTATTTCAAAGACCTTTGAGAGCCACCGTTGGCCAACTTTGCATTTGATTTTATTTCGTTCAAAATACAAAAGGTATACAATTTATAAAGTAAATTATTAAACACACAAATTAATCTTGTGCTTTTTTCCAATATTCTTAAGATCTGATAAATAGAGCTCAAATATTTGATATTCAAAGTTCAGTCCAATCGCTGGATACAATTTTTATCCGTCTCTCGAATATCCTATGGATTTCTATTAAAAGAGAATCCCTCGTCCTTCAAGAGGATCCACAAATTGATCCTATTTTTGATGTCTTCGTAGGATTTGAAGTACTGTTCCGGCAGCCTCCGGCTCATGGACCAAAACAGGTGGTTATTGACCAAGAAAATGCGGTAGTTTTCGTGGATGGGGTAAGCCATCTTAATGAAATGTTTTTAATGTTTCCATAACAACTTTTGCTTTATATAACCGAACATTAATTAAAGTCCAACAATTAATTCGTTATCATGACTTTTGGTAAATTGGGGGCACTTAAGCTTCAATTCTCGACTCAATCGCATTAATTCTTGCAGGTAAAGTTCCCCAAAAATATTAACCATTAGATTGAAGTAACTCATTAAAGATTATCTCGACCTGGTCCCACTAAATGTACAGGAATAAATTTTTGCCATGAATATTTGGTTTCACCGTTGAAAAGTTAGCCTGAGTTACTCGATAATTTTGCCCTCTTTGGATTGTAAAAGCTTTGAGCTTTAGCTCCACTTTTCGGTTCTAATCACGATTCCATGTAAAAACCATTCCCTTTTTGGCTTTGGGGTAGTTTGACCGACCGTTAAGTTTAACATTGATAAGTATTTTATTTATTTCCGAGTCTCGGAAATAAATAAAATACTTATCAATGTTTAATTTGAGGTAGTTTTTAACACGCAAAAAACCGGAATCTTTTGGTTCCAATTCATGCAAAATTCAGTTTTCCGGTGTTTTGTAGGTTTAGAGATAGTTATTAATATTATATTAAATATAGTGGAGTCCCCGGAGCCTAAAAAACATGAATACCTCAGATTTTCGCAACAGTGAATGAATTTCAAAAATTCCAAATTGAATGTTTAGTTACTTATATAGACAAAAAAATACCCATTACAAAGTTGTGGTTTTGATTACACCGGCACTCAAAAAAAAAGTGGTCTGTACTTTTGACCGGACCTACATAAATCTACGTATTTTGACCCCCTGAACACGAATCCGGGGTCGGTTTGACCCGTACACCCTCAAAAATTCGAGAAAACTTTAAAAACCGAAAAAAAATGGTTACAATCGGCAGTTTTGGTGACATAGAAATTTTTTTGAACTAAACCGAGCATGATTTTCATGTTTTTTGACCCGCTGAATACAAATTCGAAGTTCATTTAGATCATAAGCTGTTTTAATTGTAAGAAAATTGCAAAAAATCTTTGAAAATTGCGAGAAATTGCAGTAATTGTGTAGAAAAATTCTAAGGAGCTAGATTAATCGTGATTTTCATGTTTTCTAGTCCGCATAATATAAATTTTGAAGGTATTCGGTCCAGCCATTCTTAGAAATCCATGTAAATAGCAAAAAACCCTGAAAATTTTAGAAAAATCAAAGTTCTTGTGATAAATATCAAATTTTTAATGAAATCATAATAAATTTGACATGTTGGCAAATCTGTTGAGTATAAATTTGAGGTTCATTGATCCGGAATTAAAAAAAAGTTTTGTAAATCGTAAAAAATCTATAGAAATAACAAAATCGCAGCTAGCCAAATAACCTTTAAAAATCATATTCCAGAAATAGAACAATATGCAAAATATCCTTTGCAGAGATTTAAAAGTTTAGTTTCATCATATAATCTCGAATTTTAGAACAATAGTCGCAACTTTTTACAGTTTTTAAGGGTTTTTTGCAATTTTCTTACAATAAAAACGCCTTATGGTCTACATAAACTTTGAATTTGTATTCAGCGGATCGAAAAACATGAAAATCATGCACGGTTTAGTTCAAAAAAAATTTTTGTCACCAAAACTGCCGATTTTAACCATTTTTTTCGGTTTTTTAAAGTTTTCTCGAATTTTTGAGGGTGTACGGGTCAAACCGACCCCGGATTCGTGTTCAGGGGGTCAAAATACGTAAATTTATGTAGGTCTGGTCAAAAGTACAGACCACTTTCTTTTTTTTTTGTGTGCCAGTGTAATTTATTTATTATATTTTTTTTGCTTTTTTTCAGGAATATATACATGTACCTTCAATAAAATTTATTGAACTTCTGAAAACTGAAAGATAATTATATATCCTTGTCTCTGTATATAACCAAAGATGTGCACAAAGTGGGTGCTTAGTTGATCTCGATTATTCTTGGTACCATTGGTAACTTTTTTTTAAAACTACTTAACTTTTTTTTTTAATCTTTATTATCCAAAGTGTTATTAAAGAATGGATTTTGATTAAAATATAAAACATTCCCTTGTTACTATTAAAAAATAACAGGTGTTATAGATTATATCAGAAGCTGGTAATTGATTTATTGTGACTAGGATGAACATGCTTTTGGAATACTTGCAGCCCCGATTTTCCCTATCAACCACTTGTCCTAGCAATAATTAAATTTACAAGTAAACTAGTCGAATATTCGAGGAAAATATATTTTTTTCAACTAAGTTTCAGGGTGGTTTTAGGAAATATATTGATGTAAAATTACTACTGTTAGCTAATTTAATTTTTCAAATTTCTTTCATTAGTAACTTTAATTTTTATTACTTCTAAAAATGTATCTTCAGCAATTTTCAATGGCATCTTTTCATTGAATTCAATATCTGCTTATTTTTTTTTTAAAGCATGACAATGTCTTTAGACTGACTTAATTCTATTTTTTTTATATCCATCAAATACCACGTACGTTTGGTATTATAAGTTTCCATAAAAATGTTACAAAAAGCTCTCATATGATTTTAAAGTTTTCATTTAATTGCCATTTGTAAAGATACGATACATTCCATCTCCATTAACGAAGTAAACACTTTCTGCACCTTTTAAATTAAGTAAAATTTCCGGGAATTAGTCCCAAAAGCTCATTTTTTTGGCTTCTGCAAGTTGCCATCTTCAAATAGAGCAACCGTATATAGTACCAGGTCATAATTTATATTATTTTTAAGCTCTTCATCGCTTTTTTTTTTAAACTTTGGGTTTGACATTGAAACAACAGTAATGGGTCAATTGGGATCATTTCATCACGAATTTTAATTTTGTTAATTTTTGCCAATAAAGGATTTTTTTTATCTTTCTTTAACAATTTCAATTAGGATAAACGTTGTCCTTCTGATCCTTCATTCCTTCTTTAAACCTTCTTCAAAAGTATCATAACAATTCACGTCTTCACCTCCAGTTATTCCAATAGCAATTAGCATTATGGTATTTGTATTAGGAAAATGATTATATTGTTTGAAGAAGTCCACCAATATTGCTACATCAATCTTATTCTTTTCTACTCTAGCATCAGATGAATCACTATGTGGATGACTTTTATTGAAAAATATATCACAAAATTGTTCTACGCTGTAATTATGTTTTGGCTGATTTAAGAAATTCTTTGATCCATTTTACATTCACATTCAAAGGCACCACGTTTAACCGGACCTCTTTCGATACTCTCATTCCTTTTATCAAGGTTTGCTGAATTATCGACCACCTTCAATACCAAGAAAATTATATTTTTTTTTTAAATTTCAATAAGGTCCATTTTATTATGTAGTTCATTCTATCTATCCATTATTTAGTTGATCATTTAATACTCAAATGAAATTAATGAAATCCCGCAGAAGTTCAATAGTAATAAGCCATCTGTAATAAAACTTCCATTGTAAGTATACTTAAAAAGATTCGTACAATCGCTCAATTTTAAGCACAGGATCGTATCTTTGATAACTAATTTGGCTAGAAAAATTTAGATTCTTGTATTATTTATTAAAGCTTCCACTACCATTATTCTCTTTACGTTTTACTACCTATTCCGGATCCTTAATATATTTAGGTAATTTTGAAATATGTTTTGCTATATGTTACTATTTACATAGATGAAGATAGAAGATTAATTAAGGACCCATTTTGTTGACATCTAAGATTATATACAGAGACTAGGAAATATACTTTTCTTTTAGTTTTCAAAGTTTCAATTTGGTAGAGGTTGACATATCTAATCCAAAAATTATTAGGGGTACCAGAAAGTATTGTTGTTTTTTTTATGTGCAATTAAAACACAAAATTTTGTTGCAACTAGTAATTTTAAAGCAATAATAAATCAGCTTCTATAGTATCAACGTTTTGATAACTAGAGTGCAAATTTTGAATATAATATATATATATAATCGATTGAAATAAAAAGAAATCCACTGAAATAACTTTGGACGATTATAGCGGGTATGCCAATATCCCCTCCTCCTTAATTAATTAGTGTTTCCCAGGGCTTTTATTCTGCAGAGGAGTCTTGCATTATCCATTTTGCAACATAGAATTTTATCTGTTAACAGTTTTTGGACACTTTTGGGTATTTAGTCGATAAATGAAGATTGATTAGGATTATTTGATAGTTTTTCGACTTTCTGGCAAACATTTGACACTATTTGCCCCCTTAACTTCTTATTAGTTAAATTTTTTGTCATATTTCATTGGTACCAGTTAAAGAAATGAAAATTATTGAATTTGAACTTAAAAAACTTCATTTCATCGAAATAGATTGTTATATTATCGTTCTATACATTGTTACAAACCCGAAACTGCCTTTGGTTCGAAAATCATCCCTTAACTAACGATGTTACATGCGATTGAAATTTAGATGGTTTTCTATGATCTCTTCTGGCACTTTGATGGTCGATTTCATCCCTTAAACGTGGTTTGTTTTCGGGAAAAATTTTACATTAGTACACAAACCACTTTCTTAATTTTTTTCTTCGTCCAAATTCTAGTTTATGGTCTTAATGGTCTTAACTATATTACGTATATATTTTTTTTCACGGATGATCTTGTCATGATTTCTGCTGTAAACGTGGACATACTATTTTCCAAATGGTCACCGGAAATGACGTCACAATGGCGGAGTCTTAAATTTTTTTTCTACGAAATTTTTTGTCCAACATTTTTATCACCTCCCCCTTAATTAAATAGTTATTTCCAGGGATTTTTTCCTACAGAAAAGTAGATTAAGATTGATTGGGATTATTTGACTGCTCTTCGAATCTCTGGCATACATTTGATACCACGTCCCCCCTTTACTTATTATTGGTTAAATTTTTTGTCATATTTCGTTGGTACTAGTTGGAGAAATTAAAACTATCGAATTTGAACTTAAATGAAATTATTTGGCATTAATGAACATCTAATGCACTTAGCTAAACATTGACAATGTTTTTTGTAACAACTTTGCGTTGCTATCCTGTGAAACTCGAAAAGTATCCAATACTGACTTTATATTCTTTCGGGTATTTGGTCCTACCATTTCAATATAGATTTCAGAATAAATAATAATTTTGTAGTTTTTACTAATTTGATAAATTACTCTAATTATAAGGTATAATGTATGGTATATATAAGTACCACTTTGAATAAACTTATATGCAGATAAATGTCAATTGAAGAACTCTTGGTTCAAAAACGGCATTTTTTTTTGGTGCACCTAATATTAATAAAAAAAAAGAAATATATAAATTTTTCGGAGTGATCCAAACTACTTGATGACCACTGAGAAAGATTGCTTGGCAATCGAAATACGTATCTGGGCAATATGTCACGAATATTTTTGTTTGAACTTCTGTTCAAATTTATGTTTATGGTATGATTTTGATATATTATTATATTAAATTATACTACATAAATTGGACCGCAATATATTCTATATATTGTATAGACACCAAAAGTACATCTTTTAAATACCTTAACGTTTTAATACCTTAACGTCATTCATTGTTGCGAAAGTCCGAGATAAAACTTTACTAATCGTTTTTAACGCCTAATGATTTGCAAACTCTAGTGGTTGTAAAACCGGTTCAACTTTCGTATGGCCTTAGAATTTAAATTACTTATTTTTCATCCAAATAAACAAAGTTAAACCTTTGTTCCACCAGGTGTAAACGGTAGAGATAAGCAGGTAGATTTAATTTATTGGTCCAAAGAATTACGTATTACGTGCATAACACGGAATTCACACCAAAACTGGTTCCTTTTAAAGAATGTCACATTAAAATTCATCACATTGATCTCATGCTGTTATTACCTGAAAAGTGCATTATCTCGCCGGCTTGGACTTTGACCCGTTTTGACACCTTCATTGGAATTAAAGCAAAACAATAAGATGTAAATTTTTGTCACTTACAAAAGTCAAATATTTCATATTATCATCCAATTACATTCATTAGTAGAATAATAGAGTCTACCTTTTCCTACCTGGCCTTTTATTGCCTTTGAAAAATGCATTGTTTACATACAATCTCCGACCAATTTAGACTTTGTTCGGTTCCACGGAATTTATAGTCAATTTTAAATTTCATTTCTATACATTTTTCTGTTGATCTTTCTTCGTTCAATATTCAACTTTGAAATGCTTTTGAAATAATATTGATTAGGGTGATTTTTTGTTTGACTTTTTTTGGTCTCATCGTGGTATTTTGTTGGAAATACCAAAAAAAAAATCCCTGAAAGTTTGAGCCCTTAATATTAATTTTAAGTCCTCGACCAAGACGTGTAAAGATTTCCCATTGAAAATACACGGAAACTCTGATTTTTTAATTTTAAATTTCTATATCTCAGCGGCATTTCATGGGATCGCTTTTACCGAAGATGGTTTTTTCTCAGAATTAAACGCTCTACAAAAGTGTCCATTGCGACAAAGTCGTAACTCACACCGGTGAGGTAGTACGGGCCACTGAACCTGACTTTTCCATAAAATTCGCGATTTTTTTGCATTTATTTCGTAAATAACAAGAGCTGCGGAAAAATTATAAATGAAAAACATGTAGAGAATTTGATTTCCTACAAAAAAGGTCCTGTAGACCAAATCGCTAAGATCAATATTAAACGAGATATTAAGCCTTGAATTGATTTTTCTGTGAAATTTTTGCCGATCATTGATTTAAAGTTTAAATCAATATCTCGTCAATCTCAGCCTAATATCTCGTTTAATATTGATCTTCGCGATTTGGTCTACAAGAATTTTTTTGTAGGAAATCAAATTCTCTACAAGTTTTTTATTTATAATTTTTCCGTAGCTCTTGTTATTTACGAGATAAATGCCAAAAGAAACGCGAATTTTATGGAAAAATCAGGTTCAGTGGCCCGTACTACCTCACCGGTGTGAGTTACGACTTTGTCGCAATGGGCACTTTTGTAGAACATTTAATTCTGAGAAAAACCCATC
The DNA here is from genome assembly GCA_958496175.1 of Sisyra terminalis. Lineage (NCBI taxonomy): Eukaryota > Metazoa > Arthropoda > Insecta > Neuroptera > Sisyridae > Sisyra > Sisyra terminalis. Next base: position 53,049,374 of record OY292277.1, read on the forward strand.
TTCGGTAAAAGCGATCCCATGAAATGCCGCTGAGATATAGAAATTTAAAAATAAAAAATCAGACTTTCCGTGTATTTTCAATGGGAAATCTTTACACGTCTTGGTCGAGGACCAATTAATAAAAATTAATATTAAAAAATTAATATAACGGGCTCAAACTTTCAGAGAATTTTTTTTTTTTTGGTGTTTCCAACAAAATTTCACGATGGGACCAAAAAAAAATCAACCTTATATAGGGGTTGCTTTTTAGTGAAAACCTAAGCACTATGTAGGCTTTATATGACTTTGGTGCCCCTTGAAAACTTCCCTAAATTTGGAGAAGCAATGTTTATTTATCCAGCCTATAGTTTGGATTTGGCACTAAACGATTGTCATTGTTTTGGTCGTAACAAACGCTCTTGATCGTGGAAAAGTGATATTTAAAAGATCTATGGGTATATTTTAGCTTTTCGCTTGGATAATTTAGATAATTCAAAGGAATGACCTTTTCAAGTCTAAAAAAGTCAAAAAAAAAAATCACCCTAATATTGATATTATTAACTTTTTGGTGCTCCATTTTGAGTTGATTTTGATGAGGGTTGAGGATATGATGAAAGGTAAATCAGGGAAAATGTAACCATGCGTTTATCGAGAAAATTTCCCACAGTTAATAATTACGTTAAATCCTCGACATGTGCAATCATTGAGATTGATTATTAAATTAGTTAAATATTGTTATCGTAACGATGGGAATTATAGTGGCATTTGACGTAGGTGAGGTGAAATATTCGAGCGTTTATTCAAAGTTATAGGTGTCTATGAGGGGGGGTGGGGTGAGGGGTGGCATTAGACCATATATAGCATCAATTTAATGTTATTACGTCATCTAATAAGTGTCGTGGTGATGTTGACATCGAAATGGAGATTCTATATGTGGGGAGTGGTTGTGCAAAATGATGCTACTGGTGGTGGATGCTGATGATGATGATGACACTACAGATGGTGCAGTTCGATGAGATGAGAAATGTTGGAAAGCTTCATCTCGAGTAGTCATAGCAACCAATTTCAATGAACTGAACGACATTAGCTTAGAGATAGATGAAGAAGATATGTATCTATCATACTATCAGCCACCAGCCACCCGAACCGCTGTTTCATACACCACCCCCCAAGTCCAATTTCTGAATAAATGTCTCTGCTTACCAACTTTTCCACACACTTGCCATATACATATACATATACATATATATATTTCATCTATTTATATAGTGGAGATTGGAGATAGATATTCTCTGGATCGAATCATTTTATATACATACTATATATATATATATATATGTGTGCTAACATTTTAGTCGTGAATTTGATCGCTCAAATCTAACCACTTGCTTGTCTACCCCATTTATCATCAAGCAATACTCGACTGGCTGATTGACACATCTCGTTTAACTCAAATTTAACTCTCTAAGTTTTCTCATCAGTGAATTCGGGCGATATATATATAGGTACTATGAGTTTTTATCGAATAAATCTTTCTATCTTTTGTGATAAAGGCTGATAATTCTTTAAATTGATTTAGATTTTTCAATTTATATTCGATAAATTTGGAAATGTTCACCCCTATAAAGTAAAACGATCAGACGAGTCAAAGTATTTTTCCGTGTAAATTTTAGATTTCCCACCAAAATCATCTGAAGCTCATAATTAGAATCAATTGTTAGAACCGCAAGTTTTTCATGAGATTCTTTATTGAAAGATTAGAGCTGGAAAAAAAAGCTTTTATGAAATGACCATAGTTGATTTAAGCTTAAAAGTTTTTCCTTACGTTTGCAGGTAATCCTTTCTGTAATTTAATCGGTTAAAGCTCTAAAAATTGTGTACGTTTACACCCTAGGTGTAAGAATTTAACTCAGATTCAATTGACTAAATAACGGTTTATTATTAGGCCACGAAAATGAAGTGGAAAGTATTTGCTAGCATACAAGAAAAATAATCATGAAAATATAAAAATCATAATATATCGTTAATCATTGTTGAAATTTTAAATTGTAGTACCTTGTACCTACATACATATATTTTTGGGGATCAGATGAAAGATTAGGACTAAAAAAAAACAGCTTTTATGAAATAGCCATAGTTGATTTAAGCTTAAAAGTTTTCTCTTAGGTTTGCAGGTAATCCTTACTGTAATTTGCGTCATAATTTATTCCGTTAAAGCTCTAAAAATTTCATAAGTTTAATTCCACTTATAGATAGTATAATAATAGAAAGTAGACTATCTATTAGCCCACGAAAATGAAGTGGAAGGTATTAGTTAGCTTACAAGTAAATAATCATGACAAACATTATGAGGGAAAATAAAAATTTAGAATAATACACTAAGCCATTGTTCAAATTTTAAACTGTAATACCTACATATATTTTTGAGGATCAGATGAAAGATTAGGATCGAAAAAAAACAGCTTTAAGACATAGCCATAGTTGATTTAAGCTTAAAAGTTTTCTAAACACTTGCAGGTAATCCTTTCTGTAATTTGCGTCATGATTTATTCCGTTAAAGCTCTTAAAATTTTATAGGTTTGACACCCAAAATGTATGAATTTTATTCAAACTTTATCGACTTAATGTAGACTATCTATTAGGCCACGAAAATGAAGTGGAAGGTATTAGTTTGCTTACAAGTAAATAATCATGACAAACATTATGTGGAAATATGAAACTTTCGAATAATACGTTACTCCATTGTTGAAATTTTAAATTGTAATACTTTGTACCTACATATATTTTTTGGGATCAAATGAAAAATTAGGTCTGAAAAAAACGAGCTTTATGAAATGGTCATAGTTGATTTAAGCTTAAAAGTTTTCTACACGTTTACAGGTAATCCTTTCTGTAATTTGGGTCATGATTTATTTCGTTAAAGCTCTAAAAAGTTTATAGGTTTGACACCCAAAGAGTACGAATTTTATTCAAACTTTATCGACTTAATGTAGACTATCTATTAGGCCACGAAATGAAGTGGAAGGTATTAACTAGTTTACAAGTAAATAATCATGACAAACATTATGTGGAAATATAAAATTTTTAAATAATACCTTAATTCATTGTTGAAATTTTTAATTGTTGTACCTACATTGATTTTTAAGGATTAGCTGTAAATTATGTGATTTATATACATTTATTTATCCTTGTTATCCAATACTGATAAATTTTGAATACCCTTCTTCTTTATTTGAGAATGCTTAATATTTTCACACACACCCCCCCATCTTCAAAAAAAAGAAGAAATAATCAAAAAATACCTTTTTACAAAAACTCAAACTTTATCGATGTGATATTTTATTAATATTGTTTTCTTTAATACTGTTTTCTACATATAATAGCCTATTTGGTTTTCCATGTGGCTAAATTTGCCGCCCAGCGGTATTTATCCCTAGAAAAGTTCCTAAAATTGAGGTACCTAGTTCATTCCTCGTTTCAATAAATCCAGAATTTCAATTCGGTCTCTTCCTTCTTTCTTAAGACCTTCCAGCTTTCGTGGAAGTTGAAGAATATTTAAGACTTTACATTCGTGAAATAAAAATTTATATTTAAAATTGAATATATTGTGCTTATATGTTGATATTTTAAATTGCATCGATTGTTAAGGATTATTTGTAAAAGGTAATCGTTTTTTTGTTGTTGTGATTTCTGGACTTATCCTTTTTCGTTTTGTTCGGTACTGTTAGGTTTCGATTATTTATTTTTCTTCATTTATAAATGTTCAAAATTTTTTCTCCCCTTCCTTCAACTACATTGAAAAATCATCTTTTTGTAGTACAAAGATTTCTAGGGATCATAAGGCAAACATTTTTACTTTCTTAGGATCTATGGACTTACGTTCATACTTAATGCCCAATACTGTCCAACTTCCAATTTACCTCTCCTTTATTTGTAAATGTTTTATGTTCTAAATTTCTCCCCTCTTCGAAAAAGAGAGTAATGAATTAATTCCTTCTTATAGAAATACTTTAACTCCAACTTAGTCAATGTGATATTACATTAACAATGTGCCATATAGATCAAGTGGAAGGTTTTTATTCCTATTTTCTACCTGTTAACATATGTAAGATCTCTCGTGATTAAATCCACCCCTCTAGCGTTATTTATCCCTGGAAAAGTTCCCAAAATCAAATTACTTCATTTCTCGTTTCAATAAATCCCAAATTTCAATTTGGCCACTTCCTATTTTCTTAGAATCTTTCAGATTTCGTGGAAGTTGAAGCTTATTGAAAGCTTTATATTTGGGGAAAAAATATGTAAATATATAAAATTGAAAATATTGCACTTGTTTGTTGAAATTTTAAATTGCATTCATTGTTGAGGATTATCTGTAAAAGATTATCGTTTTTTTTTTGTATTTTCTAGACTTACCCTTGCCCATTTTGATCGATACTGTTAGGTTTTGATTTTTTGTTCCCCTCCTCCTCAACTAAATTGAAAAATTAACGTTTTGTAGTCCATAGACTTTAAGGGATCATCTATCAAAGATTTTCACTTTTCTCAGGATTTCTGATCCTTCGTTCACCATCGTTGTCCAATATTGTCCAATTTTGAATATCCTTCATCTTTATTAGTGATTATTTAATGTTCTACCTCCCCCTACCCTTTCGAAAAAAAGAATCAATGGAAAATGAAAAAATACCATTTTATAAAAACAATTCAACTCCAACTTTATCAATGTAATATTTCGTCAATCAAGAGCCATACAGATCAAGTAGAAGGTATTTTTTTTTCTACTTTCTACCTGTTGGCATATTTAGTTTCCCACGTGGTTAAATTCGCCTCTCAAGCATTATATACCCCTGGAAAACATCCTAAAATCGAGAAGTCTATTTTTCGATTCAATAATTCGAAAATCTCAATTCAGTCTCCTGTTCTTTTCTTAGAACGTTCCAGCTTTCGTGGAAGATGAAGCTTATTTAAGGCTTTATATTTGGGAAATAAAAAATATGTACAGAATTGAAAATATTGTGCTTGTTTGTTGAAATTTTAAATTGTATAGATTGTTAAGGATTATTTGTAAAAGATGTTCGTTTTTTTGTGATTTCTGGGCCAATTCTTACCCGTTTTTTTCGAAACTATTAAGCTTTGATTACTTATTCCTTTTCATTAGCAAATTTTCAAAATTATTTTACCCCAATTCTTTAAATACATTGAAAAATAAACTTTTTATAAAAATATAAACTCACTTAATTGAGTTTGATATTGATTTAATTGTGTGCCACACAAGTGAAGTGGATGGTGGAGGGCATGTATTCAACGATTCAGTTGTCAAATAGAGTATGTGGAAATACCTATACTTCATAATTATGGGTTTTCATTGTTGAAAAGTTAAATTACTAATTTAAAATTTTTAGTTGATTCTTCGACATGATCTGAAGAAATAAGGTCTTGACCAACCAAAAATTCCTCGGGGTCCCTTGTAATCATTTTAAAGTACAGGATCCTAAAATGAAAATCAAAAACCTACTTTTTCAGAATTTGAATTTTCCAATTATTTAGTTCAATATTGATGTTTTTTTTTTATTCACTTAAATTAAAGTAATTTATAAAAAAAAATCAGGAAAAAATCGAAAAAAAAATTTTGTCAATTAGTCATTCAATCAATTGTAATCAATGCACCGGTTCTAATCGATTCCATGATTTTGCAATTCCTCACAGTACCGAACTGCTCTAATTTCATTGACAGATGATCCAAGACTTCACGATCTAAGAAAACCGATGTGTGATAAATTTAGTGCTAAATTTTCCCATTTTTTTCCTACTTAACCCCTTAAAATTTACTCATAATAAATTTCTATCGATTTGTCATATAATTACAAATTTTTTACTGCAATAATCTAAATGCACCAAAAAAGTGAGGTTTGCAAAATCGTATCGAAGAAAACCATATGAAATTGCATTGCATCAAAAATGTGGTATGTTACGAAAATAATTTAATGAAAATTTTGATCGTAATAATAATTTTCAAGTGAACCAAATGATTTACAATTGAATTATATAAATTTGCTAAAAAAATGATTTTTTTAAGATTCTAATTCGATTCATAATTTCTCAGCTTAAAAATCATAAATTTTGGTTTAATTAATATATTTCTGAAAAAGAATTTATTTCCAATGATAAAATATTAAATTAAAGATTTTTCAATTCATTTTACTTAAAAGTTGATTTTTTAATCATTCAATATAGCACGTAGCTATGGTATTTAAAGTGAGTGAAATAGTTAATTGACATCCATAACGAGTAAGAAAAACAGAAAGTTGTTTTTCTCATTTCCATTTAAAAAGTAGGCAGTGTAATGCTTTTTTGTTTACGAGAAGCTGGACAACAAACAAAAAAATTGACGATCGCAATGTAACAAACAAACTATTTTGTTATTTGTGTAATGATAATTTGGCAAATTTGTTCGATTTAATTAAATAATTTTACCTGAAGTTTAAAAAAAATAGTGTTAATATTAAATTTGGAATGGTTTATTTAATATTTGGTGAAGTGCAACATGAATTTGATAGGAAAATATAACCAATACTCAATCATCTAAATGGGGCATTTGAAGGTTAGTGGCAATTGAGGATATTGAAATTTTCGGACAATGATAAATTTAAATTGTAATTTCCTCAGATTTTCAGTTTAATCACGTGTCCAAGACTTTATTTATAACTTAATCATTTTCTTTTTTTTCCAGGAGTATTAATAATTTTTCTTACAGATATTAATAATGATTTTTTTATAGGTTATTATAACCCAATTTACGCAATTATGCTCTACAATTAATCAATTAAAAATTTTTATGATTCAGATCAATTTTTACTACTTAATTTCTTATTTACGAAACAAACTTATCTTTCTTTATTACTCTTCGATACTTTCAAACATAAATCTCTTTGATTTTCGTAAAAAAAAATTATCAAATTCCAATTAATCTTAGAAATATATTAAGATATTTGTTTTATTTTTTTCAATTGATATATGGGACCTTATCGTAGATTAAGATTACAGTTTTAGTTATTACTTCCTATAAGTTCACTGGAATCTTGAAAAGCTAAAATTTCTTCCAATTATTCTTCATATTTTCCAAAGAAACCGAAATGAAGGTATGTAAAGTTGTTTTGTTATTTAACTGAACTAATTTGTTTCTCATTTTTTTAGATTATAAGATTTTAATCTTCAAAGCTCTTGGATACGGAATCTCAGCGAATCTTGCACAAATATATGAATTTGAAAAATAATTTTTGTGTTTTTATTTTCTTTAACTATTTTTTTCAGCAAATTTAATTATCGTTGGCCTTTTAACTTATCGAACATTTAAGTTCATTAACTTAACTGTTATTTCTATCACTATAAAATTATTATCCTTCACGACTAATTAAGTTCGAATTCTCTATAACACAGCCTGCCTACCCTGCCCTACCTACCCTTCCGATTTTTAAATAGATTTCGATTTAGGAATGAATTTCCGATGGCATATCCATCAAATTTTTGAAGTAGTCTTAAAATATTGAAAATTTTACCAAAATCAATACATTTGCACCTATAATTGCGAATTGTTCCTACTTTTATTTATCTTTTGGGGATAGCTTTTATTGAATTATACGACAATAAGAATTATTTTTATTTAACAATCCAAATCTTTTAATTAATATTTACAACTTGTATTTATAGAAAGTTTATAATATTGTTTTCTGTTTACATTTTTTAATTTCTTTAGCTTATTTTTGGTGGTTTTGTCCAGCTGTGAAAAGGTAAGTAACATTCAAAGTGTCAATCAACTTTGCTAATTATTATTTTTTCTTAATTTCAGATTATCAACATCAACTTCTTAATCCTCTGTGTTCAAAGATGATCTTTTTACTACTGCAAAAAGAAGAATATTGGATTCTCCATTTGACCACTTGTTTAATCTTAGGGATTCTTTTTTAATTGATTTATTGGTTTTGAATTGATATCTTTAACTATTACTTTAGAATTCACAATTAACTTCTTATAATTCCGAAAATATTTTATGATAATGAAACTAATGTGATTTCTATAGTTTCTTCGGATGTATGTAAGCCAGCCTATCTTTCCCAAACTTTAATACCTTAGAATAGAAATCTTTTTGTATGCTATTCTTAGTTTACATTTCTTATTGACGTATTTGAGTTCATTTTCATATGCGTCATACTATATGAAATATACTTTCTTTAAGTTTAACTTAATTCTACATCGATGACAGTTTTTATTTAGTTTAGGGTATTGTTTAGAATATAAAAAGAGGGATTTCTATAACTGTTATTCATATTATAAGTTCCATGATCCATAATGTGTCTCAACATTTCCAAGCGTGTTATTATTTTTAAGTTTCGAATATATTTCTCAATTTTTTATGCTTAAATTGTTTAAGCTATGCCAATTTTTTCTAGCTCAGTTTAACAGCTGAGTAAAAATTATTTTGTCAACTAACTTTGCTAATTTTTTTCTGTATTCCAGATTCAAGCTTTCGCATTTTCCTTGAACCTACATGGTGAATAGTGCTCAAGAATCATACGTGAGATAATTATCGATTATTTTTCAAGATGATGCATTTTTTTGCAAGGAAGATACTTCTCAAAATTCAAAGTTTCTTGTTTTACCTATTACCTATTTGAAATCATTATTTCTTCAACTTTAAGTCGATTTTTATGAAAAAACTCCTCTGAAAAATCTTCCTTCCTCTTAAATTTGGAAACCTAATTGTTAGAAATTTATTTATTTTGAGGACTTGAACTTTAATCTTTATCCCGGAATTAGTCTTTATAATATTATTTTTCATTTAAACTTGAATTTCATTTTTAATTTTTGAGATTTTAGTTTAGTTGTCATTAGTTTAACTCAAAAATAGTATTAAGCATATGTTATCTTTAAGCCAGCCTACCTACTCTACCTAGCCTATCAGTTATTAGTAGTTTTCGATTTAGAAAAACCAAATTTGATAGTATTTGCTTCAAATTTTTGTACATGACTAGTTCTCAAAAATTTACCTTTATCAATAAATATTATTCCAATTTTTTCCTATTTTTATTTATCTTTTGGGTATAGCTCTTATTGACATATATGACAAAAAGGATTCTTTTTATTTAACTATCCAAATCTTTCCAATATTATTTACGATCCATACTAATAGTAATCCGATTATAATATTGTTTTCTGTTTAAATTTTTTAATTATTTTTTTTTAATTTCCTTAGCTTATTTTTGGTGCATTTTGTCCAGCTGTGAAAATGTTAAGTAATATTGAAAGTGTCAATCATCTTTACTAATTATAATTTTTCTTTATTTCAGGTTATCAACATCACCTTCTTAATCCTCTGTGTTCAGAGATGATCCTTTATATACTATGACAAAAAAAAGATTCTCTAATTAGCCACTTGTTTAGTCTTAGACATTCTCTTCTATTTGAATTATTGATTTTGAATTGATATCTTTATATGTTATATAAGAAATCTCAGTTAACTTCTTATAATTCCGGAAATATTTTAAGTTCATGAAACCAATGTTATTTCTTTAGTTAGTTTGAAATTATATAAATCAGCCTATTTTTCCCAATCTTTTAATCCTAGCCTATGTTTTCTTAGTCTACATTTCTTATTGACGTATTTGAGTTCTTTTTCAGAAACGTCATACTATATGAAATATACTTTCCTCAACTTTAACTTATTTCTACATCGATGATAGTTTTTATTTAGTTTAGGATATTGTTTAGAATATAATTAGAGGGATTTCTATTACTTTTATTCATTTTACTTTTAAGTTTCGAATTTATTTCTTTATTATTTTGTTTAAATTTTTTAAATTTTTCTTTTTGTTTCTAGTTCAGTTAAACAGGTGAGTAACAATGATTTTGTCAATTAACTTTGCTAATTTTTTTCTGTATTCCAGATTCGAGCTTTCGCATTTTCCTTGATCTTACGTGGCGAATGGTGCTCAAGAATCATACGTGAGATAATTATCGATTATTTTTCAAGATGATACATTTATTTTTCAGGGAAGATACTTCTTCAAAATTCATATCTTTTGTTTTACGTTATAAATATTTGAAATCTTAATTTCTTCAATTACAAGTAGATCTTTATAAACAAATTTAAAATCTTCCTTCCTCTTAAATTTAGTAACAATATTGTTAGAAATTTATTTATTTTGAAGACTTGAACTTTAATCTTTATCCAGGAATTAGTCTTTTTAATATAATTTTTCATTTTAACTTGAATTGCATTGGAAATTTTTGCGATTTTCATTTAGTTGTCATTAGTTCAATTTAAAAAACTTATTAAGTTTATGTTATCTTTAAGCCAGCCCACCTTCTCTACCAAGCCGATCTCTTATTAGTAATTTTCGATTTAGAAAAAACCAAAATTTGATAGTATTTCCATCAAATTTTTGTGGGTACCTAGTTCTAAAAAATTTACCATTTTCAATACATGTACATTGTACACATATTATCCCGAATCTCCTGTTTTTTTTGAACTTTGCTTCTTTTGAAATATAAGACAAGAAGAATAATGTTATTTAACTCTCCAAATCTTTCAATAATGATTTACGATTCATACTTATAGAAATCCGTTTTTAATATTATTTTCTGTTTAAATTTTTTAGTAATTTTTTTTAAATTTCGTTTTTTTATTTTTGGTATTTTTACCAACTGTGAAAAGGTATGTAACATTCAATGTGTCAATCATCATTATTAATTATTTTTTTTTAAAATTTCAGATTATCAACATCACCTTCTTAATCCTGTGTGTTAAAAGATGATCCTTTTACTACTGCGAAAAAAAGAATTGAATTCTCCATTTAACCACTTGTTAAGTCTTAAGCATTCTCTTTTATTAGAATTATTGATTTTATATTGATATCTTTAAACCAATATATAAGAAATCACAATTAACTTCTTATAATTCCGGGAATATTTTATGTTAGTGAAACCAACGTTATTTCTTTAGTTAGTTCGAAATTATATAATCCAACCTATCTTTCCCAAACTTTAATATATTAGAATAGAAATCTTTATGTATTTCTTAGTTTACTTTTCATATTGACGTATTTGAGTTCTTTTTCATAAGCGTCATACTATATGAAATATATTTCCCTTAACTTTAATTAAATTCTATATCGATGACAGTTTTTATTTGCTTAGGGTATTGTTTATTTAATATTATATTAAGAGAATAATCAAGGGGAATTTCTCTAACTTTTAATTCACTTTATAAATTTTATGTTCTATAATAATTCCCACCATTTCAAGTGTGTTATTATTCTATTCTTCTTATTATTATATGTTAGGTTTTAAATTACTTCTATAGTTTTATGCTTAAATTTTGTAAATTTTTTCTAGATCAAAACAAAAAGGTAAGTTGACATGATTTTGTCAATTAAATTTGCTAATTTTTTTTTCATTATTCCAGAATCAAGCTTTTACGTATTCCTTGATCCCACGTGGTGAATGGTGCTCAGAAATCACGCGTAAGATAATAACAATTTATTTTACAAGTTTGGCATTCTTTTACAAGCATAATTAAAATTTAATTCTTCTCAAATTAAAGATTCTAATCCTTTTTTTTCAGAGAAGAAACTTCTTCAAAATTCAAATTTTCATGTTTTACCCAATATTTGAAATCATAATTTTTTTAATTTCAAGTAGATTTTGGAGATGAAATTAAAAGCCAGCCTACCTTTAAAAATTAGTTACCTTATTGTTAGAAATGAAATTATTTTATTTTTAAGACTTAAACTTAAACCTTTATCCCCCGGAAATAGTCTTTACTATATTAACCATGATATACTTCTTCTTTTATACTTGAAATTCATTTAATGTTTACGAGATTTTAATTTAGCTGACATTAGTTTTTTTAGCAAATATTATTAAGTTTATGTTCCTTTTTGTCATTCTAAACCTTAGAAATATCTTTTTATGTTTTTTTATTCAAAATCTTGGAAAAAGAAACGGAGATTAAGATATTTCAATATTTTGTTAGCTAGACTATAATTTCTTCAATTACATGTTGATTTCTGAGAAAAAAAAATTACAATCAATCCACCTTTAAAAATTAGTTACTTTATTGTTAGAAATGAAATTATTTTTAAGACTTAAACTTAAATCTTTAGTAAAGAAATAGTCTTTACAATATGAACCATGATATACTTCTTTATTTAAACTTGAAGTTCATTTTAATTTTACGAGATTTTAATTTAACTGACATTAGTTTTCGTAGCAAATATTATTAAGTTTATATTCCTTTTTTTCATTCAAAACCTTAGAAATACCTCTTTATATTTTTTTTTTTTTTGAATCAAAATCCTGGAAAAAGAATTGCTAAGTAAGTTAGTTCAATTTGTTAGCTTGACTAATAGTTTTATAAATATTTCAGATCAAAATTTTCCGATTTTGCATCTTCTTCTGTCCTGAAAGACGCCCCAAGTACGAACTATAGAAGATTGAAATTGGATTCTTCGTTTGGTAACTAAATGGTATTTATATTCTTTTAAATATTTTTTCCCAAAGCTTGCATTTTTTGCCGAAGCTTTGCAATTTTCTTGGACAATTTTTATTTTCATGAAAATCATCAACTTTATTTTTTCAATTCTATGAACCAGCCAACCATAACTTAACATATTTTTCTTGTAAAGTTTCTTATCGACATTTATTCAATTAATTTTTTATACTTTAATGCATTAAATCTCAAAAAAGTGCGTTAATTTTATACAATAGGACTTCAAATTGTTATTGTATTTATAACATTTATAACTTAGATGTTTGTTTATGTTTTTGATAAATTTTTTTCTAAAACCAAAAAAACTATAATCTGTTGATTGAAACTTTAATTTTTAAAAGGCATTTCATACCATTTTCAGAATGGTTATTTCTGAAAGTTTAAGTTTTAAAATTTCTTTTTATCCCCGATATTTTTTTAATGATTTTTTTTATACATCAAACAGAAAACTAAAAATTTTATTCGTAAATCAGTCATTTATTTGGCTTGCTTTCATTGATATCCATTATCATAAATTTCTCCGATTTTTATTAAGTGAAATACAATCTTTTTAATTTATTTTTCGATTGAGCTAAAGAAAATATTTTTTTTAAAATTTAAAATTTTCTACTTTTGATTTGCTGAGTCTTAAAATATCAAAAAGATTTAAATAAGTTGAACAAAAGATAAAGATTTTTAATAATCCCATTTATTTTATATAGTTAATCCGATTACCATTGGAAATAATAAGTCGCAATAATATTCAAAATGAGAGAAACGGTAAATAGTCACACCTATATGAGTAAGAGAAACAGATAGTTGTTTTTCTCATTTCCAATTGAAAATAAGACAGTGCAATGCATTTGGGTACGGGGAAACTGGACATCAAACAAAAAAAATTGACGATCGCGGTGTAACAAACAATTTCACTTGTTATTTTTGCAATAATTATTTGGCAATTTTGTTCGGTTAAATTAAATAATTTTGCTTAAACTTGAATGAAAGAAGTGTTTGGGTAATATTTGTAATGTTTTATTTAATGTTTTGTGAAATATTTGGTGAAGTGATACTTGAATTTGATGGTGAAATATAATCAATACTCAATCATCTAAATGGGGCATATGAAGGTTAGTGGGAATTGATGATATTGAAATTTGAGGACAATGGTAAATTTTAATTGCAATTTCTTCAGAATTTTACGGGCTCTCTTTTTTTATTAGGTATTTTAACACTTTCTTGATAACTTAATCATTTTTTTTCTTTTACAACCTAAATAATAATTTTTCTTATAGATATTATTATTGATTTTTTTACAGGTTTTTCTAATCTACCTTACCCATTTATGCTTAAAATTAATCAACTTTTACTACTGAATTTCTTATTAACGAAACAAACTTATCTTTCTTTACTACTCTTTGATATTTCCTAACATTAATCTCTTTGATTTTCGTAAAATAAATTTATCCAATTCCAATTAATCTTAGAAATATATTAAGATATTTGTTTAGTCTTTTTCAATTAATATATGGGAAGCTATCGTAGATTAAGATAACAGTTTTTGTTATTACTGCCTATAAGTTCAATGAAATCCAGAAAGCCTAGAATTTTTTTTAATTTATTGTTTTTTTTCCAACAAAACCAGTGAGTAAAGTTATTTTAGTAATTTAGCTGAACTACTTTTTTCTTATTTTTTTAGATCGTAAGATTTCAATCATCAAGGCATTTTGATAAGGAATCTTAGCGGATCTTGCACAAATATATGAATTAGAAAAACCATTTTGCTTTTTTATTTTCTTTAATTTTTTTTTCAGCAAATTTTATCATCGTTGGCGATACATCTCGATCGCCTTTAAACTTATACAATTAAGTTCATCAAATTAACTCTTATTTCAATCACTCTAAAATTATTATCCTTCGCGACTAATTAACTTCGATTTTTCTATAACACAGCCTGCCTACCCTGCCCTACCTACCCTTCCGATTTTTAAATAGATTTCGATTTAGGGATGAATTTCCGATGGCATATCCATCAAATTTTTTAAGTAGTCTTAAAGGATTGAAAATTTTACCAAAATCAATACATTTGCACCTATTTTTGCGAATATTTCCTTTTTTTATTTATCTTTTGGGGATAGCTTTTATTGAATTATACGACCATAAAAATTATTTTTATTGAACCATCCAAATGTTTTAATTAATATTTAAAACTTATATTCATAGATATTTTATAATATTGTTTTCTGATTAAATATTTTTTATTTAATTTCTTTAGCTTATTTTTGGTTTTTTGGTCCAGCAGTGATAAGGTACGTAAAATTCAAAGTGCCAATCATCGTTGCTAATTATTTTTTTTCTATATTTCAGATTATCAACATCATTTTCTTAATCCTCTGTGTTCAAAGAGGATCCTTTTACTACTACGAAAAGAAGAATTGGATTCTCAATTTAGCCACTTGTTTAGTCTTAGGCATTCCCCTTTACAAGAAATATTAATTTTAAATTGATATCTTTAAACCATTATATAAGAATTCACAGTTAACTTCTTATAATTGCGGAAATATTTTAAGTTCTTGAAACCAATGTTATTTCTTTAGTTACTTCGAAATTATATAAGCCAGCCTATTTTTCCCAAACTTCAGTATATTAGAATGGAAATCTTCATTTATGCTTTTTTTAGTTTACCTGTCTTATTGACGTATTTGAGTTCTTTTTCATAAGCGTCATACTATATGAAATATACTTTCTTTAAGTTTAACTTAATTCTACATCGATGACAATTTTTATTTAGTTAGGGTATTGTTTAAAATATAATAAGAGGGATTTCTATAACTTTTATTCTTATTATAAATTCCATGTTCCATAATGTTTCTCAACATTTCCAAGCGTGTTATTATTTTCAATTTTCAAATATATTTCTTAATTTTTTATGCTTAAATTATTTAAGCTATGCCAATTTTTTCTAGCTCAGTTTAACAGGTGAGTAAAAATGATTTTGTCAATTAACTTTGCTAATTTTTTTCTGTTTTCCAGATTCGTCTTTGACCTTCACCTTGAATCTACATGGTGAATAGTGCTCAAGAATCATACGTGAGATAATTATTGATTATTTTTCAAAATGGTTCATTTTTTTTTTCAGGGAAGATACTTCTTCCAAATTCAAATTTTCTTGTTTTACCTATTACCTATTTGAAATCTTTATTTCTTAAATTTAGTATATTTTTATGAAAAAACTTAAATTCTTTCGTCTTCTTAAATTTAGTAACCTTATTGTTAGAAATTTATTTATTTTGAACACTTGAACTTTAATCTTTATCCAGGAATTAGTCTTTATAATATTATTCTTCATTTAAACTTGAATTTCATTTTTAATTTTTGAGATTTTCATTTAGTTGACATTAGTTTAACTTAAAAATAGTATTAAGTATATGTTATCTTTAAGCCAGCCTTCCTACTCTACCTAGCCTATCACTTATTAGTAGTTTTGAATTTAGAAAAAACCAAAATTTGATAGTATTTCCACTAAATTTTTGTAGGTACCTAGTTCTAAAAATTTTACTATTATTAATACAAATTTATTCCGATTGTTTCCTATTTTTATTTATCTTTTGGGTTTAGCTCTTATTGACATATATGACAAAAAGGATTCTTTTTATTTAACCATCCAAATCTTTCTAAAATTATTTACGATTCACACTTATAGAAATCTGTTTATAACATTTTGTTTTCTGATTAAATTTTTTAATTATTTTTTTTTTTTAATTTCCGTGGCTTATTTTTGATGTTTTTGTCCAGCTGTGAAAAGGTAAGTAACATTAAAAGTGTCAATCAACTTTGCTAATTATTTTTTTTCTAAATTTCAGATTATCAACATCACCTTCTTGATCCTCTGTATTTAATGATGTTCCTTTTACTACTACCAAAAGAAGATAATTGGATTCTCTATTTAGCCACTTGTTGAGTCTTAGGCATTTAGTTTTAATTGAATTTTTGAGTTTGAATTGATATCTTTAACTATTATATAAGAATTCACAGTTAACTTCTTATATTTCCGGAAATATTTTCATATTTTCAATAAGTTCATGAAACCAATGTTATTTCTTTAGTTAGTTCAAAATTATATAAGCCAGCCTATCTTTCCCAAACTTTAATATATTAAAATGGAAATCTTTATGTATGTTTTTCTTAATTAACTTTTCTTATTGACGTATTTGAGTTCTTTTTCATAAACGCCATACTATATGAAATATACTTTCCTTAACTTTAACTTAACTTTTCATCGATGACAATTTTTATTTAGTTAGGGTTTTGTTTAGAATCTAATTAGAGCGATTTCTATAACTCTTATTCATTTTGACTTTAAAATTTCGAATTTATTTCTCAATTATTATGTTTACATTTTTTAAATTTTGCTATTTTTTTCTAGCTCAGTTAAACAGATGAGTAAAAATGATTTTGTCAACTAACTTTGCTAATTTTTTTCTGTTTTCCAGATTCATCTTTGACCTTTACCTTGAATCTACATGGTGAATATTGCTTAAGAATCATACGTGAGATAATTATCGATTATCTTTGATGATGGTACATTTTTTTTTGCAAGGAAGATACTTCTAAAAAATTCAAATTTTCTTGTTTTACCTTATATTTGAAATCATAATTTCTTCAATTTGAAGTAGATTTTTATGAAAAAACTCCTCTGAAAAATTTTCCTACCTCTTAAATTTGGAAACCTTGTTGTTAGAAATTTATTTATTTTGAGGACTTGAATTTTAGTCTGTATCCCGGAATTAGTCTTAATAATATTATTTTTCATTTAAACTTGAATTTAATTTAAAATTTTTGAGATTTTAATTTAGTTGTCATTAGTTTAACTTAAAAATAGTATTAAGTATATGTTATCTTTAAGCCAGCCTACTTACTCTACCTAGCCTATCAGTTATTAGTAGTTTTCGATTTAGAATAATAAAATTTGATAATATTTGCATCAAATGTTTGTAGGTAACCAGTTTTCAAAAAATTTACCATTATAAATACATATTATTCCGATTGTTTCCTATTTTTATTTATCTCTTTTTGGCATATATGACAAAAAGGATTTTTTTTATTTAACCATCCAAATCTTTCTAATATTATTTACGATTCATACTAATAGTAATCCGATTATCATATTGTTTTCTGTTTAAATTTTTTAATTATTTTTTTTTAATTTCCTTAGCTTATTTTTGGTGCATTTTGTCCAGCTGTGAAAATTTTAAGTAATATTCAAATTGTCAATCATCTTTACTAATTTTTTTTTTCTTTATTTCAGGTTATCAACATCACCTTCTTAATCCTCTGTGTTCATAGATGATCCTTTTTCCACCATGAAAAAAAAATTGGATTCTCCAATTAGCCACTTGTTTAGTCTTAGACATTCTCTTCTATTAGAATTATTGATTTTGAATTGATATCGTTATATGTTATATAAGAAATCACAGTTAACTTCTTATAATTCCGGAAATATTTTAAGTTCATGAAACTTATGTTTTTTCTTTAGTTAGTTTGAAATTATATAAATCAGCCTATTTTTCCCAATCTTTTAATCCTAGCCTATCGTTTCTTAGTTTACATTTCTTATTGACGTATTTGATTTCTTTTTCAGAAACGTCATACGATATGAAAAATACTTTCCTCAACTTTAACTTAATTATACATCGATTACAGTTTTTATTTAGTTTAGGATATTGTTTAGAATATAATTAGAGGGATTTCTATAACTTTTATTCATTTTACTTTTAAGTTTCGAATTTATTTCTCAATTATTTTTTTTAAATTATTTAAATTTTTCTTTTTGTTTCTAGCTCAGTTAAACAGGTGAGTAAAAAGGATTTTGTCAACTAACTTTGCTAATTTTTTTTCTATTTTCCAGATTCAAGCTTTCGCATTTTTCTTGATCCTACGTGACGCATAGTGCTCAAGAATCATACGTGAGATAATTATCGATTGTTTTTCAATATGATAATTTTTTTTTTCAGGGAAGATATTTCTTAAAAATTCATATTTTCTTGTTTTACCTTATATTTGAAATTATAATTTCTTCAATTACAAGTAGATCTTTATGAAAAACTTTAAAATCTTCCTTCCTTTTAAATTTAGTAACCCTATTGTTAGAAAGTTATTTATTTTGAATACTTGAACTTTAATCTTAATCCAGGAATTAATCTTTATAGTATTAGCTTTGATATTATTCTTCATTTAAACTTGAAATTCATTTGCGATTTTTATTTAGCTGACAAAAGTTTTAGCTGACATTTCTTTAAGCCAGCTTACCTACTCTACCTAGCCTATCGCTTATTAATAGTATTCGATTTAGAAAAAACCAAAATTTCATAGTATTTCCATCAAATTTTTGTAGGTAGTTCTAAAAAGTTAACCATTATCAATACATTTACTCATATTATCCCGAATTCTTCTTGTTTTTAATTTATTTTTTGTACTTTGCTTCTATTGAAATATCAGACAGGAAGAATAATGTTATTTGAATTTCCAAATCTTTCTACTATTATTTACGATTCATACTTATAGAAATCCGATATTAATTTTGATTTTTGTTAATTTTTTAACTTTGCTAATTTTTTTTCTGTATTCCAGATTCAAGTTTTCGCATTTTCCTTGAACTTACATGGCAAATAGTGCTCAAGAACCATACGTGAGATAATTATTGATTATTTTTCAAGATGAAACATTTTTTTTTCAGGGAAGATACTTCTTCATCATAATTTCTTCAATTTTAAGAAGAGTTTTATAAAAAAACTTCAAATCTGCCCTACTGTTAAATTTAGTAATCTTATTGTAAGAATTTTTTTTATTTTGAAGACTTGACCATTAATCTTTATCCAGGAATTAGTCTTTATAAAATTATTTTTCATTTAAACTTGAATTTCTTCTAAATTTTTGAGATTTTCATTTAGTTTAGATATGTTATCTTTAAGCCAGCCAACCTACTCTACCTAGCCTATCAGTTATTAGTAGTTTTCGATTTAGGAAAAGCCAAATTTGATAGTATTTGCATCAAATTTTTGTAGGTACCTAGTTCTAAAAAATTTACCATTATCAATACATATTATTCCGATTGTTTCTTATTTCATTTATCTTCTGGGTATAGCTCTTATTGACATATATGACAAAAAGGATTATTTTTATTTCACCATCCAAATCTCTCTAATATTATTTACGATTTATACTTATAGAAATCTGTTTCTAACATTTTGTTTTCTGTTTAAATTTTTTTAATTATTTTTTTTAATTTCCTTAGGTTCTTTTTGGTGTTTTTGCCCAGCTGGGAAAAGGTAAGTAACATTCATAGTGCCAATCATATTTGCTAATTTTTTTTTCTATATTTCAGATTATCAACATCACCTTCTTAATCCTCTGTGTTCAAAGATGAACTTTTTACTACTCCGACAAGGAAGAAAATTGGATTCTCAATTTAACCACTTGTTTAGTCTTAGGGATTCTCTTTTAATTGAAATATTGATTTTGAATTGGTATCTTTAACTATTATATAAGAATTCACAGTTAACTTCTTATATTTCCGGATATATTTAAGTTCATGATACCAATGTGATTTTTATAGTTAGGTCGAAATTATATAAGGCAGCCTATCTTTCCCAAACTTCAATATATTAGAATGGAAATCTTTTTTTATGCTTTTCTTATTTTACTTTTCTTATTGACGTATTTGAATTCTTTTTCATAAGCCTCATACTATATGAAAAATACTTTCTTTAGGTTTAACTTAGACAGATTATTATTATTAACTTAGATCGATGACAGTTTTTATTTAGTTAGGGTATTGTTTATTTATTTTTATATTGAGAACATAATTAAGGGGGATTTCTAGAACTTTTAATTCATTTCATAAATTTAATGTTCTATAATGTTTCGCACCATTTCCACATTATTAAGGTTTAGTTTTAAGCTTACTTTTATATTATTTTGCTTAAATGCTTTAAATGCTTAAATTTAATATATTTTGTCAATTTTTTCTAGATCAGAAAAAAAAGGTGAGTAAATTTGATTTTGTAAATTAATTTTGCTAATATTATTTCTACATTTCAGATTCAAACTTTGGCATCTTCCTTGTTTCTACGTGGTGAATGATGGTCAAAAATCATACGTAAGATGATTATTGAAATTGAAATTTAATTCTTTTCTAATTGAATTTTTTTCTTAATTTCGTGTTTAAGGAAAGATAGTTCTTCAAAATTTAATTTTCATGTTTTACCTTATATTTGAAATCATAATTTCTTCAATTACTCGTAGATCTTTATGAACAAATTTAAAGTCAATTTCCCTTGAAAAATAAGATACATTATTGATAGAAATAAAATTATTTTTCAGATTTGAATTTATATCTTTGCCCTGGAATTTGTCTTAACAACATTTATATTACATATTTTTTCTGAATTATTTTTTTCTTTTAAAGTATTAGAGCTCATTTAAAAAAGAACGTTAATTTTCATTGATTTAGAAAATTTTATTTTAGTTTCATATTTCCACTTCTAAAAGTTTTCTCTTTTTTTTGACTCTAGTAAAATTGCTTAACATTTTAGACGTTTTATGTCCACTCTGAAAATTCGATAAACGAAAATTTGTTTTCTATATTTATAAGCCAAAAAAATTTTATTTTTTTTCCTTATTTAAATAAGAACGTTAATTTTTTTTGATTTAGAAAACTTTATTTTAGTTTCATATTCAAAGTATAATTGTTTTCCACTTCTAAAAGTTTTTTCATTTTTTTGACTCCAGTAAAATTGTTTAACATTTTAGACATCCAATGTTCACTCTAAAAATTCGATTAAGGAAAATTTGTTTTCTATATTTGTAAGCCAAAAAAATTTTTTTTTTTTCTTTATTTAAATAAGACCGTTAATTTTTTTTGAGTTAGGAAATTTTATTTTATTTTCATATTCAAAGTATAATTGTTTTCCACTTCTAAAAGTTTTTTTACTTTTTTGACTCCATTAAAATTGTTTAACATTTTAGACGTCCAATGTCGACTCTGAAAATTCGATAAACAAAAATTTGTTTTCTCTATTTTATTTCTTAAACACCAAAAAAAAAAAAAATTTTTTTTCCTGAATATAGGTCGCGAAAAATCGAATAAAAATTTCGGGATGTAAAACGTTTAACTATTGCGTACTTAAAACGACGGGCGTTTATTTATTAGTGAAGTCGCGAATTTCGAAAAGTTTTTATAAAGTTTTATAACAATGTAGTGCTTTGTTAATGAGTAAAGTGATTTTAATTGTTCAAGTGTTGAATGGAAATTGGAGATAAGGCGTCCACGACAAGTTGCTGTTTAATAAAGGTTTGTAATGGATTTTAGTTTTTGAATCTAGGGAAATATTTTTCGATTAATCGAATTTAAGAAGAAAAAAATATTTTAATCTTATTTAATATCATTTTTTTTTATTTTCAGGTAAGTGCTTTGACCCAATTTTCGCCTTTCATTCTTCCTTTCAATATCAACGCAAGTATTTTCTACGCTAATTCATTCCAAGGTATTTACAACCAATGTTTATTTCCCAAAATAGTTCAAATTCCACTTAAAGTATTAAAATATTATATAATTAGGAGATTGCAACAAAGATTTGCAATTAAAATCATGAAATTTGATATATTTCCCCTTGAATTTTTAAAATATTCACTTCAAAAATATTACGGATTTTTTAAACCTAAATAATCTACAACTTGAAACTTATAAGATTATTTATAAGTCAATTAAGCGCCAAATGAAATTGAGGAAACCTCCTGCGGGATTTTCTAGTGTCATCTTGCTTACAGTTTCATTTTTCAAGCGAAAGCTCCCCAAAGACTTGTAATTTGGCAATTCTCAACGACTTGTACGTTTCAATGAATATTAAAGCTCCACACTACTGCCCATTGTTTTTCTTTTATCAAAAGTTCAAAAGACCGAAAGCTCTCTCCATAAGAAACGTATTTAATTATTTCTTTGAGTTTGATTTCCACTTAAATCTTTCAAAGCACAGAATGTAAATGTCTTTAAGAAAACATATGTCAGTGGCAATAAATTCCCCATATCAAAGGCCAAATATCATGTGTACCACGTTGAGCTTACAAGTCAATTTTTCTTGAAAAATAAAAGTCATTCATCTTACAAACGAAAAAAAAAACGTAATAATTCCGATTCAAGTCACGTAAACAATAAGGAAATATGGTGGAAAGATGATGAAAAAGTGAAAAATCGTCAAAGCTTAATGTTGACATTTGTCTTTCTTGTAATTTATATGAAATATTATTGGAGATAAGGTGATAAGGTGGTCGAGTTTGAGTCGACTGAGTCGCTTATTTCGGCTCAACGATTTCATATTTACAAAAGCGAATCGCGTTATCTTAGAGACACCTGTTTGCCTCTTTTTTTTTTTTGGTATAATTTAATATGTTTCGTTTCATTTTATTGAATTTACATTGTTGTATTTTGACACATTTGGAGAGATTGAAACGCTTCAATAACATTCAATTTGATTGTTCTTTTCGGTTCGAGATTGTCTGCGAATTGATAGTTGGAATTGATTTTTTTTTTTGGGTTGGAAACTTGGTCGAAAATAATTGTATTTATGATTGAATAAAAGTGGCAAATCCTCAAATCTCATAAATCATCCAATTCTTTATTAACTTCTCAAACAAATAAAATATTATAGTACAGTCTTTCAAGCATATGCACTAGAGTGTTCCAAAAAAATAAAGGGCCATTTTTTTTCGAACGAATACCCTCTCATTTCAATTGAATGTTGTTAAAACAATTGATAATAAATTTTCATGCACCTATAACAATTGCTACCCGTACCGATTTGCATCGAAATATGCCAATACTTATATGCGAAGGGCGCGCGGGAGCTTAAATATTGTGATCTTTCATTGCATATTTGTTTTTCAAGTAAAAATAATTGTTTTTATTTAGTCAACAGGTCGGTGAAATTACGCAATTCCACAATGGAAATATTTATAATAGGAAACGTAAAATATCAAACTAATAGTTCACTACTGCATTCAAATCGACCAGCATAAGTAGTTCTGTTCTATAATATTCTTAAAGTGAATTTATTTGTCAATAAATGCTCAAATCTATTCGCGAATGCATAATTTATTGAGTAAAAGCACATAATCCAGTTAAATCTTTACCTAGCTTTGTAAAGAAACTAACAATCGTATACCAAATTTAAAGAGATTTACAAGAAAATTCAAACAAAATTATACTACAAGAAAATTTATCTTCTTCTTATTTTGAAATAATGAATTTACTAGAAAATAAGCTTATCTCAACTACGGGCAAACAATCCTAAGGATCCTAAGGATACTTAACGAAAAATTTCATGACTCCATAGTTAGTGGGAGCATTAGATAGGCGTCAATTAAGTATAAGATATTGTATGTTTATTACTAATGCAATTATTGTGCCACTGACATAGATATAAAATCTATACTAATATATAAAATTCTTACGTCTGTCTGTACATTTCGAATTTGAAACCAATCTTAGGATAAATATTTGTTTCAAGAGGTTCTTATTCCAAATTTAACATTTTTGTCTGTCTGTCTGTCTGTTTGTCCCGATTTAACAAAAGAACGGAACAATCGGATTTAATGAAATTTGGTATTAAGATACAACACAATTTCCCACATACTATAGGCTACTTATCATTCCAAAAAAAAATTATAAGAAAAGGTATTCCCTAGGGATGAAAACAGAAATTTTGACACTAGATCGATGAGTTATATACCATTGGAAAGGTAACTAAAAGATAGAAAATAATCTGTAAAAATATTTTTAGTTGAACTGATAAAAAGCACAGTAAATTGAATTTAAATTTTGAAAAATTGCCTCTATGAAATATAATCCTTTATATATATATATATATATAAAACACATAGTTGATGTTAATAGCGTAATTGCTTACGTATCGGACATTCTGATCCTCCCAACCATAAAGACGTGGGTTCGAAACTTGCAGTAAACTTTTTTAATAATTTTTTTTTACAAAATTGTTGTAAATAGACCCTTAGAGTTGCTCAATATTGAAATATTAACAAAAAATAATAATAGTAATAAAACTTTAAGTAAATACGTTTTTAAAACCGTGCATACATAGAATCCTATATTTATTTATCCCCATTATATGATGCAGATATATAATAAGAAAGGGTTTTTGATAATTCCTCCCCTAAAAAAGTGAAAAATGGTGGCAAAGTTTGTACGGCATAAAAATAATGAATTTACTAGAAAATAAGCTTATCTCAACTACGGGCAAACAATCCTAAGGATACTTAACGAAAAATTTCATTACTCCATAGTTAGTGGTAGCATTAGATAGGCGTCAATTAAGTGTAAGATATTGTATGTTTATTACTAAAGCAATTGGAATTTTGAAAAAAAAAATTATAAATTTTTTTATGTATTTTAAAACTTTATTATTAATAATATTGATATTTAATGCAAAAAACTTAAAAAAAAAATTTCAATTAATTATAAACAATTAAAAATTGATAAAATTTAAAAAAAAATCACGTGACAATAAACGCGCCATGAGTGGTCACCATAGTTGTGACGTCATAATGTTATAGCTATTTAATAACAGTACAGCGTTTACAGCTATTACACGTAACTAGACAATAATATTGAAAATTTATTGCTAAAAAACGAGTCGTTAGTTGATTCCAATTAGCTATGTGTGATAAAGGATTTATAAAGGCAAAGTCTGATAATATTCCTGATGTTGATATATTTATGATAACCAATTTTTTAAAAAATGACGTTCGGTTTAATTCTGCTGAAGTTCGAGGTGCCAAGGCATCAAGGCAAGTCTGTTAAAAAATAATATTAATAAATGAAAATATTTAAGGATTTATTCTCCATTATATTAAATATAATGCCATCTTGGGGAACATTTAAAAACCTTTTGTTAGGAGTTGTTTTTGTAGTATTCGTACATAATGGTACAAAACAAGAACGATAACTTTTAAGGTTGGACATTTTCAATATAAATTTCAATATTTAACTATCACAACAGAAATAAATCAATCAAAACACTGTAATTATTATTTCTGTATCAACTGCAATGAATGACAACTAACATTATGACGTCACACGCGCTCGGGTTTGTTCGGGAGCTGTCGACGTGTCTTCGGTACTAGATTCAAAAATTAATTTTTATTTTGAAATAACTTTTAAATTATTGCGAAAAAAAAAACAAAAAATGGTTTTCCTATAAAACTTATATATGATCTTTCCATTTACCACAAAAAAAAATTCCCAAACCCAATTATCATATTGTGCCACTGACATAGATATAAAATCTATACTAATATATAAAATTCTTACGTCTGCTGTAAATATCGATTTTGAACCCAATTTTAGGGTAAATATTTGTTTCAAGAGGCCCTTATTCTGGATTTAACATTTTTAAAATGTTTGTTTGTCGGTCTGTCTGTCTGTGTGTCCCGATTTAACTAAAGAACGAAACAACCGAATTTAATGAAATTTAGTATTAAGATACAACACAATTTCCCACAGACTATAGGCTATTTACTGTCTTACTATCATTCCAAAAAAATAATAAGGGAAGATATTCCCTAGGGATGAAAATAGAAATTTTACTTTAGACAGGTGAGTTATATATCATTGGAAAGGTAACTAAAAGTTAGAAAATAATCTGTAAAAATATCTTAAGTTGAACTAATAAAAAGCACAGTATATTCAATTTAAATTTTGAAAAATTGCCTCTTTGAAATATAAACCTTTATATATATATATAAAACACATAGTTGATGTTAATAGCGTAATGGCTTACGTAACTAACATTCTGATGCTCCTAATTATAAAGATGTGTGTTCGAATTTTACAGTAAACTTTTTTTTTACAAAATTGTTGTAAATAGACCCTTAGAGTTGCTCAATATTGAAATATTAACAAAAAATAATAGTAGTAGTAATTATAATAATGGAAATAAAACTTTAAGTAAATACGTTTTTAAAACCGTGCATACATAAAATCCTATATTTATATATCCCTATTATACGCTGCAGATATATAATAAGAAAGGGTTTTTGATAATTCCTCCCCTAAAAAAGTGAAAAATGGTGGCAAAGTTTGTACGGCATAACGTCTATTAAACAATCGAAATTTCAAATTTAATTGTCAAAGTATGTTCAAAATATAGTAAAATAGTATGTAGATTCAAAAACGTAGGATCTGCTTAAAAATTTAAACTTAAATATATACATCTGAAAAAGGTTAAGTTCATAAGTGAGCATTAAGTTTTTTGGCTTTCATATAATACTAAAAGAAGGCAAACTAAAAGAAAATGGTTTAATTATATTGTTGAAATTCAGAAAACTCTCCTGAAGAAGTTGGAAATAAATACCAACGAAACGTTGAGATAATTTGAAAAATAACGTCTTATTATGTGAGTCCAAGTTTCCAAGAACATTATTAATTATTTACCACACCATGGATGAGAGCAACTAGGAACTTTAAATGGTATTTACAATATTCAATTTTAATTTTTTCATTAAAAGATTCGGCTTATGTCCCTTCGAAGGATGTCAATATTTGACAATGTTGCGTTTTCAATTTAATTCGTGATTTTTTTTTTGTTAATTCAATTCTAATAGAGTATAAGTTTCTATTTGTCACTTAATTTTCATAATGGTCCAATCTATTTGCATATTAAAGTAAAAGCAATGCATAAAATGCAACACTACCAGATATTGATATCCCTAAAAAGGACATGAGCCAAAGATTCTTCTTTCTATTGAATAAAATTTTAAACCAGAGAACTTTAAACTTTTTCTGGTGGCTGTGTCATCATAACTACAATAATAATTCCTCGTTTCTTCCATTCCCAGTCTTCTGGTGGTAAATCATTCAGACAACCATTAAGTTTTGTATCAATCTTATTTAACTGCATTTCTTGTGGAAGATAAAGTGCTTTAAAATTAACAGTTTGTCTTTTTTTTTCAAAAAAGTTTTGTGTCTCTATTAGTGGAATCACATTCTTTAATCCCTCCGCTATATATTTTTAAGATGCAAGGTGTTTCATTTTAAGAAATGCATTCCTTAGATTAATTTTTTTCCTTCAATACTTTCACTGCTTTTTTGACCTCTAAATTAGCTTTTTTTTCAAATAAATTGAAAATTGAGTTCTTTTCGTAAAAAAAAAGGAGAAGTGGTATCACAGCCGGATATAGGATGTAAAAATAAATTATTTTCTTTACAACACGGCATATGATTCAGACTTTTGGGTGCAAAAATTTTCCTATCTTCTATATCCTGTCGCAATTACAAAAATAATTTTCTTTTCGAACGGGTACCAAAATTATCAATACTATCAACACGTCAATATCTTCATATACCATTTAGAGCATCTTCTCTGTTTCAAAAATTAAAGTTCCAGTGCCTAATTTTGCTGGAAAAACGTACCGAAACATTTATTTTACAAGTGCGCATGATCAATCATTTCAGAGGCAACTAGAAAATAAGTTTTGAACTCTTACGAAAACGAACGATTTGTGTTAATTCAACCAAAAGTGCATCTAATGCAAATTATAAACTTATTTCCTGAATTCAACCCCCTTGCATAACACTTCAACTTTACTGTTTCGGAAAGTTTATTGTTTGCAATATTTAATTCTTAATAATACCTGCTGAAAACTTTACTTACCGTTGGAAAGTTTTAAACTTTCCTCTGAACCATATTTCCTTGGTCCTCATTTAAATTAACAACGATTATTACTCCAGCGTTAATTATATTATTTATTTAAAATATTCACGGTTTTTTTTTTCGGCAAACCCCTAACAAATTTTTGTATTATATCAAATAGTTCTCCCATTTCCATGCGACATATAAACCAATTGAGTTAAAAATGAATTTTCTCCCACTAAATGGCATTGAGATGTTAATCTATAAAACCCCGAAACATTTTCTATTGAATAATCAACTGGAAACTTTCCAACCACTTATGCCACTTTAATGAAGTTCAGCAAAAATTTCTATAATGTGATGATATGAACGAAAAATTTTCATTTCTCGTTGGCTCCTTAGTTCGTGTTTAAGCACGTGCTTACAAAATGCCTCGCTGTACAATGTGCACTTGATGCATGGGATTGCAAAGTGCACGTGTTGCATTTGCAGACGTGCACTCCACTTCATTGTAATTGCTGTTCATTAAAACAATCAAGTGCTTGTTAAAAATATGGGGAGGGAGGATTTAAGCTGTGGAGATAATAATAATAAGCGCCGTGTAATTCTCATTAAAATCTTTTTGACCTAAATATCGAGCGAAAATATTCTCATTATCGATTGCTCTTGCATTGAGTGCACGAGTTAAAAGCTTAAAAGCTCTCTTTCTTTCTCTCTCTCTCGTTGTACACTTGACTATTGGAAATTTTCACCGAAACTTAATTGAACCGAGCTTTTGTATAATATCGCAAGTAATAAAGCCGCAATCGTATAAGTGAAACTTATTGCTTGATTTTCAAACTTTATCAACTTATTGAAACTTACTTCTTGCTAGTTTACGTTTTGCATATTCGAAAGTTTACGCTTGGGGGATGAAAATTGAAAATTGTAAACTGAATACTGAAAACATAAACTTGCATTTTTTTTTCAATTTAAAAGTTTTGTTTGAATTTAAAGCTTTTGAATTTGTAATTTAGA
Organism: Sisyra terminalis; assembly: GCA_958496175.1. Classification (NCBI taxonomy): domain Eukaryota; kingdom Metazoa; phylum Arthropoda; class Insecta; order Neuroptera; family Sisyridae; genus Sisyra; species Sisyra terminalis. The sequence goes on from OY292277.1 coordinate 53,078,594, forward strand.
GCAGCTGGAAGCACTTAGTGTATTGGGGTAATCTATTGCAAGCGTTACGGTCGTTAGGAAATGCGATATCGAAGAAAATGGAGACCCTTAATGGTTGTAGATATCGCTGGACATTACAATGGCAATTAACAGATGTTGGAGACTCTAAATTGAACTATCAAAGGACAAAGAGCTTTAGTGAATGTAATTTGGCGCATTATTAGAATAAATTTGTTAGTTTTTAGGGTTCCGTCCCACTAAAAGTTATGTTAATACTTTTTTTTTAATTTAATTGATTTGTTCCAAAAATTTTCTTTAAACTTGTACCAATAGGACTTTCTAGGTGAAAATTTCAAAATTTTCAAAAAAATTTTAGCCAAAAAATTGAAGTAACTTACGCTTTTACTCCACCCTGCCTTTATATAGAATTTTTATTATGCTAACCAAAGAAAGTAGTAAATTTTTAGTCTCTAAAACTTTTGAATTAATTTACTTTTATAGCTGAGACAATGAATTTTAAAAATAAATCAATATTCCTTTATTTTCCTACCCTTAAAAGACAATTGATATCTTCAAATTTAAATGGGACCAACTTCGAAATTTGAAAGAAATTATATCTAACTTCCAATCCGTGTTTTCCTATTGCACCTTACATACCTGTTGGAATCCCTATCTACAGGTTAATCACCAGGTAAATATTTCTTTTTTGCCTAAATTAGTAAAAAGAGCTTTATTTTACTAAAACTAATGTATTTATTCATCTTTACTCCAAAAGCAACGGAACCAGAAGCATTTAGCATAATAAATCTAAAATAACCAGCAATATGTAGCCCTTTGGTTAATGGCTGTGAAAACAGAAGTTTTTGAGGAAATTTTACTAGATAATTTAGGCTTAAAAGCTCATCAAACTATTTCCAAATTTAATTTTGTTCAAGCTTTAATTTGTGGAATTTTTTTGTTTATTTGTTAGGGTTCCGTACCACTAAAAATCATGTTAGTACTATTTTTTAATTCTATTTAATTTGTCCCAAAAAATGTCTTTAAACTTGTACCAATAGCACTTTCAAGGTAAAAATTTCCAAAAAAATTTCAGCCCAAAAATTGAAGTATCTTACTCTTCTTGCTTCATCCCGTCTTTATATGCAATTTTATGATACTTACCAGAGGAATTATTAATTAGTGTTTTAATAATTAATCAATCTTCCCATATTTTCCTACCCTTAAAAGACAATTGCTGTTTTTGAATTTAAATGGGACCACCTTCGAAAGTAGAAAGAAAATATATCCAACTTCCATTCCGAATTTCAATATTGCACCTTACATACCTGTTGGAATCTTGTTCCAATAGGGCTTCCTAGGTAAAAGATATAAATTTTCCAAAAAAAAAAAATTGTAAAAAAATTAAAGTATTTTACCCTCTTTGCTTCATCTCACCTTTATTTAAATTTTTTATGAGACTAACTAGAGGAATTAGTAAATTTGTAATCTCTAAAACTTTTGAGTTGATTTAATCAATCTTCCCTTATTTTTCTACCTTTAGAAGAGGATTGATGTTTTCAAATTTAAATGAGACCAACTTCGAAGTTTGAAGGAAAATATATTCAATTACCAATCCATATTACCAATTGCACCTAACATATCAGTTGGATTCCTCATCTACAGGTTCACCCCCTCAAAATTTTTTTTTTTTTCCCTAAATTAGTTTGACTATACGGAAAACGGGGAAAAAAAGTAAAAAAGTAACCCCAAAAGCAACGGAACCAGAAGCATTTAGCATCATAAATCTGAAATAACGAGCAATATGTCGGCTTTGGTTAATGGCTGTGAAAACATAAGTTTTTGAGGAAACTTAACTAGATAATTTAGGCTTAAAAGCTCATCAAACTATACCCAAATTTAATTTTATTCAAGCCTTAAACCGTAAAGATTTTTTGTTTATGTGAGACTAAAACTTACAAATTATTTTTGTACAAAGCTTTGAACGTTAAATGTTTTTTTTATCATACAACGAAAATAAATCCATGACCTCACCTTTATATATAATTTTTATTATTATACTAACTAGAGGAATTAGTAAATTTCAAAAATCAATAAATCTTCCCGTATTTTCCTACTCTTAAAAAACAATTGCTGTTTTTGAATTTAAATGGGACCAAATTCGAAATTTGAAGGAAAATATTTCCAACTTCCAATTTGTATTTCCCTATTGTACCTTACATACCTGTTGAAATCCTCATCTACAGGTTAACTACCTTAAAAAGTTATTTTTGCCTAAATTAGTTTGACTATAAGAGAAAAGGGAAAAAAAAGCTTTTTTTTTACTAAAACTAATGTATAAATAAATGGTTACCTCTAAAGCAACGGAACCAGAAACATTTAAGATAAAAAATCTGAAATAACCAGCAATATGTAGGCCTTTGGTTAAAGACTGTAAAAACAGAAATTTTTGAGGCAACTTTACCAGATAATTAAGGCTTGAAAGCTCATAAAATTAAACCCAAATTTAATTTTATTCAAGCCTTAAACCGTAGAGAATTTTTGTTTATGTGAGACTAATAATTACAAATTATTTTTGTACAAAGCTTTGAACTTTAAATGTCTGTTTATCATACAACGAAAATAAATCCATGACCTCACCTTTATATATAATTTTTATGATACTAACTAAAGGAATTAGTAAATTTCTATTCTCTAAAACCTTTGAATCGATTTACTTTACAGCTGAGACATTGAATTTTAAAAATCAATCATTCTTCCCTTATTTTCTTACTCTTAAAAGACAATTGATGTTTTTGAATTTAAATGGGACCAATTTCGAAATTTGAAGGAAAATATTTCCAACTTCCAATTTGTATTTCCCTATTGTACCTTACATACCTGTTGAAATCCTCATCTACAGGTTAACTACCTTAAAAATTTATTTTTGCCTAAATTATTTTTACTATAAGGAAAAAGGGGAAAAAAGAACTTTTTTTACTAAAACTAATGTATTTATAAATGGTTACCTTAAAAGCAAGGGAACTAGAATCATTTAAGATAATAAATCTGAAATAACCAGCAATATGTAGGCCTTTGGTTAATGACTGTAAAAACAGATATTTTTGAGAAAATTTTACCAGATAATTTAAGCTTAAAAGCTCATCTAACTATTTCCAAATTTAATTTTATTCAAGCCTTAAACCGTAAAGAAATTTTGTTTATTTGAGTTTAAAATTACAAATTATTTTTGTACAGAGCTTTGAACTTGATTTTTTTTACCATACAACGAATATAAATCCACGATCTTACCTTTATATATAATTTTTATGATACTAACTAGAGGTATTTAAAAAAATCATCTACAGGTACTAAAAATTATTTCAATAGATTTTTTTTTATTGCAATTAATTTGTCCCAAAAATTTTCCTTTTATTCCAATAGGGCTTCCTAGGTAAAAGTTACAAATTTTCCAAAAAATTTTTAGTAAAAAAATTGCATTATTTTACCTTCTTTGCTTCACCTCGTCTTTATATACAATTTTTATGATACTTACCAGAGAAATTAGTAAATTTTAGTCTCTAAAACTTTTGAGCTAATCAATCTTCCCTTATTTCTCCACCCTTAGAAGAGGATTGATGTTTTCAAATTTAAATGGGGCCAACTTCGAAGTTTGAAGGAAAATATATCCAATTACCAATCCGTATTACCCAATTGCACCTAGCATATCATTGGAATCCTCATCTACAGGTTAACCATCTTTAAAATTTATTTTTTGCCTAAATTAGTTTGACTATAAGCAATAGCGGGAATAAAAAGCTTTTTTTTACTAAAACTAATGTATAAATAAATGGTAACCCCAAAAGCAACGGAACCACAACATTTAAGATAATAAATCTGAAATAACCAGCAATATGTAGTCCTTTGGTTAATGACTGTGAAAACAGAAATTTTTGAGGAAATTTTACCAGATAATTTAAGCTTAAAAGCTCATAAAATTAAACCCAAATTTAATTTTATGCAAGCTTTAAACCGTAAAGAATTTTTGTTTATGTGAGACTAATAATTACAAATTATTTTTGTACAAAGCTTTGAACTTTAAATGTTTTTTTATCATACAACGAAAATAAATTCAAGACCTCACCTTTATACATAATTTTTATGATACTAATTAAAGGAATTAGTAAATTTCAAAAATCAATAAATCTTCCCTTATTTTCCTACTCTTAAGAGAGAATTGATGTTTTCGAATTTAAATGGGACCAACTTCGAAGTTTGAAGGAAAATATCTCCAACTGCTAATCCGTATTTCCCTATTGTAACTTACATACCTGTTGAAATCCTCATCTACAGGTTAACTACCTTAAGAAGTTATTTTTTCCTCAATTAGTTTGACTATAAATGAAAAGGGGGAAAACGAGGTTTTTTTTTACTAAAACTAATGTTTAAATAAATGGTTACCTCTCAAACAACGGAACCAGAAACATTTAAGATAATAAATCTGATATAACCAGTAATATGTAGGCCTTTGGTTAATGACTGTGAAAACAGAAATTTTTCAGGAAATTTTACCAGATAATTTAGGCTTGAAAGCTCATCAAACTATACCCAAATTTAATTTTATTCAAGCTTGAATTCGTGATGAATTTTTGTTTATTTGAGACTATAAAAATTTCCTTTGAACTTTAAATATTTTTTTATCATTCAATGAAAATAAGTCCATGCAAATATTACATTTCATACATAGTGTAAGAGCTTTTACATTATTCTGATTTCCCGGTGAATAATTACCACAATCGAAATAATACGTTTTACGTCATTTTTGACCTTAAATTTTACGACGTTACAATCAATATGAAGCGCACAAACCCCGGAATATTCATATAGCCAAGCGTACGATTGAATTCAATGAGGGAATCGTAAAACATTCGCTCCTCTAATATCCCCATAATGTAACCAACTGAGCAAAGAATGAAAGGAAAATATTTTCTTTCCTCGCATACGTCCATATTAAATATATTTTTATGTACTACACCAACTTTTTTTTTTCCACCTGCAAGCGAGAAAATTTCCCCAGAGTCGTGTACGGAATCATTTTAGTGCGATCTCACATAAATTCCACCTGTTTCCACCCTGGAAATTAAGAGAAAGCTTTTTGGTCATTCATTTTTTTTGTCTGGTTTTAGTAGTCACACAAATGTCAGATTTATCGCAATTTCCATAAGTTAATCAGGTGGGTGCATATTTTATTTGGTTTGCGTTGCCGGTAAAAATGTGTTACATCAATTTCATGAAATTTTCAGCAATTTAAATTCGGTGAAATAATTGTTTCTTGTTGTGGTTAACAGGGAAAATATATTACAAATGACCGTGCAAGTTAATATCCAAAGGGGTCGTATAATTAAGGGTTCGCGCTGAAATTTAATGGGAAAACCAAAAGGTGAAATTGTGTTGTAAGTCATAACAAGAGGGCAAATTTCATTTTCCATTTATATTCAACGCAGCTGCTTTTATGTTAGTTTTACTATCAAATTATTGCCGAAGATATTTTTATTTTCTCTCCAAACAATTCCGGTTCTCCGAAATGGACCATATTTGACGATAGATACCTAATAAAGTTTAACACTTTAAGCCAATCGAGATTGTAGAGTAATCTAATAAAAATAAGCATTTTTGTAAATAATTTTAAGGAAAAAAACTTTATGCTAAAACTTATATGATGTGAGGTTAAAAATAATGCACTAATTTCAAATCATTCGATGGACATTACAAAATTATAAATTGGTTAAAAATATTCAGAGGACTAGGATCAAATAATAATCAGTCAAAACTATTTATTACATGTTTTGTAATAATGATTACATGTGAGGATAAAAATAAGTGTTTTAGTAAAAAATTTTAGGAACAAAAGTCTACGGTGAAACTTATATAATGTGAGGTATAAAAATAATGCGCTAATTTCATATCACTTGATGGACTTAACAAAATTATTCAAATGGATGATAAAATTAAGATCTCAGCTTTTATTTTTTTTATTAAGAAGACAATTCAGGTTGTTTAAGATCGGTTTTTTTATTTAATATTTTTATTAATCAATTAGCTACGTTTCGTTATTTATTATAATAAAAAAAAATCACTTTTACATTAGAATTCATATAATCCAAGTTACTACCCGACTTATGATTTACCAACCTTTGATTAACAGATCTTTAATTAACGATCTTTAATTGCCTTACTGACTATTTATTAATTAATTGCACTCTTTTATTATAATTGGATGAGACATATAAGTGTGGCTTTTCCTGAAGATAAAAAGAATTTTAATCCACTGTCTTAGCATATTTCGCTAGTACCTGAAATAGTACATCAGTTATTAATAATGTGTGATAGCTAAAATATGATACTAATTTAAACACAATTTTAACTTTTAAGTTCAATATAATTGGCATGACGACAAAGATAAAGAACAAAGAATGTAAACACATATATGAGAGTATAATACAGAGATAATAATTATTGTCTCAATTTCAAACTAACTAATTGTTGTCATTGGTTTCAACTGTCCTTTTGTTTTCATTAAATTGCCAATTTTAACCATTTGTCAGAGTTGTCAGTGTTGGGCTGTGAATATTTTCAAAAAAGTTACTAGCTTTTAAATAAAAGATTTAATTGGTGGCTAATTTTCCTTATACAAACTTCAATATCTGGCAGCATTGCATTTTTTATTTAATTCGCGATTTTTTTGTCAATTCAACTCTAATATCCTATAATGTGCTCTTTTATTGGTAAATTTTCATTATGATTTACTCGCGAATCAATTTAAGAACAAAGTAAAAAATGCAACGTTGCCTGATATTGTTGTCGGTAATTGAGACTTAAGCCAAATTGGCTGTTTATACATACTGTATAGGATTTCACAACATAAAACTCAATTGAATGCTTATAAAAATTTGTTTTGTACATTTATGAATAATCTCTTTATTAATACAGCATGAGGAACATGTTTTAATAATATTTATCGAAAACATTTATCAAACAGAAATTAATTTTAGTTATAAATTATAAGCTGTCATGTATAAATATAAATAAACAGTAAATTGGATATAGATACAGTTCATCTAAATAGCCAATTGCATGTACCTACGGAGCGACGGAGTAAAAACTAAATTACTAAAAAAAATATTGTTTAATTTTATTACTTACTTAAATTTGTGTATTGAACCTTGTTTTAATTTTAATATAGAAAACATAATGCAATATAATATATCAATCGGCTTTCTTTGCATAATTTTACATATTGCATTGAAAAATTTCAAAAAAAAAAACTTTTTTTTTTAATATATTTAAACTATATACGGTTGAAACTATAAAAATTGAAAATGTTTAGTTCAATGATATTGAAGTTTCAAACTTAAAATAATAACTGACAATATTTGTTTTGATTCTTATTTCTTCCTGACATCTACTGAATAATAAAAAACCGGTGCTAGCGGTCAGCTCGGTCGACTTGATTGCGTTTTTTAGTACTATAGAAATTGGTCCCAAAATTGGCCAGCTTTCTCCCGCTTGAAGTTTCCCGCAAACCGTTTACGAATAATTTCCTACTGTAACGTCACATTTCATTAAAAATTCAATCAGATTATTTTTGTATAACGCCTCAATAGAAGTATAACTTCAAAAATTCTCAAATATTTCAGTTTTTTTTTTGTTTATGACTAAGTTATATTTTTCTCAAAGTTTGTACATAATTGACTTAAGAATAAAGGGAAGTTGAAATTTCAATTCATTTTCTAGGGGTGGAAACAAAGAGGATGTTTGTTATTTTTTACACTCAATTTGTAAATTTCGCTAATAATTCACACGAAACTGTAAGCCGATATTTGTTATCATCCGTCTACTAGTAGCTATCCGTGACCCAACAATTGACAAATGAATATTAGGTGTATATTTGTGTATATATAATTCTTTGAATACATATATATTTATATATATATATATGTAAAAATTTAATAAGAAGACAATTCCGGTTGTTTAAGATCGCTTTTTTTATTTAATATTTTTATTATTCAATTAGCTACGTTTCGTTACGTATCGTAACTTCCTCAGGCTTCTTGAAACGTAGCTAATTGAATAATAAAAATATTAAATAAAAAATAAAAAAAAAACAAAAAGATCTCAAATAACCTGAAAAAACTAGCATCAAATATAACCACTTTCAAAACTTCAGAATCAAAAGTTCATCGGTTTCATTTTTTTTCTACTTTTCTTCATTTTTTTTTTGTGCCTCAAAATTTATTGGTACCACTCATTACTAATTGATAAATTTGTAAAATAAAATAAGATATTTACATTGGCTTTGATAATAAGAGATGATAAAATTCAGATCTCAGCTTTTATTTTTTTAAAATAAGAAAACAATTCAGGTTGTTTAAGATCGTTTTTTTTTATTTAATATTTTTACTATTCATTTAGCTACGTTTCGTTACGTATTATAACTTCATCAGGCTTCTTGATTCATAAAAAATATAATATTTTCAATTTAAATTCAATAAATAATTTGTTGTAAATCGATCAAAAATCCACATAAGTACAGCAAATTGAATCATCATTTCTTATTTGTGAGGCAACTGTAAAGGATTTAAAGAAAAATGTAGCCAGTTTATAGTGACATCCCAAATGGAGCATTTCCTGTCTGAAATCATATGATAATCGCAAGTTTATGGGTGGTGAAGATCATTGGCGGTGGCCGAACGCCGATTCCCTCGATTTATCAACGTCCGCTACAAGTGCTGAACTTATCTGCGATAAACGAGGATTTCGTGTTCGGATAACAGACGCATTTTGCAATTTATGAATGCTAAAAATTTCATGTTTTTCGATGTGAATAAGTTTATTATGGATTTCCCGTGGAAACTTTAAATATTGACCGAACGAAAGTAAACTGTTTTAACGTTAATGAAACTTTTCGGTCGCGATGTTTGATTAAAACCCTCTTCTAACTTTACTATACGATATTGATTTTCCCTCGTCGATATATCATAATTTGTTGACATCGCTTCGGGGGAAAATTTATTTAAGAAACTGATAAATAATTTTGTGTAGCTGAAGAAGTCCATTAAGCCAACGGAAAAACACTTTAAGTTTTCACAACTTTTAGTTTAGGAGTTGAGAAATCGAGTTGCAAGTTCCGCTTGGTTTTAATGCAAAACTTCTTTCTTGTATGTCTCGTTTGTAGTTTAATGTGATTAAAAATTCTAGTTACTTGAAATTCAAAAGAACTATAGGGAAAGTTGGATGGGGATGAAAGTTTCAGAAGGCAGTTTAATTAAGAAAAACTTTTCTGGAATTCATTAGTTTAGAGATATGAAAATATGGTGGAGGCTGGTCGAGTGGAAATTTATAGAATTATAGTTGTAAGAACTTTAATTTCATCCTTCTATAAAATATTCATCCAATGTTGATTTGTTAACATGATTTTTTAAAATAAAAGCTCCGTAAAAGAAAAACCATCAAAAATCAGTCTTTTTGACTTTTGAAATCAATCTATTGCACTTTTAACATCAATCAAAAAACTTATGTCAATCTTTTAAATCATAAATTTTAAGTTTTCCACTGCAATTTTTTGGAATTTCGTGATGAAATCGACTTGCACATCGTCGATTACATCATTGATCAAAGCCCAAGACATTTATTTATTTATCTGTAAATCAATTTATAACTCAAACGTGAAAAATGGTTTTCCAAGCACATTTTCCACAAGTGTTGTTTTCCTCCGTTTTTTTTGCCATTTCATCTGCAATCTGCAATATCACAAATGTCCTCTTCAAAGTTCCCAAAGTTTGAGTTTTCCAAATAACACTTGAAATACGTATTTTTCACCACGGTGGAAAAAAAGTTCAAACGAGAAAATTTATCTGGTAATTCAATCTGTGCTGGTGGAATTTTTAGGGAATTTAATTTTTCTCCGGTGCTAATAAGAAAAATGAGATGGTTTGTGTGTCGGTCTGCGATTAGGAAGTCTTCCGTATATTTTCTTTTAATAAAACGTTAAGTGTTTCTTCGTTTCCATTGCGGCAGGGAAAATCATTGACCTAGAAAATACATTAACGCTAACACAAAGAACCGGGGGAAGATAAAGCTCGAGAGAGCTTTCGTATAAATTTCTGCTTATTTTTCATATTTTCCGTTTGAACATTTTTTTTTTTAATAGTTGCAATCGCTTTCCAAAGCTCAAAGACTTTGTTTCTATTTGTGTGTGAAAAACGTTTCGACATATATGCAATTTGAATAATCAGCGGATTTTTGTTTTTGACTCGACGCAATTTATCATTCGTCGAAATTCATACCGGTTCACCGATTTTGCACGCCCCTCGTTCACCCCCGTCGAATGTATAAATCAAAAAAAAAAAAAAACCGAAAGCGTTTTCTATTTACTTTTTCGTGGAGCTTTTATTGCGCCAAACATGTTTCATCATTCTTGATTCTCGTTATGAGCTTTTGTTGTGTATGTGTATGTTTATATGTATGAAGTCAACATTCAAACTTAAGATTTACTACTCGAATCCCGAAAATAATAAATTTCAAATCCACTACACATGCGTGCCACGATGAAAGCTCACCGAAAAGGGTATAAAAGCTCGGCTTGGTTCCATTTAAATTAAAATCATTTGCGACCATAAATTTCACTCTAACCCTATCCATCCCCCCCAGTTCCCCTCTGGCCACGCCACTGCTCTTTGTATGAAACTATTAAATAAAAATATGTCATTCATTGAGAAGATTTGCCATATAGTACCTATATACTTATTTCTCTCTCAAGTCTTCATAAAATGTTTTATGTCGCAAAATAAACGAACCGACTTATATAGGTTTTATCGTGTAAAAATATGTTTCTTCTTCCGTCATTTTTCTCGGCAAACGTACAGCAAAGTGCTAATAAAAAGATAAATAACTTCAATTTTTCAACCATTTGCTGGATTATCTTGCGTATCACCGCTACACCACGACGAGTACAAATTAAGAAGAGAGAGAGAGAAAAAATGGACATAAAACAAATTGAATCTTTTTCTCCTCGTCGACCACCATAAAGTAAGACGGTCGAAAAGTATCCAATTGGTTTTTTTTTTTCGAAATTGGGGATTGAAACTGGAATTTTCCAGAGTAGGCTGGGCGATTTAAAGCTTGTCTAAGGCGCTTTGGGTATCTAAGCCGCTTCTGGGCGACAATTAAGAGAAATTTTCATTTCAACAATATCCCAAATACTTGCAAGCTTGATATAATTAAAATTGAAATATTTGCTATCGAAAGCTCTAAATCTTTCGATAATATCCAAAGCTTTCTAAATTTGCTACACTCTACATCGATGTTCTAGCTGAAAGCACAAAGCTCCGATATTTTTAGCAGTTTCGATCCAATGGCCTTCTTTCATCCACGATGCATAGGTCCTTCTGCTCGCACCGATAAAAAAACCGTTTTTTCAGCTTAATAAAATTATTTGCTTTCTATAATCACTAGTAAAGTATAATTGTTTCAAAGGTTCGTTGATCTATCGCATCAAAGTGATTTAGTTTCTGGGAAAACCATTGTTCCGGTGGTAACGGAACATTTTGAGCATCCCTTGATGGAGAAATGAAGCCCAAATTACCACCTTGTGAACGACCCTTATGGAAAACCCTCCATGCATCGGAGGAACTTATAAACAACGCTAGCAATAAAATACTCGATACAGTTTTCATTGGTTTTAAAATATTAATGACGAATACAAATAGTCCTCGACAATGATAACATTGATTTACTAGACGACCTTTTCACTCTTAAATAATGACAATTATTAATAATATTATCATTATTCTTCCTAGAATTAACTCCAAGAAAACCAAATCTTGCCTACTTTATATAAAAAATTTTAATAACCCCGCCTTTTGTAGTTTTGAGCTTGGAACTTAAAAATGAAAATTTATATGCTAATAATCAGTAACGCACTTTAAGCATTAGAAATTATAAACCTGAAAAATGTACAATTTTTGAAACGAAAATCTTTTTTAAATACTATTATTAAATACTATCATAGTTTTGCCGGCTATCATTTGGTCCGTGAAAGCTCTTCATCCAATCCGCAAACTTGTTAAATTTTAAGTTATCTTTGTTTAATTATTACTATTGGACATCAAAACCATGCTGGGCACCCCTGTTCTAGAGTAAAAACTCGTAAAAATTAGCCCATAAAAACAAATTTTTCTTTCTAAATCCATTATATACAACTCTCGATCAGATTTGATTTATTAACTTTTTTTCTATATTCTTATTAACTATTTTCAACACATTTGTGGTGTTTAGAAGACTGAGCATAACATTTACTAGGCATAACATAAACTAGGATTAGATGATATTTCTTTCGATTTATAATTCATATATCGCAAAGAAAATGATTGTTATTTAAATAATTTTTCTTAATAATAATCCAGAACTAATATTTTTCAATGTCAAATTTAATTTTGAAGATGAAAATCGTTGATTTTGTAAGGGTTATTTTTCTTCGCAAAATTAAGAACTTCGGTCTTCTATTTTATTCGTAAAACTGAGAACCATAAAAAAAAAATTCTTATCATATTTTGGTAATTTATTTTCTTATTCTAATTTTGATCATTATCGCCATCAACGATCATTGGTCTTATTGTTTTTAACGCGAAATTTTGACTTACGATTTGAAGTCTTCGAATTAAGTCTAATAATTTTATTTCACTGTTCGCATTTATGATTGTATCGTCTACGAATCGAAGGTGGGAAAATCGCTTTCCCCATTTTAATTCCATTATTTTACTCCTCCAAAGTAAGTTCATGTATAATCTCTCCTACAACAACTTCAAATTTTAAAAGACCTTTATGACAAAAATCATCAATGCTTAACTTTCGAAACAAATTTTAAGCCACTTTACAAGAAAGGAACATGTAGGAACACTAAACTGATTCAAAAAAATTATGATTTTTTTTTTCTTAATTATATCGAAAATATTGTTGGAAATGACAAAAAAAATTCTGTGGAAGTTTAAGCTCTTAATATTAATATTAAGAGGTGCAGCATCGCAAATTTCGAGTTTCCATTTAAATAACATGGAAACAATATTCTCTTGCACTTTAGAATTTCATAGCTCACGTTGGTGACAATATTTCGGAATAACCAAGTTATATTCTTATAGAAAATTGAACGATCTACAAAAAAGATTCCGTACAAGTTTTCGATATATTTATTCCTTCAAAAGTTATTCGAGGTCAAAGTTGAACTAAAGAGAAATTTTAATAATTTTTCAATTTTTTGACGCAACCATCAATTTTATGACAAAATTTTAGAGGACATTTTTTGTAGAGCACTTTTTTTCCTATAACTTATCTTGTTAAAGGTTTTTGATATTTATTTTTTACAGGTTCTAAGTTATTTGCATTAAACTGAAAATATATTATATTTTATAATTACGAATATTTTAAATTTAATGAAAATAACTTAGGACCTGTGAAAAATACCAAAAACTTTTACAGAAATAAGTTATAGGAAAAAAAAATGCTCTACCAAAAATGTCCTATAGAATTTTCTCATAAAATTGATGGTTGCCTCAAAAAATATTAAAATTTCTCTTTAGTTCAACTTTGACCTCGAATAACTTTTGAGGAAATAAATATATCAAAAACTTGTCCGAAACCTTTTTTGTAGATCGTTCAATTTTCTACAAGAATATACCTTGGTCATTCCGAAATATTGTCACCAACGTGAGGTATAAAATTCCGAAATGCAAGTAAATATTGTTCCCATGTTATTTAAATGGAAAATCGAAATTTGCGATGCGGCACCTCTTAATATTAATATTAAGAGCTTAAACTTTCACAGAATTTTTTTTTTGTCATTCCCAACAATATTTTCAGTATAATTAAGAAAAAATTCATTATTTTCACCTTGGAAGATATGAAATATATAAAGCCCACAACCTAGATTCAAATAACATCCTTAACGACAAATTATAGAAAACAAACAACTTATATGAAATTTGTTTACAACTGACAAAATAATCATTACCTGATGATGACAGCCAAAAACTGTTGAAACGTATCGTAATTAAGAAGAAATTAATTTATTAAATGACAAAATACTTATCAATTTTAAACTATTTTTGATCGAGCAGAAAATTTAAGAAATAAAAATGCAAGGTGGGATTAGTCTGAATAGCTGGAAGTTTACTATTAATCATATCGAAGTTAATATAAAGGATTCAACAATTAAAAATAAACGAATAAATCGCCCAATTCTCTTCATTAACTTTTCTCAAACTGTAAATCCATCACCATATATTAAAACAGTGACCTACATATTACTGGATTATATTCTTTCCAAAATTGTTGCAAAAAATTTACATAAAAACTTTCAGGGCGACAGCCGTGTTGATTCTGGCACAAATAGAAGCTTTTAGCGCGTCTAATATTTTACTTTGTGCAAAGGAAACCAAAAACATGCCATATTTCATCCGAACGAGAAAATAATGCCTCCCCACATATTTAAAACTACGTAGGTTTAAGTGTATATATCTTATAACAAATGGAAAGTGGAAAAAGAGGGCAGCAGCCTAAATGATTTTCGTTGGAATTTTTCTTTTATTTCCTCCTTCTGACAGGGACACGTTTTGTTCGTGACTGCTTCCCACGAAACATGCCTTTTCTATTAAACAACCCAAATTTTATCTTTGATTTCCGACGGGAATATTTTCTTTTAAGTTTGAACTTTAGATTTGTATGGAAGAATAAAATGTGAAAAAGTTAAAAGATATTTCAATATATCTATATATACATATATGTGACTAGGTTTTACTTTGAGAAACATCATTGTTTTATGAGCTTTTAAGCTTCTTGAATTATCTGCCACGGGTTTTTTTTTTCGTTTCAAATTAAGCCAAGTTAAGCTTTTTGTGAAAGGGATTTTTTTTTTTGCTTGGTTGTAAATTGAAAATGATGTACATTCGTTACAAAGGGATTATAGGGGTAAGCGGGCAGCAATAGTTTTGTTCTTCTTTTCTTCTTTGAAACATTCACCAATTTTCTTAATGGACTATAACATTTGAACAAAATTTATACCAACATGAAATTGTCGTCGATTTTTTTCTTATTCAATTGACGTAATAAGTCTTTTTTTTTGTTGGTAAATTAGGAAAAAAAAATATTCAGACGCAAATGAATTTCTGCTGGCGACATTTGCGTGTTTGACGTCATCAATCAAATACAAATTCGTTCATTAAATGCATTTGTAGTGAATATAAAATGAAAAATTCATATAAGTCAATCAATGACGTGAAAATGTCAGACTTTGATTGATGAAATATGGAAAATATATTCGAAACAATCATTCAAAAATTAGGTTTTTTTACTTATTTATTTGGGGATTTAAACTTTTGAAAAAAATGATTTAAATGAATATTTGAAAATATAACATAAACCCTCTTACTTTAACTTTCCTAGAGTGAAAATAAGAGATTTAAAAATTTGAAAAAAAATCATAAATGTTATCAAAAAAAAAAAAATCATAGATATAAAGATCCAAAAGGGCTTCAATTGTTTTGATTCCCTAAATTTCAGGATCGTATTTAATGTAACAGAAAGGGACAAAGTCTGTCTCTCTCTCTTTGTGCCATGCCGGCACGTGATTGGCTAAGTGACTTCTATCTCTCTCCCACCAATGCGAATATACATATAGATTGTTCCAGAAACATCTAGTAGATGGTGGAACGTTGGTGAACAATGGAGTACATTCTAGAATGTTGGGTTGCGGGTATATAAGTCGCTCAGCTCAAGCCCAGCGACTGTTCTGTATGGAAATTCATCTTAAATTTCCGTTAAAACAAAGCGATTATTAGTGAGATTTGAATTAAAAGTGACTATTGTCATTTAAGTGATTGTTTTGACAAGTGTATTGATTATTTATTTCCAAAAGAAATTAAAAGAACAAATAAATGCCATATCAATACAGTTTTGAGACGTCACGTTACAATAATTTAAATAAGTAGTACTGTAACAATTAAAGATCCTCAAATCCTTGCAACTATTATAATTGAAGACAAGTAATTAACAAGTAAAGGCTAGGAAAGGAAAGTTCTGATTTGGTCGATATTTAAGGGTGGATCACCGTCAGAACGTAAAAAAATGACTTCTTTTAAACTGCTGGAATTTTTTTTTTAAAGATATTAAAAGACGGTCTTCAGCATGTAAAAGTTGAAGTTTTGAACTATTTTTTTTTTTGTTATGTGCCCCGATATGTCCCCCCCTCCCCCTTTTACAGTGCTTTGAAAAAGGGTCCTCAAAAATGAGGAGGCAAACGGGAGACAAGTTTTCTCGGAAACCGGAAGTCGGATCATGATTTTTCAAAGAATGTAGGTTTTGGTAATGCGTCTTCTCGGTACTGAACCTCAAAAATCCAAAAAAAAGTGAAAATTCACAAAATGGCGCGACTTTGAAAAAAAAGTTAAAAAAAACGACCTTTTTTTGGACCTTTCCCCCTCTCTCACTTTGAGCGGGGAGGGAGGTTTGGCCAATTTCAGAGGTTCAGTACCAAGAAGACGTGTTGAACTATAACACTCTCCAGTTTCAAGTCAATCCGTCGGATAGTTTCTGAGAAATCTTGTCTCCCAGTTTTAAAAAATTGATTTCGAGAAAAACGCATTTAATTTTTTTTAAGATATTTTTTTATGTTATTATCAATTTATTCAATTTTTATCAGTGAAAATATATTGCTCAGCTATTCCAATCCTTTTAACACGTTATTCTTGAATGTTATAAGAAGACAATTATGGAAAAAAAAAATCGAAATTTTTTTTTTCTGACGGTGATCCACCCTTAATATGACATAAAATTTAGTGTTAAAATAACAATCAAAAAAGTACCATATTTTTATTTAGTTCTTATTATTTCCTAATTTCTTACCATCTTTCATCAATCGACTTTGAATTATTTTTTCTTCTATTACCTTTGTAAATATAGGACCTATATTTATAAATATTACTAAGGATTCTATATGTCTATGGGGTGTCGTGAGGAGGGTGGAGGTGACACCATGAGTTACCACACTGGGTGACATCAACCCTAGTGACGCCACTGCTTGGAATTTATCTTCTAGATCAGTGATTCCCAAAGTGGGGGCTACCGCCCCCTGGAGAGCGCTCCAGGAAACCAGGGGGGCGGTGATCCATCAAAATTGGTTTCTTACTCGTTAATTCCTCTTCTCACAGATACAATAATAGATGATAAAATTCAGATCTCAGCTTTTATTAAATAAGATGTCAATTCAGGTTGTTTAAGATCGGTTATTTTTATTTAATATTTTTAATATTCAATTAGCTACGTTCTGTTACGTATCGTTACTTCATCAGGCTTCTTGATTCACAAAAAATATAATAGGTTCTATTCAAATTCAATAAATAAAAAAACCGATCTTAAACAACCTGAATTGTCTTCTTATTTAGATACAATAATATTGATATCCCTTATTAATTGTTATTAAAAAAAAAAAAACAGGGGGCGTAGGGTAATATTTTTTCTGGAAAAGGGGGCGATAATCTATATAAGTTTGGGAATCACTATTCTAGATCATTATACTTATAACAAAGAAGTAATCAAAGAAGGGTTGACACGGAAAAAATAACTAGGAAATATTTTAGTGTTTTTTTTTTTTTGTTATTCAAGAATTCTCGAAAAAAATTAATCATTAATATAATTACCCGAAATAACCTGTTTAAAGAAAAAGCTCGATTTTGATCATTTCCCAAATATTGAAATTTCGAAAAATTTTACGTCCTTAATTGGTGTTTTTTTATCGTTCGAGAATTCCGAAAGAAAAATCTGCAAAGCTCTCTTATTTGCCCGGAAAAAGCTCGATTTGAGTCATTTTCCAAATATTGAATTTTCCGCTTAACTTTAATTGAAGTTTCCTTGTTCCTCGAGAGTTTTGAAAGGAATAATTTTTTTCATTCGCATATTTCTCGCTTGTTTTCATAAAGCTTCAATATAAGAGAAATTTTCAAATAGAGCTTTTTATTTAAGCAGTGTTTTCAAATAAAATTTGCACGCAATATTTGGAAAATGACTTAAGTCGAGCTTTTTCTTCATAGGGACAATATCCAAGAGACATTTTTTTCTTACAAAAATCGTGAACATCAAAAAAAAAAACACCAAATAGTTGCGAAAAAAAAATCGATTTCTTAATATTTATAGAAAAGCTCTAAACGTCAAATAAGCACTTCAAAGAATTTTTATTAGTTTCATAGTCATGACGTTAGCATTACACTTTTGGAATTTGATACCATAGAAACTATGGCACATGACGACCACGTCATCAGCGTATCCAATATTTTTGATCAAGTCACCATTGCTCCATAGTTTTTATTTTGCAAAGCCTACTTGAAAATTACATTCAAATAGATGTTGATTAATAGTGGAGATATGTTGTTTGGCAAGGAATATTTTTTTTCATTCCCATATATAATATTCGTGGCTTGTTTTCATAAGTGTTAAAACTTCAATATTAGTGAAATTTTCAAATAGAGCTTTTTATTTAAACAGTGTTTTCCGATAAAATTTGCAAGTAATATTTGCAAAATGACCTAAGTTGAGCTTTTTTTTCATAGGAACAATATGCAAGAGACTTTTTTTTCCTACAAAAATCGCGAACATAAAAAAAATCGATTTCTTAATATTTATAGAAAAGCTCTAAACGTCAAATAAGCACTTTAGAGAGCTTTCCTGAAAAATGAACGAGCAATAATTTTTTTTTTCAGAAGTTTTGAAGGGCAAAAAAACACCAAAATATTTCGAAGTTTTTTTTTATCAAATTCCAATAGTGTAGTACTATCTTGAAATTTAAGTAAATGACATTAGCAATTAGCGTTAAACTTTTGGAATTTCATACCATAGAAACTATGGCACATGACGACCACGTCATCAGCGTATCCAGTGTTTTTGATCAAGTCACCATTGCTCCAAAGTTTTATTGTGCAAGGCCTGCTAGAAAATTACATTCGAATAGATGTTGATTAATAGTGGAGATATGCTTTTTGGCAAGCCAGTAGATGTTGGGTTCGAAACTCGTATTGAAAAATTTTTCATTATTTCTTGATTTACGAACTTTTATTAACCCTAGAGTTGCGAAAGACCTTATTTACTATAAAGCGGTGGTAAATAACAATAAAAAGTATTAGTGGAAAAAGAATTTCTATTTGATACCTCATTTAATATCGTACTTGTCCATTAATTCTAATCAAAGCTTTTTGCTTTCAATACAAGTTACTATGGTACCCAAATTTCTATAAGCGATTCTTGACGTTCTTTATAAACATTCCTTGTTGATCCTTATCTAAAATTACATTAAGATCCTTACTGATTACCAAAATTTACAAGAAAAGTTATTTTTCTTTCCCACATTAAATTAAAAAATATCTTCTTTCACCCCTGATTATTTGGTGGGATGAATAGGAGATTATTCAATTGGAAAATCGAAAGTATCGTATTTTCATCCCCAAGTCATTATCTGAACGCAAAATTAAGCCCAAAGACGCTTTGAATCGTTAAGGCTTGAATTAACAAAAATGAGATAAAGATTGACCTGATAAACTTTCCCTTACACAGGCATTTAAAAAAAAAGGTTCACCCCAAATGTTTTTGTAATTAAACTTCCGCCCTTTTACAATGCATTTTATTGTAATGAAATTTTCATTTGAAAATCAATACTTGAAATTTCACATCTTCAATGAGCTTTAAGCATTCAATTTTACGTTTTATTGGAAAATTCAAACTAAAAATAGGATTTAATTATATTCCATTGAAAATTTACACCTATGATGTGACAACGAACGTTGGTTCATTCGAAAGCTTAACGATTATAATAACTCACACGTAAAATGGTTCACCATATGTTCCACTACGCCATATAAATTAAACTACATTAATCAAATTTGTTGCGTTAGTTTTTACCTCCCCCCCCGACAACACAAATGAAACAGGTTTGTTAATAGTGAGTTAATAGAATTTATGAAATGAGAAAATTTTCCATATTTCCCAGAATTAATGTGGAAAATCACATCACAAGTGATTTTCCAGTAACGTAAATATTCGTGAAACTTTTCATGGAAATTGTTACGTTAAACTTTTCCTCGCTTTTCCCATAACGTTGTGCCAGAGCAATTTGTTGAGAAACGTTAAGTTTGTGTAAGTTTTTCGATTGCATAAATTTATCTGTGCAAATTATTTCACCGATTTGGGGGTGGATTTTTTCTCAAATTGTTGCCCTATTATGACTAATAACGATCAAAAGTTTATTTTATGATTATTTTCGTTGAAAATTTGTTGGGAAAAAATTGCCGTCTTATGTGTTCTAGGTGTTAAAATTTCACGAATTTAGTGCACGCACGTAATCGATAATTATACACGAACTTACATTGCCACTGGGGGATGTACATAGGCGTAAAGCCGTGATCGTTACGATATGAAATTTAATGCGTGCATTAATTCTAAACGATTTTTTTTCCATTTATTTATAAGAGTTCATAAAAATTTGTAAGCCGAGCAAAAAAAAAAAAAAATCCGCAATCATGATTGATATTTGATATTTCCAAAATAAGATTTTTTCGCTGACTTTAAACAGTAATATTGTGTATACAATATATAGAATATATTGTGGTTCAATTTATGTAGTATAATTTAAATTTTACTACATAAATTGGACCGCAATATATTCTATATATCGTAAACACAGTATTTGATATCGCGTTGCTTTTACAATAAAACAAGGCTTTAATATAGATCTCCAAAACAAAAAAGCTTCCCTAGTAGGCTACGAGTAAAAATTGAATTGCGATACCCATGCAACTTGATTTTTTTGGTTTTTAGTATTAAGAATTTTTGCCACAATAGTAGTTTTTTTGTGAATTTTTTTTTGTAAAATCCAACTAATGTTGACTATCTTTCATTTCACTAATTTTCACGAAGAAACTATTGTGGCAAAAATCCTAACTGTATAAACCAAAAAAATCAAGTTGCATGGATATCGCAATTCAATTTTTACTCGTAGCCTACTTGGTTTACAATTGTAAACACACTTTGCTTTTAATATCCAAGTATATGACTCGTTTATTTTGAAAGTGGTGCAAGTCCATTTCAAGGACTGTCTTTATAGTGATTCTTCTTGTAACTAAAACAAAGTATGTTAATTATTTAACTGCTAAGTTTTCAGAAATTACTGATTTTAACAAAAATGCCAATTATTCCATCCTCCTTTGTATCTTCCATAGTTCCTATGGTTAAAAATGATAACACTATAGGGATTGTTTTTAAAATGGACTTAATTCACTTTCAAAATAAATGGTTTATATAATAAGCAAACTTTTGTGTTGTGGTAAAGATAAGGACAAAAAACATTACGATGTAAACATATCCATGTGAGTGGAATACAAATATATAATAATTATTGCCTCAAATTTGAACTATCATGTCATTAGTTTCAACTGTCATTTTGATTTTATTCAGAAGCCAATTTTTGCCATTTGTCAGTTGGGCTGTGAATATTTCACGAAAAGTTACTGGTTTTCAAATAAAAGATTAAATTGGCTATTTATATATAGATATTGTATGTATTCACGATTGGATGTTTGTACGTTTTCTATAAAATTTATACATATTTGGCTATTTATATCAAATTTATATTACTAATTATATGGCTTAACCGTTAATCAATACAGTATGGTCACTTGTTCAAAAAATACTTATCGAAAATATTTACCATATAGAAGTGGATTTTACTGAGGCCATCCTCCCCCTAACGTGAGCTTATGTGAGATTTTTGCTCAACATCCCCTCACCCTTAAACGCCTCACGTAATTAATGGATGTCCCCTTACACAAAAAATAACCAAAGGGGATACTACGATTCTTCGGGTACCATGATTTAGCCACGAATTTTTATAGATCTCGATGAAATAAATCGAAAATTTTTCGATATTTTCCATAATCTAAGAAATATAGATACATAAAAATTGGATTAGGCATACCTATTGTGCGTAATGGATAACATGCAGTAGCGCTTTGATGGTCTTTTCCGGAACTAAATGATCTATTAACTTAATTAGGTGGCATCCACTAATTACATGAGACAATTTTAGCAATTTTTCGATCCTCGACCCTCCCCCCTTGGTAAGATTTCATGAGATTTTACTCCACTTTTGGCCCTAATATCATATGAGATCTTTTATAAGTTAATCTGTGCTTCAACTACATTTGATTTTTTAATTTTTTTTTTTTCTGAACCCATCCTCCCCCTAACGTGAGATTATGTGAGATTTTGCTCAACATCCCCTCATCCCTTATCGCCTCATATAATAAATGGATGCCCCCTTACACAAAAATCAACCAAGGAGGATACTACGATTCTTCTGTTGCCATGATTTAGCGACGAATTTTTGTAGATCTCGATGAAATAAATCGAAAAATTTTCAATATTTTCCATAGTCTATGAAATATAAACACATAAAAATTTGATTCGTACAAGAATTGGGGAAGCATTAACATATTAGGCAATTTTGAAAAAGTTTCAACCGAAAATTACTATACGAGGAAATAATTTCAATTTTTGGGTAAAATTAGGAAAAAAATTAAAGTTTATTAAATTCCAGTTTACTTTTTTAAGTAAATTTATTAAATTTAATACATCAACTTTTATTTCCTGAAAATTATATTGCTTTTATGAAGTCAAAATTATAATAAATCTTCCTCACTTTCCCTTAAAGAATATAAACACTTCGCAGTATCTTAAGACTTGGAATTTTTCCAAAACAGAAATAAATCTCAATATTGCCACTGTAAAAATCAGTTGTTTTCAATAGTTAAAAGCTTGTTGAGCTTATTTCAAACAGGAAACTTTTTTAAAGCTCAAAGAAATCTTTAATTGTTGAAGTTTTTTTTTTATAAATTATGATAAAATGAATACGTAAGTAGAAGAAAATACAGGGGCGCTTTTTTTCGTCTTATAGTACATTAAAAAACTTTTTAAATTAAACTTTGGAAATTGTTTTTTAATATGGAAAAAGCTGCTCGAAATTGGCTTTGTGATTTTTTGCTTGTTTTTAATATGAAAGCAAACGTTTTATCGTCAAGTTTGTTTAATTATTATAACACAGAGCAAAAGAGAGTTTGAGATACTTGTGGATTATATCGCATGTATACGTTTGGGTACACAAGATGAGATAAAATAGATGAGGCTGGAACAAAAGGGGCATGTAGACGAGGAATGTGATCTTTGTATTAGTAAAACAATAATAATGGATTTATAAGGGTTTTGTCGAGTAAAACATGGGCTATTGGTTTATAATTGATCCGTGGGAAAAATTTTTGTGGGAATTGTTCGCTGGAAAATCCATTTGATATACGGAAATACGTATATCAGGTGAAACACGAATAAATTGCAATTTTGCCGGGATATGTTTGTCGTACGTTGAGGGTGGAGGGTGCAATTTGGTTGGGAACTCTAGTCACTAGTTGTTGCAGGCGAACTTGAAAGATAACAACATAAGGATTCTCAAGCTCTCGGGCTTCGTGCAGGAATATCGATCAGGAAAAAGCGCACAGTCTCACATTCATCGCACATCCCCAGTCCATTCCACATCGTTCCCGTCAACTCGAGCGCTCCATAAAACAAAACTGTGGCAAATAAATTCAATGCAAAACGGAAAATTATTAAAAGAACATTTGCTACCACTTGTTTATGGGTTTGAATCGGTGAAAAAAGCTCCATCTTTTAATAGAAACCCATAGATAGCTTGCTATAATTGATTGAAATATTTCTTTTTCTTTTAAATATAGTAAATGGTGGAAACTTTAGAACTGTTTTTTTTATAAAAAAAATGGTTTTCCCAGCTTAACTATGTTTGTTCTAGTTAAGTTGGCAAATATTCAAGTTATTTGTACTGAATTATTTGCTTTTATAAGCTTTTAAAGCTTGCAACTTGTTTAAAATTGTTTGAACAATTGTACGGTTGGTTTTTTGTGCAACAAAAAAAATAACAGAAAAATACTATATGCATAATCGCATTGTTTGAAAAAAAAACGGTGCACAAAACGTCCTGCATTACAATTAGATTAAAATTTTTGGAATATTAAATAATAGTTATGACGTAATTTGACATAAAAAAGGAAAGGATCTAATCAATTATGCATTTGAAAACTGCTTTCTTATCCAATGAAGGGATTTTACCATATTTTTATTGTTTTTCATCAACGATAACCACATACTTAACTTCACACCCCTAACCCCTATAGTATCAAAACAATGGTATAATAAAAATAGTCGAATTCCAAATTACATATTATTTACAATCATAGTGCATTATTTGTAGGTAAACATATTTTGATGACAATTACCAGTTTTAAGAACGTATTTATGATGATATGACTCGTTTATTTTGAAAGTGGTGTAAGTCCATTTCAAGGATTGTCTAAATTTTTTTGTAAAATCAAACTAATGTTCACTAACTTTCATTTCACCAATTTTCACGAAGAAACTATTGTGGCAAAAATCCTAACTGAATAAACCAAAAAATCAAGTTGCATGGATATCGCAATTCAATTTTTACTCGTAGCCTACTTGGTTTACAATTGTAAACACAATTTGCTTTTAATATCAAAGTATATGACTCGTTTATTTTGAAAGTGGTGTTAGTCCATTTCAAGGACGGTCTATATGGTGATTCTTCTTCGTGTAACTAGAACAAAGTATTTTAATTATTTAACTGCTAAGTTATCAGAAATTACTGATTTTAACAAAAACGCCAATTATTCCCTCCTCCTTAGTATCTTCCATAATTCCTATGGTTAAAAATGATAGCACTATAGGGATTGATCTTGAAATGGACTTAGCTCACTTTCAAAATAAACGGTACATATTAGGGTAACTTTTTTTTGGTCCCATCGTGAAATTTTGTTGGAAATACCAAAAAAAAAAAATCGCTGAAAGTTTGAGCCCTTAATATTAATTTTAAGTCCTCAACCAAGACGTGTAAAGATTTCCCATTGAAAATACACGGAAACTCTGATTTTTTATTTTTAAATTTCTATATCTCAGCGGCATTTCATGGAATCACTTTTACCGAAGATGGTTTTTTCTCAGAATTAAACGCTCTACAAAAGTGCCCATTGCGACAAAGTCGTAACTCACACCGGTTAGGTAGTACGGGCCACTGAACCTGATTTTTCCATAAAATTCAAGGCTTAATATCTCGTTTAATATTGATCTTCGCGATTTGGTCAACAAGAACTTTTTTGTAGGAAATCAAATTCTCTACAAGTTTTTTATTTATAATTTTTCCATACCTCTTGTTATTTACGAGATAAATGCAAAAAAACGCGAATTTTATGGAAAAATTAGGTTCAGTGGCCCGTACTACCTCACCGGTGTGAGTAACGACTTGGTCGCAATGCGCACTTTTGTAGAGTGTTTAATTCTGAGAAAAAAACCATCTTCGATAAAAGTAATTCCATGAAATGCCGCTGAGATATAGAAATTTAAAAATAAAAAATCAGAGTTTCCGTGTATTTTCAATGGGAAATCTCTACACGTCTTGGTCGAGGATTTGAAATTAATGTTAAGGGCTCAAACTTTCAGGGATTTTTTTTTTTTGGTAATTCCAACAAAATTTCACGATGGGACCAAAAAAAAAATCACCCTAGTACATATATAGAAAGAGGACACAGGTGTTAATATAGGGTTTGGTAAAAATTAATATATATATGCATGTAGGTATCCGGAATTGATTTTAATTTTTTTAAACTATGTTCCACCAATTTGACCATTTTGTAACTTTAATGTATGATAGCTAACTAATTAACGTAAAAAATATATTTTTTGGTATGTGTCATTAAAGGGATTGATATGAAAAACCACCCCCAAAAAATATACTTCTCGTTTTTTACAGTTTCTAATATTGCAAAAAATTTCAAAAAAATATATTACATTTAATTAATTAAAAGTCATATATAGTTTCAACTACATAAAGATATCTTCAATATAGGGTTGTTATTCCCCTATTCCAATACTATAGAGGTTAAGGGGTGAGTTTAAGGGTATGGCTATCTTCAATTAAAAATAATAAAAACAAGGTAAAATGTCTTCATTAGACGCAAGTGTAGTTTTCAAATGCTAAATCGGCTAGATCCTTTAGCACTCTAAATTTGGTAAAGGGTCAAATATTATTCATAAAAAAAAATTTTTTCGGTATTTAGTTAGAAAGTGTAGACTATTGTTGATACAAAAGCCGACATTTGGACTTTTATTTTCGTCAGGATTGAGAATTTAAAGGATTCGAAAAATAATATCTTCTAGCAACTATGAGCCAATTTACTGGCTGTAAAAGTGGCTTGATGAAGGACCTCCAAGGATTCCTTTCCTTCCTGGATCTGAGTACCAAATCTATTAATTTATCTGAAATACTCTTTTTGAGTCTTTTATGACCTTCTTTATTCTTAAGAGGATGAACTATTGGACTGGTATGGTTTCTTATTTTCTCCTAGTGAGCCATCTTTGGTCCAATCATTGTCTCAATGGTCCTCATTTTTAAGTCCTGGTGATGGATTGCAATTGTTACATATCATGGTGCATCTGCAATTGCACGTGGAATTTTATATTGAACTTTCTGAAACTTTGTATAAAAGCAATAGGTTTTATATGGACAATGTTTACCCTCTACCAATGAGCCAATACAATCGTATGAATTTTTGCAAGGGCTTTCTGAAGCTTTGTATAAAAGGAATAATTTTTCTATGGACAATTTTGACCTTCTACTAATGAATTAATACAATCGTTGGAATTTTTGCATGGTTAGAGATATTTCCTCCCTCCGTAATGTAGATTCTCCAGGCTTACTTTTCATCACGACGAAGTCCTAGACAATTCAAGAACTTTAATTCTACAATAGCCATGATTTTTAAATAAATTATTAGACAGTTACCCCTTCAAAGGGTGAAATTAAGAGCTGACTTTGTTTTCTTCAATTCAATCCTCCTATTTGGTCAAATTTATTATGATGTATCATAATTTATATGGTAATCCAAGATGTCTCTTTTAAAAATGAAACAATGCAATTTTAAAATAGAAAGCAATATTTGAGCCGCTTATTTGTGGCTGCAATACGGGAGGTCAATACTGCAATTCTGAAATTCTTACTACTAGTCGCTATAACTGTGTTATAATATGGCATATTTTATGGTTTTTGTTGAGTCGTTTTTGGTGAACAAAAAATGGACAGAATTATCTTCAAAATAATCAAAAACTTTCATTATCAGTAGAAAATATAAAAATTTGTGTTTAATAAATAATGAAAAGTAGTTCCCATGAAAAATTGTTCCTCGTTTGAATCGCCATTATTGAAGTGCATTGTTGCATACTTTACAAAAATTTAAATAAGAGTAATCTTCTCTGTCCAAAAATTTATTCTTAAGTCAGCCTTATTCAAAAGTACTTTTAGTATTTACATAGTTAATTGTTGTCTACGTCTATAGTAAATTAAATCATAACTCTTTAGTATAACTATTTGAAAATTCCAATGAGGTTTTTGTCCCATACCTTACTGAAATATCTAAGACGTGATTATATATTTCTTTGCCTTTATTATTATATTTTTATGGAGGGACAATTTTTTTCAGACGTCCTTTTTGATAAGGGTTCTAGTTAAATTTGATGTATTACACTTATTTTGATATTTTCCGAGCTTTGAACAAGGATAATTGATTTTTCTCCGGGATAGGTTCAACCTTGGAAATTTACGTCCACTATCTATGTTTTCAATTTCTTTTTACACTTTGGTCACTATTTAAAAATATTTTTTAGTCCAATTTATGTAATACACTATAAACATAAAGTAAAGTTATTGATTTGATATAAATATTGTTAAAAGATAATCCATAACGATTTAATTATAACTAAGCAAATTTTTCAGTCCTTAAAAATTTATTTTTGCTGAGAATATATATTTTTATTCAAATTATCCCTTGAATTTTTTCTTAAGCTATGATTAATTCCTTCTCTCTTTATTTTCAGGTTAGTGCATTGAAGCTTTTTTCGTCGCACGGATTTTCAGCAGTAATTTTTTCGAAACATTCAAGGTATTTCTAACCAAATTTATAATTAAAATAAATAATTTATCCGAAGAAGAAAAAATATTCTTTGGTACTTATTTGCTGGTAAAATAACTATTAAACCCACCAAAACCTAAAAATATTTGACCCTTTCTCGCCTAAATTCGGTAGAGTTATTCTTTCGTTATAAACCATTTCGATAAAAATGGTATGTCTGCAAATGATAAGGGAAAAAAATATTTAATTTATAAATATTTAATATTTATATTATCTTTCTTAAACGTACTGATTTGTACTATTTGACTATCTTTTTCAAGATTGCATTGAAAAAAAAAACATTTTTCTACAATTCCACTTTGATCTCTCATTCTGTAGTATGTATATTATTTTTATTTTTAAAAATTTGAAAATCCCACTTTAAATTTTATTGTCCTTCGGTTGAAAACTGTTTTATCGACTCTCATTTACATATTTGTATTCGTTCGTTAACTTTTATTTATTGTTCTGAATCAGCGTTTATTTAATGATATTTCACATTGTGGAAAATTCTTTGTTTATTTTTCAATCATTTAGAGTAAAAATTATGCAGTTTTTCTTGAGAGTTTTCTTTTCAAATGTCAATAAAAAGTACTTAGACAAAATAGATTTTTCTGTTAACGAGAAAATATGTTTGTATTTACTTAACTAATGGAATGAAATAATTTAATTAGTCTGACACACCCTATAATTCAAACAAATAAATTAATTTTTTGAAAAATGAAATAACAATTCAGAACTGTTCCATTCATTTGTATGCAGAGTATTATTTTTGTATTAAAATTAGAGACGGCTATGAAATAAATCATGGCTTTCTTATTGAAATAAAGGTATGAAAATCAAGCTATCGTCATAGTGAAAACATGGTTACCAACATTAGAAATAAATTTATCATCTTAGTTCTAATGATCATGAAATTTCAAAACTTAACACAGTTTTTCTTTAAGTATAGGAATTAAGCTTCAAAATAAAAGCCCAAAGCTGTATTATTATAAAATTCATAGGAAAATATTAATAATAAAATTATGGAAAAGTCTGTCAAAAACAATTATCTTTTTTCAAATATTCAAAGCACGACTTGGCAACAGTTTGACGAGACAAAAGAATTTAAATTGATTAGCTTTTAAAATTTGATTAAAGCTCCACGCATTGTTGTCTCGACCTTAACGCTTTAAGTTGGGCGTAAAATGATCGATCCATTCTGTCAACTCCTAATTAATTTCATTAGCTCCATGCTGACATTAATTACGCAACAAAAACTCAATATTTTTCTCCATTTTTCTATCAGCATAAATAATTTCCCCAGGCAAAAGTTTCAAGTAACAGATGATAAAATTCAGATCTCAGCCTTTATTTTTTTAAATAAGAAGACAAGGTTGTTTAAGATCGGTATTTTTTTTTTATTGAATTTAAATTGAAAATATTTTATTTTTGTGAATCAAGAAGCCTGATGAAGTTGCAATACGTAACGAAACGTAGCTAATTGAATAGTAAAAATATTAAATAAAAAAACCGATCTTTAACAAACTGAATTGTCTTCTTATTTAAAAAAAGTTTCAAGTAACATTTCTAATGAAAAATTAGATATTTTGGATTTTTGCATATATGATTCCATCGACAGAGGGTTACGATAAATGGGTTACGATGTATACCAGCCATTGTTATCCATATAATTAATTGAGCCAAGCATTATGTTGAAGCATATTGGAAAATATGTTTTAATTAAAACGAGTGAATCGTTAATTTATCCGGAAAATATATTTGAGAGTCGGTAAGATTAATGAAAGGAAATTTTCCAATTTTCAAATAAAAAAAATTCCACATCGTTCACCTTGAATTCCGCAAATTTTTCACACTCATCGATTTCATATTAAATTTTAATTGAATTTCCTAATTATTTTTTTTTTTTTTGTAAATTCAAAGATCATCTCTCATTCTCCATGCACCAAATGATGCTTTGATTTGGTTAATGAGATTTTCCAATTTGGGTACGCAACGTTTAATATCTATTTATCCGATTTTTTTTTCAATTAAAAAGAGCTTTTTTCTCTCTTTTGTTTTAAACGAAACAATAGACGTCCCAAACAAGAGGGTGGTACGCTTGTCGAGCTTTTGAGCTTTTGTGTGCGACCGCTTTAGAACGTATAATAGATTTGTGAAATTACATATAACATATATATCTATTTAGATAATGAAAATATCGTTTTGTTACAGTGAAAGCTTGTTATGCTTATTTGTGAAAAAGCTTACATCATTTTTAAAGTTTATTCAAATAAAATCAAAGTTAATCCCCTTCATCAATTTTTCAGAAGAAAAATTCCAAAACTTTGAAAATTTTACAGAAGTAATTGATTTGAATAAGAAATTTTAAATGGTTAATTTTTTTCTTCAGCAGTACTTTTGTATTGAATTTTATAAATAAATTTTAGAATAATTTATCATAAATAAATAGTAAGATGATAAAATTCAGATCTCAGCTTTTATTAATTAAGAGGACAATTCAGGTTGTTTAAGATCGGTTTTTTTTATTTAATACTTTTTAATATTCAAATTAGCTACGTTTCGTTACGTATCATAACTTCATCAGTAAATAAATAGCACTTAAATAAGTAGGCCGTAAAATAGCATGCGGGTAAGTTGGGTTGCCTATCTATTAAAGTGTATATTACCAAGTGTAGGCAACTATCAATGCATATTTCAACTAATTAGAAAACGGATTACATATGTGGAATCATTGACCAAAGAAAATATAATGTTTTGAGAAATATTTTTGTTATTTTAGAGCTTTAAGTTTTAACTGCTTAAGGTACCGTCCAAGTATGTTAAAAGCCTCTTTAAGATAAAATTAAAAATTTTTAGATGAGAAATTTTGTAATAGTTGACAATATGGTACCAAATGAGAAATTTATGGTCCCTTGATTCTCTCCGCTCTTTCTTCCTTAGTCCTTTCAATTGTATGATTTTTTTTTGAAAAAAATAAATTTCAATTTTTGCGATAATTGGTCGAAAATTTCTTTAAGTTAGAGAAATTATCAACAAATTCTGTAAGTTAATTTTGATGTAAGTAATATTTTATTAGCTTATATTTGAATTTTTTGCCCCAATTCCTATGATGATGCGATCCTCAAACAGTGGGAAGTCCAAGTAATTTTCAGGAAAAATCATTCATTTTTCATCTTAAATCTCGGTACTTTGTTATTATAACGTCTGTAAAAAAATATTCAATTAATTGTTATTATGTATCCGAGAAAGAGAGGGAAAGTTGATGAGACCTTATGACTTTAAAAGTTATATATGAAAATTGGGTCGCCAATAAAGAAAGTTTGAGAAGTACTGATTTAATGTATGGCTTCCAATATTGCGCAAAAATGTTATTTTTATTGCACTTGATATTTCAGGCTGAAAATAACCACAATTTTCGTCAGTGGCAGGGGGAGGTATTGATCCAAATTTTTTTTTTCTATTTCCACATTTTCCTTTGCCTTAATTTTATTTAAGGGAAAGGTAGAGGCTAGAAAACAACCACCTGTTTTTTTCCATGTAATTATTATAAATGGTATTTACATTGATGAAATAATTTACACAGTTCTGAAGTTCTTTTATTTTATGAATCTCATTGTTGAAAATAAAATACAATGACTTAATTTTAACTTGAAACAAGAATCCCAATTGTAAAAGCTTGAAACTTCTTTGCAATATAATAATTACATTCAAGGGCATTGTTGCAACAATACTGCAAACATTGAAGTAAATTTTCTTTGGTACATTTTAACAATGAAGTCCCAGAATCTTTAAAAGATTAAGCGATAAGTGTTTGTAAAAAAAGTTAAATTATTTTTCTAGTTAAATTAAAAAAATAAATACATTGTTGCCTGCAATATGGCAGATCAATGATTTAATTTTAACTTGAAACAAGAATGCCAATTTTTAATGCTTGAAACTTCTTTGCAATGTAATAAAAATATTCAAAGGCATTGTTGCAACAATACTTCAAACATTGAAGTAAATCTTCTTTGGTACCTTTTAACAATGAAATCTCAATAACTTTAAAAGCTTAAGCAAAAGGTGTTTATATAAAAAAGTTAAATTATTTTTCAAGTTAAGTTTGAAAATTAAGTTTTGATTGAATCAAATAATTGTTGATAGAAAAATTTCAGAGAAAATCATTACAAAATGATCAAAAAAGTTGTTGATTACTTTGCTTTTTTTGTAGACAAGCCAAGTAAAAGCTCTACTCTAATCTGATAAGAGCTTTTTCCATCAGTAGAGTCAATAAGGTATTACACCTGCCAAAATGGTTATAGTTAATCGATTTGACGTCTTTAGTGACCCATTTTTCTACATTAAGCTTGCTAAAAAGCGAAAAAACTTGTCAAGCTTAAAAGTCTTTATTGAAATTAAATTTTTTTTAAGAAAGAAATTTTTGCGATTTTTACAAATCGAAACATTAATTTCAATTGATAAAAGTCGTAAATTTTCAACAATCAGTTGATAAATTTATCGTTAAATCTCAAGACCAAAACAAAAATATATTAAACTTTAATTAGAACCACTCGAAACGATGTTTATTTGAAATTCACGAAAGATATAACCGAAACTGATGGGTGGCTTTATGTTTTGGTATTTCTCAAGATAATTTCCTCGTGCCTCGTAATACGTAAGCCTTAAATTTTCCTAAGGGTTAGTGTAAGACGTAGATAAGGCCGCAAAGGTTAAAGATTTATGACAAGTGTTACGCGGGAGCTATTTTCTTTTTCACCCACCCGCATTGTGTGTCGGGGAGATTTCTGGCAGTGCTACGATACGACAAAAGAATCCAGCCAGGTTACATTAAATTTATATTACGTATGACGAAACGACACAAAAAATAACACTGCTGGATAAAAAAAATGACTTGACTCTGGAAATCTGGAAATGACTTGAGATTATGCAGGATTTTATTGATAAACTTTTTCCACTAATTTTGCAAGCAAAAATGTTCCAGACGGTTTTTAATAATTCCAAAATTAAATCTTTTAACTGATGTAAAACATTATTATATTATGTTCGAGAAAACCTCATAAAACGGCATTATTCAAGGGAATATTGAATCCAATGTTTACATTGTCACAATCAATTCCTTTCTCAAAGAACTTCTGAAAGCATGTAAATTACACTGATTCAAAAGAAATGATGATTTTTTTTTCTTATTTATATCGAAAATATTGTTGAAAATGACAAAAAGGAAATGCTGTGCAAGTTTAAGCTCTTAATATTAATATTAAGAGGTGCCGTATCGCAAATTTCGATTTTCCATTTAAATAACATGGGAACAATATTCTCTTGCACTTTGGAATTTTATAGCTCACGTTGGTGACAATATTTCGGAATGATCTAGGTATATTCTTGTAGAAAATTGAACGATCTACAACAAAGGTCTCGAACAAGTTTTTGATATATTTATTCCTTCAAAAGTTATTCGAGGCCAAAGTTACACTAAAGAGGAATTTTAATATTTTTTCAATTTTTTGACGCAACCATCATTTTGATGAGAAAATTTTATAGAACATTTTTTGTAGAGTGATTTTTTTCCTATAACTTATCTTTAAAAAAGTTTTTGATTTTTTTTACAGATTCTAAGTAATATAAAAAAAAATATGTTAAAAATATAATAATTCAGGGAATATTAATTTAAAACAATAAAATTACGAATATTTTCATTTTAATGCAAATTACTTAGGACCTGTGAAAAATATCAAAAACTTTTATAGAGATAAGTTATAGCAAGACAAGTGCTCTACAACAAATGTCCTTAAAAATTATTTCATAAAATTAAGGTTGCGTCCAAAAAATGAAAAAATATTCCTGTGAAAGTTTAAGCTCTTAATATTAATATTACGAGGTGCCGAATCGGAAATTTCGATTTTCCATTTAAATAACATGGGAACAATATTCTCTTGCACTTTGGAATTTTATAGCTCACGTTGGTGACAATATTTCGGAATGACCAAGGTATATTCTTGTAGAAAATTGAACGATTTACAAAAAGGGTCTTGTACAAGTTTTTTATGTATTTATTCCTTCAAAAGTTATTCAAGATCAAAGTTGAACTAAAAAACTAAAGAGAAATTTTAATATTTTTTCATTTTTTTGACGCAACCATCAATTTTATGAGAAAAGTTTATAGGACATTTTTTGTAGAGTGATTTTTTTCCTATAGCTTTTCTCTATAAAATTTTTGATATTTTTCACAGGTCCTAAGTTATTTAATTAATATTTCGGAATGACCAAGGTATATTCTTGTAGAAAATTGAACGATCTACAAAAAAGGTATCGTACAAGTTTTTGATATATTTATTCTTTCAAAAGTAATTCAAAGTCAAAGTTGAATTAAAGAGAAATTTTAATATTTTTTCAATTTTTTGACGCAACAATCAATTTTATGAGAAAATTTTATAGGGCATTTTTTGTAGAGCACTTTTTCTTCTATAACTTATCTCCATAAAAGTTTTTGATATTTTTCACAGGTGCTAAGTTATTTGAATTAAAGTGAAAACTCCCTGAATTATTATATTTTTAACATAGAAATTATTTTTTTTATTTTAATTTAATAACTTATAGGAAAAAAAGTGCTCTACAAAAAATGTCCTATAAACTTTTCTCGTAAAATTGATGGTTGCGTCAAAAAATTTAAAAAAATATTAAAACTTCTCTTTAGTTTCACTTTGATCTCGAATAACTTTTGAAGGAATAAATATATCGAAAACTTGTACGAAACCTTTTTTGTAGATCGTTCAATTTTCTACAAGAATATACCTTGATCATTCCGAAATATTGTCACCAACGTGAGCTATAAAATTCCAAAGTTCCAGAGAATATTGTTCCCATGTTATTTAAATGAAAAATCGAATAATTTCGAATAATATTAAGACCTTAAACTTTCACAGGATTTTTTTTTGTCATTCCCAACAATATTTTCGATATAATTAAGAAAAAAAAATCTTAATTTTTTTTTGAATCAGTCTTATGTAAATAAAAGAAGCAAGAAATTGTATTGCTTTACTGTTTGAAATTTTCAGTTCAAATGTGATAAGATTAAATTCTTACAAAGAATATCATATGTTTTTAATTAAAAATAAATATTATTTTTCATGGAAATTTGAACTTTTTAAGTTTATTTCCTCTCATGAAAAGCTTTGATGTTTTCGATTTTCTATGAAAAGCTTATTTTTCCAGCTATAAAATATTTGAATATTTATTGCAAAACGAACAAAAAAAAAACTGTATAAAATTTCATTTGCATATTAAAAGATTATGCAAATTGGAAACGTTAATGAAACTTTTATGGGAGATATTGGATATATTATTTTCCAGTTTGCATCACTGAAATAACGAAAACGTAAAGCTCATAGCGATTTTCTCGATGTTGGTAATATTGAAAAACTATCGAGTGGAAAATTGTTAGAAGCTCGAAATGTTAGAATAGTGAATTCACTGTTCACATTCCTCCCATTCTCGAGAAAGGATAACGTTTATATAAATAATGAAAAACGTCTATTACAATATGACTCGTTCAAGTCGTAAAAACCGTAAACTCAATAAAACCAACCAAAGCAAATACGGCCACAAACATTCTCTTCTCAATTCAATGAAAATTTTTCAAACAAAATAATACGGTTTTTTTTTCGAAATTTTCCATTTTCCTTTTTGTATATGTTTATATAATTTTTTCCCAAACAAAAAAAAAACGTCAAAAGCTCCGTGAAAAAGTTTCGGGGAAAAAGCCGCCGGGGACTTCTAAAAATAAAATTTTCGTGAAAAACTTCCGACCGATTCGATTTTCATTAAAATTAATTATTTCAAAGCTTCACCCCATTAATAATAAACTCGTCAATAAACAAAAAAAAAAAAAAAACAGGCAAAACATTCCATTTTTAAAATTTCTTTTCTCCTCGTTTCACATGGAGGGGGTGGGCAGCGAGGCGTACAACCAAAAGATCTGATTTGTAAACTCGAGTTGTTCCCGTTTTGTATACGTAACAAACTTCACCCTTCAAAATTTCCGCAACATTTATAAAATTCATATATTCTATAAAAGAAAAATATTTTTTAAACACTAATCCGCTTTGTCTACTTCAATAATGCCAAAAAAAAATACATTTACCTCATAAAATTTAAATTTTTTCCTCATTGTACCAAAGCTTTTGAAAAGCTCGACATCATGAATTCAACGCATTAGATTAATGCTGGCATTAACCTTGAATGAACTTGAGTCATTATTAGCGAACTGTGTAAAGTGGACGATTTATCTTCAAGTTTGATTTATTGGAACAATCTTTGTTTGAGTAATTCGAGAATGAAAGATAAATTGATTTTCGATCGTGGAAATCGACGTTGAGGCCGTTTACCCATCGCATCATCGTACGTACGATTTTTGTTGATACGATTAATCAATAACGCAAACGAAACAGAAAATGAAATGATATTTCATCTAAAAATAAATATTTGGCTACTCTGTGTGTGTATACCTGAGATGTTGGCTTGGGAAATTAAATTATTTTCAATGGGAAAAATACGGAGAACGGAAGTCTTTTGAAATGATGAATTGCTTCCCTGTATTTCTTATCAAAATATAATCGAAAATCTCCAGCACTTGGTTCTGGGTTATATGTTTTTCTTCTCCAAAAATTTATACTTTATCGTTACTATTGCAACTATATCTTCTTTACTTCTTATTAAATATTTTTTTTGGGTTAAGAATTTTGATTTTTATTTGATTAAAACGCTAAATAAATTGCTAGGAGCTTAAATATTTCATATTTTTATGAGAAGTTGAGAAATTTATGGTACTTTAAGTAAAAATGTTGTGTAATCGCTTATTTTATGTGAAAAAAGATTATTTCCTCTTTATTTTTAAGCAATACTTTTGCATTATATTTTAAAATTTCGTATTTTCAGTAAAAATTAGAAGTTTTCACGCAATACTTTTGCAAATATTTTAGCGATTTGATTGCTAAAAATAATCATTTCAAAATTTCTTCAAAAATTTAACATTGTGAACGATTCATTGACCTGAAAATCCACACAATTATTAAATGGTATAATGTATATAATATATCTATAATATAAAAATGAATCGCAAAATGTGTTGGTAAGCGCATAACTCAACAACGCCAGGACCGATTTTGATGAAATTTTTTGTGTGTATTCGAGGGGGTTTGAGGATGGTTTAAATTCACAATTCGATTTGTTTTAACTATGTTTTAACAATGAATTTATTTATTTATAAATTTTACGCCTACTTGCTTTTTATGTCTAATATTATTTGTAATAATCGATTCCTGGGATTTATTTGGAAAAAGCTTAGCAACGTATGAATTTGACGTTTTTATTTATATAATTTGTGTTAAAATAATTATTTAATTCATATTTTTGAAGAGTGTTGCAAGCAAAAAGATTGTAGGTCCACGTCATTTTGGCATTTCATTATGAATCACAACGCAGTACGTGGAATTTTTGTAATTTTGAGCAAAGTTTGGGAACACCATTAACTTAGTAAAGTGGCAAAAATTGGTAGGGAAAATAATGTACCCCGATGATGTGTCAACGGAAATTTTCCCATTACCAATATCGATAAATTGTTTGGAAAACACTTTTCCAGATTATTCGTTCTGCATTTCGAATTGCAGAAGTGGACTACTTCAGACATTAAAGATCAATTTCTGTTAAAAAATAAATGCTTCTGTTCAAATTATCAAATTTATGGAACCATATGAAGAAACTTCACCTGGAAAAAAACATAAACAAAAAAACATAACTGAACGATTGATCTGCAGAAGATTTATCCTAGAAATGAATGAATGTCGGTAATAGCCGTGTTATTGGTTTGAATTTTTATTCCAATTAAACTGATTTAAACGTTATCCTGCTATTATATAAAAAAGCTAGGAATAAAGTAAAATTTTTGAATGGGACAAAATTCGAAGGAAATTAAGTCAATATGCTTAAGTCGTCGACAAGAACACTGCCATTACCGAGATTCAAAAATTGTTTGGAAAATTCTTCAGTAGATGGATCATTCTGCAACGCAACTCATATTGCCAGCTGAATTTTTTTACATTGTGTCACAAATTTTATGATTTTAAGCAGGACTATATTTTATTGGTAGAATCTAAACTTGGAATGATTGGCAATGTTGGGGAGAAATCGCCAATCAGTAAAATCATTGCGCCTTCAAAACAAAGTCAGGCATTGCGTCGAACTTCCAATGGTTTCAATGGTTATATGCGTTTCTTAAATAAAAATTACCGACAATATTAAATTGACATATAAGTGTGGGTGACGTGAACTGCCAATTGCGTAAAATGCCAAGCCTATTTTATTTAAAAACTCATTTTATTCATTTTTTTCCGTGAATTGTTAAGATATATTAATAGTTATTCTGCTATTCGGAAGGAAGACGAATCTAACAAATCATATATCATCATAATCGGTCCCGTAATTTTTCAAGCTCTAATTGGTCTACTACCCCTACTTTGTTTTTTATGCTGAAGATATCTGATTTGACAAACTTTGTATGTCAATGTAATGGCAAGATGCTTCAATGGAGAGAATCAATCCGAGGGCAACGCATGAACCCAAATACTTAGCTTCAATAAAGCAAATCGTCAGCCTAAATTTTCAATCTGCTAAGTTCACTTTTATTTTTTTTTTTGTTTTTTTGTTCCAATAGGAAGGAATAAAAAATTCTATCAAATGACAAACTGATAAATCTATTTAAATATAAAAATTTCTTAATATGCAAAATGAATCGGAAATCTGCTTTATGTAGTAATTTGTGTAGGTTATATTTACTTTTTTTCCTTTCCCTGAAAATACTGTTAAAAAGAATTTAGCAGCTTAACACTGTAGGCCGACGAAATGTGTTGGTTGTCTTGCAATTGAAATAATTGATTTCTTTTTATATAATTTTTATTTTATTTTTATATATTTATTATTCTAATGAAGGATTGAACTTAATTTTGTTCATTTTATTATTGATAATTTAAACTAAGTGTAGCTAAAATATTCATTTATAAAACACTACGTTCATTGCATGTTAGATAGTACGAAGTTTGCTGGGTCAGCTAGTATATATATATATATATATATATTCGTTTTACATTGTATTTTACAATATAAATGCATATTTGTGTCGATGAAATTAGAAATTTTTTTTTCTTATACGATGCAGATATATATTAAGAAAGGGTTTTGGATAATTCCTCCCCTAAAAATGTGAAAAATGGTGGCAAAGTTTGTTACGGCATAACGTCTAATAAACAATCGAAATTTCAAATTTAATTATCAAGGTATGTTAACAAACTTTGCCACCATTTTTCACATTTTTAGGGGAGGAATTATCCTCAACAAGTTCAACAAGTCAGCTAGTTTCAAATAAATTTGCTAGATTACCGGGGGTTCACTGTAATGTCAATTTCAGAAGTGCATAATATTTAATGTTTTCTCAATCTGCAATCTGCAATTTTCTTTCCGACATTAGTGCAACTTTCTAACTGTCGTAACAAATAAATTTTATGGCCAATCAATCGTTCCGACTTTTATTTTAATGATTAATTGCAGAGACAAATGGAAAAAGAAATAACGTTACGTTTTAGTGGCGAAATTTTCACGTTTTTCACGTGTTTTATATGAACGAATAAAAACTAATTGCTTTATCTTGAGATATCATCAATTTCAATTCGCCCCGTATATATGTAATATGTTCTGCTTTTTTTGTTTCTTCCCCACTGTCCATATAGTAGTAAATTGTCTTCAATGATAACATCGCATTTAGCATTTTATGTGCAAAATATTTCGATTTGTTTTATTATATTTTATGGGTGGAATCGTAAAGTGAATACATACATAAAACGATATAGTATTCGATTTGATAAAATATTATATTAACAATGTCAGTGCAGCATTAAAATAAGAGGGACTGAAAGATGGAGAGAGATAGAGAAAAGAAAACTAAAGATTCTTTCTGGTCTGAGCATATTTTTCTCGATGTAACATGTACGACGACTCTCGTAAAGCTGCAAATGTTTTTATCAGAAAGCTTTATCTTTTGAAATATTTTTCTCGACGTTTGAATTTTCGTGTGTGTGTCATATATGGCTTCGAGACACTGGCTTTTTAGTTATGTGTATCATGTCCGGATAATAAAGTGTTTATATGCGTATTTGCCAGGGTTTCGATAAAGATTTAAAGGGTTTAAGTAAGGGCTGTATTATTTGAAGATGTTCCAATGCCTGCATACATATACACACACACAAAAAGTCGATAGTCAAAACAAATCTCGTCAAAAAGAAACGGGGAATGCGTATGTGTATATATGTACATGACGTATGTATATATTATTTTTCAATTTGAGAAAATTGCATTGAAGCTATAAATACTTTCGGTGTGTTTTTATGGATTTTGCAAATGATTTATTTAGATGGATGTATGTGAACTATTTTGGCTTTGCTCCAAATGAAAAGCATTTAGCGAAAAAGTCAAATGGAGGCCTGCTTGTAAATTATATGGTAATAAACTTTTCATTTTAGTTTCAATTATTTTACAATACAGAGTGATTGATTGAAATTATTTTTCAATTAACTGTTAAAATGAATCGCCAAAAGATCAATTTCTTGAGCTTAAACTACATTTTGTATAAATAACAAATTTTTAAACTTAATTTTCTTTGATAAATTAATTTAAAGCATTTCATTTTAAAATATTAAGTTTCTTTTTAAATTTCGCGCTTCTTTTTTTAAATTGGCATATTTTTTGAAAATATTATATCCTTTTCTATCGTTTTCATTTGAAGATTTGTGATCTTTGTCGCTACCATCTTTTAAAAATATCGATTACTTAGCCATCTGGTCAGATCAAATGTAACTATTTTACAGTATTATAGATTATAAGTTTGGTTAGGTTATAAAGATAGAGAAGTAACCAAAAGAATCTAAGGAAAAGCTTTGTTTTTTATAAGCTTAGTATTACAAAAAGGTCATCAATTTCTTGAGCGTAAACTGCATTTTACATTCATTATAAATTTTTTAACAATTTCTTTGATAAAAATAATAAAACACTCAGTTATGGCATTTCATTTTAAAATATTAAGTTTCTTTTTAAATTTCGCGCTTCTTTTTTTTTTAGTTGGCATATTTTTGGAAGTCATCGTATCCTTTTCTATCGTTTTTATTTGAAGATTTGTGATCTTTGTTGCTACCATATTTAAAAAATGTCTTTTACTTAGCCATCTGGTCAGATCTAATGTAACTATTTTACAGTATTATCTATTCTAATATATAAAATTCTTACATCTGTCTGTACATTTCGATTTTAAACCCAATTTTAGGATAAATATTTGTTTCAAGAGGCCCTTATTCCAAATTTAACATTTTTAAAATTTTTGTCTGTCTGTCTGTCTGTGTGTCCCGATTTAACTAAAGAACGGAACAACCGAATTTAATGAAATTTGTTATTAAAATACAACACAATTTCCCACATACTATAGGCTACTTATCATTCCAAAAAACAAATAGAGAAAGGTATTCCTTAGGGATGAAAACATAAATTTTTACACTAGACAGGTGAGTTATATATCATTGGAAAGGTAATTTAAAGTTAGAAAATAATCTGTAAAAGTATTTTTAGTTGAACTGATAAAAAGCACAGTAAATTCAATTTAAATGTAAAAAAATTGCCTCTTTGAAATATAAACCTTTATATATATAAAACACATAGTTGATGTTAATAGCGTAATGGTTTACGTATCTGAGGTGTTGATTCTCCTAATTATAAAGACGTGGATTCGAATCCTACAGTAAACTTTTTTTTTTTATCATACAAAATTTTTTCCCAAACTCACGTATAACACAAAAATTTTGTCGACTAGAGATGTTGGCGAATTTTGCTGTAAAAGATTGGAATATAAAATCATATAACGTTGTAATTTTCACGTACAAATTCCTTACATAATATGCTTATTAACGACGATGTCCTCATCTTTTCGTAATCTTTATCAAGTTCCCTGATCCAATAAAATTCCCTAAATTTCCAGATTTCCCTTGTTATTCGATAACCTGATTTATTTAGAAAGTAATTTTTTTTATTCAATATCTATTTTTTGAACGAAATATTATTTGCAAGTAAAACTGGAATCGAGTTTGTCATCCTCAAGCTCATTGGAGCAAGGTCGTAAGGAAAGTAGTCCATTTGTATGGGAATAGTTAATGCTCATTGTAAACTGAATATGTTAGTGAGAATAAATATAAAAAAATGCTTGTTAATAATTAGAAATTCATCAATGATGACAAAGCTTCATTGCTTACCTCTGATAAACAAATTTTGGAAAATATGTTAATTTAAACTGATCTTTTTACAAAGAATTTAATTTGAACATCAAGGCTCAGATTGAAATAATGGAACTTGAAGAATTCAGCATTAAGGAAATATTATATATTGAGAAATGAGAAAGTGTACCATTTATCAAACGTATAGAAATTCAAATATATATTAATAGATGTAACTAATTTTTAATAGCAATTCTATCCTCTAATCACCTTACAAAAATAATCAACTCTAAACTACAATATAACGAATGATTTTACTTCTAATATATGTGAAATATTGGCAAAATGAGCAGCAAAACTTAATTAAAAATTACAAAAGACTACAGCAGAAATTAATAAAATGTGACAAATTTATGAAGTTAGCAAAAGAGGAATTTATTCTTTTGCATGGAAAGCTTAACATTTTTCAAAGGCCAATGAAAATAGGGAAGCGAAGCTTGAATGAATTGACGAGAAGCGGATATAGCACAGCCTTTTAGTACTGCTGAAATTGAAATGATGGAAATGGCTGTCGCATGAATGTATATATATATTTATACCTTATATATAGAGATAATGGAATATGAATTATCGATCAGCGATGAACTGTCCCCTGATCTGTATGCATGCATATATTCAATGCGAACAATAATTATAATAATGATAATCATCCCCTAATTCACTCGGAGTGACAAAATTTTATGCACATAATTGAATCATTAATCATTTAAATAATCATTCAAAAACGACGCCATCGCCCGTCCAAATGGCAACGTCAATGAATTAATTATACTTTAATTAATATCAAACGAAGCACATAAAACGAAAAATTCACATTTTAAACCCTCTTGCAAATTCAATTATTCTAGTATGTGTTGGGAATTTATTTCTTTTGTGTGTTTGGTCAATAAAATGCAGTTTTTCATGAATTTTTTATGGATGTTTGGGTGCAATTATTTCCCTGTTATAGTCGCTTAAAATTAAGATTGTTTTCCTTTGCTATTCCCTTCGTTATTTCCCCTCGTATATTTACTAGAGTGGCCCAAAAATTTTTTTTCTTTTCAAGTACTATGCTCTCAAAAGCTTCTCTTAGGTATTAAAAAAAAATCTGTCGAAAGCGCAGCTTGATATCTCAATTCTTCATGAAGCTCAATAAATTTATATTTGCCCATTTAAGTGACATGTAAAAAAAAAATTTTTACGTTTTTATCCGGTAAAACTAAGAACAACTTTTTTTATTTAATTTGGATCAATTACTCTTGTAGGAAATTGATTTTTCTTCAAAAACGTACTCGAGTAGTTTTTTCGTAATTCTAATGGGGAAAAAATTATTAAGCTTTAAATACTCTCAATAAAAGAAAATTTATTGAGATGATTTTAGAATTTATACAAAATATATTATAAATAGTCTAGAGTTTGACAAATTTTGAAATAAATACATGCAATCACCAAAAAAGTTTTCAAAGTTGAGAATTATTGACAATTTTTTCAAATCTATGAAAATTTATTAAATTATCTTGTAATATTGTCCATTCCTTCAAAAAATTTCTTTTA
Source organism: Sisyra terminalis (assembly GCA_958496175.1). Taxonomy (NCBI): domain Eukaryota; kingdom Metazoa; phylum Arthropoda; class Insecta; order Neuroptera; family Sisyridae; genus Sisyra; species Sisyra terminalis. The sequence goes on from OY292277.1 coordinate 53,122,620, forward strand.
AACTATCTTCTTTCAAATTTGCTCAGTAGCGAGTTTTGAAGCTTGAAAACTTTCTACCCGTTAGAATTACGAAAAAACTACCTCAATACTTTTTTGTAGAAAATTGTTTTTAATACAAGAACAGTTGATGAAAAATTCAAAAAAAATTTTTTTTCGCAGTTTTACCAAATAAAAACGTAAAAAAAAATTTTTTACGTGTTATTTAAATGGTAAAATAGACATTCATTGAGCTTCGTGGAGAATCAAGATATCAATCTGCGCTTTGGGAGAATTTTTTATGCCTTAGAATAGCGTTTAGGATGATAGGCAAAAAACTTCTTTTTTTTTTGGACCACTCTAATATTTACGTATATCTTCTTTATTTTTAGTCAGATTTTTTTTTTTTTTTTTTTAGAAAAATAGTCAAATTCTATAAATTTATCACCTAAACAAATCTGTGTAAAATTAGCGACAATCTCAATGTATCAATAGAATATTTTTATTCTTCCAAAGTATTGGGATAGCGACGATTGTAGTGCAAGTGATTAAAAATTACGATTTCTCTTTTTCTTAGCGATATTATTAACGATATTGATGCTTTTCTGAATTCCAAAAAAAAATATTAATTTGTTGTGATTTTTCTATAATTTTAAATATCAAAATCTTAACTTATAAATGTTAGTTGATAGTCAAGGGGGATAAAGCAAAACTAGATTTATCCTTAGTTTAAGTCAAGTAAAGTATTTTAATGGTATACAACCGGTTTTTGGAATAACTGAATTACCAGCTTTATTAGACTGATTCAAAAAAAATGATGGATTTTTTTTCTTAATTATATCGAAAATATTGTTGGGAATGACAAAAAAAAATTCTGTGAAAGTTTAAGCTCTTAATATTAATATTAAGAGGTGCCGCATCGCAAATTTCGATTTTCCATTTAAATAACATGGCAACAATATTCTCTTGCACTTTGGAATTTTATAGCTCACGTTGGTGACAATATTTCGGAATGACCAAGGTATATTCTTGTAGAATATTGAACGATCTACAAAAAAGGTCTCGAACAAGTTTTTGATATATTTATTCCTTCAAAAGTTATTCGAGGTCAAAGTTGAACTAAAGAGAAATTTTAATATTTTTTCAATTTTTTGACGCAACCATCAGTTTTATAGGACATTTTTTGTAGAGCACTTTTTTCTATAACTTATCTCCATAATAGTTTTTGGAATTTTTGGATAATAATATATATATATATATAAGTCTTTGAGATTCAATTAAATTTCTTTATTACGACGCATTTCGACAGTTTTTGACTGTCATCATCAGGTAATAATACAGAATTATTATTATGTTTTATAATAATTCTGTATTATTACCTGATGATGACAGTCAAAAACTGTCGAAACGCGTCGTAATAAAGAAATTTAATTCAATCTCAAAGACTTATATATATTATTATCCATTAATTTATTGTGATTCGGAAGTAAATAAAATACTTATCAATGTTGATATTTTTCACAGGTCCTAAGTTATTTGCATTAAACTGAAAATTCCCTGAATTATTAAATATTTAACATAAAAAATATTTTTTTTATTTTAATTAAATAACTTAGGACCTGTGAAAAATATCAAAAACTTTTATAGAGATAAGTTATATCGCAAATTTCGATTTTCCATTTAAATAACATGGGAACAATATTCTCTTGCACTTTAGAATTTTATAGCTCACGTTGGTGACAATATTTCGGAATGACCAAGGTGTATTTTTGTAGAAAATTGAACGATCTACAAAAAAGGTCTCGTGCAAGTTTTTGATATATTTATTCCTTTAAAAGTTATTCGAGGTCAAAGTAGAACTAAAGAGAAATTTAAATATTTTTTCAATTTTTTGACGCAACCATCAATTTTATGAGAAATTTTTAAAGGACATTTTTTGTAGAGCACTTTTTTTAGTAAAACTTATCTTTATAAAAGTTTTTGATATTTTTTACAGGTTCAGGGAATATTATTAATTTAAAACAATAAAATTACGATTTTTTTCAGTTTAATGCAAATAACTTAGGACCTGTAAAAAATATTAAAAACTTTTATAAAGATAAGTTTTACTAAAAAAAGTGCTCTACAAAAAATGTCCTTTAAAAATTTCTCATAAATTTATGAGCAAATATTATTGGACATTTTTGTAGAACACTTTTTTTGCTATAATTTATCTTTATAAAGGTTTTTGATATTTTTCACAGGTCCTAAATTATTTGCATTAAACTGAAATTTCCCTGAATTATTATATTTTTAACATATTTTTTTTTTGTATTTTAATTAAATAACTTAGGACCTGTGAAAAATACCAAATCTTTTATTGAGATAAGTTATAGGAAAAAAGTGCTCTACAAAAAATTTCTTATAAAATTTTCTCATAAAATTAATGGTTTCGTCAAAAAATTGAACAAATATTAAAATTTCTCTTTAGTTCATCTTTGACCTCGAATAACTTTTGAAGGAATAAATATATCAAACACTTGTCAGAAATCTTTTTTGTAGATCGTTCAATTTTCTACAAGAATATACCTTGGTCATTCCAAAATATTGTCTTTGACGTGAGCTATAAAATTCCAAAGTGCAAGAGAATATTGTTCCCATGTTATTTAAATGGAAAATCGAAATTTGCGATGCGGCACCTCTTAATATTAATATTAAGAGCTTAAACTTTCACTGAATTTTTTTTGTCATTCCCAACAATATTTTTGATACAATTAAGAAAAAAAAATCATCATTTTTTTTTTGAATCAGTCTAATAAACATAATATTTATTTTGACTAATAAATTGTTAATTGATAGTCAAAGGAGATAAAGCAAAATTGGTCTTATCCCGAGTTTGAAGATCGGCTTGAATATAACTGAATTGTCAGCTTTGTATAACAATTTAAAAGAAAAACACACTTGATAAGGAAAACCTGAAAATTGGAATGTTTTCTATTCAACAAGTCCATTCAGGTGTGTGATATGGGAAAATCGTTGTTTAAATACACAAGTATCAAGCCAACGCCATGGAGACTATAGAGAGAGTGTGGAACAATAAGTTCGCAATCAAAATTGAAATGAAATGAAGAGCGACGCCGTGCGCTCGTACTCCAGCAATAATAAATTTATTTGTTTGCATTGTTATTATTCGTCATAATACAAAACAAACCTTATTTTCCAATTTCATACACAATGTCGACACATTCGCAATAACAATCCCTTTTTATTTCACTCTTTACGACCAGTCCTGCATCCCCACATGATAATTGTATTACCTTTATATATATACAACACAATGAAAAATCCACCTTTCATATCATCTAAAATTTTAATGTTGATTACCTTCAATTTTGCTGTAGGTATGTGACCCCGAAAGATTTAGGCAGGCATTTGGTAATATTTCGTTATTCGATTTGAAGCCAATTAATTGGAAATAAATTATTTGAAATCTTGGTGAAAAACTTTCTACAAAAAATAAAAGTTTTATCGTTGTGTTTGTTTTCGCTTCATTTCGTGTTTGAATAAAAAATTTCATTTTGCTCGAATCGTTAGACAAAATTTTCAGTAAATATGTGCGTTGGTAATTGAAATTCTCTTATCTTGCAATTTTGATATTAAATAAATTGATGTAAATTGACGGTGGAAATTTTTTTTGTCCTTACTTTATGCACGGGGAAAAAAAACGTTCGTAAAGTTTTTGTTCTAAATGTGTGTTTTAATTTTCCAATATTTCATTCATTTTTTTTTTAATTTTCATAATTTTTCTTTGAAGTATGATTTCATTTACAATTAGGCGGTAATTTTGTTCAATTTAAAATCCGTTTTGATTGCCTCATTTAGTTTTCAAGTGAAAAATTAATTGGAATCATAGAAAAAGCGGGCGATTACATTAAATGTTTGTGTAAAAAGGCAAAATTCAATTTTCCACTTTCCGATAAGCATTTCCATTGAAATAGTTTCTCTGATAATGGTCAAACGATCCAATATTGAATGAAGATTCTTTGATATTCACAGTTTGTGTCTGAAAATTTAATTTTAATAATTTTGTCCACAGAATACTTTGAATAATTATCCAAAACTCAAAATAAAACTTCAAAGTGTTTGGCTTTTCTACGAATTCAAAGATGTTGAAATCTTATTCTAAGATCAAGAGAATTATTCTTTCTATATATTTCTACATTAACAAAAATTTAAATAGATATATCAACATATTTAAAGTTCCTGTTACCTCATTGATTCCAGATTAAATTTAGATCTGCTAGTTGATTTAATTAATATGCAATCGAGTTTTATTAGTCTTAAACTATTTAGACTTAATAAACATATCAGAACAATTTTTCGGAATAAAATCAAAATTTGCTTATTAGCGTGGTTCATCCATCAGCATACACTAAGTCCATTTTTCATATAAAACACAATAATCTTTTCCCTGGAATTTTTCCCGAAATTGAAATTTTTCCTTTCAATAAATATCTCTGGCCTATAAATTGAATTAACATTAATTAATATATTAAATTTATGTCGTGATTTTATAAAGTGGTATACCCCTGCACTAGTGGAGTCTTTATATAAAATAATCCCATTTTGCAAGTACAAAATAATATGAGTAATAGATTTTATCTGAGGCTGGTAATTGATTTATTGTGACCAGGATAAACATATTTTTGGAATATTTGCACCCCTGATTTTCCCCATCAACCACTTGTCCTAGCAATATCTAAATTTACAAGTAATGTAGAGTCAATCAACTATTGAAATTTTAAATTTAATAATCAAAGTGTTTAATCAAAATAAGATTTTTTCGCTGACTTTGAACAGTTATACTGTGTATACAATATATAAAATATATTGCAGTCCAATTTATCAACATAAATTTGAACAGAAGTTCAAACAAAAACATTCGTGACGTATTGCCCAGATACGTATTTCGATTGCCAAGCAATCTTCATCAGTGGTCACCAAGTAGTTTGGATCACTCCGTAATTGCTTTGTGATGATTCACAAATGTTGTGAATGTTGTGATTCACAAATGTTGTGAATCATCACAAAGCAGTTACGGAGTGATCCAAACTACTTGATGACCACTGATGAAGATTGCTTGGCAATCGAAATACGTATCTGGGCAATACGTCACGAATGTTTTTGTTTGAACTTCTGTTCAAATTTATGTTAATAAATTGGACTGCAATATATTTTATATATTGTATACACATCAGAGCAACAATCGTAACAAAGAGCGGCACAATCTAGCTACTGTGCCGCTGAAGATTGTACCGAAAAAAATATCCTTCTTACTCTATTCCAATAGTAGTTATAACGGATTTTGTATTAGTAATTAGACTCTAATTATTGCAGTTTATTGCAGTTTAAACAAAGAAGTAATGAGAGTCTAATTACCCATACAAAAGTCTTTATAACTACCGTTGTAATAGAGTAAGAAGGATAATTTTTTCGGTACAATTCTCAGCGGCACAGTAGCTAGATTGTGCCGCTCTTGAATTTGGAAAGTCTCTCCAGGAAAATCCGTAGTACCCGGAAAACTCGATTTTCTTTCTGGTTGAGGTACAAACGAAAATTCAACTGGTACCATCAACTAGAGACCAGCACCCAGAAGAATCCGCAAAAAAAATCGTTTTTACCTCACTAGATTGAAAATGAAGACCGTTTTTGCAATTTCAACAATGAAGTAATTAGAGTCTAATTACTCATAGTAAATCCGTTGTAACTATTGTTTGGATCGAATTAGAAGGGAAATTTTTTTTTAGGATATGTGTCAATGTATTAACATCCCATTTGCATTGCAATAAAATTTGTTTGTACTGCAGGTGAAAAAAATAACAGTCGTTATAAAATTCAACAATGGAATAAGTGCATTCACAAAATCGCTCATAACTTTTTTTGGGCTAAAGTTAGATACAAATTTTTTTCGGTACAATCCTCTACGTGCCAAGGTCTATCTATGGCCGTTAATTTTTTTGAAAAATCCAACAATGGGGGGCTATCGATTTTTAAAAATTTAATCAAGTACAAACAAAAGGCAATCTAAAGATATATTTAAAAATTTAATTTGTTAAAGTTGGGTGCTAACTTGACAGAGGTCTTTTTTCCACGTTATCTTTTTCTGTTCAAGCATTAGTCGAAGCACTATGTTGATGACTTTTATTGAAAGATGTATCACAAAAATGTTCTTTGTTTTTTTGGCTTTAAATAAATTCTTCGATCCATTTCACATTACTCGTCAGTGGCACCACATTTAACCGAACCTCTTTCGACATTCATTCCTTTTATCAAGGTTTGCTCAGTTGTCGATCAATTGTAGCTAAGTAACCAAGGGCCCTGGGGTAAATTAAAAAATTGGGCCCCACTGCTATGTAAACTGATTAGGTTTTATCAAATAACAATATGAAATATACAAATGCTTTAAAAATGCTAAGCTACTTAAGCTCTTTTTTGTCCACTGCAGGGTAGGTAACAAAAATATTAAATAGTACCAACATAAATTACAATTAATACTTGGTGTAGGTTTGGCTAAAAAAATGAAATAGGAGAAGATTTAAGGGTTTATTATATAAAAGTCAGGCCTACCAAATGACTAAAAAACCATTATATTGACAATTTTTTCGTAGCTTTAGTATTCGCAAAAGTATCAATGACTTGGTTTAAATCCAGGTTGGATGCAATTTTGTTTTCAATTGCTATTAGCGATAAATATCGGAGTCGAGTTTGGCCCCTATTATTTCTTAAATATTTTTTTATTATTTTTCAATTGCTAAATGAGCTTTCAGCTGCTGCAGAAATGGCAGGAATTGTAAAGAATAATAACATTGCTGTAAATATTTCCGTTAGGTCGCATTCTAGCACTGCATATTTGCTCATTATTTCCGTACATAATTGGTGAACTTCCAACTGAATTTCCAAAAGTTCAGTTCGATCGAGATTTCTGGTAAGGATTTGAGGGCCCCTTGAGTTTGGGGGCCCCGGGGCACTGCCCCGCCTAGCTTCTAGGTAGCTACGCCACTGTCTCAACATCCTAAAATGGAATAGAACTTCCAGAAAAAGAATTTCGACGAAATAATTTCTAAATTCCCAAAAAATTTCTTTTAAAGTTTAAACTAAATCGTCTCGTCTAGGTTTGAATAGAAACTAAACTTCTTTAATTTTTAGGTACAACTAAACTTTACGAATAATTTGTGGCCGTTACAATTGAGTTAACCTATTCGCAAGATAATTCTAAAGAATCAACAGATGTCCAAGTGAGCTTTTCTCTCAGCTAAAATCGTTACCTCTGTGAAATAAGTACAAGAAAATATTTTCCCACTAGAATTGTCGATGAAAACAATCGATTTAAGAGGAAAAAAAATGTCTTTTTCATTAGAGAAGATTACATATAATTAAATGTCGTATTTTTTTCCGTAATGGGGTAAATTCTCATGATCGAAGCTATTATTAATGCATCGTCAGCGACCATAAAAATGTCTAATTAATTTCCACCAAAAACTATTCATTTCCAGTTAGCCTTTTTGTCCCACATTAACTCAATCACCCCGTGAATATTAAAATGGGTTTCTGTTTGACCTAATTTCAAGCTTGATAAATAATTACGTGATTTATTTCTCGGTCGTTGTGTCTACAGCGAAATAAGGCGAATTAATTAATGTTGATCATTGAATAAATAGAGAGATTGAAATGTTTTTTTCTATACATTTCGCGCTGAGTTTCAAGCGTTAAATTTGATAAAACTTTGAAACGCGGGGAAAGACAAATAAACAAGGAAAATAATGAAAAATTATTTGTAGGAATTTTCAACAGTTTTATATATATTTTCTCTTCAATATACGTGACTCAATTTCAAATCGGGAAATTGTTGAAAATAATTTGTGAAACATTGCACGTTTGTTCGTAAATAAATGAGGTTTTATTTAAAAATAAAATAAAAAAAATATTCTTTATTGCATATTTTTCATGTTGATATGACGACCGAGTGATGACAAAGTTTTGCTTAAGATTTGTCGGGGGAAAAAAGTTTGGAAATGTTGGAAAATTAGGGGACAATTAGGTCAAATCAAATGGGGTTGATTCAATCGAACTCTTTACGTACAGTTTTGTTTGTTTAGGGTTGTGTTTGCATACTTTTGGTTAAATTTAGAAACATTTTTGTTTCGAGACATAGTTGGTTTTTTTTTATATTGATTTCATCCAATATCAATATTGAAATTGTGTCTAAATTTCCATGTAAAATTATATGATATATCTGTTAAACTTATTTGACCTAAAAATATCACTTGTGGAAGAGATATCATTCGAAAATGTATTTGTAATCCATATAATTACATATTTCAAATCAATATTGAATGTTTAATATGAGATTTTCGAGTTCACATGGAGGAAATTCTGTCTGCTATATATTTACTTTGGAATTGAACATATTGCGATTTCAAAATATTTTATTTTTTATTTATTTTTTGAAGACTGATAATCCATTTCAAATTTATCAATACTTTTATTATGCTATATATTCGACTGATTCACGATTTTTTTCTTAATTATATCGAAAATATTGTTGGAAATAACAAAAAAATCCTGTGAAAGTTTAAGCTCTTAATATTAATATTAAGAGGTGCCGCATCGAAAATTTCGATTTTCCATTTAAATAACATGGGAACAATATTCTCTTGCCCTTTGGAATTTTATAGCTCACGTTGGTGACAATATTTCGGAATGGTCGAGCTATATTCTTGTAGAAAATTAAACGATCTTCAAAAAAGTTTCTAATAAGTTTTTGATATATTTATTCCTTCAAAAGTTATTCGAGGTCAAAGTTGCAGTAAAGAGAAATTTTAATATTTTTTCAATTTTTTGACGCAACCATCAATTTTATGAGAAAATTTTATAGGACATTTTTTGTAGAGCACTATTTTTCCTATAACTTATCTCTATAAAAGTATTTAACATTTTTTACAGGTCCTAAGTTATTTGCATTAAACTGAAAAAAATCGTAATTTTATTGTTTTAAATTAATAATATTCCCTGAATTATTATATTTTTTCTTTATTACTTGGAACCTGTAAAAAATATCGAAAACTTTTATAAAGATAAGTTTTAGTAAAAAAAGTGGTATACAAAAAATGTCCTTTAAAAATTTCTCATAAAATTGATGGTTGCGTCAAAAAATTGAAAAAATATTAAAATTTCTCTTTAGTTCAACTTTGACCTCAAATAACTTTTGAAGGAATAAATATATCAAAAACTTGTACGCGACCTTTTTTGTAGATCGTTTAATTTTCTACAAGAATATACCTTGGTTATTCCGAAATATTGTCACCAACGTGAGCTATAAAATTTCAAAGTGCAAGGGAATATTGTTCCTATGTTATTTCAATGGAAAATCGAAGTTTGCGATTCGGCACTTCTTAATGTTAATATTAAGAGCTTAAACTTTCACAGGATTTTTTTTGGTCATTCCTAACAATATGATAATAATCGTTGACTATCTAAAACAAATTTACTCCATAAAAAAAATCAAAATTGTTAGTTTTTTGAACAGATAAACTAGGAAAGAAAACACATGATAGATGTAAAGAGAAATTTTAATATTTTTTCAATTTTTTGACGCAACCATCAATTTTATGAGAAAATTTTATAGGACATTTTTTGTTGAGCACTATTTTTCCTATAACTTATCTTTATAAAAGTTTTTGATATTTTTTACAGGTCCTAAGTTATTTGCATTAAACTGAAAATTCCCTAAATTATTATATTTTTAACATAATTTTTTTTTATTTTAATTAAATTACTTAGGACCTGTGAAAAATATCAAAAACTTTTATGGAGATAAGTTACAGAAAAAAAAGTGCTCTACAAAAAATGTCCTACAAAATTTTGTCATAAAATTGATGGTTGCGTCCAAAAATTGAAAAAAATATTAAAATTTCTCCTTAGTTCTACTTTGACCTCGAATAACTTTTGAAGGAATAAATATATCTAAAACTTGTACGAGTCCTTTTTTGTAGATCGTTCAATTTACCACAAGAATATACCTTGGTCATTCCGAGATATTGTCACCAACGTGAGCTATAAAATTCCAAAGTGCAAGAGAATATTGTTCCCATGTTATTTAAATGGAAAATCGAAATATGCGATGCGGCACCTCTGAATATTAATAATAAGAGCTTAAACTTTCATAGGATTTTTTTTATCATTCTCAACAATATTTTCGATATAATTAAGAAGAAAAAATTATAATTTTTTTTATTGAATCAGTCTACTATATATAATAATTATTAAGAAAAATACTATCAAATTTCGTAAAATTGACCTTGGTTGGCCTATTTTTCGGACTTGGTAAAATCGATTTTACGTTGAATATGCAGCAGCCCTTAAATTTTCATGTCGTCGCCCCCCAAACCATCCACATCCTCATATACAGAGAGATATATACTCGTGCACCTACATATGAAAATTTCACGAAAAAGCTCAACTTTCAAAAGCATTCGAGTGCCACCTTTTGTTCATTTTCATATTCCCACTCGAAATTTCCGTTGCACTATGTGCAAAATTATAAATTGCAATTAATTCATATTTCAGTTATTAGATTTTCATGCGACTCTCAAATCATATCTCTCTCGTATTACTATACAAAAATACAAATCATTCAAATCAAATATGAAATTAAATCGTTTGTTTGTACATATAATATATAAAATGGGTTTTGTTGAACTCATTTGCCGATTGGATTTTAATTAAAATTATGATATTTTTTTGTATTGTTGTAGGAAAAAGCTTTTGTGTGTGTGTGTTTTTTTTAATTGCTAAACTAATATTTGGTTATTGAAATTGGAAAATTATTTATTTGTTTTAATATATTTTAATTAAAATAGTTTGCAATTGGCAAAATTGATCTATACAAATATTTTTATATATTTTTCTTGCAATAATATCAATACGGTGTTTTTATATTAAATTGACTCATATTTCATTGTTTCTATTAAGGATATTGTAGGTGCTATCCACAATTTGATATTGTGGTATGCTATTAGAAAAATATTATAAACGGAGATCGGTAAATAGTTAAAACAGAAATTAATCATTATTCTAAGATGCAAATATATTTAAAAATGAATTTCATTTTGGCATAAGAAAAGTATAGCACCAATTATAAATAAGTCATATTTGATGAAATAATATGGACCAAACTCGACTCCGATATTTATCGCTAATAGCAATTGAAAATTTAACCGCATCAAGCCTGGATTTAAACCAAGTCATTGATACTTTTGCGGAAACTAAAGCTAAGAAAAAATTGTAAATATAACTGTTATTTAGTCAGTTGGTAGACCTGACCTTTATATAATAAACCCTTGAATCTTTTCTATTTCGTTTTATTAGCCAAACCTACACCAAGTATTAATTGTAATTTATGTTGGTACTGTTTAATATTTTTATTACCTACCCTGCAGGTAAAGTTTTTGTATATTTCATATTGTTATTTGATAAAACCTAATCAGTTTACATAGCAGTGGGGCCTCATTTTTTAATTTACCCCAGTGCTCTTGGTTATCTAGCTACGCCACTGATTGGTACACCTGTTATAAATGGTTTATGGTTACTAAAATATAATACTATTTACATTCAAAATCAAAATACATAATAAACAAACGTAGGTATTGTGGCAAAGACAAGGGCAAAGAATATAAAGCTTCACACATTCATATGAATTGAATTCAAATATAATAATTATTGTCTCAAATTTGAATTATCATATTGTTAGTTTCAACTATCATTTTGACTTCATACTATTGCTAATTTTAGTCATTTGTCAGTTGTGTCAGTGTTAAGCTGTGAATATTTCACGGAAAGTTACTGGTTTTCAATTAAGAGGCTAAAATGGCACGTAATTTAATTGGCACAAAAAGTGCATAATTCGTCAAAAATGCAACACTTTAGTCAAATACACAAACTAGCAAGAATGTACTATTTATTTTCAACTATCACACGACAGTTGAAAAATATAATTTTTATGTTACACTGAATATAATATTTTAAAAAAATATATTATAAATAAGAGGACCAGGCGTAAAGCTCCGGTGAAGGTTGGGGACCGTCATCTATATCTGATAATATTGCATTTTCGATTTTATTTTTAGTTTTATTAGTAAGCCAGGACATTAATAAACAAACAATGGGGGGGGCTTCGTCCCCCAACTTCTACTAAAACTTCGTTCCTGGACCCCTCGTTTATAATTTTTAGGACTACGGTTGTAAGAATTTATGTGTTTTTTCATGAAAATCCTAAGATATCTAAAATATTTAAAAAAAAAAATATTAAATATATATTGCATAACCTATGCAAGTTATTCAAATCAAGTTCATATTTGGTGTTATGCACGTTTAATAAATTTAGTTATTACATAACACCAGTGGCGTAGCTAGGGTCCTGAGGCAAATTAAAAAATGGGGCCCCACTGCTATGTAAACTGTTTAGGTTTTATCAAATAAAAATATGAAATATACCAACACTTTAAAAATGCTAAGCTACTTAAACTCTTTTTTGTGCACTGCAGGCCAGGTAATAAAAATATTAAACAGTAACAACATAAATTACAATTAATACTTGGTGTAGGTTTGGCTAATAAAACGAAATAGAAAAGATTCAAGGGTTTACTATATAAAGGTCAGGCCTACCAACTGACTAAATAACAATTATATTTACAATATTTTCCCAGCTCTAGTTTTCGCAAAAGTATCAATGACTTGGTTTAAATTCAGGCTTGATACGGTATTTTTTTTCAATTGCTATTAGCGATAAATATCGGAGTCGAGTTTGGCCCATATTATTTGTCAAATAATTTTTTTAAATTTTTAATTTGTTAAATAACCTTTCATTTATATATTTATATAATAATTACATTGCTGTAAATACTTCCGTTAGGGTCGCATTCTAGCACTCCATATTTGCTCATTATTTCCTGATATAATTGGTGAACTTCCAACTGAACTTCCAAAAGTTCACTTCGATCGAGATTTCTGGTAAGGATTCAAGGGTTCCTTGAGCTTGAGGGCTTCGGGGCACTGCCCCGCCTAGCACATAGGTAGGTGGTAGCTACGCCACTGGTGCCAGTTCTAAGAAATGATATATACCCTATAAGAAGTGGGACATTATTTTATATCTTAATACTGAATTTCATTAAATTTTGTTGATCCGTACTTTATTTACAAAGAAACAGATTTTTTTTTAAATTATTAATTCAGAATAAAAGCATCCTGAAATAAATATTTACCCTAAAATTAGGGCAAAAATTTAAATGTACTTAGGCGTAATAGTTTTATATATTAGCATAGATAAGATTAAATCAAGGTTTATAAATTTCACAGGTGGTCCCATTAGAAAAAAAAAAATGGCGCCATACGAAGAATTTTGAAATTTGAATCAGTCTGAAGATATGTAAGAATTTCTTCTGGATACGTCACGTAGCGCATGAGGCCACCTGTGTATTTTATAAACCTTGAGATTAAATAAGCAAAAAGTTTGGTTATAGTCTAGGATCCCACTGCAGAAAAGTGTAGTGATCGAGTTTATGCTAAAAACCTAATTTTTACGCATATTTATCATCAGGAGAATAAGTTTCTACTAGTTTGCCTATCAAAATGTGGCCGCTAGTATTTTAAATTAAATTATTTTTAATTGATTTTTCTCAAAAATTTAATTGATTTTTTTTTTTAAAGTAAAATATCGTTCACTTCACGGCACAATATAAAAAAACTTCATAAAACATCTATAAAAAATCAGGGTTGCCGTTGCGCACTTGACCGCACCTCTTCGCAGCCAGGTGTAAACAGGTATGATTTTGGGCCCTTTTTACGTTCATAACGTGCATTTATGATTTATATATCAAATTAAAGCTAATTTTTTTCTCATTATTACGATATACGGTTGCCTAATTAAATCTGGCCGCAAATAAGGGTTGCTGGCTGCTAAATATGGTAAATATTAAAAATAGAGTGACAGAGAGCTAGCGCGTAACATCACCAGTCAGACGAGGACAGCGATTGGCAGTTGTACGACTGTTATTGATTTCCTCTGCTCCAGCTAATCCTGGACAAGTCGACATAGAAATCATTGATGGTTTTTTATTATTTATATCAATTTGGATCTACTTTGCTAAAAACATTTGGGAAAGTAGCAGAATCGATATTGATAATACTTTGTTAAAAAAATACTTCGCAAAAAATACATGCACAATGGATTTAAAACGTCGTACAACTGCCAATCGCTGTCCTCGTCTCCTGTCTCTGTCACTTTATTTTTAATATTTACCATATTTAGCAGCCAGTAACCCTTATTTGCGGCCAGATTTAATTAGGCAACCGTATATCGTAATAATGAGAAAAAAAAATAGCTTTAATTTGATATATAAATCATAAATGTACATTATAAACGTAAAAAGGGCCCAAAATCATACCTGTTTACACCTGGCTGCGAAGAGGTGCGGTCAAGTGCGCAACGGCAACCCTGATTTATCAAAGTTTTTTTATATATTGCCGTGAAGTGGACGATATTTTATTTTAAAAACAAATCAATTGAATTTTTTGCCAAAACCGATAAAAAATAATTTATTTAAAAATACTTGCGGCCACATTTTGATAGACAACCTAGTAGATATTTATTCTCCTGATAATAAATATGCGTAAAAATTAGGTGGTTAGCATAAACTCGATCACTACACTTTTCTGCAGTGGGATCCTAGACTATTATGAAAGGGATGAAAAATTGAAATACTGTCAAAGAATAAAATAGAATAACACAATAACTACATTATGGAATAAAGTCGCAAAAGATTAAATATATTCATCTACCATTTGCTTTCTTTCTTAGTTTATCTGTTTATCTGTTCAAGAAACTATCAATTTTGATTTTTTTATGGACTAAATTTTTTTTAGTTAGTCAACGTATATTATATATAATATTTAGAAGAATCTAAACCGGTTTTTTAAGTTGCCTAATACGTTTGAAAATCAATTCTAAGTCGTAGGTAGTTATCAAGGCCAGGAGATTATTTCGTCAGTTTTTGACTTTATTTCATTTAAGGCAAAATATTCAGAAAAGTTGGGGGTTGCGAGAGAGTCCATAAAATCCTGTGGTTCATATACCCTATAATGTACACGACGTCTATTTACGGAAACCATCATTCCGCAATCCCACAGGAATAGCAAAGCGACCCCAAAGTGAGTTTCACCCTCTCACTTTCCACGTGGAAATTGAGCCCCAGCAATACCTTTGCATATATATATATGCATACATACCATACACATATTAGTAGGTATAGCCGGTTGGCTTTGGTTGCATATCAAGTTCGAGTAAGCTTTATGTACACATCCGGATTAATATTATCCACCAGATTCATAATCATAAGAATTCCTCTGCAGGTATTACATAATATTTTCCATTAATAGCTCTAAAATTATACTCAATTCCATGTAATGGATAACATAAAACGTTCTAATTTCACTGAAGTCATTTAATACATTTATTTGCTTTGCAAATGGAACGACTTAAGTATTTCTAAATATTTTAAAATCGATCTTTGATCGATCAACGTGTAAACAAATTACCGTCTCGAAGATGATTTAAAACATACAAAATTAAATGTTTTACGTCAAGTTTGATGAATTATATCGTAAATTTGAATTTTAAAAAAAAATGTTTTATTGAAAAAAAAGGGAACTTTAATCTTTGAAATAGGGATTCCGGAACCTTTTTCTGTTATCACCTGGTAATAATATTGCACCGGGTTCGATTTTTTGCAATTTAAATTCCTAAACAAACCATTTCGAGCCTTTTTCATATAACTAACCAGTTTTTTCCAATGCGTTTATAAATAAACTCCACGATTTATATTTTGTCAATGTTCGACTTAAATCTTTAAAAGAAATATGTCCGACACGCTTTTTAAAGCTCTAAACTGAAATAAATCAGACAGAAAGTTAACAAATTACGGAACTATAAATCATGAAAAACATAAATTTAAATTTGATGTTTGATAAAGCAATAAAACACTAACTTTACGATCGCCGATGAAAATTCAATTTTTTTCTCGCTGGAAAATAACAAAAAACTTTTGATAAAGTTCGAGTATTACGACCAAATGCATTTTCTTTGATTTCATAATTTGTAAAGAAAAAAATCAACTTGTTCTTACTCAAAAGTTCATAATTATTGAATTACCCAAGATAATTGGGTAAAATTTTGAAACAATTTAAAATTAATATTCTTCAAAATTTAGGTGGAATCATTAAAACGTAGTCATTAGAAAAATGAGGAAACATACTGAAAATGAAATCATGAAAATAATGAGGAAAGTTTTGAAGGGCGGATAATCACTCTAACAACTTCCCGCGTCCATACGCCTACGTGTTGCACTTTCTTGTAGACTTTCTTTACCCTCGTGACGTCATCAAGTGGTTAACAAAAAGGGCATTTTAATGAAAGCCATATATGCGGATTACATTGTCCTTGTCATCATCGTAAGCACACACAGACCTGATATGATGCACTGTGCTTTTTTTAGGTGTGTGACACGAAAGCTCCTCGACAAAAGAAAACAAAATGCACTCGTCTGGTGCATTATACCAGTAAACCTATACACCAACAACTTAAAAGCTCGCCTCGAATAAAAAAGGGGAAAATACGATTATTTTCTGTCGAGCTTTTCCTAATTGAGTTTTATATTGCCAGTTTTGTGCCACAAAATAATTCAAATCAAAATTACATGGCGGGAGGAAAAACTTTTTAAATTTGTTCAGATTTGATAGATTATTTTTTCATATTCTAATCCAATTTCAAATAAATTATCGAAGGCAAAAGTTTTGTCAGACAGCTTCTTGGAAAATTCAATTTATTTTGTAACACGAATGCTTCGTTTTTTTTCTTTTTGGAAAGCCTGTCAAAAGACTTTTAATTGGCAGTCGAGTTGCAGCCAAAAAAGCAATTGAATTGAAATTTCCATTTAAATTATTCATACAAGTCAAGTTCAATTAACCTATTAAACTGAGACCAAAAATAAACTCGTTAAAAAGTAATAAACATTTATTGATTTATCACCAATTTTCGATGTGATTTTCTCATTAAAGCACCGAATGGCTTTATAATCCTGTTTACAATTAATGAATTAAATTGTGAGGGAATGAAAAAGTATTTTCTGACGGTAGTCACTTAATTTTTACGGCCGTGCGTGATACGATTAAATTATTTCACCTCATTCCTGGCGGGAAATAATACTTTTCCACTTTTCACGGGAAATTTTTTCCCCAAAGCCGAAGAAAAATTTACAAAATTTCAGTTTGAAAATTAAGATTTTTGTGCATGTATTTGGTACGAACGTCGTTTGGATTTCCTAATTCACTGATGAAATTTTAAAATGAATATTTTTTTAAGGCTGTGCCGCTTTGACAGTATGCCAACGATGAACATATACATTGTTAATGAAAGGTAAACGTTGTAAGCGTTACAATGACACATAAAAGACAAAATGGAGGAGGAACGGTGAGCTTTTTGAATGACGAAAGCTCGCCAAAGGGCGAACAACTCCATTTTTTCGATGAAAGAGCGAAATGTTTTCTTTTCAACATTATAATGTCGGCTTAATATATATTTAAATACTAGCTGATTCCCGCGACTTCGTCTGCGTAACGTTGGTGTAGATTATATTTCCTTTTTAGATCTGCTATTTGTAGTGATATATGAAAATTTTTATTTTTCTCATTTCTTTTACGAAAAACATAATCATTAGGGTGGGTCATAAAAATCGTTTTTTTTACAAGTGACACGGAAAAATGGGTTGCTAAACCTTAAAAAAATTTTCACCAAGTATGAGCTCTTAATTTTAATATGAACATCCTCCGCATCACAGTTTTGTATTTTTTTCTCAGTCCAATAGAAAAAAATTAATACCTCATCATTTATCGATTGTACTGAAAAATGTTCTGAAAGAATTTTTTAGGAAATTAAATGCTCTACAAAAAAGGTATTCTATATTTTTTCCGTAAGCCTCACCATTTGAAAGATATTAAGGTTTTAATTTTGATTATTTTAAGACAAATTTCATTTTTGTTTATGAATTTTATAACTCGACAATAAATGACTCTTATACAATGCGCAATACAAATTTTTGTTGAAAATTAACTGCTCTATAAAAATGGTTGCTCATGTTTTGGCGGTTAAATTAGCCGTTCAAAAGATATTCTTCATCAAACTTTCATGTGTACGGATTTTAAAAGTTTTTGATGTGATATTCGAAAAATTTCAATTTAATTTATAATTTTTGAGAAAATTTACACGAATTTTAGTTTTTATTAACTGAGAAACTTCAAAATATTTTTCAAGTTTTTTTTATACTGAAATATATCATAATATATGTATAATGAAAAATTTACTTTTTTTATTAATAAATATTTAACTAAGCGATAAATATTGTACAATTTATATTTTTTTAAATGGAGACAAATATGTTTAAGCATAAAAAAAAACTTGAAAAATATTTTGATGTTTCTCAGTTGACAACAACTAAAATTCGTGTAAATTTTCTCAAAAATTATAAATTAAATTGAAATTTTTCGAATATCTCATCAAAAACTTTTAAAATCCGTACACATGAAAGTTTGATGATGAATATCTTTTGAAGGGTTAATTTAATCGCCAAAATATAAGAAACCATTTTAATAGAGCAGTTAATTTCCAACAAAAACTTGCATTGCGCATTGTATAAGAGTCATTTCTTATCGAGTTATAAAATTCATAAACAAAAATGAAATTTGTCTTAAAATAATCAAAATTAAATCCTTAATATCTTTCAAATGGTGAGGCTTACGGAAAAAATATAGAATACCTTTTTTGTAGAGCATTTAATTTCCTAAAAAATTATTTCAGAACATTTTTCTGTACAATCGATAAATGATGAGGTATGATTTTTTTTCTATTGGACTGAGAAAAAAATACAAAACTGCGATGCGGAGGATCTTTCTATTAAAACTAAGAGCTCATACTTGGTGAGAATTTTTTTTAGGTGTCTAGCGACCCATTTTTCCGCGTCACATTTAAAAAAAAAATAATGGATTTTTTTGACCCACACTAATAATCATACTTAAAAAAACTATTTTGTCATCTTGAAAAAGACACATTTAATATACTGTTACTTATAATAAAATAGTTGTATGTATTAATCAATTAATTTTCAAAAAATATTTATAGTTATCTAAAAAGAGTATATTCAATTGCGTATACCTACGGTAGGTATACCTACCGTGAACCAAATAATCCATAAATCAATCAGGATCTATACATAAAAAAATATCATAAAGTTCAATAAATTCGGTCTTAATTATGACTTAAAACAGTAAAAAGTTATCAATCAAAACGCTCGCGTCAAAATAACAGAAGTAAAGGATCTAGATTTACAATATTAGTATAATGAATGAACCTTTTTCTCAAAACTATTACACTACTGCAATGTACAAAACTACCACGAAATTAAAATTTGTTCAATTGCACGAAACCCAGTTCCTCCATAATCAATAGGATGATTTATTTTCCTTTTTTTTTTTTGGTCCCATCGTGAAATTTTGTTGGAAATATCAAAAAAAAAAAACTTCTAAAACTTTGAACCCTTAATAATAATTTTAAGTCCTCGACCAAGACGTGTAAAGATTTCCCATTGAAAATACACGGAAACTCTGATTTTTTATTTTTAAATTTCTATATCTCAGCGGCATTTCATGGGATCGCTTTTACCGAAGATGGCTTTTTCTCAGAATTAAACGCTCTACAAAAGTGTCCATTGCGACAAAGTCGTAACTCACACCGGTGAGGTAGTACGGGCCACTGAACCTGATTTATCCATAAAATTCAAGGCTTAATATCTCGTTTAATATTGATCTTCGCGATTTGATCTACAGGAACTTTTTTATAGGAAATCAAATTCTCTACAAGTTTTTCATTTATAATTTTTCCGTAGCTCTTGTTATTTACGAGATAAATGCAAAAAAAACGCGAATTTTATGAAAAAATCAGGTTCAGTGGCCCGTACTACCTCACCGGTGTGAGTTACAACTTTGTCGCAATGGGCACTTTCGTAGAGCGTTTAATTCTTAGAAAAAACCATCTTCGGTAAAAGCGATCCCATGAAATGTCGCTGAGATATAGATATTTAAAAATAAAAATTCAGAGTTTCCGTGTATTTTCAATGGGAAATCTTTACACCTCTTGGTCGAGGACTTAAAATTAATATTAAGGGCTCAAACTTTCAGGGATTTTTTTTTTTTTTTTTTGGTATTTCCAACAAAATTTCATGATGGGCCAAAAAAAAAAAAAGTAAAAAAAAAATCACTCTAATATATACTTTTATTCAAATTATCACTTGGATTTTTCTTTAAACTATGGTTAATTTCTTCTCTCTTTACTTTCAGGTTAGTGCATTGAAGCTTTTTTCGTCGCACGGATTTTAAGCAGTAATTCTTTCGAAGCATTCAAGGTATTTGTAGCCAAATTTATCATTAAAATAACTAATTCATCCGAAGAAAAAATATTCTTTGGTACTTATTTGCTAGTAAAATAACTATTATACCCACCAAAACCTAAAAATATTTGACCCTTTCTCGCCTATATTCGGTAGAGTTATTCTTTCGTTATAAACCATTTCGATAAAAATGGTATTTCTGCAAATGATTTTTTTTGATATTTCCAACAAAATTTCACGATGGGACCAAAAAAAGTCAAAAAAAAAATCATCCTAATATCTATAGATTATTTTTGTAAAAAAAATCTTTATTCTTTTTCTACATCTACCACCTAAAACAATAAGTATTCATTTATCATTTGAAATTTACCATTTGATTGATGATTCAGTAGATAAGTTAATGATAAGTCTTAAAATCACATTTTCTTAGGTGCAGATGTACTTTGGTATTCTAAAACGTTACAAAAGCAAGAATGTGAAATTCTAATAATACGTGTCACAACTGCATAATTAATTTGTTCCTGTATTCCAATATATATATATATTATATTGAGAATTTATCTCATTTAAATTTTCAATAGAAATGCAACCACTTATCATTTTTGACATGTGATTATATCTAATGATCTCTTTTTATATTCATTTCTTATTCCCAATGAGAAATGCAAAGAGTGTTTAACCCATAATTCATATTATGATATGAAATTTATTCACATACTTAATCGCATGAGCAAAAACGTTTTAACCAATTAATATCCTAAAATTCAACAAGTTTTAATCAGTGAGGAATGGGCGTAAATTACGGTTTTACCGTACTATAAAGCTCAAATTCTTGTTTTTAAATTGATCGACTAGAAATATATAAACTTATATTTTATAAAATTTGTATAGATTGTAGTCGAATGATAATAATTCACGTTGTAAGCAATATGGACAACAAAACTTCAATACCAACGATTCATTTTCGCAAAATTAAATAATATTTTAAGGTCAGTTTCCTTGCGTTCTGGAAAATCTATTGCACTAGTTGAAGATAGTTTCTTAAAAAATTATCAACGCTGATTCAAGTTATCATTTTTAAATAATTCTTGCATTGTATTCCACAGATTTTTACGTTCCTTTATAAAGGCAATAAAAATATCGGAAAGTTCGACTTCAGAGTTCAATCTTCTACCAAAAGTGTTATTTAAAAATCCAACTATTTTGCCCTATGATTTTGCCACAGGTCGAAGGTAGTTGTCTAAAACATTATGTAATAAATAGAAGTTTTTCAACATCCCAACATATTTTAGCTACAATTCGAAATATATTTGCTTCTTTAAATAAAATTCGTGTATCGAATGCCATCAAATTGAAATTTTTTTATAGTAGATAGTTCATGATTTATTTGTAGGTGTAATTTATCGGAAGTTACAAGTTTTAAGAACTTATTTATGATGATAGATATAGACTGCACAGATATTAATGTAGGTTCCATATAAATAACATGGCAACAATATTCCCTTGCACTTTGGAATTTTATAGCTTACGTTCGAGACTATATTTCGGAATAACCCAGGCATATTCTTGTAGAAAGTTGAACGATCTACAAAAAAGGTTGCGTACAAGTTTTTGATGTATTTATTCCTTCAAAAATTATTCGAGGTCAAGGTTGAACTAAAGAGAAATTTTAATATTTTTTCAATTTTTTGACGCAACCATCAATTTTATAAGAAAATTTTATAGAACATTTTTTGTAGAGCACTTTTTTTTTCTATAACTTATCTCTCTAAAAGTTTTTGATATTTTTCACAGGTCCGAAGTTATTTGCATTAAACTGAAAATTCTCTAAATTATTATATTTTTAACGTATTTTTTTTTATTTTAATTAAATAACTTTGAACCTGTGAAAAATATCAAAAACTTTCATAGAGATAAGTTATAGAAAAAAAAGTGCTCTACAAAAAATTACCTATAAAATTTTCTCATCAAATTGATGGTTGCGTCAAAAAATTGAAAAAATATAAAAATTTCTCTTTAGGTCAACTATGACCTTGAATAACTTTTGAGGGAATAAATATATCAGAAACTTGTAACAAACCTTTTTTGTAGATCATTCAATTTTCTACAAGAATTTGAATTTTTTATGAGAAAATTTAATAGGACATTTTTTTAGAGTACTTTTTTTCTATAACTTATCTTTATAAAGGTTTTTGATATTTTCACAGGTCCTAAGTTATTTAATTAAAAAAATTATGTTAAAAATATAACAATGCAGGGAATATTATTAATTTATAACACTAAAAATTAATAATATTTTCAGTTTAATGCAAATAAATTACGACCTGTGAAAAAATCAAAAATTTTATAGAGATAAATTATAGAAAAAAATGCTCTACAAAAAATGTCCTATAAAATATTCTCATCAAATTGATGGTTGCGTCAAAAAATGGAAAAAATTTAAAAATTTTTTTTAGTTCAACTTTGACCTCGAATAACTTTTGAAGGAATAAATATATCAAAAATTTGTCGGAGACCTTTTTTGTAGATCGTTCAATTTTCTACAAGAATATACCTTGGTCATTCCGAAATATTGTCACCAACGTGAGGTATAAAATTCCAAAGTGCAAGAGAATATTGTTCCCATGTTTTTTAAATGGAAAATCGAAATTTGCGATGCGGTACCTCTTAATATTAATATTAAGTGCTTAAACTTTCACAGGATTTTTTTTCATTCCCAACAATATTATTGATATAATTAAGAAAAAAAAGTCATAATTTTTTTGAATCAGTCTAATATGCATCATATATCCGTAATTGGCTTTTCTTTTATGTTCCACCAATTCAACAATTTTATAACTTTTACATGTGATAACTAACTAATTAACATGCAAGATATATTTTGGTAGGTGTCACTTTTAGGGTTGATATAAAAACTTCCCCAAAACATATACTCTTTGTATCTGTAGTTTCAAATAATACAAAAATTCTAAAAAAATATGTTATTATTAGTTTAATAATAGTCATGTAAAGTTTCAATTACGGGAAGATATCTTCAATAAATACTAAGAAAAAAAATATTTTCGTTAAGGATTGTTATTCCCATTTTTCCTTAGTATAAAATTTTTAAATTTCACGGCAATCCACTAAGTGTTAACTTCCATTTATCAAAAAAAAAACAGGACAAATATGTGAATCAAAATTAAAACTACTTTTTCACACAATAATATAATAAAACCTGGTTAGACCTGGGGATCGGTTTCGAGGAAAATTAGCTGTAATAAATTTTCTTGGACTTTAAAAACTTTTCCCCTAATATTCTAAGGCATTATCAATTGCTTGATCTTAAACACTTCAAATTTTTCTGTTTTCAAGTTCTTCTTAATCAATTTGAACCAAAATCAATTCATAAAACGGAAGAAAACTCTAAAAATTTCAACATAAAATAAAAGGTAATATATTAAATTTAGTTGTTTATAAATGTTACCTGTTCAAAATTTTTCTATAATCCACCAATTTGTTTTGACTCTCAATACATCAAAACTATAATTTTTCCAAATGTTATCCGTTTAAAATTGAAAATAATTTACTTAATTAGACTTAATCTCTTTCATTTGTGATATCAAAAAACATGCGTTTAAAATATTAACCTCACTTTAGAATCAAGCAAGTGAAACGAAGCTACTTTAGAGGAATATCTCCGAAAACATAACTACATACCTAACCGAAATATATTTAAACCGATACTTGATTAATGTTCTATACTACCAATTTTATAAGTGAAGAAACTCATTAAAGATTAAAATCGTTAATTTTTATTGATTTTTGTTGAAATTAATTCCTGTAAAATATCTGATTTATTACTATTTTGATGAAACTTGAAAACATTATCTTATGCACCATAAGAGTGAAAGTATTATGCAGTTATTGCAGTCATTTTTGAACGGGAGTTATTCATATTAAACGACATAATTTTTGATTTATTGTTTATTTAATTAGATTAAGTGAATACATTTATTTAGTTATAACATATCATATTTTTTCGGAAGAGTTTAGATCATTAATGTAAATACGTATATACAGTTATAATAAAGGTTTTCATGATAAATACTTTATTAATTATACTTTTTTTTTTCAAATATTTATTTTTTTCATAATGATAATAATTATAATAATTCAATAGTCATAATGATGATATATATATTTTATGATAGAATAATCTTAAAAGAAAACATTTCTCATAAACTCTTTTTTTTTAAATGTATGAAAGATAAAAGGGTAGAATTTTTTTTTAATATCTAATAGTTTTCTTTTTGGTCACAGACAAATTAATTTGATTTCATTAATTTTAACAAAAAGTTTTAAAACTTTCTCTTAGTGACGGCTTACGAGTAAAAATTTTTTGCAGAAATGCATTTGTTTGATTTTTCAGAAAAGATAATTAAAATTGTTGGTAGATAATAAAATTCAGAATTCGGCTTTTAGTAAATAAGAAGACAATTCAGGTTGTTAAAGATCGGTTTTTTTTATTTAATATTTTGAGTAATCAATTAGCAACGTTTCGTTACTTATCGAAACTTCATCAGGCTTCTTGATTCATAATTTATTTTTTTTATTTTTGTGAATCAAGAAGCCTGATGAAGTTACTATACATAACGAAACGTAGCTAATTGAATAATAAAAATATTAAATAAAAAAAAAACGGATCTGAAACAACCTGAATTGTCTTCTTATTTAAAAAAATTAAAATTGTTGGTAGATGATAAAACTCAGATCTCTGCTTTTATTAAATAAGAAGACAATTCCGGTTAAAAGACAATTCGGTTTTTTTAATTTATATTTTTATTATTCAATTTGCTACGTTTCATTACGTATCGTAACTTCATCAGGCTACTTGAATCATAATTTTTTTTTATTTTTGTGAATCAAGAAGTCTGATGAAGTTACTATACATAACGAAACGTAGCTTATTGAATAATAAAAATATTAAATAAAAAAAACGGTCTTAAACCACCTGAATTGTCTTCTTATTTTAAAAAAAATAAAATTGTTGGAAGATGATAAAATTTTAAAAGATGGTTTTTTTTATTTAATATTTTTATTATTTAATTAGCTATGTTTCGTTATGTATAGCAACTTCATTAGGCTTCTTGGATCATAAAAAAATATTTTTGTGAATCAAGAAGCCTAATGAAGTTGCTATACATAACGAAACGTAGCTAATTAAATAATAAAAATATTAAATAAAAAAACCGATCTTAAATAACCTGAATTGTATTTTTATTTAAAAAAATCAAAGTTGTCGGTAAGAACTAATAATTGCTGATTTAATTGAATTAGAGATTAAGGAAGATTAGAAATTTTTATGGCTAGGGAGGCTTCGCCTCTGACATCCAATGATAAGCCGCCACTGAATTCAACTGAGATGCATTTATGCATCAGATTTTATTATATTATTGATAAATAATCCTAGCTAATAAATTTTAAAAGGGAAATTAGACTTGGTTTGAAAATTTTTTTGAATTTAAGATTGTCTACGAAATTTCAATGATTTTTACTAATTTTTATATGTTGAGATATTGTAACATTCTTTGGTCGTTCATCGGTTTATATATTTATTTTTTTTTCACTTGAGACTTTTGGGGGCACTAGTGTTGCACACAATGTGATGGACAAGTGAAATGGTCCAGAAAGAACTTGTTGCTTTGATTTGCCGCACGGGTGGCCTAGTCTCGAACAAAGACAAATTCATTGTAGTGGTTCCAGCGGTTTTCTTCGGCATCGACTCCGGGTTTGAGTTCGGCGACACTTCCGGCCGTGCCGGAACCGCAGCTGCCGGTCATTTTGAAGCCCTGTTCGATCAGGTTGTCGAAAGCCTGTTCGATGAAGGAGTGTTTGAGGAAAAAGCGCGAGGTATATCTTTCGGTGAGTCCGTGGTCGGGGTCGCGGCTTTCGTTCAGCGTTTCGCCGAAGACATCGCGACACAGTGTCACCCGTCCGCATACCAAAATTCTGGAGAGCTTTCGAAACTTTACGTCGGCCAGGCCGTCGCGGCCGAAGGCAAAGCTGCCCCGATAACCGACCGTGATGCATCCGCGTGGTCGGCCAGAAGTCGATGTCGTTTCTGCATAGCAATGCACCGCTTCGGCCATCGCTGGCAGATTGTAGTGCAGCGCCTCCTGGCGTAATCGTTCTTTTTCCTTGAAATTTTCCGGCAAAACCAGCGAACCGTTTCGCAAAAAATCTAGCACGTATCGAAACAACACACCATCCCGGTCGATGAAGTATCGACCTTTGGCATCACGCGGAACACTGGTTCGTCCCGAAAATATCGATGCCAACAATGAGTTTGGGTCTTTTGTTGCCGTCGCAAGCGATGTCGTGTAATACACACCACCAACATTCAATTCCACAACTTCCGCAACACTGGCCTCGGACATTTTTGGACCAATATGAAAAGAAAACACAACAAGTGGGATTACCAAATCCCAATTTTCATCACGCCACCTGTAACGTGTTAAATGTTACTAACTTTGGTTTGTTTTTCTTTTTTTCCCTCAAAAAAAATTCTATGCTTTTCCTCAATACACACGAACGGGAAAATCGGTACGGAAACGACAACGTGGTACGAACGGTGCGTGGTGAATTTCCCAACTGTTCCAGTGATCCAGTCAACATCGACGTCGTTGGTCGTAATGTAAACGATCCGACGCTCGCGCACACTGCTCAATAACGAACGACCGACGTCCCCAATTTATGCGTCGTTTTTCCCACATTTTCCATCTAAAAAATCACAATCGACCAACGAAAATTCCCTATAAAATCCAAGAAAAAAAAAAACGTTTATGTTTTCCTCCAAAAAAAAAAACCTTTAAAACACTCTAACATTTTCACTCCATCATCCCCCAATTCTTTCCATCACTCGGTCGAGCATACAGCATCCGGGTGTGCTTTCTCTTCACCAGATCAATAATACGCTACCCTCATTATACTAAGCCACATTTCAAATCAAAGTAAAACTAAATTTTATATTAAAACAATTTCGGTAGCATACGTACTCTTAAATGAAAACTAAACCCAAAAAAAATCAATTGTAATTTCAAAAGAAAAACCCCAAAAACAAATTGGGTCTTGATTCAATAATTTAGTATAAAACTTAAAAAATTAATTTAAGAAAAAATCGATTATTTTTTATTTTTTTTGAAAATAGATTTAATTTTACCTTTTGGAAATATTTAAGCCAAGAAAAATTATTTTTACATCCAACTCTCGCCATCTATTATTCAAAAATTAAAACACTTATATATTTGATCACAATGGAATTCTTCGTATTACTCAACCATTTTAATCAATAGAACGAAATAGACAACTATAAACCCAGTAAAACTATATTATTTAGATTTGAATCGAAATATTTGGGAAAACAATCGAATTTTTGGATTTATTTCGACTCAAATCACCAATGCAAAGTTTAGCATCGCATCGAAGGCTTTGCGAACTGGTAATGATCTTAATCGTTAGGTCAGTTAAGGTTTGATATTTTTTTCGTTAGGTCTCCTATAGATTTTTATAAATAACTAGCTAATCCCCGCGACTTCGTCTGCGTAACGTAGGTGTAGATTATATTTTCTTTTTAAATTTATATTTTAATAATTAAACCATTTTCTCTTAGTTCGCCGAATTGCTCGCTATTCGATATTCGCTCACTAATGTATTATATGAAAGTGGCCAAAATTAAAACTTCAGAGACGTACTTTATTTTATTTTTACACTTTTTTATTCATGTTATTCAAAATGTTTTTAGCAGTTTTTAACGTTCACGAATTTATCACGAAAAGTTAGATATGATAAATTTATTTCAATGTCTTCAAAATCCGAATTTATCAGAACTTCAGGATCAAAATCCTCTTCTACATTAGCCTCTACTTTCAGAACTATCGGAAGTCTATGTTTCAAAATCCAAATTACAATCATAATTCGGATCATCATTGTTAAATGTATCGTCTTTTTAATAAACAATGTTTTAATTTCTTGATCCGTTAATTTGGTCATTATCTGAAGAAAAAGAAACTAATATAAACATTGGATCTAGTTATATTATAAACAAATTTTAGCCATTCAACCCATGTATTTTATTAACAAAATTTAACGTTTACCTTACCTTATAGTCTAAGATTCCACTGCAGAAAAGTGTAGTGATCGATTTTATGCTAAAAACCTAATTTTTACGCATATTTATCATCAGGAGAATAAATATCTACTAGGTTGCCTATCAAAATGTGGCCGCTAGTATTTTTAATTAAATTATTTTTAATTGATTTTTCGCAAAAATTTAATTGATATCGTCCACTTTACGGCAATACATATAGACTTTGACAAGTCAGGGTTGCCGTTGCGCACTTGGTCGCACCTCTGCGCAGCCAGGTGTAAACAGGTATGATTTTGGGCCCTTTTTACGTCCATAACGTACATTTATGATTTATATATTAAATTAAAGCTAATTTTTTTCTCATTATTGCGATATACGGTTGCCTAATTAAATCTGGCCGCCAATAAAGGTTGCTGGCTGCTAAAGATGGTAAATATTAAAAAAAACTGTGAAAGAGAGCTAGCCAGATCTAACCAGTCAGACGAGGACAGCGATTGGCAGCTGTACGAACGATTGGCAGCTGTTTTAAAGCCATTGCGCATGCGTCGGATGCTAGTGTTTTGAACCACTCAAGTACTTCCGGAGTATTTTTTGAACAAAGTTTTATCAATATCGATTCTGCTACTTTTCCAAATGTTTGTGGCAAACATTTAGACCCAATTTGATATAAATAATAGAAACAATCAATGATTTCTATGTCGACTTGATTGACCGGGATTAGTTGGTGCAATTTTGGCTGTCAATTGTTTACTTAGAGTTGACTTGTCCGTCTTAATCATGTCGCCTGAGCAGTGGAATAGTGCAGAAGGTAGAGGTCCTAGAGGGAATGACAGACAGTACCCAATATCAACTGTTTGATTAATAGCAATTACCAACAGACGTCCAAAAATATCTCATTCCATTTTAATTATTGATTTTTTGTCTCCGGTGATACTCTTAAAACTTTTTTTACAATCAGAATTTACAATCAGAAGCGAAGTTTTTTATTTTATTGCAGCCAGCAACCCTTATTTGCGGCCAGATTTAATTAGGCAACCATATATCATAATAATGAGAAAAAAAATACCTTTAATTTGATATATAAATCATAAATGCACGTTATGAACGTAAAAAGGGCCCAAAATCATACCTGTTTACACCTGGCTGCGCAGAGGTGCGGTCAAGTGCGCAACGGTAACCCTGACTTTTCAAAGTCTTTATATATATTGCCGAGAAGTGGGCAGTATTTAATTTTAAAAACAAATCAATTAAATTTTTGCGAAAAATCAATTAAAAATAATTTAATTAAAAATACTAGCGGCCACATTTTGATAGGCAACCTAATAGATATTTATTCTCCTGATGATAAATATGCGTAAAAATTTTTAGCATAAACTCGATCACTACACTTTTCTGCAGTGGGATCCTAGACTATTATATTTAAAAAAAATATTAGAACCTCTGTTTTAATGATATCATGCGACCTGTTCCCATTATCCCTTTTGGTTTGCACTTTGCATTTTGAGAATTATGAAGTAACCATCAAAGAAATATAATAAAGCGATCTCTCTTCTTCAAATCGTAGTAGAGTGAAACATACAATCTTTAAAATAATTTTCAGATAGTTGAAGAGCTTAAAGTGATCCATTGGGGGGCGGGGGTCGAAGCACGAAAAATCCCAAGAAAGGTTAGGACATTATCTTCTTTTTGTGTACATCTTTATTCCGTTCAAAAGGTTATCTTCTTATATAGAGTTATCAGAGACAGTCTTCTGTTATTATCCATCAGACATTGCACACACTTGTTGGGCTCAAGTACATTGATTCTTCAAATTATCAGAAGATCTATACAAAATTGTAACTGTTTTTTTTTGGACCGAAAAATTAATCAAATTTGAATATTATTTTGGTGTAAAATCGAAAAAAAAAAACAATAAAAATGGTAAGAAGTTTATTCATTTTACTTAATCTTGGGATCTAAACAGACTTTTGAAACTCCATATTTTACTGGTCAATTTCTTATGTTAATACCTTCATTTTCCTAGTAAATGTTAGTAACATATTCTTGTAAATTCCTCCAACATGTTGTCTCCTATTTTCTTATTTTTTTTTTTGTTTTGCATTTATACCAAAGTGTGTCTCCATCTTTTGCTCCATTGCATTACGGTTTTCATCAAAAATTTTCTCCAGGAATAATTTCAATCGATGTTAGGCATAGTTTTCTCGTTTACTTTTGAATATATATCAACCAAATATTTGCGATGCTGTGGTGTTATTTCTCGTAGAAACTCCCGTTGTTCCTTTCTTTGGGTTCGTTCTTGCGACAAATTCAAAATGTTTGAAACTGATTTTATTATATGTGCGATCGCCGTGCCACCAACATAATTAACGACAAAATCATACTTTATTATAAGTCTAAATATGTAAAACATAATTGGGAAGTAAGAAGAAAATATTTTAAAAAAGCATGGGTACAAGTAGCTTTTGTACATACCACTAACTCAATGTTTCATTTTCAATTCTGTTTTTAATTCAACTCGCGAATAAATCGGCACGTAATTAATGTGTAGCGATCAAAGATAAATCATTAGGCAAAATTGAAATTTTGAAAAAATCAAGCAAACAATAAGATGTTAACAGAGAATGACTTGTATAGAAACTACTGGTACCAAATCATGAATATTTTATTTTAACAAAAATTAGGTTTTATGTACCAACATAAATGTACCAACAAGAACACAAATGCTATTTTTTTATATAATGTATTAAAAACTAAATCCATTTTCCTAGTTTCTAAATATATGTGATTTTAAATTCACTAGTCTCCACCTATACTACCACATCTTTGGCACAATTCTTCAGTTGAATATATTATAGTGAAACCTTTAAAAGATAAATTTCAAGATATTGAAACGAATGTCAGATTTTATGGGTAGGATAATTGTAGGATTTATTTTACGATTTATCAACATACATCTTTATATATGTATATATAAATCTTCTGAACGTGTGCTTGTAAATGAACTCCTCCTAAACGGCTGGACCGATTTTGATGAAATTTTTTGTGTGTATTCGAGAGGGTTTGAGGATGCTTTAGATTTACAATTCGATTTGCTTTAACAATGAATTTATTTATTTATAAATTTTACGTTTACTTGCTTTTTACGTCTAATATTATTTGTAATAATCGATTCCTGTGATTTATTTGGAAAAAGCTTGGCAACGTATGAATTTGACGTTTTTATTTATATAATTTGTGTTAAAATAATTATTTAATTCATATTTTTGAAGAGTGTTGCAAGCAAAAAGATTGTAGGTCCACGTCATTTTGGCATTTCATTATGTATCACAGCGCAGTACGTGGAATTTTTGTAATTTTGAGCAAAGTTTGGGAACCACCATTAACTTAGTAAAGTGGCAAAAATTGGTAGGGAAAATAATGTATCCCGATGATGTGTCAACAGAAATTTTCCCATTACCAATATCGATAAATTGTTTGGAAAACACTTTTCAAGATTAGTCGTTCTGCATTTTGAATTGCAGAAGTGGACTACTTCAGACATTAAGGATCGACTTCTGTTTAAAAAATTAATGCTTGCCTTAAATTATCAAATTTATGGAACCATATGAAGAAACTTCACCTGGAAAAAAACATAAAAATTGCATTGCTGAACGATTGATCTGCAGAATATTTATCCTAGAAATGAATGAATATCGGTAATAGTCATGTAATTGGTTTGAATTTATATTCCAACTAGCTGATCCCCGCGACTTCGTCTGCGTAACGTAGGTGTAGAATATATTTTCTTTTTAAATTTGCTATTTGTAGTGGTAGTTTGTCAACTTTAAAAATACACATTTAATAAACTGTTATAATTGATTTTCAAATTTTTCTGAATACCGAAGAAAAGTTAGTTTGGAAGATTTTATATTTTGATTGAAAATGAAATATACGACAAAAAATTGCTCCCTTAATGTTTTTCAGCAGTATAAATAATTGCTCCAGGTCACAATCATTGGTTGATAAAAATTAGATTTTAAAAAGTTTGTTGAAAAACAAACAAAAATTAAAAATCGCCTCTTTGATATTTGGTATAAGTACCAACTACATAAACTTTCATACTAATTTAGTGAAATAACATTATTTAAAACGTTGTTATTAAAATGATATAACAAAAACAGAAACTTATTATTAATTAATTATTTATTTATTAATTACACTTATTAAATTAAAAATTTCGATTGTTGATTAACTCTACATTTTCTCATACAAACTTAGTCACCCCTTTTACTCTTTTAGGGTAGGAATTTAAAAAAAAAGGTCTTATCAGATGTCTACTTCTTATAAGGAATACATAGAATATTCAAATTTCATCAGAGGGGATATATAAATATAGGATTTTATGTATGCACGGTTTTAAAAACGTATTTACTTTAAGTTTTATTATTATTACTACTACTACTATTACTTTTTTTCGTTAATATTTCCTTATTGAGCAACTCTAAGGATCTATTTACAACAATTTTGTAAAAAAAAAGTTTACTGCAAGATTCGAACCCACGTCTTTATAATTAGGAGAATCAAAATGTCAGATACGTAAGACATTACGCTATTAACATCAGCTATGTGTTTTATAGATATAAAGGTTTATATTTCAAAGAGGCAATTTTTTAAACTTTAAATTGAATTTACTGTGCTTGTTATCAGTTCAACTAAAAATATTTTTACAGATTATTTTCTTACTTTTAATTACCTTTCCAATGATACATAACTCACCTGTCTAGTGTAAAAATTTATGTTTTCATCCCTAGGGAATACCTTCCCTTATTATTTTTTTGGAATGATAAGTAGCTTATAGTCTCTGGGAAATTGTGTTACATCTTAATACCAAATTTCATTAAATTCGGTTGTTCCGTTCTTTAGGTAAATCGGGACACACAGACAGACAAAAATTTTAAAAATGTTAAATTTGGAATAAGGGCCTCTTGAAACAAATATTTACCCTAAAATTGGTTTCAAAATCGAAATGTACAGACAGACGTAAGAATTTTATATATGACTAGCTGATGCCCGCGACTTCGTCTGCGTAACGTAGGTGTAGATTATATTTTCTTTTTAAATTTACTATTTGTTGTGGCATATGAAAATTATTATTTTTTTTATTTCTTTTACGAAAAACATAATTATACTTAAGAACACTATTTTGTCAACTTTAAAAATACACATTTAATAAACTGTTACTTAGAATAAAATAGTTGTGTATAATGATCAATTCATTTTCAAAAAATAATTATAAATATCTAAAAAGTACCTAAAAAACCGTATACCTACGGTAGGTATACCTACCGTGAACCAATTAATCCGTAAATCAATCAGCATTTATACATAAATAAAAACTATCGTTAAGGTCTATAAAGTCTGTCAAAATTATAACTTAAAACAGTCAAAAGTTATCAAAACACTCGCCTAGATATTTATAATATTAGTAAAAATCACATTTCATTGTCTCGACTCTCGAATGAACCCTTTTCTCGAAACTATTTCACAACTGCAATGTACGAAACTACCGCGAAATTAAAATTTGTTCAATTGCACGAAACCCAGTTCCTCCATAATCAAGTATAACCATTGTGTATCTATGCACTTATTACTAAAATCTCTGAATTTCAACTATATAATTAAATCATTTCCTTTTAGTTCGCCGAATTGCTCGCTACTCGATATTCGCTCACTAATGTATTTATTTGTGAATACGTATTTCGGATTTTTAGGTTTACAATATGTGAAAGCCAAAAAACTTAATGCTCACTTATGAACTTAACCTTTTTCAGATATATATATATTAGAGTTTAAATTTTTAAGCAGATCCTACGTTTTTGAATCTAATAAT
This sequence comes from Sisyra terminalis, assembly GCA_958496175.1. Lineage (NCBI taxonomy): Eukaryota > Metazoa > Arthropoda > Insecta > Neuroptera > Sisyridae > Sisyra > Sisyra terminalis. The sequence continues at coordinate 53,157,121 of OY292277.1, forward strand.
AAATCAACATTGTTTTATTTTAAGCGATAAAACGTTTCGTCTATAACGAACATATTTTGATAAATTTGAAATTTCGATTGCTTAACAGACGTTATGCCGTACAAACTTTGCCACCATTTTTCACTTTTTTAGGGGAGGAATTATCTAAACCCCTTTCTTATTATATATCTGCATCGTATAAGAAAAACATTTTCCAAATTTCATCGACACAAATATGCTTTTATTTGGAAAATACAATGTAAAATGAAAAAAATTATGACCTTCTTTACTTTGATATCATTACTAAAAAGCAATTCGATATCGCACATTTGGACGTTGTACATACAAAATTGTTGGAAATTGGTAGAAAACGTGGAAGTAAATTCGAATATTTTATTTATTTTCAATAACAATAATTGATTTTCAAATTTTTCTTAATACCGAAGAAAAGTTAGTTTGGAAGATTTTATATTTTGATTGATAAGATTGATAATGAAATATATGACAAATAATTGCTCCCTTAATGTTTTTCAGCAGAATAAATAATTGCTCCAGGTCACAATCATTCGTTGATAAAAATTAGATTTTAAAAAGTTTGATTGTTGAAAAACAATCAAAAATTAAAAATCGCTTAGTTAGAATAAGTACTACATAAACTTTCATACTAATTTAGTGAAATAACGTTATTTTAAACGTTGTTATTAAAATGATATAACAAAAAAAGAAATTTATAATTAAATAATTAATAATAAGTTTTAAATTACACTTATTAAATTCAAAATTTCGATTGTTGATTAACTCTACATTTTCTCATACAAACTTAGTCACCCCTTTTACTCTTTTAGGGTAGGAATTTTAAAAAAAAAAATTCTTATCAAATGTCTACTCCTTATAAGGAATACATCGAATATTAAAATTTCATCAGTCAGAGGGGATCTATAAATACAGGATTTTATGTATGCACGGTTTTAAAAACGTATTTTCTTTAAGTTTTATTACTATTATTATTATTGCTACTATTACTTTTTTTCGTTAATATGTACTTATTGAGCAATTCTAAGGATCTATTTACAACAATTTTGTGAAAAAAAAAAATAAAAAAAAGTTCACTGTAAGATTCGAACCCACGTCTTTAAAATTAGGAGCATCAGAATGTTAGATACGTAAGCCATTACGCTATTAACATCAAATATGTGTTGTATATATATAAAGGTTTATATTTCAAAGAGGTAATTTTTTAAAATTTAAATTGAATTTACTGTGCTTTTTATCAGTTCAATTAAAAATATTTTTAAAGATTATTTTCTAACTTTAAATTATCTTTCCAATGATACATAACTCACCTGTCTAGTGTAAACATTTCTGTTTTCATCCCTTGGGAATACCTTCCCTTATTATTTTTTTAGAATGATAAGTAGCCTATAGTCTGTGGGAAATAGTGTTGTATCTTAATACCAAATTTTATTAAATTCGGTTATTCCGTTCTTTAGTTAAATCGGGACACACAGACAGACAGACAGACAGACAAAAATTTTAAAAATGTTAAATTTGGAATAAGGGCCTCTTGAAACAAATATTTACCCTAAAATTGGGTTCAAAATCGAAATGTACAGACAGACGTAAGAATTTTATATATTAGTATAGATTAAACTGATTTAAACGTTATCCTGCTGTTTTATAAAAAAGCTAGGAATTAAGTAAAATTTTTGAATGAGACAAAATTCGAAGGAAATTAAGTCAATATGCTTGATTCGTCGACAAGAACACTGCCATTACCGAGATTCAAAAATTGTTTGGAAAATTCTTCAGTAGATGGATCATTCTGCAACGCAACTCATATTGCCAGCTGAAATTTTTTTACATTGTGTCACAAATTTTATGATTTTAAGCAGGAATAGGTATATTTTATTGGTAGAATCTAAACTTGGAATGATTGGCAATGTTTGGAAGAAATCGCCAATCAGTAAAATCATTGCGCCTTCAAAACAAAGTCAGGCATTGCGTCGAACTTCCTCCAATGGTTTCAATGGCTATATGCGTTTCTTAAATAAAAACTACCGACAATATTAAATTGACATATACGTGTGGGTGACGTGAACTGCCAATTGCGTAAAATGCAAAGCCTAATTTATTTAAAAACTTATTTTATTCACTTTTTTCCCTGAATTGTTAAGATATGTTAATAGTTATTCTGCTATTCGGAAGGAAGACGAATCTAACAAATCATATATCATCATAATCGGTCCCGTCATTTTTCAAGCTCTAATTGGTCTACTACCCCTACTTTGTTTTTTATGCTGAAGATATCTCATTTGACAAACTTTGTATGTCAATGTAATGGCAAGATGCTTCAATGGAGAGAATCAATCCGAGGGCAACGCATGAACCCAAATACATAGCTTCAATAAAGCAAATCGTCAGCCTAAATTCTCAATCTGCTAAGTTCACTTTTATTTTTTTTTTTTTATTGGCATTTCATGGGATCGCTTTTACCGAAGATGGGTTTTTCTCAGAAATAAACGCTCTACAAAAGTGCCCATTGCAATAATGTCGTAACTCACACCGGTGAGGTAGTACGGGCCACTGAACCTGATTTTTCCATAAAATTCGCGTTTTTTTTTTGCATTTATCTCGTAAATAATAAGAGCTACGGAAAAATTATAAATGAAAATTTTGTAGAGAATTTGATTTCCTACAAAAAAGTTCCTGTAGACCAAATCGCGAAGATCAATATTAAACGAGATATAAAGCCTTGAATTTTATGGAAAAATCAGGTTCAGTGGCCCGTACTTCCTCACCGGTGTGAGTTACGACTTTATTGCAATGGGCACTTTTGTAGAGCGTTTAATTCTGAGAACAAACCATCGTCGGTAAAAGCGATCCCATGAAATGCCGCTGAGATATAGAAATTTAAAAATAAAAAATCAGAGTTTCCGTGTATTTTCAATGGGAAATCTTTACACGTCTTGGTCGAGGACTTAAAATTAATATTAAGGGCTCAAACTTTCAGCGAATTTTTTTTTTTTGGTATTTCCAACAAAATTTCATGATGGGATCAAACAAAAAATCACCCTAATACATACATTTGCCTATTATATTGATATTAAAAGCAAAATTTTTGCCTATAATTATATCATAATTTAGTTATCGCTAATTACTAATAACTAATGGGCCATTTCGGGCACTAATAATAAAATAACGACAAATGTGTATAACTTTTCACGCGCGTACATAAGTACAAACACGTTTTTTTTTTTTTGTTTTAGAAAATGACAAGCTTTTTTCTGCAAATTGTTTTGCTGTTCTTCGTAAGTTCACATTTAAATGATCGTCTTTATGATTTGTGTAATCATTTAAATTTTTATATGATACATTTCCATATTCGCTTTGCAAAATTGTTTCTAATTGTTTTTAATTTTAGGTTTTAAAAAGTCACTTTATTCTGGGCACAGGTAATAAAAAGTGTTTCGACTACGACTCCTATTGTATTTGTGAAACAGATCAATACGATTTCAGTGAATATAATGGCCGTACATGCAAATTTTTACAAATCAAAGAGACTAGCAAAAAGTCATTGAAAGAAACTTTGAATTCTTTGCCCAAAGACTATTTACAGAATTTTCATAGAAATTATGGCTATCAAAGAATCTATTCACTTGAAATATCTCGAGGAGCGACTGAAATTTTGAACTCACATACTGTAAGCGAATATTTGAAAGTATTGCGAATTGAAAATACAAAAATATCGATAATTTCATCGTTGTCGCTTGCATCTTACAAAAATTTATTTTATTTGGATTTGACAAACAATCAAATTTCACAGATTGACGATTCGTCTTTTCAAACTTTACACCAATTGAAGGTTTTAAGACTGAATTTCAATAACATAACAAATATTTCAGAAAATACTTTTTCTGGAATGTCAAACTTAGAAAGCTTGCATCTAAGCAATAATCAGATTCAAAAGCTTCACGATTCAGTGTTCAACTTATTGAAGTTAAATTTTCTTGATTTATCCCACAACGAAATATCCGAAATCGACGGTGCACCATTTAAATATTTACCTAATCTCCGTGAACTACGATTGAAAAACACAAAAATATCTGCAATCAACCACCAGATGTTTGACGGACTAGATGCATTGGCCATTCTCAATATGCAGGGATCGAATTTGCATGCAATTGCACTCAACACATTTCCAGTAATGCTTCAAACATTGACTGTTACCGTCAACAATATGAGCGTTTTTTCTACAAAACTGGAAAATTTAAACAATCTTGTCGAGTTGAATTTCGAAGCACCAAGCCAAAACAGCCAAGTTCTCAAAACAAATATGTTTCGTGGCCTAACAAAATTCGTCAATTTGGACTTGAATAATATGAATATATCTGCAATTGAGCCATACGCTTTTAGAGGACTAAATGGGTTGAAAGAATTCAATTTAGCAAATAATTTTTTGGAGTCCTTCGATAAAAATACCTTCGCCGGGTTGTTTGCTTTGAGAGAGATGGATTTAAGTCACAATTTATTGAGATGTCAACGATCAGCTGAAGAAAAACCGTTGGGCAATGCCTCAGCAATGGATCAATGCAGTTCCGTATTTGATGCCTTAAATCATATGGTCTCAATTGAAACTATTTATCTCAATGATAATTCCATTGACTCATTAGGAGAAAATTCGTTTTCAATGCTATCTAAATTAAACTTTATTGATCTAAGCGACAATATGATTTCTTCAATCGACAGCAAAGCTTTTGCATTTTTGCCAACTCTAAAAACTTTAATCTTAACAAACAACAACATTAGTTCCATTCCCGTTGGAGTATTTAAAAGCCTTTCTAGTTTAGACCAATTACATCTTTCACACAATCAAATATCAACATTGGGTTTCGGCATATTTACCGACCTAAAGCTACTCAAATTCTTAGATTTATCATACAACAATATCTCACAGCTTAACGAAAAAATTTTCATTTCTCTGGAAACTCTTGACGATTTTAATTTCGCCCATAACCAAATCAAAAATGTAAATATTACCGCACTAAACAGATATTTACCACGCTTGTCCAAAGTCCATTTGGAATCGAACAATATTGATTGTTCGAAACTTACGAATATTGTTGAAATGGCTAAAAATCTCCGTATTGAATTGATTAACGCGAGTCCTGAGTTCGATAGTGACAATGTAAACGGGATTTTATGTAGTTCCGAGGAAAATGACGACAATGCATTGCTTCAATCCGATAAATTGATGGATATTTTGGCGTATTTGAAGAAGAACTTTAACTTGACAAATATTTCATAAATGATTTATGAAATACAGTGGTTGTCAAGTTTTTATAAATTTTTAAAATTTGTTATCATTAAAATTGTATAACTATTTCAATAATTTATCATTTGATTAAATAAATCATTAATTTTGAATCCAATTTTAGGGTAAATATTTATTTCCAAATTGCCTTATTCCAAAGGACATAGGACGATAAGTATCAGGGAATTGCTCTTAATGCAAAAATGTGGTCAAGAAGTAGGGCCATGGCCAGAGTTTCTAGTTCATTGTTAGTGACTATTTTTTCTAAAACGTTTGGTACAAGGAAATAATTCTTATATGCAACTCTATAGTAATGGTTTGGATCATTGCTAATTTTAAATCAAGTTCAATATATTTTAATTAGGTATCTGAAATTATAAATTGTTAATGAGGTACATAAAATATACAAAATTCTATTTTATTTTACAATATAAAATTTAATCAATACAATTAATTAGGGTAATTTTGTCATATCGCGGCTTTTCTCAAAAAAAATCGTAGGCAAATAAAATTAGTCTTAAAATGTTCAGAACACTTAAAAATGCAATATTCCGGTGGCGGAAATGTAACTTCTATTACAGTTTTTCCAAAATTTTGCCAAAAAAAAATGCATTTTAATAGACTTTAATAGACGTCAAAGTAATTATTAAACTCATTTACTTTCAAGTACGCATGTGCATTAGAACAAGCAGATAGAGCAGATATCTATTTGAAGCAAATTTGAAAAAGCCCGGCAATATCTATATGAAACTGTTCATTGAGAAATATTGAAAATTTGGTTGTTTTTGATTCTTGTTGGTTTGATTTTGATTCGATTTTCGCAAATAAATTGCGTCATAATGATTATGATCCACGTTGTCTTGGTAGATCCAGGAGAATACCCGAAAGTCGTTATATTTTTCATTATAAAGGATTGCTATAATGGAACTTTTAACGAATTAAAAATTAAATCTGGCGTAAAACAAAACTCGTGTTTAGTCTCGCAACGTAATATTATTGGTCTACTTTAAATTACCTAAGATTTAACAATAAAAAGATAAAAGGAACAAAATAAACATTGACTAATTTTAATTACTAAATAGAATTTTTTTCAACTATTAAATTTTTATTAGTAATTTATATACAAATAACTATATGACAACGTCCCATTTTCTATTCCAGTTTAAATTCTATTCGCGAATAAATTGGCCCTCATAAAATTTAGCACTAAAGGAGAAATTAGAAGGATGGTCGAGGTGAATTAACAAACCAAATATCGAATAAATTCGCGAATTGGTTTAAAACACCATACAGTAACGTTAATAGAAGCTATTTCTAACATAAAATTATGTAATTTGTTGGTCATTACTTCGTCTCAGATATTTTACTGTAATTTGGTTAACTTTTACTTTCCCGGGCGCTTTGTCAAATTAAATTCATATTTGTTCTCTTTGTCATTTTTGCATCTCATTGTTTTTATTGCACATGCGTACTTGTAAGCAAATGCGTTTAGCTAATACTTTGACGTCTATTAAAGTCTACTATAATGGTATTCTTTTTTAGATTTTTTTGTAATAATTGTCAAGAAAATTAGAGTTCCGCCACCGGAATATTGCATTTTTAAGTGTTCTGAACATTTTAAGACTAATTTTATGTGCCTACGATTTTTTTTGAGAAAAGCTGCGATATGACAAAATTACCTTGATTAGTACCCATTATCAATATTAGCTACAAAATAATACTAAATATGCTTAATATACTGTACGCGACCAAAAATTAAAATAAACAAACAAAAGACTTGAAATGGTAAATACATTTTGAGCATAATATTAAATATTTATAATAATATATATAATCTATTATTATAAAGAGGAAAGATTTGATTATTTGTTTGCTTTGAATAGGCTCCGAAACTACTTGGCCGATTTGAAAAATTCTTTCACTGTTAGGAAGCTACACTATTTCCGGTGAACATAGGCTATAATAAATTTTCAAAAAAAATAGGGATCCATACTAAAACTTTAATAATGTAACCCAAGGTCTGAAAAAAATTACCAAAAAACATTATTTTATCGCGTGCGCTGCGAAAACTATTGGTTATAGAACAAAATAATGTAATACGATTCTGTAGAACATATTATTATCTACAAAAAATAAAGCGACAGCATATGTCTAACTATTATAGTTATGTCACAATAAGTGTTTTTTCATTTTAAAAAATATATATAAATGCCACCGCTATAAAAGCTCTTTTATTTATACTTTGGTATTAATTATACGTTCATAGCGCATTCGCTTACGTATCTGGCATTCTTATGCTCACAATAAAAGAAACGTGGGTTCGAATCTTACATTAGACTTTTTTTTTACAAAGTGTTTTTAGAAAAAGGTTCATTCGGGAATCGAAACAATGAGATGGGATTCCAACAAATATACAAGAATCTATATTCTTAACCTCTGTTATTTTGACGCGAGTATTTTGATAACTTTCGACATTTTTTAGTCATAATTTAGACCTACTTTATTGGATTTGACAATATTTTTTATTTATGTGTAGATGCTGATTGATTTACGGATTATTTGGTTCACGGTAGGTATGCCTACCGACGGTATACACAATTAAACATACTCTTTTTAGATATTTATAAATATTTTTTGAAGTTTAATTGATGATTACATACAACTTTTTTATTCTAAGCAACAGTTGATTAAATGTGTCTTTTTAAAGTTGACAAAATAGTGTTTTCAGGTATGATTATGTTTTTCGTAAAACAAATAAGAAAAATAAAAATTTTCACATACCACTACAAATAGCAAATCTAAAAAGAAAATATAATCTACACCTACGTTACGCAGACGAAGTTGCGGGGATCAGCTAGTTTTTTATGAAAACCGATTTTAAATTTCGTCTGCACAAAACCTAGGTCCCTTTTTATGTCCTATGACCATCATATGACCCTTTGGTGAAAAAGTTATTATTTTAAGGACAATATTAAAGTTCTTATTTTTTTGATCAACTTATCGAAGAAAAATTCCATAACTACTATAGTTCCGTACTTAGTTTTCAATAATTGCCCAGGGCCCTTGGTTACCTAGCTACACCACTGGCCCCTCTTTCGGGCTTTGTGTCCCGCTGTCTCCGAAGAATCTAAAAATGTCCTGCTTTGATAAAAAGTGACCAGTGATCGGTATTAATTCATCCCAACTAAAATCATTATGCAGGTGTACTGTATACCGTATACATATACATTAGACTGGGCCAAAAAAATCGACTATTTTTTTGTTTGAAAAGTATATCGAAAGTATTATTTGAGGGGACAAAGAAAAAAAATTATCGGAAAAATTTGAGCCCTGAATATTAATATTAAGAGGTCTATCATCTTTAATTTCGATTTTTTATTTTTGCTTTGATTTTTGGCGTCAATGTTGTCAAACTACTCACAGTAAAAAAAATTATTTGCTCATATTTCAATAGAAAATTAAATTCCCTACAAAAAATGTTTCTTTAAAAATTTTTGCCAGGCACGCCATTTCCGAATAATCAAGCTTTAAACTTGGACATAATTTTTAGATTTATCTTCTGTATTTTGGAATTTTATAACTGTCGAACAAATAAATGTATAGAAAAGAACAATATAGATTCTTGAAGGGAATTTCATGCTCTACAAAAAAGGTCTCTTAACGTTTATAAATAAAATCACTCTTGATCGAATTGGTATCGATGTTTAAGAGACAAAATCTATCCTCATTTATACAAAATTTGGGCCAAATTTGATCCATTAGGATTGTCGAATAATCGGATAATATTCTTTCAACCAATCCCTTGTACAAATCGGGATAAATGTCGTTATTTTTTTCTCGAAAGCTGGTCGAAATCAAGGAAACTAGTTTACGTGTAACTGCTTACGTATATTACGCCTATAGATGAAAAGTATAATATAACTTTAAACAGAATTTCCTTTTTAAAAATCCGTTATGAAAAATTAGGTTCATTAATTTGATCTTTCTAAAAATTTTGAGATTCACATGCAAAATTTTGTTCCATAAATTATTGATTAGAATAGATTAAATCTTCTTTTTTTCAATCGGTACATCCCAAGATTAATTTTATAATTAGCTCTTGGAATTAAGGCCAAACGTATCAGAAATCATTTTTGAGATTATAGTTTTATAGTTTCAGAGTAAATTTTTGTATACTAGGGGCTAATTTTCGGACTTTTTCTTATACTGTGAGGGTAGGCGGATTTTTTTTTTTTGCTTCCATGCCGAAATTTTGTTGGAAATACTTCAAAAAAAATTCCCTGAAAGTTTGAGCTCTTAATATATATATTAAGTACTCGTTCACAGCGTGTGAATATTTTCCATTTAAAATACACGTAAACTTTGATTTTTTTTTTAAATTTTTATAGTTTAGCGGCATTTTATGGTATCGCCTCGCTCAAAGTCGGGATTTTTTTACAATTATATTCTCTACAAAAGTGCCTATTTATAATAATTTTTAAGAAGGAAAAAAACTAAATATTTTCTTAAATTTTACTCAATAATCCGTAAAAATTTTATAGTAAGAGAAATTCAAGGCTCAATATCTCGAGAAATATCGATCTTAACAATTTGGTTTTCTGGAACTTTTTTGTAGGAAATTAAATTTCTTATAAACTTGCTATTTACATTTTTTCTGTAGATCTTGTAATTCATGAGTTACTGAGAGAAAAACGAGAAATCTATGAAAAATCTAGGTTTAGTGACCCGTACTACCTCGCCCGTGTAAATTACGATTTTACCGCAATAGACACTTTTGTAGAGCATACAATTGTAAAAAAATTCCGACTTTGAGCGAGGCGATACCATAAAATGCTGTTGAACTATAAAAATTTAAAAAAAAAAATCAAAGTTTACGTGTATTTTAAATGGAAAATATTCACACGCTGTGAAAGAGTACTTAATATTAATATTAAGAGCTCAAACTTCTGAATTTTTTTTGAAGTATTTCCAACAAAATTTCGGCATGGGAGCAAAAAAAAAATAGTTCCAAAAAAAAACACCCTACTGTGAGGGTATAATAGAATATTTTAAACTTTTTTAAATTTATTTTCAATTTGTTTGTCAGTTTGGTTTAAGTTATTGCTAATAGTTTTTAAATTTCCGCATAGATGTCACTAAAATGTTTATGCGTTAAAGGGTAGTTGATGTGGTTTTTCACGTTTTTCAATTGATAGAAGACCAAAAATGCCAATTTGAAAAGTATTTTTCCATGCATTGCTATCAATCTTTTAATGTAATTATAAGATTAAAAGGTAATCACTTAAATTATAATGCTGTTAGCATAATTTATCACTTGATCTAATAAATAATTTTCCTCAAATATCTATTCATTTGCTTCATCAGATTGATACAAAACCAAAATTTTTTTTTATTACCGTTTGGTTTTGTATCGGCCGGCTATAGTACTTTATTCTTTTACTATCAATTAATAAATCTTTTATCTCCATCAAGTTAGGACTAAATTTTTGAAATTTGGCCAAAAAATCTACGAACTGTTTTGGTGTTTTTTGTCGTTCGAGAATTGCAAAAGAAAAATTTAATATCTTGCACATTTTCTCGGCAAACGCTAATGAAATAAAAAGCTCTATTTACTCATATCTCTAATATTGAAGCTTTAATTCCTATGAAAACAAGTGACGAATATTATATATGCGCATGATGGCATTATTTCTTTCAAAACTCTCGAGTAACAAAATGTTGATAAATTCCTCTTAGCATTAAATGTCTTGAGTACCACTTTGAAATTACTTATAAGCAAATAAATGGCAATTGATGACTACTGGTTCTAAAACGACATTATTTTCCGGTACATCTAATATAATATTTAATTTTTTTCTTATGGAAAAAAAAATTGTAGAAAATTGGTCATTTTTTTCCCCGATTAAACCCATGTAACCCCGTAAATATGCAACTGTTTTCAACTTAAATTATATTTCCAAGTCAACCGTAGGTCAATAAATCGTAGGTTTGCCTACTGCTGGGGTATACAACAAAAGTTTGTAAATAAAATGATGCAAGAATGAAAGAAATAACCTCAGATTGCTATACGAGTTATAATCTAACAAATCGGGTGATAAGGAAATGCAAATTTCAAGTTGAACAAGTGTTGACGTCAAATCAACGCGGTATGAAATCTTGTAAACACTACAACGTGACTGGACAATTTAATTTTGATAATTTTTTTTTTAAATTTTCAAAAATAAACTTTACAATATCTTTATGCCCCAACATGAGCTGATAGTGTTTAATCACAACGTTCACCTTGACCGGTTTAACAAAAAAATATATACTTGAATTACAGTTAATGCATAGTCCAAATATTGAATCGTTGCATGGAAAAGTATAGGAAAAATTTCAAATCACTTTCAATATATAGATATATAATTTTCTATAATCTTTAATAATTGACCAAATTTGTTTCTCTATAAAATAAAGTTTTTATTAGAATTAAGATTATTAATTACAATAATGAAAAATTACCTATAAAATAAAGAAACGACAATTAAAGCTAATTATTCGTACAATTCTAATAAAGGGTTGCTAGACACCTTAAGCAAATTCTCACCAAATATGAGCTCTTAATTTTAATAGGAAGATCCTCCGCATCGCAGTTTTGTATTTTTTTCTCAGTCCAATAGAAAACAATTCATACCTCATCATTTATCGATTGTACAGAAAAATGTTCTGAAAGAATTTTTTAGGAAATTTAATGTTCTACAAAAAAGGTATTCTATATATTTTCCGTAAGCCTTACCATTTGAAAGATATTAAGGATTTAATTTTGATTATTTTAAGACAAATTTCATGTTTATTTATGAATTTTATAACTCGACAATAAATGACTCTTATACAATGCGCAATACAAATTTATGTTGAAAATTAACTGCTCTATAAAAATGGTTCCTTATGTTTTAGCGATTAAATTAACCGTTCAAAAGATATTCATCATCAAACTTTCATGTGTACGGATTTTAAAAGTTTTTGATGAGATATTCGAAAAATTTCAATTTAATTTATAATTTTTGAGAAAATTTACACGAATTTTAGTTTTTATCGACTGAGAAACTTCAAAATATTTTTCAAGTTTTTTTTCATGCTTAAGTATATTTGTCTCCATTTAAAAAAAAAAATTAATTATTTATCGCTTAATTAAATATTTATTAATAAAAAAAGTAATTTTTTCATTATACATATATTATGATATATTTCAGTATAAAAAAAAACTTGAAAAATATTTTGAAGTTTCTCAGTCGATAAAAACTAAAATTCGTGTAAATTTTCTCAAAAATTATAAATTAAATTGAAATTTTTCGAATATCTCATCAAAAACTTTTAAAATCCGTACACATGAAAGTTTGATGATTAATATCTTTTGAACGGTTAATTTAATCGCCAAAATATAAGGAACCATTTTTATAGAGCAGTTAATTTTCAACAAAAATTTGTATTGCGCATTGTATAAGAGTCATTTATTGTCGAGTTATAAAATTCATAAACAAAAATGAAATTTGTCTTAAAATAATCAAAATTAAATCCTTAATATCTTTCAAATGGTGAGGCTTACGGAAAAAATATAGAATATCTTTTTTGTAGAGCATTTAATTTCCTAAAAAATTCTTTCAGAACATTTTTCTGTACACTCGATAAATGATGAGGTATGAATTTTTTTCTATTGGACTGAGAAAAAAATACAAAACTGCGATGCGGAGGATCATCCTATTAAAATTAAGAGCTCATTCTTGGTGAGAATTTTTTTAAGGTGTCTAGCAACCCATTTTTCCGTGTCACTTGTAAAAAAAAAATAATCGATTTTCTTGACCCACCCTAATGATTAACCATTATAAATTGGTACATAAGCTACAAGGAAATGTATTAGTTGATTAGAATCTTTTGACGAGGACCTTTCCCCATAATTATTATTACGAACAATTTGGGAAATAATGCACTTCTATTGTATAAGAACCAAGATTTTTCTTGACATTAAATTTTAATGACTTGATCAGTCGATAATTAAAATTGCAGGTGAAGATCAAGATAAATGTTGATTCTTTTTGTGACCCACACTAATATATATAGACTGATTAAAAAAAATGTTGATTTTTTTTCTTAATTATTTCGAAAATATTGTTGGGAATGACAAAAAAAAATCCTGTAAAAGTTTAAGCTCTTAATATTATCATTAAGAGGGGCCGCATCGCAAATTTCGAATTTCCATTGAAATAACATGGCAACAATATTCTCTTGCACTTTGGAATTTTATAGCTCACGTTGGTGACAATATTTCGGAATAACCGAGATATATTCTTGTAGAAAATTGAACGATCTACAAAAAAGGGCTCCGACAAGTTTTTGATATATTTATTCCTTCAAAAGTTATTTGAGGTCAAAGTTGAACTAAAGAGAAATTTTAATAATTTTTCAATTTTTTGACGCAACCATCAATTTTATGAGAAAATTTTATAGGACATTTTTTGTAGAGCACTTTTTTTGTATAACTTATCTTTATAAAAGTTTTTGATTTTTTTTACAGGTTCTAAGTAATAAAAAATAAAAATTTATGTTAAAAATATAATAATTCAGGAAATTTTCAGTTTAATTCAAATAACTTAGGACCTGTGAAAAATATCAAAAACTTTTATAGAGATAAGTTTTAGGAAAAAAAAATGCTCTACTAAAAATGTCCTATAAAATTTTCTCATAAAATTGATGGTTGCATCAAAAAAAACGGTCTATATATGGTGGTTCTTCTTCTTGTAACTAGAACTTAGTATGTTAATTATTTAACTGCTAAGTTTTCAAGAAAATGCCAATTATTTCCTCCTCCTTATGATCCTAAATGAACACACTATAGAGATTGTTCTTGAAATGGACTTAACTCACTTTGAAAATAAAGGGTTCATATATCAATTCTATTAAGTATTAAAAAATGAGGGACTAGCTTTATGAAGCAATTATTTTCAAAGAAATATAATTTCTACGAAAAAAGCTAAAAATTTCGCACATTTACGGTTTATTTTTAGTCCGTTAATTAACCCTAAATCATTCAGAAACTTTACAGAGACTTGGCTAAAATAACTAACTATCTATAGTATTAATTTAATTTTTTTCTCGTTATTTAATACCTTATACTTTTAATACCAAAAAGAAACGTTATATTTTTCGTCGGAAAAAAGGAAACTTAGTAATTCGGCAATAATTAGTCATCAGTTATTGTAAGCAAGTGATTAAGCGTTTGATAGGTCGTCTTATTGAATAAAAACGGAGTTTTTTTTTTATAAAAAGATTTATTAAACATTATTAGGTGAAATACGATGTCAAAATTGACTAGTTTGTACTTTTAAACATTAACGATCTATACAATTTACTTATCGAATACATTTTTATGAAAAACATATCTTAAACTTAAGTGTTAAGCGTTTAGAAATAAATATTTACAAAAATCGCACGAGGAAACATTGCAAAAGTGAATGATTTCACTCTTTCCAATGGCTAAATTTCCAAAATGAATTGATCATCATCGGACGGCTGAACACATTTGGGTGGACTAGTCTTGGCTCGGGATGGAGGCCCAACAGGGCCTCCTTTCAACAGGAAGTCCGGAATTACACCGCTTTTGGGCGGCGTTTGGGACATGGGCGAATTTCGTAGACTCATTAAAACCGACCGCTCGTAAATGATTCGAGTGCCTACAATGGAAATTGGTGCTTGAAAATCGCTCGGAAAATTAGGCAAATCTGGCCAAACTTACCGCCTGGTGTGGTTGAGTATATCGTGCCGCCGGGCGTTGTGGACAGATCCAAATCGTTGGCCTCTGGCAATAACATTCTCTTCGTGGGAATAACTTTGATTTGCGTGGACAATTGTCGCGAAATTGGCGATAGGGACATTGTTGTGGAAATTTGGTGAAAAGGAAAAAAAAATGCACAAATGTGACTTTTACTAGTGGCACGATTGGAGCACAAGGAAAACTGTTGGGACCGCGTGGTCTCGCGGCATTAATAAAGCGAATTACGACGCAAAATATTGCCGCCTCCTCCCCCTTCTCTCTCACGACCGAATCAGACAAACATAAACAAATTAATGACTCGCTTAGTCACACATATGAGTCCAATTTGTGGTCTCTTTTTTTCTGCGATAAGAATAAACGCAGATGTTGGTGAACCATTCGCCAAATGGTGGAATGTAAAGGACAGTCTATGAGTTGTTTTTTTTTTCTGTGCAAATTTCAAACGAGAGAGAAAAGCATTATCATCCATCCAACGCACCACGAAGTGGTCGAAAATAAATATTTTTCTCGTCGAACTTGACAGTACATTGAATGGGAAATGCAAACAAGTGGAATTTCCAACGTAAAATTAAACCACTACGTGATGTAAATCGCGTGTGTACCTACTACACCATTGTCTGTAGCATTATTTTAGTTTAATCATTTAGTAGTTTCGATTTGTAGTCCAAATTTATCCACACAAAAAAAAAATAATGATTTAATCCATTACTAGCTGATCCCCGCGACTTCGTCTGCGTAACGTATTTTATTTTTCTTATTCTTTTACGAAATATATAATCATACTACATCATACATCAAATAAAAAATATCGCCAAGTTCAATAAATTCGGTCTTAATTATGGCTAAAAAAAGTCGAAAGTTATCAAAATACTCGCATCAAAATAACCCCATCTCCCTTTTTCGATTCCCGAATGAACCTTTTTCCAAAAACAATTACACTATTGCACTGCACAACACAACCGCGAAATTGAAATTTGTACAATGGCACGAAACCCAGTTCTTCCATAATCATGTATAACCATTATGTATCTTTAGACTTATTATTGAAATATCTGAATTTCAACTATATAATTAAACCATATTGGATAGTCCACAGTTCACCATATACGATTTGGCGTATGCCTTTTGCTCTGGAAGAGAATTTTAAATTTCTTTTATCATTATGATGATATGATTATTTATTATTTATCATTATGATGATTTCTGGCTGGAATTGCGAATTTTTTTCGTGATCCCTTTCATGTACTTGCAAATAAACGATATTGTCCCCCCCAAGAAAAAAATTCTGAATCCACCCTTGTCTGTTAGGGTAGGAATTTTCAAAAAAAATATCTTATCACTTGTCTACTTCCTATAGGGATTACACCGAATATTAAAACTTCATCAGTCAGAGGAGTATATAAATACACCATTTTATATATGCACGGTTTTAAATACGTTTTTATTTTAAGCTTTATTACTATTATTATTATTATTACTATTACTTTTTTTTTCGTTAATATTTCCTTACTGAGCAACCCTAAGGATCTATTTACAACAACTTTGTAAAAAAAAAGTTTACTGTCGTCTGTCAGATTATTATCTGTAAAAATATTTTTATTTCAAAAAGGCAATTTTTGTACTTTAAATTAAATTACTGTGCTTTTTAGAAGTTCAACTAAAAATACCAATACAGATCATTTTTGAACTTTTAAATACCTTTCCAATGATATATAACTCGCCTATCTAAAGTAAAAAAAAAATTTCACCCCTCAGTTTTTACGTAGGGGGTACATTCCCTTATTATTTTTAAGGAATGATAAATAGCCTAACGTGTGTGGGTAATTGTGTTGCATCTTAGTATAAGGTTTCAATAAATTCGGTTGTTCCGTTCTCTAGTTAAATCACCAGCGCACGCGATGTAAGAAAGTTTTTTGGTAATTTTTTCACACACCATTGGAGTTTTAGTATGAATCCCTAATTTTTTTGAAAATTTAATATAACCTACATTTCCCGGAAATAGTGTAGCTTCCCAACAGTGAAAGAATTTTTCAAATCGGTCAAGTAGTTTCGGAGCCTATTCAAAGCAAACAAACAATCAAATCTTTCCTCTTTATAATAATATATAGATTATTATTATTATTTATTTTAATTCCAGTATACATTCTATAGAAATGCAAAGCATCTGTTCAAAGAACTAAAATAATACATTACAATTGCATTTATTCAAAACAGAGTAATAATATAATGAATTATAGGTAAAAAGAAAATTACCAATGAAGTAAATAATATAATTTAATTAATTATATAATTTAATTCAAGACCAATGATCGTTGATCGCGATAATTTTCAAAATTAGAATAAGAAAATAGTTGCTAAAATATCGTAAAAAATTTTTTTTTGATGGTTCTCAGCCTACGAATCTTTATTAAGACCGAAGGTCTTAATTTTGGGAAAAATATAACCCTTATAATATCAACGATTTTCATCCTCAAAAGTAAATTTTAAATTGAAAAATATTTATTCCGGATTATTATTAAGAGTTGTAAAGAAAAATTATTTAAATAACAATTATTTTCTTTGCGATATATGAACTTTAAATCGAAAAAAATATCGTTTCAAATGTTCTGTACTCAAAAGTCACTTTAAACGAGAAATACTAAGCTTACTTTGTCCAAATCAAGGCACTGTAGTTATGGCGCAGAATACATGGACCAATCATAGCACACCGTACAAAACTCAATCCTTAATTCAACCAATCAGTGAATTTGTTACTTAAACTTTATGGATTTTAACCAATGACATGATTCTTGTATCTTCTGTTTATCTTTATGTTCCTAATATCTTATTCCGAAAGTTCTACCACTTTGGCCAATATAGAATTTTTCACAGGAACTACAGGACACATTACAAAAGGACCGTTAATAAATTTGTATTTTACTTCAGTTACATTATTATTAATATTTACTAACATTTTCGTTTTAATTAACCACTTAAACTACTAAAATCTGTCTACTAAAAATTTCAAAAAAAAAAATTTCTCAAATGATTTTCTCTAATTGAAATTTTTCAAATTCAAACTTATAAATTTTGCCATTTGCCAAGACTAGACGGCATCAAATCCTTGAAGAAAAAAAATTACATTTCATTGTTCAAATGAAAAAATATTTAAAAAATAAATATGTTTAAATTTCGCAGTGGCATATTTCCGTATATTAAGTCGTTTCGCCAATAAAACTTCTCTCTATTGAATTAGATATACTTCAAGGCTCAATTTGCTGTAAATTTTTATCACTAGACCTTGACTGGTGTTCGTAAAATATTTTCTCGGAGTTACATAAAACTAAACACACATACCTACACATACAATATACCTACACCAAAATTTAACAATGTATCAATGTTGTGAATATACAAAAAAAAACCAAAACTGGAAACCATTAAGGAAATCGTGGACAATAATAAACAGCCACGTTAACGATTATATTATTCAAGATTTAAAAACAAAGATTAGGTTGGCGTTTTATTTTTTTTTCCAAAAAATTTATTAAATTTACATGATGCAACACTTCTTTTCCGAAATGGTCAACAATTTTTTTTTTTTTTTTATAAATTTTCTTATCAGAATGTGTGACTAATCAAACAGGTGATAAAGGCGTTATAAACTATTCCAAAGAAGTATTATGGAAAAACCAGTAAATGACTAAGACTATTTATAATTTTCAAACGTTAAACAATCTACATAGGTCAAAGTTTTTGATTGATGTCTTAAAATAAATGGTTTTATTTTTTTTTATTATATTTGGCCTGTTACATGTACAAAAGTGCATCAAAACTTTTGCATTAGTGCAACGGCGAATTTTCCTGACCTTACCCAATCTATTTGAACTGAAGATTGGCTCAATTTTATTTGAATAACTTTTGTGTACGTTGAAAAATAAATCTATTTCGGTCCTCAAATTTTATGAAAATACATAGCACTCACCAAAAACTATATAGATATTTTATTAGACCATTTATATCTTTGTATTAAAACTGAATTTTAATTCAAATGTTTCAATCAACTTTTCTTATATTATTTTAAATATGGCATTGAATAATTTGCAAAAAATATTTTTCTTTTAACCGCACTTTAATTCTCATAATAATAACAGGCAAACGTATTTAATATGAATGCATATATATTAAGATGTCCGTTATTTCCTAAATTGATTTTTTTACAGCGATCGCCCCCTGAATTTTCAGTTTAAGATATAAAAAAAATTATCCAATACAATTAAGCTCTTAATTTCTTGATTAAACCGTGCCGGAATTATGTTACTTTTACCATTTAAATAACATGGGATTATTTGACTTTTTACTTTTAACTTTTTCTCAGAACAAATGAATGAAAAGATTTAAGGTTAAATTATTCTGACGTAAAATTTAACGCTCTACAAAAAAGGTCTCTTACAAATTTTCGATTAAATCACTCCAATAAAAGTTATTCAACATTTAACTTGTGCCTAATATTTTCAACTTTTTGCTCATTTTTACAATTTTTAACTATAAAATCATTGGAAGAGAAGATAAAAATTATTATCATTAGAGCGCCAGTGATTATTTGTGTTAATTTTATGGCTTGAACTGAAAATTGAACAAAAAAAAAACATTTTTTGACATTTAAAACCGGTGACATAAGATTCGAATTCGCTATAGTCGTGAAATTCAATTTATCCAGAATAAATTTTCGTACTTTAATTAATATTTTGTACCTACGAAGTGAATTTCATACTAATTAATGAGACTATCGACAAAAGTTCAATTAAAATTCGAATTTTTACCATTTCACCTGACGCCATCTTTGAGAAATTTCTTAGAACTTGAAGTCAACAAATTAAATGGTGAATACATTACAAAATACAAATTAATTCAAGTTAAATGTCGAATAACTTTTAATAGAGTGATTTAATCGAAAATTCATAAGAGACCTTTTTTGTAGAGCGTCAAATTTTTCGTCAGAATAATTTAATTATAAATCGTTTCGTTCAATTGTTTCTGAGAAAAAAAATTAAAAGTAAAAAGTCAAATAATCCCATGTTATTTAAATGGTAAAAATAACATGATTCTGGCACGGTTTAATCAAGAAATTAGGAGCTTAATTGTATTGGATAATTTTATATCTTAAACTAAAAATTCAGGGGGCGATCGCTGTGAAAAAATCAATTTGGGAAATAACGGACACCCTAATATATATCGACAAAGACAGAGAACAAATATTGTAAACAAATATATAAAGGCTGAAATTCAATCATTGTCTCAAATTGTACAGATATATATAAGTAGCTTAACATTCCGTTTTGAATTTTTAAAATTCTTTTAATGTTGCGAAAGTTTCAAGTGTTTGGGTTTTTGAGGCTCCTGAAATTCTACTATAATTTTAAAGTTGTGCTTTTGATTTTCTTAAAAAATTTTTTGGATAAGATATGTCAGTGTATATACCTACTAGCTGATCCCCGCGACTTCGTCTGCGTAACGTATTTTATTTTTCTTATTTCTTTGACAAAAAATATAATCATACTTAAAAACACTCCACACTCTTGAAAAAAAAAACACATTCAATAAACTGTTGCAAAGAATAAAATATTTCTATTTAATGATCAATTAATTTTCAAAAAAATATTTTTAAATATCTAAAAAGAGTATGTTCAATTGCGTATACCTACGGTAGGTATACCTACCGTAAATCAATCAGGATCTATTCAAAAATAAAAAATATCGCCAAGTTCAATAAATTCGGTCTTAATTATGACTAAAAAAAGTCGAAAATTATCAAAATACTCGCGTCAAAATAACCCCATCTCCCTTTTTCGATTCCCGAATGAACCTTTTTCCAAAAACTATTACACTATTGCACTGCACAACACAACCGCGAAATTGAAATTTGTACAATGGCACGAAACCCAGTTCTTCCATAATCATGTACAACCATTATGTATCTATAAACTTATTATTAAAATATCTGAATTTCAACTATATAATTAAACCATATTGGATAGTCCAGAGTTCACCATACACGATTTGGCACTTGCCTTTTGCTCTGGAAGAGGATTTTAAATTTCTTTTATCATTATGATGATATGATTATTTATTATTTATCATTATGATGATTTCTGGCTGGAATTGCGAATGGTTTTCGTGATCCCTTTCACGTACTTGCAAATAAAAGATATTGTGCCCCCCCCAAGAAAAAAATCCTGAATCCGCCCTTGTCTGTTGGGGTAGGAATTTTCAAAAAAAAAATCTTATCACATGCCTACTTCCTATAAGGAATACACCGAATATTAAAATTTCATCAGTCGGAGGGGATATATAAAGACACGATTTTATATATGCACGGTTTTAAAAACGTATTTACTCTAAGCTTTATTACTATACCTATTACTGCTTAATATAAAACAAAGTTGATTTATCATTAGAAGCAAAAACTTATGGCCTGCTTAAAAATTTAAACATTGATAAGTAGATATATCTGAAACGTTTAAGTTAAGTTTATAAGTGAGTATTAAGTTTTTTGGCTTTCACATATTGTAAACCTGATAATCCTGAATACGTATTCACAAATAAATACATTAGTGAGTGAGTACCCTTACCAACGTTTTGAATGGGTTAGTGGGGATAACAGCGCATGCGCATAGCCCATTCTGCACGGACGCACGTTAAGATAGTCAATTTATTTATAAGAAATTTTTTTTTCAACTAAGCTTTAGGATGGTTTTAGGATATATAGTGATGACAAAATACTATTTGCAGCTAATTTAATCTTTTAAATTTCTATCAAAAGTGACTTTTATTGTTTTTTTTTCTCAAAAATGTCTTTTGACCAATTTTCAATAGAACATTTTCGTCGAACTTTTTTATTGCACAATAAGTCTATGATTTCACGTGAAAAATATCAAACCCAAAATTTACTTTTGTTGAAAAAAGGAAATCCATTTCTATTGATTTATTTAATTTTTGGATTTTTCCATAATTTTCTCCAGTCAAAATCCAGCAGTGATATCTGTTACTCAATTTTCCTCTTGTGAAGCACATTTCTAGCCAAGCTTCCATACATTTTCTTTTAGCCAATCTCCAAACCTGCAAAACAATGCTTCGGTAATATCCACAGAGAGGGCACTAGTGTTTCATTTTTGCAACACTAAATTTGTCGGTCTAATCACTTGGAAAATTAACAATTTTTAAAAGCAATTTTGAAACTTTATGAAAATTCTTTTGATGATTTGTTCAAGGAAAAGTATTTAAAATTAAATGTATTACATTTTTTTAGGTCAAAAGTTATAATAATGTTTTAA
Source organism: Sisyra terminalis (assembly GCA_958496175.1). Classification (NCBI taxonomy): domain Eukaryota; kingdom Metazoa; phylum Arthropoda; class Insecta; order Neuroptera; family Sisyridae; genus Sisyra; species Sisyra terminalis. The sequence continues at coordinate 53,179,532 of OY292277.1, forward strand.
TTAGTCTTCATTTTACAGTAATAAAATGAATAGCTGTCGTTTAAAGTTATTGAAAGCATTTTAAATGTAACGATTTCAAAATGCTTTTAAATGTCATTTTTTTCTACAATAGAAAAGCGGGAAATTAAAACCAACATTTTGCAACTATAGTTGTCCATATTTTTCACTTAATACTCGGAAAATTTTAATAACAATAAATCACCGAGCACCACCGTATAGGTGTAGCCCCGTACATATATATTTCTTTAGTTTTCTATTTCCAACTATATCGATTTAAATTTCATCGTTTGCCGCGCTATTTTTTTTTCTTTTTTGTTCCATTCCCCATCGCGTAACCTTAAAATATCCTTTGGCTTTTACCTTGAACAAATAACACAATATTATTGTCTCAAAAATAAACTTTCCCGTCCTTCATTTTCGAATCTATATGCTTTATAATTGTCAAATTACATAACAACTTTGTCGCAATAATTTTAATCATTTTTTTTTTTACGTTTATAATGCAAATTTTATGGACCGGAAAATCGAGACATATGCACCGCACATATGCAAAACGGTTGTGCATTTTTACGGACCAGGATTGGTATTGTGATTTATAGGTCAATGGGAAACTTTTTGGCGAAGAAAACCTCAGTCACGGAATCGAACGGTTGAATTATTCACGTTGTACATTTATCAAATGTTAATTTCCCTCGTTTCAAATACCCTAATTTTCCGATTAAATTTTCATTGCAATCTGATATATTTTTGGCCAATTGAAAGTGACGGCATTTTACAGTGCAAAACTTTTCCCATGAAAAATTCACTGAAATGAATTTGTAAAGCTATTTTTGGCTTTCGAAGGGATTAAAAATTTATAATTGAACTATTGAATTGTAGAGTTTTCCATCAAAGTAGCAAAAATTTAATTTATTTCTTCTGAGGATTTGGTTTTAGTTGGGATTTTTCTTTCGAATATTTTCAAATATATTTGTCTGATACTTCTGGTTCCATTCAACACTAAGCTTAAAATTTATAATTTAATCAAAAGCTAGAATTTCGGGGGGCTTAAATTTCTTATCTGTAGGTGTCATGCTAAATTTTCATGTGGGGCAGGATTCATTTATGTTTGGAATCTAATTTTGAAGATTTACAACTTCAATTTCTGAATCATCTGTAACTTGGATGATATTAATAAACTTCTCCTCCAATTTGCTATCCTTGTAAAGCGCTTTATTAACGATGAACTACGAGTAGACGATAAAAAGCTCTGATGAAAGCATCCACCGTTGCTGTACTCTATAAAAAATACAATTTTTTAAAACCTAAATGAACCAGCTCTATATACATAGCTACCACAATAACGTTAAAATTTATTCATTGGCATATCTTTACGCTATCACCCCGCCCCCCCAAAGACAACTCAGAGCTTTATTGTCGAGCTTTACAGCCACTTAATCCACACCTTCTCGACGATCAATTAGCCAAGAAAGCCGAGAATCTTGATTAATGACGACACAACGCCAACGTTTAGATTGCAAAAACATTGGAAAATTGTCGTTTTGCATGCGACATTTTCACCGTTTGACTTTCCCGCGAAAAAAAAAACGTTTTACAAAGAAAATGTCACAAAAACCCAATTCAATTACGCAGTGGAAAGTGTCGGGGACTGGGTTTTTCTTGTTGGAAACAAAAAACATGCTGTGTCAATTTTTATGCGGCAAAAAGGAACATGTCGCATTCAACAAATTATATTTGTACGTTTTCATGTTTTAAAATTATATCGCTTTACGATTGGTGCCATGTTATTTTAAAATTAAATTCCCCTTTGTCAAAGGTCACGTTTGGAATCAATAGTGACGGTATTTGTGTAACGTACCTACCTGTTTTGGATACATATACTCAAACAACTCACCCTGAGACTGTCTACCCTATAATTTTAATTTACTTTGTGTATTTGTATTGAAACTTTAATAAAAATATAATGGTTGGCAATTGGGAAAAGTTTTTAATGAGACAATACTTGACGACGTTTCTTTTAATTTGACTAATTTTTTATTTTGATTTGGCCCATTCGTAAATGGTCTGATTTGGGGAGCTTTTTAAGAGAAATAATAAAAAATATTGATTACTCTTTGGAGTAGGTAGTTATTTTAAGCTTGAATTGGTTCATTTTTTTAACCAAAAGCTCATTACTTTGAACCAGAGACGTTCTGATACCTATAAACTATCGATACTTATTCATATCGATTAGACTGTTTCAAAAAAAATTATGATTTTTTTTTCTTAATTATTTCGAAAATATTGTTGGGAATGACACAAAATTACAAAAAAATCCTTTGAAAGTTTAAGGTCTTAATATTAATCGCAATTATTCGATTTTCCATTTAAATACCAAGGGAACAATATTTTCTTGCACTTTGGAATTTTATAGCTCACGTTGGTGACAATATTTCGGAATGACCAACGTATATTCTTGTAGAAAATTACACGATCTACAAAAAAGGTTTCAAACAAGTTTTTGATATATTTATTCCTTCAAAAGTTATTTGAGGTCAAAGTTGAACTAAAGATAAATTTTAATATTTTACAATTTTTTGACGCAACCATAAATTTTATGAGAAAATTTTATAGGACATTTTTTGTAGAGCACTTTTTTTCCTATAATTTATCTCTATGAAAGTTTTTGATATTTTTTACAGGTTCTTAGTAATTAAAAAAAAATGTTTTTGTTAAAAATAATACAATTCAGGGAATATTATTAATTTAAAACAATAAAATAACGAATATTTTCAGTTTAATGCAAATAACTTAGGACCTGTGAAAAATATCAAAAACTTTTATAGAGATAAGTTATAGGAAAAAAAGTGCTCTACAAAAAATATCCTATAAAATTTTCTCATAAAATTGATGGTTGCGTCAAAAAATTAAAAAAATATTAAAACTTTTTTTTAGTTCAACTTTGATCTCGAATAACTTTTGAAGAAAAAAATATATCAAAAACTTGTACGAGACCTTTTTTGTAGATCGTTTAATTGTCTACAAGAATATATCTTGGTCATTCCGAAATATTGTCACCAACGTGAGCTTCAAAATTCCAAAGTGCAAGAGAATATGGTTCCAATGTTATTTAAATGGAAAATCGAATAATTTCACTTTTTTTTCTATAATTTATCATTTTAAAGTTTTTGATATTTTTCACAGGTCCTTATTTATTTAATTAAAATAAAAAAAATAATTTTTATGTTAAAAATATAATAATTCAGGGAATTTTCAGTTTAATGCAAATAACTTAAGACCTGGAAAAAATATTAAGCGAAAATTTAAGCTCTTAATATTAATATTAAGAGGTACCGCATCATAAATTTCGATTTTCCATTTAAATAATATGGTAACCATATTCTCTTGCACTTTGGAATTTCATAGCTCACGTTGGTGACAATATTTCGGAATGACGAAGGTATATTCTTGTAGAAAATTGAATTATCTACAAAAAAGGTCTCGGACAAATTTTTGATATATTTATTCCTTCAAAAGTTATTCGAGATCAAAGTTGAACTAAAGAGAAATTTAAATATTTTTTCAATTTTTTGACGCAACCATCAATTTTATGAGAAAATTTTATAGGAAATTTTTTGTAGAGCACTTTTATTTCTATAACTTATCTTTGTGAAAGTTTTTGATATTTTTCACAGGTTTTTAATTAAAATAAAAAAAAAGTTTTATGTTAAAAATATAATAATTCAGGGAATTTTCAGTTGATTGCAAATAACCTAGGACCTGTGAAAAATATCAAAAACTTTTATAGAGATAAGTTATACAAAAACAAGTGCTCTACAAAAAATGTCCTATAAAATTTTCTCATAAAATTGATGGTTGCGTCAAAAAATTGAAAAAAATATTTAAATTTCTCTTTAGTTCAACTTTCACCTCGAATAACTTTTGAAGGAATAAATATATCAAAAACTTGTACAAGACTTTTTTTGTAGAACGTTCAATTTTTTACAAGAATATACCTTGGCCATTCCGAAATATTGTCACCAACGTGAGCTGTGAAATTCCAAAGTGCTAGAAAATATTGCTCCCATGTTATTTATGTGGAAAATCGAAATTTGCGATGCGGCCCCTCTTAATATTAATATTAAGAGCGTAAATTTTCATAGGATTTTTTTTGGTCATTCCCAACAATATTTTCGATATAATTAAGAAAAAAAAGTCATCATTCTTTTTGAATCAGTCTAATGAACATGCACTTGGTCGATAAATTTCAGAGCTTCGGTTAGCCAACCATTAATTATCGCTGTAAAAAATTAGTTTTGGACAGATGTAATTTTTTACCGTGATAACTAGCGGTCGACTTACAAAAGTTCTGAAATTTACCGAAAAAGTAGCCCAAACTTCGTTTACAGAATTGAACTTCAGTATAATTTTTTTTTCTCTGGTTTTCAGGAGACCAAAGGCCATGGACTTTTTTGACCCTATCCAGTAAAGATGGGTCAAGAAGCGTAAAGACGCCAGAATGATGATTAACGTAGAAATATTCTTGTCCGATATAAATATATTTCAATGCTTTAAGATTTTTGAGATGAAGATCAGTGCCTTGACTAGAGCATTTTTTCATCCTGGGCGAAAACGATGGAACTCCCAAGCAAAAATCACCAGGAAGCCACTGCATTCAAAGCTCTTCAGGACTTCCCTTCTATAATATTCAAAACCCATGAAGATCCAAACTAAAGTTAATTTCTAATCTTCCAATCTAAGTTAAATTTGGCAAAAAAAAAATTATCAAATTTTTGATTTTTCCCACTTTTTTATGAGGATAATAACATATTTTGTTGGGACGAGAAAAAAGTGCTCCAATAACAATCAATGTCTTTTATATTAAAGAAAAAAAAACCGAATAGACAAAGAAAAATAAACACTTCAACTCGTTAATGTGCTCGTCCTTGGTGACAACTACGAGGAGCTTTTCTTTTTCTGCTCGTAAATTTTTATCTGTCTGCGGTATTTTTGTCAGAGATTCAAAATATTCGTCGATTTACCAGCGAAATATTGATGGGAAAAATGTCCTGACGGAATTTAACAAAGATTTATTATCGTTTCGTGCAAAGGTTAAATGAAATTTTTGACTTAATTTCAGTTTTTCTTCGTTTAATTAAATCCAACGGAAATTTATGATTGTTTGCCTTGGTTCTCTCTTCGATATTTATTGTCGTTGTATATCCATCGACCTTCAAGTAGTGGAAACTTGCGGATCATTTTTTTAGCAGACAAAAAAAAATCATGGAATTGATTTTTAATTCACCGTAAGTAAAGCACAGTGGAAATCTGTTGCAATTTCGTGTCGTTCTTCCCGACAGGAATCGATTAAAGCGTATTTAACACATTGACATTTATTGCTTTTCAGTTAAGTCCACGATCCGAAGAAGTCGAGCTGCTTGCGACCAATATGAACGAGACAAGTTTAATGAACAAAATGTGCAGAGAAATTTCCACTTGAAATATCTCTTTAATTCATTTTCATCATTTTCATTGGCGGGATTACGTCTTAAAGGATTGTCTCACTATATATAAAATGCAATGGTTTTTAAAACGTATCGATAATGGTGGTCGTTCTTGAGCAAATTACATTAATAGAAGACATTGAAGAGTAGAATCATAATTCGAAAAAGCTCATCAATGCGGTTATGTATCGACATTCAATGCGGAAACCATAGAAAGTTCCATTCTGTGTGAAAATTAAATTCTAGACCAACACTAGAATAAAATACCTTGAAACATTTATATTTTCCATTTGGAAAATTTGAATGCAAAATGAAAAACGTGTCTATTGCAAATCAAACATTATTTCTGCTGTAAGAGTCAAGTTCAATTTTAGAAGAAAAAGCTCAATTTGGGCCATTTTTAATAATGAAATTTTTTTTTTTTTAACTTCTTTAATTGGTATTTTTTTGTCGTTCCAGAGTTTCGAATGAAAAAAAAATAGAAGCTTGCACATTTTCCCGGAGAACGATAATTAAAGAAAAAGCTCTATTTACACATATCTCTTATATTGAAGCTTTAAGTTCAATTTTATCGTTAACTTTTAATCAAAATTAAATTAACTAATTTTCCAAAAGTTTCGGCTGAAATGTTTATATATCTAAAATATTATCTTGAATATTTCCCCGGAAAAAGCTCAATTTTGGCCATTTTTACTAATGAAATTTTAATTTTTTTAACTTCATTAATTGGTGTTTTTTTTAGTAGCTTGCATATTTTCCTGGGGAACGGTAATTAAAGAAAAAGCTCTATTGCTTTAAAACTAAAGAAATCAAGCGAGGAATTTAATATATGCAAGAGAAAAAAAAATTGTAAAGCTCTCGAGTAACAAACACCAATTAATGGTGAAAAAAAGTTTTGAAAATTTCAATACTTTACAGAGTACTTAAATCGAGCTTTTTCTTTTAAAAATATATTCCGAAGAAATATGCAAGGTATAAAGATTTTTAGTTCTTAGTTTTATTAGTGACTCGAAAGTTTCGAATGAAAATTTTTTTGATAACTTAAATATTTCCCCGGAAAAAGACATTAGAAGAAAAAGCTCAATTTTGGCCATTTTAATAATGAAATTTTAATTTTTATAACTTCATTAATTGGTGTTTTTTGTTGTTCCAGAGTTCCCAAAGAAGAAAATTTAATAGCTTCCATATTTTCCTGGGGAACGGTAATTAAAGAAAAAGCTCTATTTACACATATCTCTTATATTGAAGCTTTAAGTTCAATTTTATCGTTAACTTTTAATCAAAATTAAATTAACTAATTTTCCGAAAGTTTCGGCTGAAATATTTATATATCTAAAATCTATAAAGTTCAGCTGATACCCCCAACTTCGTCTACGTGACGTCTAAATGATGTTTTTTGTCGTTCGAGATTTCCGAAAGAAAAATCCTCATAACTTTTGTATTTTCCCTGAAAAAGCTATTTAATGAAAACCTTGATTTAGATCATTTTCCAAAAGTTGAAATTTCAAAAGAAAAAATTCATTAATTAAAAGAAAAAATTCAATTTGTTGTTTGGAAGTTCCGAAAGAAACTTTGAGGGCTTCGTATTATCTCGGAAAACATTGCTGAAATAAATAGCTCTATTTGGACATTTGTCTGGGATTGAAGCTTTGAAACTTAAAAAATCAAGCGAGAAATTTAATATATGCAAGAGAAAAAAAAATTATTTCAAAGCTCTCGGTTAACAAACACCAATTAATGGTGAAAAAAATCTTGAAAAATTCTAAAATCGAGCTTTTTTTTAAAAGTGTTTTCCAAAGAAATATGCAAGGTATGAAATTTTTAAGTGCTTAGTTTTATTAGTCGTTCGAAAGTTTCGAATGAAAAATTTTCATAACTTAAATATTTCCCCGGAAAAAGCTCAATTTTGGCCATTTTTACTAATGAAATTTTAATTTTTTTTTAACTTCATTAGTTGATGTTTTTTTGACGTTCCAGAATTTCGAAAGAAGCAAATTTATTAGTTTCCATATTTTCCCAAGGAACGGTAATTATAGAAAAAGCTCTATTTACACATTTTTCTTATGTTGAAGCCTAAAGTTCAATTTTATCATTAACTTTTAATCAAAATTAAGTTAATAAATTTTTCAAAAGTTCTTTTAAGTTTCCGCGGAAATGTTTAAATAACTTAAAATTATAAAGTTCTAGCTGATACCCGCAACTTCGTCTACGTGAAGTCTATGATGTTTTTTTGTCGTTCGAGATGTCCGAAAGAAAAATTTTCATAACTTTCATTATTTCCCGGAAAAAGCCATTTAAATAAAAGCTCGATTTAGATAATTTTCCAAATATTGAAATTTAAAAAACAAATCCATAAATCTGTGTTTTTTTGCAATTTGGAAGTTTTTAAAGAAACTTTGATGGCTTAGTATTATCTCGGGAAACACTGTTTAAATAAAAAGCTCTATTTGGACATTTGTCTAGGATTGTAGCTTTAAAACTTATGAAATCAAGCAAGGAATTTAATATATGCAAGAGAAAAAAAAATTATTTCAAAGCTCTCGGTTAACAAACACCAATTAATGGTGAAAAAGTTTTGATAATTCAATACTTTACAAAGGACTAAAATCGAGCTTTTTCTTTTAAAAGTGTTTTCCAAGGAAATAGCAAGGTTTGGAGTTTTTTAGTGTTTAGTGTTATTAGTTGTTCGAAAGTTTCGAACGAAAAATTATCATAACTTGAATATTTTCTCAGAAAAAGCCATTTGAAGAAAAAGCTTCTTTAAGGCCATTTTTAGTTATGATTTTTTTTTTACTTCATTAATTGGTGTTTTTGGTTGTTCCAGAGTTCCGAAAGAAGCAAATTTAGTACCTTCCATATTTTCCTGGGGAATGGTAATTAAAGAAAAAGCTCTATTTACACATATTTCTTATATTGAAGCTTCAAGTTCAATTTTTTCGTTAACTCTTAATCAAAATTAAATTAAGTAATTTTCCAAAAGTTCTTCCAAGTTTCCGCTAAAATGTTTCGTTCATTTGGCTTTTTTCACTACTACAAATTACTTAAAACTATTAAGTCCTAGCTAATACCCGCAACTTCGTCTACGTGATGTCTGTATAATGTTTTTTTGTCATTCGAGATTTCCGAAAGAAAAATATTTATTTCAAAGCTCTTGAGTAACAAACACCAATTAATGATGAAAAAAAGTTTTGAAAAATTGAATATTTTAAAAAGGAGCTAAAATCGAGCTTTTTCTTTTAAAAGTATTTTCCAAAGAAATATACAAGGTATAAAGTTTTTTAGTGCTTAGTGGTGTTAGTCGTTCGAAAGTTTCAAACGAAAAATTATTATAACATGAATATTTTCCCGGAAAAAGCCAATTGAAGAAAAAGCGCATTTTGGACCATTTTTAATAATGAAATTTTAATTATTTTTTTTAACTTCATTAATTGGCATTTTTTGTTGTTCCAGAGTTCTGAAAGAAGAATATTTAATAGCTTCTATATTTTCCTGAGGAACGGTAACTTAAGAAAAAGCTCTATTTACACATATCTCTTATATTGAAGCTTTTATACTTATCAAAGCAAGCGACTAATATTTTCTATACACGTGATGAAATTATTTCTTTCAGAACTTTTGAGCAACAAAACAATACCTATCAATGGTGAGAAAAAGTTTTAGAAAATTCAATATTTGAAAAATGATCCAAATCGAGCTTTTTCTTTATATGCGCCATTTATTTTGAAAGTGAGTTAAATCCATTGCAAGAACAATCCCTATATTGTCATCATTTTTAACCATAGGAACATAAGATACTAAGGAGGAGGGAATAATTGGCGTTTTTTTTTAACAACTGAAATGAAATCAGTAATTTCTGAAAACTTAGCAGTTAAATAATTAACATATTTTGTTCTGGTTACAAGAAGAAGAATCACCATATAGACCGTCCTTAAAATGGACTTATGCCACTTTCAAAATAAACGAGTCATATAGTGATTCCCGGGAAAATATGCAAATTATGAAGATTTTCCTTTCGAACGACTATAAACACCAATAAATGGTGTAAAAAAAAATGAATTTTTAATTTTTATTGTAAAGCTCTAATCGCACTACAGAGGCCAGGGTGTCTGCACTTAATGCAAATATGAGGCTTGAAAGAGTCCATGGCCCTAGATTTCTTATTCATTGATAGTGACTATTTTCTCTAGAACGTTTAGTACGATTTGGTACAAGGGAATAATTCTAATAGAATTCTGTAGTAATGGTTTGAATCATTGCTAATTTTAAGTGACGAAAGACCATGATAAAATTTTTTTTTTTCAATTAGGTATTTGAAATTTCAGAGGCTATTTCTGTCTTCCTACTATTTTTCTTTAGGGAGGTTTCCTCCTTTATCCTTAGTTCAGAACTAATTTTTGCTTTTCTTTTTAGAAACCTAAGATATCAAATTCCAACAACGTGCAATTGTCTACATATAGGTAAATCATGAATTGTAATAATATTGTTTCAAAAAAAAAAAAAACACTTGATGATACTTCTTCTAGAAGAGTTCCTAATATCCTTAGCACCGCGATTTAAAAAAAGGATTATGACAGAAGAAGATTTTACCATATTCTGTACTAAAATTGTGGCACCGGAGATATAAGGAATATGCCAAAATAGTTTGATCTAAAATTGAGTTATACCACTTTCGAAAAAATAGGTTCCAATCATGACTTGTCGCGGTAAATTATTGTCTTCCTACTATTTTTCTTTTGGGAAGTATCCCTCCTTCCGATACTGAAATATTTGTTGGAATAGGATGATTTGTCAGGGTAAATTTTTGTCTTTCTATTATTTATCATTTTGGAGATGTCCCCCTTTATTCATAGTTCTGAACTAATTTTTGCTTTTCTTTTTAGAAACCTAAGACTTCCAATTCCATCGGTGTACAATCGTATACATTTAGGTAAATCATGAAGGGTAATAATATTGTTTCAAAAAAAAAAAACACTTGATGATCTTCTTCTAGAAGATTTCCTAATATCTTTAGCACCGCGATTTAAAAAAAAAAGATTATGATAGAAGAAGATTTTTACTATATTCTGTACTAAAATCGTGGCACCGGAGACATAAGGAACTAGTTGATCCCCGCGACTTCGTCTGCGTAACGTAGCTGTAGATTTTATTTTCTTTTTAAATTTGCTATTTGTATTTGGTATATGAAAATTATTATTTCCCATATTTCTTTTACGAAAAACATAATGAACTTTATATTGAACTTAAAATTGAATTTACTGTGCTTTATATCAGTTCAACTAACAATATTTTTACAGATTATTTTCTAACTTTAAATTACCTTTCCAATGATATATAACTCTCCTGTCTAAAGTAAAAACTTCTGTTTTCATCCCTAGGGAATACCTTCCCTTATTATTTTTTTGGGATGATAAGTAGCCTATAGTTTGTGGGAAATTGTGTTGTATCTTTATACCAAATTTCATTAAATTCGGTTGTTCCGTTCTTTAGTTAAATCGGGACACACAGACAGACAAAAATTTTAAAAACCTCAAATTCGGAATAAGGGCTCCATGAAACAAATATTTACCTTAAATTTGGGTTCAAAATCGAAATGTACTGACAGACGTAAGAATTTTATATATTAGTATAGATATGCCAAAATAGTTTGATCTAAAATGGACTTATACCACTTTCAAAAGAAAAGGTTCCCACCATACCTTGTCGCGGTAAATTTTTGTCTTTCTACTATTTATCATTTCGGAGGTGTCCCTCCTTTTATTCATAGTTCAGAACTAATTTTTGCTTTTCTTTTTAGAAACCTAAGATATCAAATTCCAACAACGTACAATCGTATACATTTAGGCAAATCATGAAGGGTAATAATATTGTTTAAAAAAAAAAAACATTTGATGATCTTCTCCTAGAAGATTTCCTAATATCTTTAACACCGCGATTTAAAAAAAGGACTATGACAGAAGAAGATTTTACCATATTCTGTTCTAAAATTGTGGCACCGGAGATTTACAAAATAAGCCAAAATAGTTTGATCAAAAATTGAGTTATACCATTTTCAAAAGAAAAGGTTCCAATCATGACTTGTCGCGGTAAATTATTGTCTTCCTACTATTTTTCTTTTGGGAAGTGTCCCTCCTTCCGATACTAAAATATTTGTTGGAATAGGATGATTTGTCAGGGTAAATTTTTGTCTTTCTATTATTTATCATTTTGGAGATGTCCCCCTTTATTCCCAGTTCTGAACTAATTTTTGCTTTTCTTTTAAGAAATCCAAGACATCCAATTCCAACTATTTATAATCGTCTACATTTAGGCAAATCATGAAGGGTAATAATATTGTTTCGAAAAAAAAAGCGTACAAGTTGGACAGGGGATGATAAGGGATGCGAATTCGACAACGAGTATGAGGAAATGATGAAGATGATGATGATGAAATAATAAATTGATGAGGGGGGGGCATTTAAAGCGATGTAGAAAGCTCCGGTATGTGGTGGTAGTTGGGTCTGGTCTGGCAAGTACGCCAGCACTGCGTTCGTCGTTCGTTTCGCCGACATCAGAGGGGGTTCGGCAATGGCGCGGGTCTGCAATGCGGCGCGCCGCACCACGGGACGTTGATGTCTCATCGATCCGGACGCCTGCCTGCCGTCCTATACTCCACACCATTGTATCCTTGACGCAACACAATCACAACCTGCACCGCCCCACATTCACACAACCACTCGCCATAACTCATACAACAGTGCTAGTAGGCCACCTACTACCTTTCACCTACCCCAACCAGCTCATCCACCATATACCCATCCATCTTCATTTATATCAACACATCTATATCACTTCTAACACATATTTAAATCGCTACAACTCCCATCCCCCGTACTCCTTCCCCCCTTTGACATATTCAAATTTTATCTTCCCAATAACTCTATTATTCCTTCACCCATCGATGCATGTACTACCTGTCTTCCAATAAACACGTGTTCCAATAAAGAAAAAAGAATCAACATTTATCTTTATCTTCAACTGCAATTTGATTTATCGACTGATCAAGGCATTAAAATTTAATGCCAAGAAAAATCTTGGTTCTTATACAATAGAACTGCATTATTTTCCAAATTGTTCTTAAAAAAAAACACTATTTTTCCCTGCAGAAATAAGGGATGATCCTCGTCAAAAGATTCCAAACAACTAATACATTTTCTTGTAGCTTATGTACCAATTTATGATGGTTAATCATTAGGATGGGTCAAAAAAATCGATTATTTTTTTTTTACAAGTGACGTTCAAGAAGACCGTTCAACTTTCTACAAGAATATACCTTGGTCACTCCGAAATATTATCATCAACGTGAGCTATAAAATTCCCAAGTGCAAAAGAATATTGTTCCCATGTTATTTAAATGGATTATTGAAATTTTGCGATACGGCACCTCTTAATATTAATATTAAGAACTTAAATTTTCACAGGATTTTTTTTTGTCATTTCCAACAATATTTTCGATATAATTAAGAAAAGAAGAATTCATCATTTTTTTTGAATCAATCTATATATATATTAGGGTGGGTCAAAAAAATGATTATTTTTTTTTACAAGTGACGCGGAAAAATGGGTTGCTAGACACCTTAAAAAAATTCTCACCAAGTATGAGCTCTTAATTTTAATAGGAAGATCCTCCGCATCGCAGTTTTGTATTTTTTTCTCAGTCCAATAGAAAAAAATTCATACCTCATCACTTATCGATTGTACAGAAAAATGTTCTGAATAATTTTTTTGGGAAATTAAATGCTCTACAAAAAAGGTATCTAATATTTTTTCCGTAAGTCTCACCATTTGAAAGATATTAAGGATTTAATTTTGATTATTTTAAGCCAAATTTCATTTTTATTTATGAATTTAATAACTCGACAAGAAATGACTCTTATACAATGCGCAATACAAATTTTTGTTGAAAATTAACTGCTCTATAAAAATGGTTTCTAATGTTTTGGCGATTAAATTAACCGTTCAAAAGATATTCATCATCAAAAGTTCATGTGTACGGGTTTTAAAAGTTTTTGATGAGATATTCGAAAAATTTCAATTTAATTTATAATTTTTGAGAAAATTTACACGAATTTTAGTTTTTAATAGGAAGATCCTCCGCATCGCAGTTTTGTGTTTTTTTCTCAGTCCAATAGAAAAAAATTCATACCTCATCATTTTTCGATTGTACAGAAAAATGTTCTCAAAGAATTTTTTAAGAAATTAAATGCTCTACAAAAAAGGTATTCTATATTTTTTTCGTAAGCCTCACCATTTGAAAGATATTAAGGATTTAATTTTGATTATTTTAAGACAAATTTCATTTTTGTTTATGAATTTTATAACTCGACAATAAATGACTTTAATACAATGCGCAATACAAATTTTTGTTGGAAATTAACTGTTCTATAAAAATGGTGTCTTATGTTTTGGCGATTAAATTAACCGTTCAAAAGATATTCATCATCAAACTTTCATGTGTACGGGTCTTAAAAGTTTTTGATGAGATATTCGAATAATTTCAATTTAATTTATAATTTTTGAGGGAATTTATACGAATTTTAGTTTTTATCAACTGAGAAACTTCAAAATATTTTTCAAGTTTTTTTTTTGTGCTTAAGTATATTTGTCTCCATTTAAAAAAAATAAATTGTACTTTATTTATCTCTTAGTTAAATATTTATTAATAAAAAAAGTAAAGTTTTCATTATACATATATTATGATATATTCCAATATAAAAAAAACTTGAAAAATATTTTGAAGTTTCTCAGTTGATAAAAACTAAAATTCGTATAAATTCCCTCCAAAATTATAAATTAAATTGAAATTATTCGAATATCTCATCAAAAACTTTTAAAATCCGTACACATGAAAGTTTGATGATGAATATCTTTTGAACGGTTAATTTAATTGCCAAAACATAAGAAACCATTTTTATAGAGCAGTTAATTTCCAACAAAAATTTGTATTGCACATTGTATAAGAGTCATTTATTGTCGAGTTATTAAATTCATAAATAAAAATGAAATTTTTCTTAAAATAATCAAAATTAAATCCTTCATATCTATCAAATGGTGAGGCTTAGGGAAAAAATATAGAATACCTTTTTTGTAGAGCATTGAATTTCCTAAAAAATTCTTTCAGAACATTTTTCTGTATATTCGATAAATGATGAGGAAAGAATTTTTTTCTATTGGACTGAGAAAAAAATACAAAACTGCGATGCGGAGGATCTTCCTATTAAAATTACGTGCTCATACTTGGTGAGATTTTTTTTAAGGTGTCTAGCAACCCATTTTTCCGTGTCACTTGTAAAAAAAAAATAATCGATTTTTTTGACCCATACTATTAATCATTGTACTATTGTGTTTACATAGATAATTCTTTTTTTACTCCGATATAATGGTTTGATTGTAGAAACGGTAGAAACGTACACTTGGCAAGTTTGAAAGTTTTGAGCGCCAATGAGTTGTAACGGAGAGCTTTTGAACTGCGCGAAAAGCAGCAGTGCAGCATCTCGGCATTCAACGCAATGGAATCAGAGGTATTGACGAAATCCAAACACAATAACGTTGACTTTTCCACCGACGACTTCTTTTTGTGTGATTCCCACAAGATGAATGTCTTTTTTCCAACAAAATTCTTAATCTGATTACTGACATATTTTATGAGATTTATTTTCAGGTTTCAGAAAAGAAAAACCAATTAAAATTGGTAAGAAATGAGAGAAAATTTTACGGTAACTTCTAGGATAACGATTTTAATGATAAATAATTAGAACCGAAGAAAAGTGTTTAAAGCTTTTTATTATTTAAAATTATCAACGTCTCAAGTTGCTAGGTGTTTACTAAAGCGCATTGCTTGCATAAATTATGTAGAATTTTCAACTTTGTTCCCATGCACTTAAATGAAATTAAATCATACACTATGCATAACGACGTAGGTGGGATACATTACGGGATAATTAGAAACTGCAGCGTGAAATTTAGCGCAAGAAAAGCAGCAAATAAAAATTCAAAACATCACCAACTAGAAATTGATAAAGATTTTTAATGACTTTATTAAACATCATATAAGAAAACATCTTCGATCATTGAAGAGTCGGAAAATTGGTGATTTACGAGCGCAAATAAACGAGTTTTTGCAAATTAACTTCGCTTTGTAAATAATTAATGTGGCACATTATATAGTGATCACGTTTCAAAAATCACCACGACTGGAAATTATCAAAGCATCAATTTTACGTGCAATTTGTTTTGCAGAAATTTGAACATAAAAATGTGCAGGGAAAAGTTGTTGGGGACAAAGAAAAACCCATTTCGAAAGTGGGTTATGTTTGTCATTTTCGAATAAGTGCAATCTGCGGAGAGGACAAAAGCGTCTCGTGAAAATCAACAATTGAGTGGTGGAAAAACCATGTCAAATTTCCATTCGGAAGATTTATGCTTTTAATTAGCTTATCTAAATGGTACCAATAGGTACCGTAAATGTTTGAATAACAAAAAAAAAAAAAAAATGGATGTGTGTTAGGACGCACATGTATTAAGTGAAACTTCTTTAAGTTTTGGATTTTTGTAGTTATACTTCTTTAGAAGTGTTATGAATCTGAATTTTTAATAAAATTTGATGCCAAGTCTACTGGTGTTGGGTTTGATCCTCATGTCGAGCAAATTTTTGATATTTCTCGATTACGGATTTTTATAAACCCTAGAGTCGGTAATGACCTTAGTAGTTATAAAGCAAAGGTATATTACTCACTTGTATGTATTTTCATTATTTGTTCTTTGTCTTTGCCAACATACATGTAAATAACGTTTGTCTATTATTATGAGAATGTCGTGCTACATTGTGCTATGTTCGTTAATTTTACTAATTTCCACCGAAATTCAGTAAAATTTTCAAATTTTTTATACACGCCATGTGGCATAACCATCAGGAGAATTAAATTTTTACCACTAGATGACTCAATAATCGCCAGTGGATAATTCATTGCTAAGTTCAGCTAATTGATTCAAATCAACATTGTTTACCAACTTTTATTCAAATATCTACCACAAAAATTAACTTTTCTATCAAAATAATCGGAATTTAAAGATCCTCGTCCGGAAACGATGCTAAAAGGATAAATTAGTCACATGGAAAACTTTTCTTGTCACCAGGCCAAAAAAAACGAAAAAAAATCAACCAAAATGTTAGATAGTTGGTATTAACCAAACAAGTTGGCTGCCATTTTGAAAATTATGGTTTCTAAACTAGTCGCGTAAATTCAAATTAGTAATGAAATTAATTTGATTGTTAAACAGGTTTGTATGCTTTGAAATGTTTCACTACCTCTAACTGTAGGAAATAATTATCCCTAAACGAAATATTCCTTTGGAGTTGGCTGATAAGCCAGAAAATGCATTGAAGTATTGGAAGGGGTGGAAATTTTTCCAGGGAATTTCTTCGGTATATATTGTTTGTCGTTTTTTGCTTACTTATCGTTCACTGCAAACAAAAAAGGCAAAGAATTAAATTTCATAATTTTCAATATTATTTACCAAAAAAATATTCCCTAACTTTTGGTATCATAATTATTTGAACTAGCATTAGCGACCAAATTCCAGGAAATGCATAAATATATCAGCTCCATCAACTACTTTAATGCAATTTCTGTATTAACAAGTATTTTGCATGGATTACAATTCCATCAACCAATTCTTCAGATATCTAACAAAAAATGCAGTAATTTCAAATATGATTTACTACAGTGCGGCAAATTATCCAATTTCCTTTTACAGTTTGCAGAAATTAATGTAAAGTACGATAAATCATCGCTTTATAATCCGTTTTGCAGGAAAAAGTAATTTAGTAGAAAAGATATTCGGCAGAAAACCCTAAAAACCTATAAAACATAAAATTGTGTTATAATAATATTTTTGAAAAGAATCAATGTGAAAGAATCAAAATAAGATTTTTTCGCTGACTTTGAACAGTTATACTGTGTATACAATATATAGGATATATTGCGGTTCAATTTATGTAGTATAATTTAATGTAATAATATTTAAATATCATACCATAAACATAAATTTGAACAGAAGTTCAAACAAAAATATTCGTGACGTATTACCCAGATACGTATTTCGATTGCCCAGCAATCTTCCTCAGTGGCCATCAAGTAGTTTGGATCACTCCGTAACTTGGATCACTTCGTTAACCATCACAAAGCAGTTACGGAGTGATCCAAACTACTTGATGATCACTGAGGAAGATTGCTTGGCAATCGAAATACGTATCTGGGCAATAAGTCACGAATATTTTTGTTTGAACCTCTGTTCAAATTTATGTTTATGGTATGATTTTTATATATTATTATGTTAAATTATACTACATAAATTGAACCGCAATGTATCCTATATATTGTATACACAATATGAAAGAAGTTAACTTACTCATCTTTGCTACAATATTATTATTTTTGTTTGCAGTGAACGATAAGTAAGCAAAAAACGACAAACAATATATACCGAAGAAATTCCCTGGAAAAATTTCCACCCCTTCCAATACTTCAATGCATTTTCTGGCTTATCAGCCAACTCCAAAGGAATATTTCGTTTAGGGATAATTATTTCCTACAGTTAGAGGTAGTGAAACATTTCAAAGCATACAAACCGCTTAGAAAGTTTCACTTCATCAACTTTTAATTTAAAAACTGTCATTCTTTCCTGAGCTTTTATTTTTTTTTTTTTTTTTTTTGAGAAAATATCAACCAATAGATATATCCTATTTCATTTATTCCTATAAAACGTGAGCTTATCGATTTTCTAATAATATAAAAGATTGAAAAGTAAATGAATTGCGTGATATGATTCAAAGGGTGAATTTTGCTGTTTCAGATAAGAAAATGCCAATAAAAGTTTGATTTGTGAAGAAATGAGCTATTATCATTTTAATGAGAACATTTTTCAATGTTTAACTAAAAGAAAACATCCCCAAGAAAAAAGATTGCTCGATCAAATATAATAGAGACAAGTATAAAGTGGAGGTACCAGTCATTTTTTTTAACGGCACAAAAAACGGTGGTTGAATTGTGGGAGTTTGGGGGGTTTAATAATAGATGGAGGTATGGGGATTTTAAGTTTCTAGTCTTTTATTTGCGGAAGATTTGATTGTTCTAGCAGAATACAAGGAGGGTATGCTTTAGAGTGCATGCTTAGAAAAATAATAGAAGTAGAGTAGCAACTTGAGGGTATTATAGAAAAGAAACAATAATGAGGAAAACATGATATATATTGGAAGAAAATTTCAGGGGAAGTTTTATCGATTAGCTTTTGGACTATTGACACCTAATCAAAAAGTTTTTGACAATAATTAGTTTCTTAGTTGCTAAAGGGTTGAAGAAAAATGAATATAATAAAAAGGCTATTAAAGAAAAATGGCGAATTAAGCCTTAAAAAATAACCGCTACTTGTTAAAGCTAGCATCCTGTTTAGAAATGATTAAAACATTTTTCAGGGACCAATTTACAAATCCTAATTGTTTTATGACATTTAAAAAATACTAAAAAATAAATGGTGAAAATTTTTAAGTTGTACCTATTGTGGTGGCCACTTTACCAGTTTATTTACAAGCTTAACGGAGCTTTTGGTGTGCTTTATATTGATATGCGATTATACCACCGAAATAATGAAACAAAGCTCATTATTTATTTCTAGAGAACTACTTTGCCCACCAATTTCGTCTTTTTTGCAGGTGCTAGTTGGTTATTTGTGTTAGTTTTTTCACTTCCACAAATGTGTCTAAATTTCATACAAATCGGGTAAAAGCTCACAAATACAGAGACATGGCAAACGTGGTGGCCAAACTGTATACCTACAAGCTTAACGGAGCTTTTGATGTGCGATATATTGACACGTGATTATACCACCGAAATAACGAAACAAAGCTCAGTATTCAAAACTCAAAAGTGGTTAAAATTCTATTGATATTTAACCTTATTTCTAGATCATTCTCCATCAAATTCGTTTTTCTTGCAGGTGTTAATTGGATTATTTTTGTTTGTTCTTTCCAAAATTAAAATGCAGTTCCTTCCTTTGACAATCTAAGTCTTAAAATACCTATAATTTTAAATCTATTTCCACACAGGGGCGCAGCTAGGTAACCAAGGGCCCTGGGGCAAATTAAAAAATGGGGCCCCACTGCTATGTAAACTGATTAGGTTTTATCAAATAATAATATGAAATATACAATTACTTTAAAATGCTAAGCTACTTAAGCTCTGTTTTGTGCGCTGCAGGGCAGGTAATAAAAATATTAAACAGTACCAACATAAATTACAATTAATACTTGGTGTAGGTTTGGCTAATAAAATGAAATAGGAGAAGATTTAAGGGTTTATTATATAAAGGTCAGGCCTACCAACTGACTAAATAACAATTATATTTACAATTTTTTTCTAGCATTAGTTTTCGCAAAAGTATCAATGATTTCGTTTAAATCCAGGCTTGATGCAGTTTTGTTTTCAATTACTATTAGCGATAAATGTCGGAGTCGAGTTTGGGCCATATTATTTCTTAAATATTTTTTTATTACTTTTCAATTGCTAAATGAGCTTTCAGCTGCTGCAGAAGTGACAGGAATTGTAAAGAATAATAACATTGCTGTAAATACTTCCGTTAGGTCGCATTCTAGCACTCCATATTTGTTTATTATTTCCGTACATAATTGGTGAACTTCCAACTGGATTTCCAAAATTTCAGTTCGATCGAGATTTCTGGTAAAGATTCGAGGGCCCCGGGGCACTGCCTCGCCTAGCCCCTAGGTAGCTGCGCCACTGCCTGTGATTCCTTACACTAGATATATAAATAGCTAGCTGATCCCTGCGACTTCGTCTGCGTAGCGTAGCTGTAGATTTTATTTTCTTTTTAAATTTGCTATTTGTAGTGGTATATGAAAATTATTATTTTTCTTATTTCTTTTACGAAAAACATAATCATACTTAAAAACACTATTTTGTTAACTTGAAAAAGATACATTTAATAAACTGTTACTTAGAATAAAAGAATTGTATATAATGTTGAATTAATTTTCAAAAAATATTTATAAATATCTAAAAAGAGTATGGTCTAATCCGTATACCTACGGTAGGTATACCTACCATGAACCATTTAATCCGTGAATCAATCAGCATCTATACATAAATAAAAACTATCGTTAAGTTCAATAAAGTCAGTCATAATTATGACTTAAAATAGTCAAAAGTTATCACAACACTCGCTTAGATATTTAGAATATTAGTAGAAATCCCATTTCATTGTCTCAACTTTTACACTACTGAAATGTACAAAACTACGGCGAAATTAAAATTTGTTCAAATGCACGAAACCCAGTTCCTCCATAATCAAGTATAGCCATTGTGTATCTATGCACTTATTATTAAAATATCTGAATTTCAACTATATAATTAAACCATTTTCTTTCAGTTCGCCGAATTTCTCGCTATTCAATATTCGCTCATTAATGTATTTATTTGTGATTACATATATCGGATTTATATATATTAGAGTTTAAATTTTAAAGCAGATCCTACGTTTTGTTTCTAATACTAAACCAACATTGTTTTATTTTAAGCGATAAAACGTTTCGTCTATAACGAACAAACCTTGATAATTAAATTTGAAATTTCGATTGTTTATTAGACGTTATGCCGCACAAACTTTGCCACCATTTTTCACTCTTTCAGGGTAAGAATTTTTAAAAACCCTTTCTTACTATATATCTGCATCGTATAAGAAAAACATTTTCCAAATTTCATCGACACAAATATGCATTTATATTGGAAAATACAATGTAAAACGAAAAAAAATTATGATCTTTATTTTGATTATCATGACTAAAAAGTAGTTCAATTTCGCACATTTGGACATTGTACATACAAAATTGTTGGAAATAGATAGAAAGCGTGGAAGGATAGAAATTCGAATGTTTTATTTATTTTCGAAAACAATAATTGATTTTCAAATTTGTAAATACCGAAGAAAAGTTGGTTTGGAAAATATTATTTTTTGATTGACTATGAAATATATGACAAAAAATTGCTCACTTAATGTTAAATAATTGCTCCAGGTCCCAATCATTGGTTCATAAAAATTAGATTTTAAAAAAGTTTGGTTGTTGAAAAACAAACAAAAATTAAAAACTGCCTTTTTGGTATTTGGTATCAGTACCTACTACCTAAACTTTCATACTAATTAAGCGAAATGACGTTATTTAAAATGCTGTTATTAAAATGACATAACAAAAACAGAAACTTGTTATTAATTAATTATTAATTTATTAATTACACTTATTAAATTCAAAATTTCGATTGTTGATTAACTCTAAATTTTCTCATACAAACTTTGTCACCCTTTTTACTCTTTTAGGGTAGGAATTTTCAAACAAAAAATATTATCAGATGTCTACTTCTTATAAAGAATACATCGAATATTAAAACTTCATCAGTCAGAGGGAATGTATAAATACAGGATTTTATGTATGCACGGTTTTAAAAACGTATTAACTTTAAGTTTTATTATTATTATTATTATTACTACTACTATTACTTTTTTTCGTATATATTTCCTTATTGAGCCACTCTAAAGGCCTATTTACAACAATTTTGTTAAAAAAAAATAAATAAAAAGTTTACTGTAAGATTTGAACCCACGTCTTTATAATTAAGAGCATCAGAATGTAAGTTACGTAAGCCATTACGCTATTAACATCAACTATGTGTTTTATATATATAAAGGTTTATATTTCAAAGAGGCGATTTTTTAAAATTTAAATTAAATTTACTGTGCTTTTTATCAGTTCAATTAAAAATATTTTTACAGATTATTTTTTAACTTTAAATTACCTTTCCAATGATATATAACTCATCTGTCTAGTGTAAAAATTTCTATTTTCGTCCCTAAGAAATACCTTCCCTTATTATTTTTTTGGAATGATAAGTAGCCTATAGTCTGTGGAAAATTGTAATGTATCTTAATACCAAATTTCATTAAATTCGATTGTTCCGTTCTTTAGTTAAATCGGGACACACAGACAGACAGACAGACAAAAAATTTAAAAATGTTCAATTTGGATTAAGGGCCTCTTGAAACAAATATTTACCCTAAAATTGGGTTCAAAATCGAAATGTAGACAGACGTAAGAATTTTATATATTAGTATAGATTTTATAGTCAAGCGATTTAAAAAAAAATATTTTTAGGTGGTTTGTCTTATAAGTATATCTCTTGGAAACGACAAAGTTTATACAAATTTTTTAATGAAAAAAGAAAATTACTTTTCCAACATGTTTTTCTACTAATTTAATTTGCTATATCAAAACTTTGCTTTCAAAAAAAAAGAAGGAAACTTCCTTCGAGTACGACTTAAATTTTTCTCTTTTTACATTTCCACATTGAAATTCAAACACGACTGAAATATTTTTCGTGTTTCAGATAAATTTTGTGAAAATTTCCGTCCAAATAAGCGCTGACGTTCATATGCGTGTATGTGTAGGTATGGTCAGTGGAAATTCGTCCCAATACACCAATTTCCCATCAAGTATCACATACATTTCGGACTTTATCCAGCAACGTTTCTGGTTATGAATGTGTTGGAAAGGAACGAGAAAACTTGTTATTTTTGTGCTTTGGCTGGGCGGACGAAGACAAGCGTCGTCGATGGCCGTGGCTCGGAATAATATCACTCCCTTGAGAATCACTTCCAAGAGGATACTTTCAACATACAACACATACATATATACCTACAACATGAAGCTCGATATCTTTCACCATATTTCCACGTCCTTTGTTCTTTCCATATGCTTTAAACTATACAATTCGGGGATTTTCTATTTATTTACTGCTCCGATTCGTCGACAAAGTCCTATACGATTTTCACATTTTCTCTGATATCTACTATCAATAATTTCAAATGAAATATCTCATTGTACATTAGACTGTTCAAAAAAAATGATAATTTTTTTTTTCTTAATTATATCGAAAATATTGTTGAGAATGACAAAAAAAAATCCTGTGAAAGTTTAAGCTCTTAATATTAATATTAAGAGGTGCCGCATCGCAAATTTCGATTTTCCATTTAAATAACATGGCGACAATATTCTCTTGCTCTTTGGAATTTTATAGCTCACGTTGGTGACCATATTTCGGAATGACCAAGGTATATTCTTGTAGAAAATTGAATGATCTACAAAAAAGGTCTTTGTACAAGTTTTTGATATAATTATTCCTTCAAAAGTTATTCGAGGTCAAAGTTAAACTAAAGAGAAAATTTAATATTTTTTTCAATTTTTTGACGCAACCATCAATTTTATGAGAAAATTTTAAAGAACATTTTTTGTATAGCACTTTTTTTTCTATAACTTATTTCTATAAAAGTTTTTGATATTTTTCACAAGTCCTAAGTTATTTGCATTAAACTGAAAATATTCGTAATTTATTGTTTTAAATTAATAATTTTCCCTGAATTATTGTATATTAGAACAAACATATTGTATATTAGAATGGTTCAAAAAAATTATGTATTTTTTTTCATAATTTATCAAAAATATTGTTGGGAATGACAAAAAGCAAACCTGTGAAAATTTAAGCTCTTAATATTAATATTTAGTGGTGCCCCATCGCAAATTTCGATTTTCCATGGAAATAGCATGGGAAAAATATTCTCTTGCACTTTGGAATTTTATAGCTCACGTTGGTGGCAATATTTCGGAATGGCCAACGTATATTCTTGTACAAAATTGAACAATCTACAAAAAAGGTCTTTGTACAAGTTTTTGATATATTTATTCCTTCAAAAGTTATTCGAGGTCAAAGTTGAACTAAAGAGAAATTTTAATATTTATTCAATTTTTTGACGCAACCATTAATTTTATGGGAAAATTTTAAAGAATATTTTTTGTAGAGCACTTTTTTCTATAACTTATCTCTGTAAAAGTTTTTGATATTTTTCACAGGTCCTAAGTTATTTGTATTAAACTGAAAATTCCCTGAATTATTCTATTTTTAACATATTTTTTTTTATTTTAATTAAATAACTTAGGACCTGTGAAAAATATCGAAAACTTTTATGAAGATAAGTTATAGAAAAAAAAATGCTCTACAAAAAATATTATATAAAATTTTCTCATAAAATTGATGGTTGCGTCAAAAAATTGAAAAAGTATTAAAAATTCTCATTAGTTCAACTTTGACCTCGAATAACTTTTGAAGGAATAAAAATATCAAAAATTTGTACTAAGACTTTTCTTGTAGATCGTTCAATTTTCTACAAAAATAAACCTTGGTTATTCCGAAATATTGTCACCAGCGTGAGCTATAAAATTCCAAAGTGCAAGAAAATATTGTTCCCAGTTTATCTAAATGGAAAATCGAAATTTGCGATGCGGCACCTCTTAATATTAAGAGCTTAAACTTTCACAGGATTTTTTTTCTGTCATTCCTAACAATATTTTCGATATAATTAAGAAAAAAAAATTCATCATTTTTTTTGAATCAGTCTATTGTGCATGTAAAACTTGTGAAAAGTTCAATTGAATATAATCTCAGGATTGGATTGCAGTCGTATTGGTGCAAGCTTTATAAAACGACAAACTACGATTAAGTTTATCAACTCAATCCAATTGACCTAGAAATATTTAAATGAAATAGAAAAAAGAAGAAAAAAAAAACGTAGAGTTGAATGATTATTTTCCGTGGATGAAATAAAACGGGATAACTCATTAGTTTTCTTACATTATTTGTATTGATTTTTCTATAAGTCTATAGAATTCATACAAATGAGGTTTCCTGTTAATACAGTAATGTACATACTACCATCACCAATACTTAAAATTAACTATTCTGACATTTTTCTTTCATTAATGCTGAAATTTCTTTATTTTAGAATGTTATTGACTAATTCCTGCACGTTACAACCTACTCAGGCTTTTGGGACTTCAATAGCGCCATAAAATTACAAATATACTGAATATTTATCAATTCTGGCACATGTTGGACAATTTGCAAGAAGAATTTTTTTAATTCAAACGAAAATAAAATTAAAAACAAACGTGGAGCCTAAGGTTACCAACTCTCCAGTTTTAGTCCGGAGACTCCAGAAAAATAATGTTTTCTCCAGACTCCAGCTTACAAAAATAGTCTCCGGATTTTTTTACTTTTATGAAAAATTACAGTGTTATTTTTCTCGCGCAACAATAGGATTACCGACTCTCCAATTTTCGCCCGGAGTTTCCAGAAAAAAATATTTTTTTCTGAACTTCAGTTACCAAAAATGTCCACGTTTTTCGATTTTATAAAAATACAAGTTTCTTCACTATCATCCTGTGATAACAATTGATATTATAGTCAAAAAAATATATATATTTATTATATTCAGAATATAGACTAATGATGATTTTGAATACTTGCTTAGTTCTTAAGATTTTTTTAATTCTATTTTCATATTGAATGCAACTCTTCGGATTTAGTTATACGATCTCCGGATTTTCTGTAATTCAAAGTTGGTAACTCTAGTGGAGCCAAAAAAAATTTTGCGAAACCGATTTTTTTTTAAATAATTGTTGGAAAAGGATTCCCAAAGTTTGGTTTCTTCTTTGACTTAATTGTTCAATTCAAAACCAACAGGTTATTGCATTTAATCACCAAAAAAAAAAAAATGTATTTTTTATGAATTTCAGCTGAAAAAATAACATCAACCAAATTTTGCTTGGCGAAGATTTCTACGGTTTAAGGAGCATTATGTTCTTTTAAGTACCCGGAAAGACCAAAAAGCTCATCTACTATAACTTTTGACAAATTTTGTTCTAAATAAGGAGCTTTTGGGGGTCATTGATTACAAAAATGAGGTTCGCTTAGTCTCCGATATTCTTAGTGGTGGACATCAACTTTATTGACCGATTTTTCTTTAAATTTGGCGTTAAAAAAGATCAAAACCTAAACTTGACTTTCCCCTTAAACTCGATAGTTTTCTAAGTTCATGATTGCAAATAAAAGTCTAGGGGATGAGATTTCCGAGCCCTTTGGTACGACGAGTAATTCAATTGGCCTAATATTCGAAATCAACGACCCTCAAAGTCCCCATTTATGTTTTTTGGATGCATTTGGCACAAAATTTGATCAAAAGCTCTAAACAATGAGGTCCATAATCTTACAACTTAAGAAATTTCATTTTTGTTATCAGCGACTTCTCAAATCTCCAAATATTGAATTTATTTTACGCGAAGTTTGATCAAAACTCCAGAAGAAGAGATTTCCGGGGCCTCCAGGCCCTAAACGCACCTTATATTCGTAAACAACGACGGCAAAAACTTTTGAAACAGAAAATTCAGGAAATTGTGTGCATTTTAACGTCAACAATTATGTCTTTTAAATTGCTTCAACAGTGGGAGGCAATTCAATAAAAGGAATGATAAGAAAATCAAGGGATATAATTGTTCAAAATTTAATTACACTACTATTAAGCTAAATAATCAAAAAAAATCACTCCTCTTTAATAAGTCCCAAATTTCTTTATTTTTTCTAAAAATCTTTCCGTTTTTTTTACGCCAGCCTATCAAGTATGAATCCTTGTCCTCTGAAATCCAATTTTCACGGCAAAATTTCATTCCTTTACGGTTATTTTTAAGCCTATACTTATAAATTTTAAGTTTTGCAATTTCCTTGAAATTTCTTTAAGTATTTTTCAATATTTGACCAGTTAAAGTTGACTTATTTTCTTTTTCTTCTTTGTATCTTTAAAGCCTTTCACCTGTTAGGGTACCCATATTTACTTCAGTCTACCAACACTTATTCTTCCGTAATAATTATAAAATAAAACTAAGATATTTTTAGAAACCAAATGTCACCATTAGCTTTATCAAAGCTTCATGAACTTTGAATACAATTTCAATTGATTTTCTTTATTCTTTTTAACAATTTTCCTCAATCGTTTGCACGAATTCAATTCCGTTCATGTATTATCTTTGTCTCAACCACTAAAAGTAACTATTTTTATTGAACTACAGAATTTATAAAATCTCACAAATTAAGTTATTTATTTCGATTTGCTTGATTATTAATTAAAGCAATGTGGATGGAACAAGGGGCTTAATTTTAGGGGTGGATTGAACTCACCTTGGTGGTTACATAAATAAACTACGTAAACCGAAAAAAATACAAAATTAGATTAAGCAATTACGTAAGACGATGATTTCGTTTTCCTTTTTCGCCTTTGGATAGTTACAAAGAAAATTTTCGGCAAATGAAATAATCCGGCTTAAGATATTACTAAGGTCAACGGTCAAGCTCTTATGTAAAAGCTTTGCTTTTTGATTAAAACTAAAAAAAAAAAACTTTAACGCTTTTCTTGATAAATTAAAACGAATAACTTTAAATTTTCGCTTTTATCTGGGTCGAAAACTTAGTCAAATTTATTTAAATTCTTGACAAAGTTTACAAACGAATTGCGAAATAAGACAATATAAAAGAAATTATGTGCATTCACATACCGAATTATTAACATACAAACGAAGTTTAACATTGTCAAATATTAAATTCCTCGAATTGTTCTGCGAATATAATGTTAGAATGGTCATTTTATACGTTTTATGTTGGCGGGATGAAAGGGGATTGAAATATTTATGTTTGTGAATTTTTGGGTTCAAAAGAAAAAAAAGTCCAGAAATACCAAAGGTTTTGTATATATATTAGACTGATTCAAAAAAAATTATGATTTTTTTTTCTTATATATATCGAAAATATTGTTGGGAATGACAAAAAAAAATCCTGTGAAAGTTTAAGCTCTTAATATTAATCAAAATTATTCGATTTTCCATTTAAATAGCATGGGAACTATATTCTCTTATATTTTGGAATTTTAAAGCTCGCGTTGGTGATAATATTTCGGAATGACCAAGACATATATTTGTAGAAAATTAAACGATCTACAAAAAAGGTCTCGTACAAATTTTTGATATACTTATTCCTTCAAAAGTTATTCGAGGTCAAAGTTGAACTAAAGAGAAATTTTAATATTATTTCAAGTTTTTGACGCAACCATCAATTTACAAAAAAGGTTTCGAACAAGTTTTTGATATATTTATTCCTTCAAAAGTTATTCGAGGTCAAAGTTAAACTAAAGAGAAATTTTAATATTTTTTCAAATTTTTGACGAAACCATCACTTTTATGAGAAAATTTTATAGGACACTTTTTGTAGAGCACTTTTTTTCCTATAACTTATTTTTATGAAAGTTTTTGATATTTTTTACAGCTTCTAAGTTATTTGCA
This sequence comes from Sisyra terminalis, assembly GCA_958496175.1. Lineage (NCBI taxonomy): Eukaryota > Metazoa > Arthropoda > Insecta > Neuroptera > Sisyridae > Sisyra > Sisyra terminalis. The sequence goes on from OY292277.1 coordinate 53,208,329, forward strand.
TTAAACTAAAAATATTCGTAATTTTCTTGTTTTAAATTAATAATTTTCCCTGAATTATTGTATATTAGAACAAACATATTGTATATTAGAATGATTGAAAAATATTATGGTTTTTTTTTCATAATGTATCAAAAATATTGTTGGGAATGACAAAAAACAATCCTGTGGAAGTTTAAGCTCTTAATATTCATATTAAGAGGTGCCGGGTCGCAAATTTCGATTTTCTATTTAAATAACATGGGAACAATATTCTCTTACACTTTGAAATTTTATAGCTCACGTTGGTGACAATATTTCGGAATGACCTAGGTATATTCTTGTAGAAAATTAAACGATCTACAAAAAAAGTCTCGAACAAGTTTTTGATATATTTAGTCCTTCAAAAGTTGAACTAAAGAGAAATTTTAATATTATTTCAATTTTTTTTACGCAACCATCAATTTTATGAGAAAATTTTATACGATATTTTTTGTAGAGCACTTTTTTTTCTATAACTTATCTCTTTAAAAGTTTTTGATATTTTTTACAGGTTCTAAGTTATTTGCATTAAACGGAAAATTCTCTAAATTATTATATTTTTATCATAAACATTTTTTTTTTTATTACTTAGAACCTATAAAAAATATCAAAAACTTTTATAGAGATAAGTTATAGAAAAAAAAGTTCTCTACAAAAAATGTCCCATAAAATTTTCTCATAAAATTGATGGTTGCGGCAAAAAATTGAAATAATATTAAAATTTCTCTTTACTTCAACTTTGACCTCGACTAACTTTTGAAGGAATAAATATATCAAAAACTTGTTAGAAACCTTTTTTGTAGATCGTTCAATTTTCTACAAGAATATACCTTAGTCATTCCAAAATATTGTCACCAACGTGAGCTATAAAATTCCAAAGTGCAAGAAAATATTGTTCCCATGTTATTTAAATGGAAAATCGAATAATTTCGATTAATATTAAGAGCTTAAACTTTCACAGGATTTTTTTTTTGTCATTCCCAACAATATTTTCGATATAATTAAGAAAAAAAAATCATCATTTTTTTTGAATCCGTCTAATATATATATTTGGAAATATGAAAATTATTATTTCAAAGTGGCTTGACAATATATTTATCGATATAACACTTGGTATTTTGGTGCAAATTTGGTGTATTACATAAGCTTGATTTTTTTATAAAGCTTTTAAAAATCGTTGCTTTTCGTAAGTGGCATCAACTTTACGTACTGGTTTGACTACCAAATGGTCAGTAAAATTTTCCCCTTAAAGACTAATTGTTCCTTTTAAAGTATAAAAAGCGACCACTTAAAGCTTTACCATGAAACTTAAATTTCTTTGATATCAAGCTTTTCCTCACACTGAATTCCCTTTGAATTTTCCCCGTTAAAAATGCGTCCAAGTCTTTTATTGCACCGGATAAAGTCTTTTTGTATAAATAGCCGTTACAAATGCAAATCAGCTTCAAGTGGGCCACAAGAAAAAAACCAAGAGAATAATACGACAACAAAAAAAGTCCTTAATCCCTTAATCTCTACTAAAAGATTTAAAAGAGAAACTATATGCGCTACACAATGCAATGACGTAGAAAAAGTTTTCAGTAACGAACCATAAAATCGAGAACCAAGTTGCAATAAAAAGCGTTAAAAGCTCCATTTAACTTGTAAATATTGTATCATAAAACCAGGCAGAATAAAAGCTTCAATATCCAGGTGCGACCTTTTCAATTTTTTGCAAAGATTGCCTTTCTAAAAAAAAAAAATAAATATATCTCAATCGTTCTTAACGATTCTTCTACTAAAAATTTCCGTTCAAAGTTGTGAATTTTTGCGATAGCCTGCCACTGATTTATTCAAAATTGACGTGCCGACAATAATTTGTTGTGAATTTTCTTTGATATGTTCGCATTCGGTTATTATTTGAAATATTTCGCCTCGTATGGGATTGATCAAGAAAAAAATTCCCGTGAAACGAAAAAAAGAGAAAAAAAAACATAATTTGCAAATATAATATTGGCACACACGCAATCGGTAGAAATTCGAGAAAGAATTACATTTTATCGTAACCTTCCTTTTCACATAAATTTAACGTGATATTCTCCAACAGATAATACATTCATGGCGCGGCCGAGCCGGGCGGACGGGGAAAGCTTGGAAAGCTTTTAAAATTTTCCAATGTAAGCACCACCTATGTCCCCCTACTTGTGCGATATATATATATATATATATATATACGTGGGTTACCTAGATGCAATTGGCGTCTTAAGCTGAGCTTGATTTTTTTTCTCATTAATATATTCCACTTTAAAAAGTCACACCATCGTATTATGTGTTCCATGCAAAGTTATAAATATACTCAAATATCTTATACGCCTGCAACAAGGTCAAGTTGAATATTAAATCAATATCAGTTTTTCAGGCTTTAACATTATTTATATTAACACAATTTTCTCGGCGCTATAACAATTTGGAACACCTAATTTAACACCTTGATACCGCAATGTGCCTATAATAAAAACTATCATTTTAAAATTGCACCAATAAAAGCTTTACTATTAATCAATATTTTCTAAGTCTAAGCGACAATAAATTTTTAAATAAATACAAAATATACAATTAAAAAGCTTTCTTCTAATATAACTTTAGTGCATATTCTTTTGGAATTTAAGATTTATCTCAGAAAGATTCAGTTACTTTGAGAAGAGGAGAGCTTTAATCAGTGGCGTAGCTAGGTAACCAAGGGCCTTGGGGCAAATTAAAAAATGGGACCCCACTGCTATGTAAACTGAATAGGTTTTATCAAATAAAAATATGAAATATACAAATACTTTAAGAATACTAAGCTACTTAAGCTCTTTTTTGTGCACTGCAGGGCAAGTAATAAAAATATTAAACAGTAACAACATACTGTGTATACAATATATAGAATATATTGCGGTCCGATTTATGTAGTATAATTTTATATAATAATATATAAAAATCATACCATAAAAATAAATTTGTAGAGAAGTTCAAACAAAAATATTCGTGACGTATTGCCCAGATACGTATTTCGATTGCCAAGCAATCTTCCTCAGTGGTCATCAAGTAGTTTGGATCACTCCGTAACTGCTTTGTAACTGAGCAACTGAGGATGATTGTTTGGCAATCAAAATACGTATCTGGGCAATACGTCACGAATATTTTTGTTTTCACGATTTTTATATTTTATTATTATGTATATTAAATTATACTACATAAATTGTACCGCAATATTTTCTATGTATTGTATACACAGTATAACTGTGCAAACTCAGTGAAAAAAAAATATTTTGAGTAACAACATAGATTACAATTAATACTTGGTGTAGGTTTGACTAATAAAACGAAATAAATTTAAGGATTTATTATATAAAGGTCGGGCCTACCAACTGACTAAATAACAATTATATTTACAATTTTTTCTTAGCTTTAGTTTTCGCAAAAGTATCAATGACTTCGTTTAAATCCAGGCTTGATGCGATTTTGTTTTCAATTGCTATTAGCGATAAATGTCGGAGTCAATTTTGGTTCATATTATTCTTAAATATTTTTTTATTATTTTTAATTTGCTAAATGACCTTTCAGGTGCTGCAGAAGTGACAGGAATTGGAAAGAATAATAACATTGCTGTAAATAATTCCGTTAGGTTGCATACTACCACTCCATATTTGCTCATTATTTCCTAAAATAATTGGTGAACTTCCAACTGAATTTCCAAAATTTCAGTTCGTTCGAGATTTCTGGTAAGGATTCGAGAACCCCCTGAGCTTGAGGGCCCAGGGGCACTGCCCCGCCTAGCCCCTAAGTAGCTACGCCACTGGCTTTAATCTTTAAATCTCTATTTTGGATCCGCTACTGTTCCTTATCGATTAAAAAAATGTACAGTTTTGATTTTTAACTTTTTTCAGCATAGATAAAATTACATAATATTGAAATATCTACAACAATTTACGTCATCTTAAGTGTCTTAAGTATTGTATAGTGTTCGAACTACTCTCTAAAGCTAGTGCGATAATATTCCAATCTTTTCGAAACTATTCCTCAAGTACGACCTCTTGTCGTTTAAACAGTTTGCTTAATGGCAAAATTAGGTTAATTTTTTAAACGTTATACTGAAGTATGCAAAGTAAATAATTTTGTGAAATAAACTTAATAATTTTCATTTTTAAAGAAAAAAGTAATTAATATTTAATAGGTAGAAGCTGAAATCAGAGTTATAGTGATTTGGAAAAATTAAAGTACGTAATATTTATAGTTCCAATTTTTAACATTAGAATTTTTAGATATTTCCTTTCGTTTGACGAATTAATTTTAGTCAAAATTGGTATACAAGTACTTGAGAAGAGAAAAGATCCAAATATTTCAATCCAGGCCACTCCATTGATGATGTAATATTGGATCGAATATTAATTAAGGGGAAAATTTTAAATCCATGGAAATGTTTTACTGCCAATTTTCTACGAGGCCAATCACCAGGAGTCATTACATTTTTATATGGTGAAATTGTATTTTATATTAATCCATTTTTTGCGAATTTCTTTAAATTTTTAGATAAATGGAGCTTTACAATGTATAAATATGATATTTTTGATGGAATTTTCAAGTTACCTCAACAACAACCAAATGATTAAAACTTTTGCTTTATTATTGCCTAAAAGCTTGATACTTTGGTTGAAAATAATGAAGTTCAATAATAAATTTAAGTATCTAAATTTTTATACATAATTTTTAACTCTTTCACGAAACCATTAATTATAAATGAGGAAAAATTCAATTGATTATTTTCCGTACTTTGAATGAATAATTCGAAAAGCTCTTAAGTATCTAAGTAAAAACAAAATTAGGTAGTGCAGTAGTGCATTATTATTTGATTAATTTAGGTTCAAAGTTTGTAAAAAAAAATAATATTTATATGTCCAATCTTAACATTATGGTGCATGTTTTCTGATAAAATTTCTCGATATTTTTTTCGTCTCACGAATTATTTGTTCTGTCTTTGCCGATATATATGGATTCATATTACATACGTTTAACTATTATTATGATGAGAATTAAAATATGGTTAAAAGAAAGATATTTTTTGGAAATTATTCATTGCCATATTTAAAATAATGTAAGGAAAGTTTATTGAAACATTTGAATGAAAATTCAGTTTTAATACAAAGATATAAATCGTCTTATAAAATATCTATATAGTTTTTGGTGAGTGCTATGTATTTTCATAAAATTTGAGGACCGAAATAGATTTATTTTTCAACGTACACAAAAGTTATTCAAATAAAATTGAGCCAATCTTCAGTTCAAATAGATTGGGTAAGGTCAGGAAAATTCGCCATTGCACTAATGCAAAAGCTTTGATGATGCACTTTTGTACATGTAACTGGCCAAATAAAAGCAATAAAAATTAAACCATTTATTTTAAGACATCAATCAAAAACTTTGACCTATGTAGATTGTTTAACCTTTAAAAATTATATAAAGTCTTAGTCATTTACTGGTTTTTCCATAATACTTCTTTGGAATAGTTTGTAACGTTTTTATCACCTGTTTGATTAGTCATACATTCTGATAAGAAAATTTAAAAAAAAAAAATGTTGACTTTTCGGAAAAAAAACGTTGCAATCTCTTTAGTTGAATAAAAGAGATATTTTAATATTTTTTTCAATTTTTTCGACGCAACCATCAATTTTATGAGAAAATTTATAGGACATTTTTTGTAGAGCACTTTTTTTTCTATAACTTATCTCAATAAAAATTATTGATATTTTTCACAGGTCCTAAGTTATTATCATAAGTTATTATCATAGTTTTTATCATAAAAATTATTTTTTTTATTTTAATTAAATAACTTAGGACCTGTGAAAATTATCAAAAACTTTTATAGAGATAAGTTATAGAAAAAAGTGCTCTACAAAAAATGACCTATTAAATTTTCTCATATAATTGAAAAAAATTTCTTTTTAGTTCAACTTTGACCTCGAATAACTTTTTAAGGAATAAATATATCAAAAACTTGTCGGAGCCCTTTTTTGTAGATCGTTCAATTTTCTACAAGAATATATCTCGGTTATTCCGAAATATTATCACCAACGTGAGCTATAAAATTCCAAAGTGCAAGAGAATATTGTTCCCATGTTATTTAAATGAAAAATCGAATAATTTCGATTAATATTAAGAGCTTAAGAGCTTTAACTTTCACCGAATTTTTTTTTTATCATTCCCAAAAATATTTTCGATATAATTAAGAAAAAAAAATCATATTTTTTTTTTGAATCAGTCTAATATATAATATATTTGTTGGAATTGGTTTGTATTTTTCAATAATCAATTAAATTAATCATTAACATCATTGAAGGTTTTTCAGGTCACGCTAACGAAGTAGCAGTTATTGGCTAGTAATACATAAATCCATTTAAAAAATATCAAATTATTCAATAATATTTCTGACCAAAGTTGAAATAAAGCAATAATATCAGGAATAAAAGCTGAACTTATAACATTAGTATTCAAAATGTTTCTCGTTTAAATTATTCGAAAACTTTACCGTTTTTTTTTCCCCATTTTATTACTTCTTTCCATAAAGTTTTCGTTTGCATTTAACTGAAGAAAACATTTCTTTTAAAAACACATCAAACTTATATTATCTAATGAAAATTTTCTTTATCCATTTGATAATTTTTTTCCTCTTGGTAATTCCAAGAAAATCAATAATTTCCAACCGCTTTTCTATTGACTTTATTTGTAGTTGTTGTTGTTGTTGTTGGTTTTTTTTTTCTTTCAATTTACTCAATACCGACATTATTAACATTGCGATGAGAGTGGAAAATGATAAATGCTAATTTGTTCTGCTCTGGATCGCTGCCGTACAATTTCCTTTTCCCTCATTTCCAGGATATAAAACGGGAACGTCGTCGTTCACTCACAATCGCCAATATAAGAACATTCAATTTGTTTAATTTGTTTTTCATTTAATCAAAACGACATTAGTTGCAATCCTTCCCGTTTATAGATCAATTTAATCGAGGAAATTTTTTTTTTCAACTTGAAAAATTCAATTTGGAAATTTGATACATTTTCTTTTCTATTGTGCTATAGAAAAATGTTTATTTGATTTCTCATCCTGTACTCTGGAGATTAGGATTTCAAAGTCGCTCAAAAACACGATCATATTTTACATTTTCCGTCTTGTATAATATATTCCTAATGGTATTTCTTCACATTTAGACAATTGTTTTTGCGACAAAAGTCCTTGTAAATTATAAAGGTATGTAAGTATTTTTCCTTTTTCTTTCTACCAAAAAGAAAGTTTAATAATTCAATTTCTCTTTTAGGAATTTTCTACTACACCAAGATCAATAAATGATTCCATACTCATAATACTTCTACGTCAAAAATGGGAAAAATTATTAAACGAAAAGATCTTCAAATCTATTTTGTCCATTTTTTCGAAAACCAAAAAAAAATTTTGCACTTTTTTTTTATCAAATGGAAAAATTGGTTTTATCAATATCAATAAATATGCAAATGGTATTACAAAAACCGGAGGTTCATGAATTAATTATGAGAGAGCGGAACTTTTCCATCCGTGGCAATTTAAACTTTATGCTTTCACAAAAATCGAACATTTCATATCAAAATTTCCCCCTTACGCCCGTCTCAATTAAAATTGATTTTTACACCATTTATCTGAGGATATATATATATACAAATTAGGGTGATTTTTTTTTTTTTTTTTTTGGTCCCATCGTGAAATTTTGTTGGAAATACCAAAAAAAAAAATTCCCTGAAAGTTTGAGCCCTTCATATTAATTTTAAGTTCTCGACCAAGGCGTGTAAAGATTTCCCATTGAAAATACTCGGAAACTCTGATTTTTTATTTTTAAATTTCTATATCTCAGCGGCATTTCATGGGATCGCTTTTACCGAAGATGGTTTTTTCTCAGAATTAAACGCTCTACAAAAGTGCCCATTGCGACAAAGTCGTAACTCACACCGGTGAGGTAGTACGGGCCACTGAACCTGATTTTTCCATAAAATTCGCGTTTTTTTGGCATTTATCTCGTAAATAACAAGAGCTACGGAAAAATTATAAATAAAAAAGCTTGTAGAGAATTTGATTTCCTACAAAAAAGGTCCATAGACCAAATCTCTCAGATCAATATTAAACGAGATATTAAGCCTTGAATTGATTTTTCTGTGAAATTTTTGCCGAAATCAATTCAAGGCTTAATATCTCGTTTAATATTGATCTTCGCGATTTGGTCTACAGGAATTTTTTTGTAGGAAATTAAATTCTCTACAAGTTTTTTTATTTATAATTTTTCCGTAGCTCTTGTTATTTACGAGATAAATGCAAAAAAACGTGAATTTTATGGAAAAATCAGGTTCAGTGGCCCGTACTACCTTACCGGTGTGAGTTACGACTTTGTCGCAATGGGCACTTTTGTAGAGCGTTTAATTCTGAGAAAAAACCATCTTCGGTAAAAGCGATCCCATGAAATGCCACTGAAATATAGAAACTTAAAAATAAAAAATCAGAGTTTCCGTGTATTTTCAATGGGAAATCTTTACACGTCTTGGTCGAGGACTTAAAATTAATATTAAGGGCTCAAACTTTCAGAGAATTTTTTTTTGGTATTTCCAATAAATTTTCACGATGGGACCAAAAAAAAAATCACCCTAATATACATCTTAATACACTTGTTCGAATTCCCAATGAAATATGCATAGATTCTGTTGAATTTTTAAATTATCCTCCCTTCAAAAGTGGATGGCACGAACGATAACGATAACGGGGCAAAACGTAGTGGTTTGTTAAAAATAAATTAAGGCCAAATAATACCCTGAGGACCTGAATTTATCAATGCATCCCCATCCAATTATTTACATACTTGAAAAAATTTTGTTAAAATTTCCATATTAATATTTCCAAGGCTATTAAGTCCCATAATTTTACAACTTTAAAACCATCCTTTTTTTAACCTATTTAGAGAAACTTATGTACAAATCGATAAAACTATTCAACAGAGAATTGTATTTGTTCTTTGGCCGCAAATTGGCACAGAATTGGCATAGATATAATCTCCTTTCAAGTTTTGAATATAATTTTTGATAAATTGGCATTAAAGTTTTTTTTTTTTTAGAGTACTCCTGATTAACGTCGGTAAAATACCTCTGTTCTTACATTTTAACCCTCGATCAACAGTCCTGGAGGTAAAAAAGGAATTTTTGAGTTTTAATATTGTATAATAAATTTTTTTGAATGAAATAATCGATTTTTGAAACTAATTTTTTGAGGTTCAACAATTTGATACAATTTTCAACAGATGATAAAATTCAGATCTCAGCTTTTATTTTTTTTTTTTAAATAAGAAGACAATTCAGGTTCTTTTAAATCGTTTTTTTTATTTAAGGATGGATCACCCTCAGAACGTAAAAAAACTGACTTTTTTAAAACTACTGAATTTTTTTTTTATTAAGAGATATTAAAAATCGGTCTTCGGAATGTAAAAGTTGAAGTTTTGAACCTTTTTTTTTGTTATTTGTCCCGATGTCCCCCTCCTCCCCCTTTTACAGCGCTTTGAAAAAGGGTCCTCAAAAATGAGGAGGCAAACGGGAGACAAGTTTTCTCGGAAACCGGAAGTCGGATCATGATTTTCCAAGGAATGTAGGTTTTGGTAATGCGTCTTCTTGGTACTGAACCTCAAAAATCCGAAAAAAGTTGAAAATTCACAAAATGGCGCGACTTTGAAAAAAAAGTTAAAAAAAATGACCTTTTTTTGAACCTTTCCCCCTCTCCCACTTTGAGGGTGGAGGATGTTTGGCCAATTTCAGAGGTTCAGTACCAAGAAGACGTGTTGAACTATAACACTCTCCAGTTTCAAGTCAATCCGTCGGATAGTTTCTGAGAAATCTTGTCTCCCAGTTGTAAAAAGTTTCGAAATTTCGAGAAAAACGCATGTAAAGTTTTTTTAAGATATTTTTTATCAATTTATTTTATTTTTATCAGTGAAAATACATTAGTCAGCTATTCCAATCCATTTAACACGTAATTCTTGAATGTTATAAGAAGACATTTATGGAAAAAAAAACGAATTTTTTTTTTCTTACCCTTAATATTTTTATTATTCAATTATCTACGTTTCGTTACGTATCGTAACTTCATCGGACTTCTTGATTCACAAAAATAAATTTTTTTCAATTTAAATTCAATCATTTATTCTTGTGAATCAAGAAGCCTGATGAAGTTACAATACGTAACGAAACGTAGCTGATTGAATATTAAAAATATTAAATAAAAAAAAACGATCTTAAAGAACCTGAATTGTCTTCGTATTTAAAAAAAATAACCTAATTTAAGTAGGTAATCAAAGATGACAAAGATTGGTTTGGTAAAGATTATATTTATTGATCTACAACTATTATAGCCCTAGTAACTGGTAAGGCCAAGCTTTCCCTGTAATTATTGAGCTTTAAAGTACAATTCGTCATATTTATTATTGTAAAACCGTTAATAGTAACGCAATATAATTCATTTCTACAAAATTTATCGATCAAAGATTAAGTTGAATTATTCTTGTTGTAACTCACCACCCGATAGACTTACGAAAAAAAAGGTTGATACAAAAATTATAGAGAATTTTATCCTCTTTAAATTTTGATTTGACATTTTTTGTCGTGGGATCAACTGTTAAGGATTTAAATCCAAAAAAAAAAAGTTTTTCATATTTTTAATTCAAAATGGCAAATCGCGCACCCCTTTCCCCAGATTGAAAACTTGAATTTTTCATCAGGACCCCTAACCCAATTACATATTTCAAATTCAAAAACAAACCACCTTTTGTAGGGTAAAAGCTCTTTTTTGTTCCCCATTAGGAGGATTATATCACGCTCCTGAACTGCTGGTTTATTATTATAAAAAAGAACCCTACGCAACCAATCGGGTCGGTAAAGTAGTTGATCTTCCATTAGAAATCAATAGTTCAATGAAAGTTTGAAGAGGGTCACAGAGATGGCACTTCCGTAGCACCGTTTTTTTGGGTTGAATTAAGTGGAAAATCCCACAATACCCGTTTTTAGACTTTAAAAATAAAACCACTTGACTAAAATATCTTTCATATGGCTCAAAATTTCCCCTTTTCACTTCAAAAGAAATAATTATTCTGTTAATCCACTTCGTAAGGGGTAACAATTTCCCAAAAGCTCTTCATCTACAGGTAAAAGATGTATAATTTTTCTGGTCTTAAATTTTCTTTTTTCTCACTTAAAATGATGACTAGCGAATTAAAAATCAAATACTATCTTCCATTAGTTCTTCCCCCTCACCCCGCATTTTTTTTTGTGAAGCAAAAAACTGTTTTTTTTTCCTCTTTAAATTTGTATCTAATATTTTTGTCATAGAGTCAATCGTTAAAAAATTTAATAAAAAAAAAAGTTTTTCGTACCTTTAATCCAAGATGGCAAATCCCGCACCCCTTCCCTCAAGTAGAAAACTTGGATTTTTCATCAGAACCCCTAACCCAATTACATATTTCAAAATCAAAACCAAACCACCTTTTGTAGAGTTAAAAGCTCTTTTTTGTTCCCCATTAGGATTATTATACCACGCTCCTGAACAACTGCTGGTTCATTATTATAAAAAAAAGAACCCTACGCAACCAATTAGTAGGTCGGTAAGGTAGTTGATCTTCCATTAGAAATCAATAGTTCAATAGAAGTTTGAACGGGGTTACGCAGATGGCACTTCCATAGCACCGCTTTTTTGGGTTAATTTAAGTGTAAAATCCAACGGTACCCGTTTTTAGACCTTACAAATGAAACCACTTGACTAAAGTATCCTTCATTAGGTTCATTAGGCTCAAAATTGCCCCTATTCACTTAAAAGAAATAATTATTCTGATGATCCACCCCGTAAGGGGTAACAATTTCCCAAAAGCTCTTCATTTCCCCAGATACTCTGGGCTAACTGAAATTCAAATCTTAAATTTAAAACATATACTTCTTTCTGTAAGCTAATAATGTATGTACGTACCCATAGTCATCAACTAATCTTGGTGTTCGACAGTGACTATGGGTAAGTACATATATTATTAGCTTTCAGAAAGAAGTATATATTTTAAATTTAAGATTTGAATAACAGTTACCCAGAGTATATGTTGTTTTGTATAAAATGCCCTTTTTGCCAAATATATGTCACATATTAAATGGTTAAATACATTATAGTCACCTACTGAAAAAACGCATTATTTTGACATTTTGTGCTTGCAATACCTCTGCTCCTAGTCAAATCTCAAACTCCAAATTTTAGGTGCATAATACTATCATCTAGTACTATAATGAAGCGATATTTCAGAGTTTTATCTGGTCCCCCACCAGAGATATTGAGCCCAGAAAATTGCAAATTTTGAAAATTTCCAAATTTTGTTATTTTTTTCTTTTATAAGAAGACTTAAAGTTTCAGACTTCAAATTTTGTATTTGAATACAACTAGTACCTAATTGTTTGTAAAAAAAGTTTCAACGTGTAGACTCTTTCCCTTCCTTCACAATCTTTCCGTGAAAATTGGAGTTTTTACAAATGGACAGCTAAAAATTTAGACTGAAATTTCACCCCTTAGAATTACATTTAGGTGAAAACGTCTTATTACAACCTTATAGCTTATATTTTCATAAACCCACTGCTTTTAGTTTCATGTTGATTGGACAAATAGGGCCTGAGATAATCAAGTTTCCGCAAACCCTTAAAAGTGTGAAAATGTCTGCACCTAGTAGGTTAAATACATTATAGTCTACTGAAGTATGCATTATTTCGACATTTTGTACTTGCAATACCTCTGCTCCTAGCCAAATCTCAAACTCCAAATTTTAGGTGCACAATACTATCATACAGTACTATAATGGGGTGATATTTCAGATTTTTATCTGGTCCCCCACCAGAGATATTGAGCCCAGAAAATTGCAAATTTTGAAAATTTCCAAATTTTGTTATTTTTTATTTTAAAAGGACTTAAAGTCTCAGACTTCAAATTTTCTTTTTGAATACAACTAGTACCTAATTGTTAGTAAAAAAAAGTTTTAACGTGTAGACTCTTTCCCTTCCTTCACAATCCTTCCGTGAAAATTGGAGTTTTTACAAATGGACAGCTAAAAATTTAGGCTGAAATTTCACCCCTTAGAATTAAATTTAGGTGAAAACGTCTTATTACAACTTTATAGCTCATTTTTTTATGAACCCACTGCTTTTAGTTTCATTTTGATCGGACAAATAGGGCCTGAGATAATCAAGTTTCCGCAAACCCTTAAAAGTGTGAAAATGTCTGCACCTAGTAAAACTAAAATGGCCACCACCGGAAAACTAAAAACAATAAAATTAAAATAATTGGTGAATTTGAACTACCAACATGTTGGGGTGACCGATGTTTGGGTGGACTGGCCCGTAAGTAAAATTTAAAATCAAAAATTTCACCTATTGTAATCAGGAATACCATTCGATCGTTGAATTTAGTTTTACCTATACAATAAACGCTACAAAGAGTGTATTTATTAATAAATTATAACCGCAGTACATTAGCTGATTGAATTTGAGCTTTTTGTGATTGAAAACCAAAACGGAAGTTGTATCACGAAAGCTTCATTTGAAATTAGTGAGTCTATAAGAAACTTTAAAGCTTTCTTTGTGTGTACCACCGACTTACGAACAATGGAAAAGCTTTTATAAAGCTCTGATTTCTAATTTTGTGAAAATCAATTAGAAACCAGTGGTGTTTTAGATTTTCCTTTTCCTTCTTTTAAAATTAAAAATTCTTTATAAAAGATTTACATTTTGTGTGATTAGTTTCAAGTACAATTTGAGTTGAAATATTTTCCACATAAAATGAGCACTTCGAGATAAGATTTAATGAAAAACATTCATGATTAGAAAATATGAGCTTATTGATAAGATAATGGGTAAGTTAAGAAATCTAAATTAGAAACTTAAACGCACACCGAATGCCATTCGGCGAATGATTTATGCGAACTTCGAGTCCCGGAAATAATTCTTATTACAAGGTAATATCGAGGCTCATGGAAAATAAATGAAACATGCCATTTCTTTGTTGTTTTACCGTTTGGAATTATACGTTAAACGTACTTTACGTTCCGTCTTTGTTTGTCGCTATAAGTAGCGCTGTACTCAATCCCATTCCAGAGCTTTCGTACGTATATGGGAAGCTTTTATCTTTGTAACAAGTGTTTAAGGGTGTACTTGAAAGTTACAGTTTTAATAACTTGTGTAACGCAATCGGAAACGGAAAGGAACTTTCCCTCCTTGTTTACACCGTTTCCAGGACGAATATTTCTTTCATTTTTCGCGACAGCCAAGTTTTCACGTTATATTATAATTGACGTGATTTAATATTGAGGAAAACGTTCTATCGTTTAAGGTGCTTTTTTTCTCTGTTTGATGAATTATTTTCGGGGGAAAAGCACTAACTAACGATTTAGGACCAAACCAAGTAAAATTCAATTACAAACTTCCAAAGTCAACGATTAAATTTTCAAATTTCCGTTTTTCAATTAGTGGGAAATTGGTTTGCACGTATTATAAATAATTTCATGTGGCTGATTTTTTATCAGTTTACGATTAAATTTTGAAGTATGTACGATATGAACGTAAAATTTGTCTTCAAGCCATACTTTATTGTCAAGTGGATGATAAGAAAACCATGTGAAATACAATTACGCAATGTTCTTATAAAATCAAAAGATAATTTAATTGATATTTTTTTTGTTAATCCAGGTTGTTTAAGTCCTTGTCTTTTTAAATATAATTGATTAAATTGTGGGCAATAAGGACGAAACTTCTTGTGGAATATTATTTATTTTATCGCAAACGTTTCGTCAATCATTCCTGACTTCTTCAGGGTTCAAAATTAAAAATTGCTACACAAATTTCATAAAAATACGCTGTAAAATGACCCAGAACTGACTGGTAGAACAACAAACCAAAAATTATATTTATTTTTATGACATTTGTGGAGTCATTTTTAATTTTGAGCCCCGGAGAAGTCAGGAATGACTGACGAAACGTTGGCAATAAAAATATATAAAAATCATACCACAAACATAAATTTGAACAGAAGTTCAAACAAAAATATTAAAAATTACTCCACAAATTACATAAAAATACGCCGTAAAATGACCCAGAAATGACTGGTAGAACAACAAACCAAGAATCATATTTATTTTTATGACATTTCTGGAGTAATTTTTAATTTTGAGCCCCGGAGAAGTCAGGAATGACTGACGAAACGTTGGCGATAAAACAATATAAAAATCATACCATAAACATAAATTTGAACACAAGTTCAAACAAAAATATTCGTGACGTATTGCCCAGATACGTATTTCGATTGCCAAGCAATCTTCCTCAGTGGTCATCAAGTGATGATTCATGGATCATCACAAATCACTTACGGAGTGATCCAAACTACTTGATGACCACGGAGAAAGATTGCTTGGCAATCGAAATACGTATCTGAGCAATACGTCACAAATATTTTTTTTAACTTCTGTTCAAATTTATGTTTATGGTATGATTTTTATATATTATTATATTAAATTATATCACATAAATTGGACTGCAATATATCTTATATATTGTATACACAGTATGAGAATAAATCTTATTTTGGTTGGCGATAAAATAAATAATATTCCACAAGAAGGTTCGTCCTTATTGCCCACAATTTAATTATAATATTTTTTTTAATTTTAACAAATAAATGCTTGTCCTTATAACCGATAATTCCGCTCCAGTTCATTTTTACCAATTTAATTAATTATTAACTTATTCCTCATAAAAGTACCAACATGTTTTCATATCGTTATTATTTATTATTTAGATTATAAATCTTCATTATTGGTGTCAACTTTAGGACCTAAAATTAAAGAGTTATAATTCTTTTTAAAGTTACAATCAGTAAATTCAAATTTGGCCGAATTTTCTTCCTTTTAATAACCAAAGTCAACCAAAGTACCAAAGTTACTAGAAATCCAAATCAAATTTTACTCATTAAATCGATTGAAAAGCAACATTGATTTATAAATTATCTTTCGTTTAAATTTTTATTTTTTTGGATGAATAATATCGTATCTTATCAATAAAACATATTTCACCTTGCAGATAAGTCGTTATAAGTATCAATTAATATATTTTTTTTTAAATAACATTGTGGAAAATTTATTTATTTTTATTTTAAATATTTTTTTATCAAGTCCTTTTAAATTTTAGATTTACGTACAATTTTCCTATCTAATTATACATAGAAAATGAAAAAATATAAATAGTTATCTATTATGTATAATTCAAGGGATTTATTTAATTTATAATAAGCTTTACGACAAAAATTATACTTTATTTATTAATTCATATTTTTCAAAGTTAATTTAAAAGTTACTTCAATGATTCTTTAAAAAATATATCGAAATTTTCGATAGTTAACAATTTTCGATTTTAAATTTATTTTCATACTTACCAAAATATAAAAAGGGATTGGTATTATAGAATTAGAATTAGTGCCCTCTTAAATATTGCCTTTGGATTTCATAGCACCTTTAGTCCAATGCGGTAATATTCCTTAACTTTCGTAGCTATTCCTCAAGCATGAACTCATGTCATTTGCTCAATTACAAAATTAGGTTATTTTTTTTAAACGTTACACTGAAATAATTTAAAAAATGATTTATTGTGTGTTAATTACTATCATATTAATGAAAATTTACTCGAGAAAATCGAAATTTTCGATAGTTAACAATTTTCGATTTTAAATTTATTTTCATACCTATCTACATATAAAATAGGTATTATAGAATTGGAGTTAGTACCTTTTTAACTATAATCTTTGGATTTCATAGCACCTATAGTCTAATGTGGTAATATTCCATAACTTTCGTAGCTATTCCTCAAGTAGGACTTCATGTTATTTGCTCAATTAAAAATTTAGGTTATTTTTTATTAAACGTCACATTGAATTAATGTAAAAAATGATTTACAGTGCGTTAATTACTATCGTAATAATGAAAATTTACTCAAGAAAATCGAAATTTTCGATAGTTAATAATTTTCGACTTTAAATTTATTTTCATACCTACCGACATATAAAATAGGTATTATAGAATAGAAATTAGTACCCTCTTAAATATTGCCTTTGGATTTTATAGCGACTTTAATCCAATGCGATAATATTCCTTTATTTTCGTAGCTATTCCTCAAGTACGACCTCATGTCATTTACTCAATTACAAAATTAGGTTATTTTTTTTTTAAATGTTACAATAAAATAATTTAAGTTAAATTAACTTAATTTTCTTCATTTATATTTGAGAAAAGCACTATTGTGCTTATTCTTTAATAAAGTGAGACCTAAAACTAGTTATTGTGATTTGGAAATACATAAAACAGGTAAATCATATATGCCCAATGTTACCATTGTACAAAATTTATCAAAATTTTAGGAGTTTTCGTCCGTTTTACGAATAAATTTTTGGTTCAAATTGAGAAAAATAAGTACTTAAAAAAGAAGAATTCCAGAAATTGAAAACGAAATCATTTTTGATGATAATTTAAAGAGGAAAGTTCAAATTTCAAGGGAATCTATTACACCAAATTTTCCACGAAATTCAGCGCCAGGTTGCATTGCTTTTTTGGAAATTAAAATAGTGAGGAATATATTAATCCACTTAGTAATTGTATGCATTTTCAGATAATGCATCTCCATATATAAATGAAAAATGAAGGAATTTCAAAATGGTTTATTCTATGGCCTAACGATTAACATACTTGCAAAAGTATAGCGCTAATTCTTCGTTTTTTTGGTATAACAGTATAAAGAAATATAAGGATAACAATATAAAGAAAAAGCTACTCTACACTTTAAAAAAATCAAAACAAAATTGAATACTCTATTTTCCTTTTTTTACTTTACATAACTAATTTATCAAAATTTTACTTCAACTTTCAACAAAAGAATCTAATTTTAACTTATCAAACGACTAATTTTGGTATGAAAGTTGGATCAAAAAAGTTTCTTTTAAAGCTTTTATACTATATGCATACATTTTACTTAATTGTACATCCAGTTGCATATATAAGAACATTTCGGAAGTGCTTTCCAAAATTGATTTGGGATTGAATAATTTAAATAAAAAATTCTGAAGCTTTTGTCACCAAAAGCTTTTCGCGTCTCATTTCATATGAAAATGAGCTTTAAACTTGCACAGAAAATTGATTAGGCGTTTTAAATTAATGAGACAGAGCTTTATCGCCTAAATTGAACGTACGAAACTCCTATTTCTTGCGACCAAATGTATATATCTCAAGACTCAAGTACTTGTTTTTTAAACCACATGTAGCTTGAATGGTTCAACCTGTTGCCGATTCGATAAAAGCCTATATATTATTTATTGTTTGCATACAGGAGCTTTTACGTAAGAAAAACGCTAAAATATTCAGAACAATTTCAAAGAAAACGAAAACAATTTGAAACGATTTGTACGCGAGTTTTGGTGGAAAAAAACTGGGAATTTATATCAGGGATACTTTTATACCTGACATGCAATCGTTTTAACTGTAGTGTACGTAGAGTACCTACATGAACCGGAGGAATTTACAATTCTAATAAGGATATTTACTTTTTACAACTTTATCAAGAAAAGGTTTTTAATTAAAACGTTGTGGAGTGGCCGAAATGGGTTGGCGTGGGGAAAATTTTTATTGCACTTCTTTAACGGCTTTATTCGTTTGAAACTTTCACGGAGACGAATGATTTATATTTGAATTTTTCCATGGAAATTAAAATATTTTTCTGTTATTCATTACATCTATGTCTTAAGTACCAAATATTTCATTTATTAATGCATTTTTTTGGTTGTAGGGTGATAAATGAAAAGTTTCTCTAAATCCAAAACGATTTGAATACACTAAATCAGCGGTTTATTACTTTAGACCAGACGCTTACCTGGAACAAGCACATGGAAAAGATTACAGATTGCAGGTGTGCCTTTGGCAAAACATGGGGCCTAAAACCAAGAATGGTATGGTGGCTCTATACCATGATATAATTAGGCCAACAATAACCTACGGTGCTACCGTTTGGTGGCCAAAAGTGGAACAAACAACAGCACATAGAAGACTGGAAACCATACAAAGGCAGGCCTGTCTTGGCATTACTGGAGCCATGAGCACCACTCCAACAGCAGCCCTGGAAGCCATTCTGAACTTGCCCCCCTCCCCCTGAGAATCTTTATCAAAGGGGTGGCAAGGAAGGGATCATACAAACTGCAGCTCAACAATAGCTGGAAACCCAAAAAACCAGATTTGGGACACGCCAGAATTAACAATGTAATTGACCATCCGAACTTCTGGATGATTCAAAACTACTACATGAAAACCAAATTTAGTTTTGAAATGCCTTTCGAGATCGAGATAAGTCAAAGAGACGATTGGCCAGAAGAAAAATAAAATAATCCCAAGTGACATGAGTATGGTTCACTGACGGATCAAAGACAAATTATGGCGTAGGCGCTGGAATATGGGGGGGCAAATTCCAGGAAACGGGTATTTGTAGGCCTGGGTAAAATACCTACAGTATTCCAAGCAGAAGTCTATGCCATAATCATCTGTTTTCAAGAAAATATGAGAAGAAATTATCACAATAAAAATATAAGAATCTTCTCTAAATTAGAAAATTACCAGACTAGCTCTAAGCTGGTCTGGGAATGTAAAACACTTCTGATCCAGTTGGCGACATCCAACAGGGTTACACTTGCTTGGGTGCCGGGGCACTCTGGTACCAAAGGCAACGCAGAGGCAGACGAACTCGCAAAGGCGGATTCAAGAATGTCATTCATGGGTCCAGAGCCGGCTATAGGCCTACCAAAGTGCATAACACTGAGTAGAATAGCCGATTGGACGCAGAATGAACAAATAAAATCCTGGAATAACTATGCAGGGGGCAAGTTCTCAAAGGTCATGATAAAGAAACCTTTGAAAGAACATAACAAAAGACTTCTAAATCTAAGAAGGAAGGACATCAAAACGCTGGTAGGCCTATTAACAGGACACTGCAATTTGAGGAAACATCTCCAAACTATAGGGAAGAATAAAGAGTCATGCTTGCAGGAAATGTGGTGAGGGAAATGAAACTGCCTTCCACTATTCGACTGCCCAGCTATGACTCAAAGTCGTCTCAACTCGCTTGGTCTACCCGGACAAGAGCTGGGAAACATACACAGAGATCCAGTTGACTGTCTGCTGAGATTCATATCAGAAGCAGACCTGACCAACTGGAACTGAAATTAAACTGGGGCGCAATAGTTCTTTTAGGACGCAGCGCAGAGGACCTCGCAGGAGAGGCCCCCAGATCATGGGAAAAAAAAATCAGCGGTTCCTAACAATTTTCAGCCGCGGACCCCTAAGGAAATCAAGCATAATACCAAGGACCCCTGAGTGAAAAAAGGTGCAATTTTTGGACAATATTATATTTTAGTATTTTTTCATTAAATTAAAAAATAAACTTTTTCAAATGAGACCGCGGACCACTGGTTCGGAAACAATGCACTAAGTGATATATTAGAGATCATGAATCCGGAAAATTTGATCAAAATTTGAAAAATGATTTGAAGTAATAAGTAATTGGCGACATTAAGGATAAAATCAACATGAAAAAGAAGTAGTAAATGTTAAAGCTTTCGTGGAAGAAAGCTCACAGGTAATGTTTATAGCTATAACAACTAATTTTCAATTGAAATAACCAGTGATTTAAATTTTTTTGTAGCCACAAGCGGTAGCTTTATTTCGAATGGCATGCATCTAAAAATAAAAACGAATTTTACTGTCAAAGTGGTGGATGATAAAAAATTCATGTTTTATTACATCCGGTACACGATATTTACTCTATACGTAGTAACGCCACGCCACTATGAAGTCGACATAATATTAAGATGGTACGAAATACACCACCACCCCCATCCACCCACCCAACCACCCCATTTCATGCTTTATCGTTTCTCGTAACATGAAGCGCATAAAGCGCCGCATACACTTGCGATATAAAACGACTAAGTCCCCCACGATATATGTGCGACATGAACTGCAGCATCTTGGCCTTTGTTGCACGAAAACTAAAGAAGGAAAATGAAGAAAATCTCTCATCATATCGTCTCTCAATCTTCATATCTTGTCCACCACCAGAGCAGCCACTTGTAGCATTCTTGCAACCGAAAACGCCTAAGCATCATATGAAGAGTTCCATCATTTCGTTAAATAAATTATCAGTGAATTTATTAAGCTCCATCGTAATACTGCACCTGTATTTTAATCATACACATGGTTGACACTTTCTGCACCAATAACTTT
Organism: Sisyra terminalis; assembly: GCA_958496175.1. Lineage (NCBI taxonomy): Eukaryota > Metazoa > Arthropoda > Insecta > Neuroptera > Sisyridae > Sisyra > Sisyra terminalis. The sequence continues at coordinate 53,229,742 of OY292277.1, forward strand.
TATTAAGATATTGCGCCACGACCCCATCAACTTCCATTCCCGACCTCCACGCTTTTACAATCAATAAACTTGACCAACGGCAACATATTTATACTCCTTAGTAAAAAAAAGAAAGAAAATTTTTAAAATTCTTTTATTTATACTATTGAAACCCTAAAATTTCACTACTTGAATTTAACAGCAGTTGCTGATAGCTTCCTAAAGTTAGCCCTTCGAATTTTGATTTTTCAAAATCTTTTTGGTCATTCGTTTATTCGTTTTTAATGTGTATACAATATATAGGATATATTGCGGTCCAATTTATGAAGTATAATCTATACTAATATATAAAATTCTTACGTCTGTCTGTACATTTTGATTTTGAACCCAATTTTAAATTAAATATTTGTTTCAAGAGGCCCTTATTCTAAATTTAACATTTTTAAAATTTTTGTCTGTCTATCTGTCTGTCTGTGTGTCCCGATTTAACTAAAGAACGGAATAACCGAATTTAATGAAATTTGGTATTAAGATACAACACAATTTCCCACATACTATAAACTACTTATCATTCCAAAAAAATAATAAGGGAAGGTATTCCCTAGGGATGAAAATAGAAATTTTTACACTAGACAGGTGAGTTATATATCACTGGAAAGTGATATAACTTCTGTTATTTTAACGCGAGTATTTTGTTAAGTTTCGACTTTCTTTAGTCCTAATTAAGACCGACTTTATTTATGTATAGATGATGATTGATTTACGGATTATTTGATCCACGATAGGTAAACCTATCGTAGCTAAACGCAATAGACATACTCTTTTTAGATATTTATAAATATTTTTTGAAAATTAATAAATTAAATTCAACAAAAAAGTGTTTTCAGGTATAATTATGTTTTTCGTAAAAGAAATCAGAAAAATAACAATTTCTTTATACTACCACTACAAGGAGCAAACCTAAAAAGAAAACAATCAACACCAACGTTACGCAGACGAAGTCGCGGAGATCAGCTAGTTTAATATAATAATATATAAAAATCATACCATAAACAAAAGTTCAAACAAAAATATTCGTGACGTATTGCCCAGATACGTATTTCGATTGCCAAGCAATCTTCCTCAGTCTATTTTTTATGTTTCCATTGACTTAAACTAGGGATGTTAAACATAATTTTATGGAGGGTTTGATTTAAAATTTTTATATCCACAGAGGGTTCAAGGCAATGTCCAATAGTAAAGCAATGGTATTAATTATACATAGATAACTTCAAGTTTAACAAGTTCTGGCCCAAATTTTGACCAGGCCTGGCTTAAATACTTACAAATTGTAAAAATAAACCGGAAAATTGGAGCTTTTTCATCAATTCAAGCAATCTTCGTCAGGGGTCATCAAGTAGTTTGGATCACTCCGTAACTGCTTTGTGATGATTCACATATATATATACTTATTATATAAACAGTATATCTGTCAAAGTCAGCGAAAAAATCTTATTTTGATAATTTTTAGTATTTTTATAAAAAAATTAACAACCTGGGAATTGCTTCATTAAACCATATTGGAAGTCCTCAATTGGGGCCCTAAAATGACATGCATTGCATCCCAAGTTTAGGTCCCGATAGGGAGCTCAAAATGGACCCAATAGGGCCTAACTCGAAAATTTTAAACCAGGACAGTTACGGTCTTACTTTATGGAAAAACGCAATAAAATGTAAAAAAAACGGTAAAGTTTTCGAATAATTTAAACGAGAAACATTTTGAATACTAATGTTTTAAGTTCAGCTTTTATTCCTGATATTATTGTTTTATTTCAACTTTGGTCAGAAATATTATTGAATAATTTGATACTTTTTGAGTGGATTTATATCACTAGCCAATAACTACTACTTCGTTAGCGTGACCTGAAAAAACGTCGATAATGTTAATGAGTTATTTAATTATTTAATTGATTATTTTAATTATTTAATTATTTTAGTTATTTAATTGATTATTGAAAAATACATACCAATTCAAACAAATATATTATATATTTGATTCACTGACAGACTGATTCACAAAAAATGATATTTTTTTTTAATTATATCGAAAATATTGTTGGAAACGACAAAAAAAATCCTGTGAAAGTTTAAGCTCTTAATATTAAATATTGAGAGGTGCCGCATCGCAAATTTCGATTATCCAATGAAATAACATGGGAACAATATTCTCTTGCACTTTGGAATTTTATAGCTCACGTTGGTGACAATATTTCGGAATGACCAAGTATATTCTTGTAGAAAATTGAACGATCTACAAAAAAGGTCTCCGACAAGTTTTTGATATATTTATTACTTCAAAAGTTATTCGACGTCAAAGTTGAACTAAAGAGAAATTTTAATATTTTTTCAATTTTTTGACCCAACCATCAATTTTATGAGAAAATTGTATATGAAATTTTGTGTAAAGCACTTTTTTTTCTATAACTTATGTCTATAAAAGTTTTTGATATTTTTTACAGATCCTAAGTTACTTAATTAAAAAGAAAAAATAATTTAATTTAAAATTTAATTTAATAAATCGCGGGATCAACTAGTTTAATAGAATAATATATAACAATCATACCATAAACATAAACATAAAGTTGAACAGAAGTTCAAACAAAAATATTCGTGACGTATTGCCCAGATACGTATTTCGATTGCCAAGCAATCTTCCGCAGTGGTCATCAAGTAGTTTGAATCACTCCGTAACTGAGTATTTGAGGATGATTGCTTGGCAATCGAAATACGTATCTGGGCAATACGTCACAAATATTTTTGTTTGAACTTCTGTTCAACTTTATGTTGATGGTATGATTTTTATATATTATTATATCAGATTATACTACATAAATTGGACCGCAATATATTCTTTATATTGTATACACAGTATGTTGTATACAGTGTTTAGTATTTTTATTACTTGCCCTGCAGTGCACAAAAAAGAGCTTAAGTAGCTTAGCATTTTTAAAGTATTTGTATATTTCATTTTTTTTTTGTGATGTTGATAAAACCTAATCAGTTTAAATAGCATTGGGGCCCCATTTTTTAATTTGCCCCAGGGCCCTTGGTTACCGAGCTACGTCACTGCTTGTAAATGAACTAAAATGATTTCATGGTTTATTTTCTTTGCCAATTTTGAATTTTTTTTTCAAAATTTCATCGATATTTTCAACCATTGGTCTGCCAGACCGGAACAAAATAGAGCAATAGACGTTTTATTGGCTATTATGACCGTACATCATTCATCATTTTACCTTTATTAAAAAATGATTGAGTACTCAATCGAATTGATCTTTGATCATTTCCATTTATGACACATTTTTCCTGACATAAATCAATCACTGCAGTGATTAATAAAACTGATAAGTATAAATCAGCGGTCGGAGAACTTTTTTAACCATTACCCCAAAATATTTTTGCGTAAGCCAATATACCCCCTCCCCACATTCTGAAAAGAAAACAATCAATAGAAATTTTAAATAAAAATTATTTATTGAATTAATTTACATATTTGTAGTTTAGGTTTTGGAAAAATGATGTTGCTTCATAGTTGATATAATTACTTCCAAATTGGAACTTTTTGATGAAAGAGCAATTTGAATACAGTCCTCGGACATTACCCTATTACCCAAAAAAGAATCATTTTTACCCCATTTTGGGTAATTTACCCCGGTTCCCCGACCGCTGGTATAAATATTGGAAATATCCTTTAAAAGAAATACGAAATCAGGTATGGATTCACAGAAAAATCTTCTAGTAAAATAGATTAACTCAACTTTATATTTCAGGAGTACAACTACAGAGGGCAGAATAACTCGTAAGAAATATCCCCTGAAGAAAAATAGTGCAAATATTCAAGGAAGAATTGGGAAAGACTTTCCAATAAATATGAAAATAAACATTTTCCTATGCATCTCTAATGAGCTCCAGCACTTCATTAGTGATGAATAGTAGCCTGATTTCCAACACGAGTTTTTCCTCGATAAGATAACGATATTTTGTAGATAAAAATATGACTCAATTTTTTTTTTATTTTTTGCCAAGACGAAGAACATAAACAAATGTAATTATGATAGGCAGATCGTGTAACATTTGCATATAAATATCCAAGGGTGACGTCAAGAGGTGGAGTGACTTACGAATAAATTACAGCTGAATATGTTTTGTCGCAAAAGATATTCAAATAATGCAAAAACGTGTTTAATTTTTATAATCATCCAATATTTGCTACATAAATGAGGAAAAAAAACTAATAGAAAAATTTAAATTGCAAATTAGCGTTGAAAAACTTTTGGTTCAAGATTCAATATTTGTCCAGTCCGTAACCTACCACAAGTGAAATACCATAATAACAAATATTTTATTAAATAAATTTAAGCCTTGAAATAAATTATGAAGTAAAGTTGGCAATTAAACGACGATCCTTTTAAATCTATTCATGCATAAATAAATGTATCAAATTTTCTTCATTATACCAATAATTGTTGGCAAATCAGAGAGATATTTGTTCAAAAGATAAACTGATCAATTTTTCCGTACACAAATATTGACTTAAACGCAAAATTCAAATAGAATTTCATTCAAAACGAAAAAAACCCTCATCCCTTAATATCTTTGACAATGTTTGGGGAGCAATTAAAACATAATTATTCCGCTCATACTATGGACAAAATAAAATATCTTCATTAAAAATTCCAAATGCCACATGGGATTTGCACACAATTTTTTGGTATTACATTTTCAATGTTAAATTTGCCGAAAAAACCAGTCCAACTCAGCTGTTATAAATGAATTTATTGCGTATTTTAATTAAGCAAGTAGGGGACTACGAATTAAATAATTTCATCTTTCTAATTGTTCCCCAATTTCAATTAATTCAAAGATTTTTCGGTCATTTCAAAGACATCCGAGAATAAAAGGCGGTGCTCAAAGGATTTGCCCGAAATATTTCCAATCCGGAGTTCCGGTAATGAGTTGTACAAACGAAGGTATACAACCAAATCCTTTCAACCCTTTCAAATCTAATTAAAGTAATTGCCGACATTCGTTACATATTAACAAATAAATTGATAAAATAATCATTACAAGGGTCAAACTCTATCAGCTTATCAATTCTAAAGTCTGAATTTTTACTTATCGTCACTCGTAATTATCTTATCTCTGACATAATTAGACGTGGAAAATTAAAAGAGTTCTCAACAAATAATATTTAAAAGACGTATTTCTGTTTGTTTGTTATTGCAACCTTGCAAATGCAAATTGCAACGATTAAGAGACAATAACACTCCCTTAATGGACTTAACATTCAAAATCCTTGAGTGACAATACTAATTTTCTACTAATTCCAATTTATTGCATGAAATTAAATGAGCAAGTGGAGGGAATCATTGCTATTCATTCCGAATTATTTCTATAGAAAATTAAGAGCAAGCGCCCCATTGATTTCATTCGACTTGCGTAATTATTTCGATTTGTAAGGAATCAAATCTATTTGCGATTTCAAACGAAAAAGCACTGGTTTTGACGTTAATTCAAGTAAAAAATAAAGCTTTGGAATTGAATATGAAAGCTTTTGAGACTTTTGATCTGGTAGAGCATGCGCAATCGCTGCCACCGCTTATTTGGTCGTTGATGCGTCGAAAGTTAGCGATTTGAATTTCCAATTTGATCAAATTTGATATCCTCATCCAATGAAGAGAGTAACTCTCTTGATTTCCAGAAATTTTGCCGAATTGTCCAAGAAAATGGAATTTCAAATTTGAATTCGTGTCGGTAAATGTCAGTTTAAAAGGTTTGGAGATATGATAAATGTTAAGTTAACTTGAAACTTATATTAGGGTTATTAAATTCAAAGCATATTTTACTGAGTAAATTCAATTTTTTTTTTGAAGAAATAGTCGTTTAGATTTTATTTAGCACAAATTTGAAAGATTTTATTTGGTTAAAGTACGATTTTAAAAGTAATGCATTGTCATATGACTTCAATTTCAAGTAAAAATAAAGCTTTGGAATGGAATTGAATATGAAAGCTTTTGATCTGGTAGAGCATGCGCAATCGCTGCTACCGCTTATTTGGTCGTTGATGCGTCGAAAGTTAGCGATTTGAATTTACAATTTGATCAAATTTGATATCATCATCCAATGTTTAACTAACTTTTTTGATTTCCAGAAATTTTGCTGAATTGTCCAAGAAAATGGAATTTCAAATTTGAATTCGTGTCGGTAAATGTCAGTTTAAAAGGTTTGGAGATATGATAAATGTCAAGTTAACTTGAAACTTATATTAGGGTTATTAAATTCAAAGCATATTTTACTGAGTAAACTCAAATTTTTTTTGAAGAAATAGTCGTTTAGATTTTATTTAATACAAATTTGAAACATTTATTTTGGTTAAATATGATTTTAAAAGTAATGCATTGTCATATGACTTCAATTTCAAGTAAAAATAAAGCTTTGGAATGGAATTGAATATGAAAGCTTTTGATCTGGTAGAGCATGCGCAATCGCTGCCACCGCTTATTTGGTCGTTGATGCGTCGAAAGTTAGCGATTTGAATTTCCAATTTGATCAAATTTAATATCCTCATCCAATGTTTAACTAACTCTCTTGATTTCCAGAAATTTTGCTGAATTGTCCAAGAAAATGGAATTTCAAATTTGAATTCGTGTCGGTAAATGTCAGTTTAAAAGGTTTGGAGATATGATAAACGTCAAGTATGTCAAGTTAACTGTTGAAACTTAGATTTCGAGTTATTAAATTTAAAGCATATTTTACTGTGTAGATTAAGTTTTTTTTTTTTTTGAAGAAATAGTCGTTTAGATTTTATTTAGCACAAATTTGAAACAGTTTATTTGGTTAAAGTATGATTTTAAAAGTAATGCATTGTCATATGACTTCAATTAAAGTTTTGTAGATGGCATGCCTATCGCATTCATAGTAGACCTCAGTAGAGCTTTTTGCGTTAGTACATCTAAATCCCAGACTTCTAATGTTTAAATTTGTCCCCAAATTTCCCTAATTTATCTTCGATTTATCATTTGCTACTTGATAGGTATAATATCTTATCTTGCCAATTAAATTGATTAATTAAACTTAGCAAACTGTAGTATTGCAATTCAAAACGGTTTTTTTTCCAGAAATAAAATCAAATTACTTAATTTAATAAGGTTTTTAGGGGTTGAAATTGATGGAAGGCTTATTTAAAAGGAATCCAAATGGTTCATTTCCCTGTTAAGGAAGGCATTTAATAAATTTTTGGAATTTTAAAATACCATTTCGAGATCACTTCAAAATCATGGAAATGCCATTGAAATATTGATTGATCTCTAAGAAATCATTAGATAGAGGTATATATTGTCTTTATTACCTACTCTTTAAGTAATTGTAAATTTACTTCTTGTAGTTGGATAGAGTTATTAATGATGGCAAAGTATAAATTATAATAACCAGATTTTCCGTAAAATGGCAAAACCATATAGCCATAAAAAGTAGATAAAAGTCAAGGTTTATAAAATACACAGGGGGCCTCATGGTGGCTACGTGACGTATCCAGAAGAAATTCGTACATATCTTCAAACTGATCAATTTCAAAATTCTTCGTATGACGTCACTTTTTTTTTTATGGAGCAACCTGTGTAATTTACAAACCTTGGATAAAAGTAGCCATTTATTGTCAGTCACCAATGACTGACACGGCTCAATTGGAATACAGTGGACCCCCGATAATCCGGCCCTGAATTGGTGTATTATAGCCCCGGTATTGAATATTTTGTTGTATATTGAGTACTTTGTCCGATTACAAGGTCTTTCGTAAAAAGTTTCGGACTATAGGGGGGTCATAGGTAATACTCTATAATGCGATAAATTCGCTGGATCCAACTCTGCCCTGCAAACTGTTTGTCGAAATTATGGGGGTCCCCTGTACTTAATTGTCAGTCACCGGTGACTGACTTAAAAAAAAGCATTTAAAACTATTTATTTTAAATGCCTTGTTTTAACAGGATTAGCCATTATGATTCCCATATTAATCCCAATTTTTGATAAAATATTAACGAAAATTCCTTCAGAAAATGATCATTCTTGCATAAATTACTTGTATGGCCAATTATTTTTCATCTACTTTAAAAAGAATATTTTTTTCCCATAAGTAATTCTAACTTTCAACAAATCTTTAAATTATCTTCATGGCAAACAAACCATCTTCCATAAATACATAAAACCTAAATAACAACATTTTCTGCATATCCAAACAAGTTAGTAATTGAAAATTCTTCAGCAACCGAGCAAAAATATTCAACAGCAAATTAAATAAATTACACAAAAATTAAAAATTCATATCGTATTTACATTTTCCATAATTCTTTTTCTCGTTTTATTGACTTGCCAAGCACACAATTCTAACGGTAGCGAAAAGTTAAGACTTTCCAATCCGTAGAAGTTTCCGGTTTTTCTTGAATAATGAAAACCGTCGCGTATATTCACCTCCATGCCAAAGCAAACTTTAAGTATGACATTTGTGAAAAATAAAAAGCGTTCTTAACGGAAAGATCAAGTCGAAACTTTTCATTTTTACCGTTTGAAATACTTTTGTAAAAGTCTGATTGTGGCCAGAAAAAAGAAGAAGAAGTTAAGAATACAATGGTCAAACTTCTTTTGAATTAATGTCAGTAATTGCCTGTCATATTATTTCAACAGCTAGTAAGCCTGCAATACGAAAGAATTTGTAAATCATTTGCGAGATATATCCTGAAAATTATAGTTTTTTTCGGAAAATTTTGTGTTTGTTGAACGATTTTTGCCTATTTATATTTGGGTGTACTGGAAAAGAAAGCCGATTTTAAACCAATAGTCAAAAAAAGATTTTTTGATTATAAATTAAAATCGATATTGATATACCAAGCAAATTTATTAATTTATCCCTAACAAACAAATTGATTTTACAAACATATTTTTGTAAAAGCAGCAGCACTTTTCGTAGAAGAGTGGAAAAAAACAGTTCCGGAATTTATTAATTATTTCACTACACTACCTAGCTAAAATCATATCCAATTTAATTCAATGGTACAGCATCAGGATATCGAAGTACCAACAATGGGATTGAATCTACCAATTTCATAATTAAAAAAGAATACACATTAAGAGATCGTTTATCAGTTTCTCAATTTTTAAATAAATTAAATGATTTACTTATTAAATGATCTATGGATAGAAATCCAGAGCTACAAAGCTACAAAATTTTGCCTATGAAACCAATAGTTACTTTGAAAGAATGGACCAAATCTTATCATTAATTGGGCATTGCAAAACAAGAAAATATTAAAAGTGGATATTGCATACTATGTATGTACTTTAAATTTGAGGAATAAAAGTATTACTTCAGAATTGATAACCAAATATATTACTGAAGAATGGGGAAACTTTTGAAGATTTTGAACAGAGTTTTATGACACTTGGGCGTTTAATATAGAAGCTGATATTAAGTAAATGTAATGGTACTTGTCCAATATTTCAAATAAAATATAAGGGCAAGTTTACGTTGGATCTTCTAATTCGTTGTAAAAAAAAATGAAGTTCCTGAGGAAGGTAAATATATTCCTTTAAGACCAAAAACGTAAATAGGGGCACCCATCAGAAGCAAAAAAAGTATTAATTATTCAATAAATTTACTGATTTGACCTCAATTTTGTACTTAAATTATAGGTCTTTTTGATCAATTTTGGAATTAAATTTTTAACTCTGGTGTTAATTAACATATTTTGATGTGCACTTATATATATGACTCGTATATTTTGAAAGTGGCGTAAGTCCATGGTGATTATTCTTCGTGTAACTAGAACAAAGTATGTTAATTATTTAACTGCTAAGTTTTCAGAAATTACTGATTTTAACAAAAACGCCAATTATTCCCTCCTCCTTAGTATCTTCCATAGTTCCTATGGTTAACACTATAGGGATTGTTCTTGAAATGGACTTAACTCACTTTCAAAATAAACGGTTCGTATATTTCTTATACCCCTTGTTTTAAATTGGCGGATAAATTGAAAATCTTAACATTTTTACCTACTTATTATGGTATAATTCTTTAGATATTGTTTATATTTAAAAATAATTCGACATTATATAGCGGTCATTTAAATTTTAATGCTTTTAAATAACCAGTGGCGTAGCTAGGTAACCAAGGGCCCTGGGGCAAATTAAAAAATGGGGCCCTACTGCCAGGTAAACTGATTAGGTTTTATCAAATAAAAATATGAAATATACAAATACTTTAAAAATGTTAAGCTACTTAAGCTCTTTTTTGTGCACAACAGGGCAGGTAATAAAAATACTAAACACTGTATACAACATACTGTGTATACAATATATAGAATATATTGCGGTCCAATTTATGTAGTATAATTTAATATAAAAATAAATATAAAAATCATACCATAAACATAAATTTGAACAGAAGTTCAATCAAAAATATTCGTGACGTATTGTCCAGATACGTATTTCGATTGCCAAGCAAGCTTCCTCAGTGGTCATCAAGTAGTTTGGATCACTCCGTAACTGCTTTGTAACTGAGGATGATTGCTTGGCAATCGAAATACGTATCTGGGCAATACGTCACGAATATTATTGTTTAAACTTCTGTTTTAATTTATGTTTATGGTATGATTTTTATATATATTATTATATTAAATTATATTACATAAATTGGATCGCAATATATTCTATATATTGTATACACAGTATAACTGTGCAAAGTCAGCGAAAAAATCTTATTTTGAGTAACAACATAACTTACAATTAATACTTGGTGTAGGTTTGGCTAATAAAACGAAATAGGAGAAGATTCAGGGGTTTATTATGTAAAGGTCGGGCCTACCAACTGACTAAATAACAATTATATTTATAGTTTTTTCCAAGCTTTAGTTTTCGTAAAAATATCAATGACTTGGTTTAAATCCAGGCTTGATGCGGTTTTGTTTTCAATTGCTATTAGCGATAAATATCGGAGTTAAGTTTGGCCCATATTATTTCTTAAATAATTTGTTATTATTTTTAATTTGCTGAATGACTTTTCAGCTGCTGCAGAAGTGACAGAAATTGTAAAGAATAATAACATCTCTGTAAATACTTCCGTTAGGTCGGATTCTAGCACTCCATATTTGCTCATTATTTCCGTAAATAATTGGTGAAGTTCCAATTGAATTTCCAAAAGTTCAGTTCGATCGAGATTTCTGGAAAGGATTCGAGGGCCCCCCTGAGCTTGAGGGCCCCGGGGCACTGCCCCGCCTAGTCCCTAGGTGGCCACGCCACTATTTACAAGGCATCAAGTATAAAATCGTTGATTTTTATAAAACCGTAACTGTCCTGGCTAAAAATTTTCGAGTTAGTAGCCCGGTTAAATTAGACCAAAAAATAAGAGTTAAGCTACATAAATTTCCACCAAGCTGAAAATCAGTAAGATTATTTAAAATATGATTAAAAATAAAATTTGAAAGTTCCCCATCTTTCCCTTGTATGGAAAAAAAATTATTCAAGGTCAAAGGTCAAAAAAATGAGTGTTTTGCGATTTTCAGCGAAACGGCAAGTTTTATCATAAAAACATGTCAGTCAAAAAATATAGATCATTAAATTATCTACAAAAATGTCTTAATTTTTTTTCCCTACGAGCTACCGTTTTCGAGATATAACGATTCAAAAAGTTGTAAAAATTGGAATCGTCATAATATGCATGAGTACGCCACGTATATGCATCTCTACAGTTGTAATATATGTTAAAATATTTTTCTGTCGATCATTGTAACCATGAGACAACATCAAAAATTTCCATACAGGGGAAAGATGGGGAACTTTCAAATTTAATTTTTAATCATATTTTAAACAATCTTACTGATTTTCAGCTTGGTGGGAATTTATGGAACCTCGAATGTCTAAATTTACCGGACTATAGGCCCTATTGGGCCCATATTGAGCTGCCTATCGGAACCTAAACTTGGGATGCAATGCAAGTCCATTGAGGGCCCCAATTGAGTAGTCCTAATATGGTTTTAATTTAGCAATCCCCAGCCACTGTAAATAACCATTGTTGCAATTTGATGTCCAATGTGCTATTTTTCTGTTCATATTATAAAAGAATTGTTCCCTTTTATTATCTGGCGTTAAACTTTTTTGACTATATAGTAGTTTTATCGATTTTAAATATTAACAAAAGTTTCAGTTTTAATTAAACTTTTATTTTATTAAAACGTATAAAATCAATAACAATAATAGAATTTGAACCATCCAAAAAAAAATATTTGCCCCTTGTATATCTGCAACCCTTCTATCTGCAGTGTATCAATTTTGGTATCCTCCGGCCAAATTGAAAATATTGTATTTTTATTTAACTAAATAACTACAGAAAATATTTTTTTAAAAAATATGTAGGTTAAAATGCAATATGCAAAATGTGCAGTTTTCCATCAAGTTCATGAACAATTGGTAAGGTTAATTCTGATAAATAAAACGAGCGAGTCGACCAAAGCTAGCGCGTGTATAGTTTAGAGGAAGACAGACGATATAAACAAAATGTTTATATGGAGGGATAATTTGCCGTAGCGGAAGAAGGTGCAAACTGGCATGGTGGAGATTTGGCACAGGATGTTCTGAAGGATGATTTTGATGATCCTTGACGATGATGATGATGATGGTGATGTTGGCCACCAGGCCCCAGCTATATTATCCAGGGCGGCACGACGACCGCACCCGCAGTTTCTGTCCGAAGTCGGCAGCCGAAGCCGCACCGCGTGCTCGAGAGGCGGGAGAACACCGCACACACACACACACAAGACGGAGCCCGCGCTTGACGCATTGCAGGTGCGTGCCAGCCAATCGGCGTCGAGCTCCCGATGAGGAAGTGTTGTAAACAAGCCGCACCCAACCAACTATAACAGTCCGTTATTGCACCGCGAGAAACTAGTCCGCACGAAATCGTCACTCAAGTAGGAAACTTCAGCGAGAAAACATCGAAATCGTCGCTGAATTTTGGCGGATATTCGCACGAAAATTGAAATTGGCAGCGGGGCATTGGGTGATTTCTCGTGTCGCAGCCGTGGCTGGTGATTGTAGCGAAAAATTTTTTGAATTTGAGCGTTTGGCGTAGGAATACCAAATAAGTGGTTTGTGTCAGGGCCGCGGTATTGCGCCTGGCAGCAGCAGCCGCAGTCGTTCAGCACGAAGAGAGGTACGAGCCACGAAGCGGACCACCGATTTCTCAACAGATCGCCTCCGACAACAGTCCCATTCGGTTCCAGTTGACGACGACGACGACGACGGTTGTTGTTGTGTGCAGTAGTGCTATATCTTCTACCTTATTGTGCAACGCTTAGTGTAGACGCCGTTGTGTTATCCACTTAAATCCAAAATGGTTCGTATTAAATTCATCCATCACTATCGAAATCATCGCCCCAAAAACCCCAAATTCCCGATTGCATCCCTATTTTTCCCCACAAATCATCCCCCGTTTCCATACAAACCCGTACTCCATTTTCCGATTGTGTTTTTTTTTTTTCTTACGTCAAACCGCCATTGACTTAACCGGTCTCTGCCCGTGTTCACCTTTGCAGTGTTGTCCACTTCGTAGTAGTGTGTAACTTGCCGCATTGCAGATAAAACCAACAAAAAAAAAAAATAACCAATTTCCAATACAAATTCCCTACTCGGCAAATCCAACGTGACAAATGGTAAAATTCTCATGTTTTCCACCCAAAAAAAAAAGAACTTCTAGAATATTTTTTTCGTGAATGACATACATTTTACGTTAAATATTTATAGATCTTTGAAATTACCACAAAAAAAAAAAAATCTTTTATTCGCATTACTATCACACATAAAACGGCCTCTCTATCTACTCGGGGCCCAAAATCCATTATTATTATTCTTAGAATATATTATACCACCTAAATGTTGAATTCAACTGTTGATACTATTAATATCTATGCCGTACGGCAATGTCAAGTTATGTTTTCTATTTGAACTTTGTCATTTTGGATTCATATATATATATACATATACACCGGACAATTATAAAACAGACCAAAAAATTGCCTTTTTTTCTTCTTTTTTTTTTTTGTTAATTATACGAGTGGATTTTTAAGTGCAGTGTGCATTTTTGCAGGCCGATCAACTAACTGAAGAACAAATTGCTGAATTCAAAGAAGCGTTCTCGCTGTTCGACAAAGATGGAGATGGAACCATCACAACCAAAGAATTGGGAACGGTGATGAGGTCGCTTGGTCAAAATCCAACGGAAGCAGAATTACAGGATATGATCAACGAAGTAGATGCTGATGGTATGAACATATGAACAATTCTTTTCACCAACCAACCGGTGATATATAGATCATATAGATCCAAGCATGTAAATTCCACTCCACCTTAATCACCTGAGACAATGACTAATATGCATCATCCTATGACTAACGTACCAACAATAAATTTACAAAAAATTCAACGCTAATCATTGATCCTGTCTAAGCTTTTAATCAGATTAAAACATTCAAGGCTTTTCCACTATAGCCTTTTTTTTTTTCAAGACGCCATTGCGTATATTTAGCAGGGTTTCCCATTTGAATAATCAATAAAATTCTAATTTCATGTTTAGTTGCATGTATCACACATATATGTTTTTAAAAAAAAAATGGTGCCAACATTTCCCATGGTACACCCATTAATTGTTTGCAATTATAAAATTTGATAGATTTTTACTAGAAATGACCTAAATTTTTATCGATCCGACTTAATTGGAGAAAAGTTGAAATAATTTGATGAGTTTAAGAGTTTTTGGGTATTGATGAGGAGAGTTTTGGGGGAAAGAGGTTGATTGTGCGAGGAATTTATTTAAAAAATAAAAAAAAATGTTAGATGGCCTAAAGGAGTTAGCTTATAGATAATACAGCAAGGGTAGGTCTGGCGGACTATTGATTAACTCAGCTGGTCTTTCATGGTGGTGGTGTGGTATATGTATGTGTGTGTGTATGGAACCGTATAGAACACTCCTTAACAAAATGTATTTATGTATGTATAAAGCTCTTCGCCTCGCGTATAAAGCTCTCTGTTTCCATCTTACTCTCGTTACTGCATAGGAGAACACCGAAAAACGTGACGACGACGACGACGATGTAAAACGGAGCTATAAAATATTTTATACGCCATATCCGCGTTTAACGGCGTAACATCGTTTGTCTTCGATACGCAAATTTATTGTCATAATTAAATATATATTTACAAAAAAAATTCTGTGAAAGTTTAAGCTCTTAATATTAATCGAAATTATTCGATTTTCTTCCATGGGAACAATATTTTCTGGCATTTTGGAATTTTATAGCTCACGTTGGTGACAATATTTCGGAATGACCCAGGTATATTCTTGTAGAAAATTGAACGATCTACAAAAAAGGTCTTGTACAAGTTTTTGATATATTTATTCCTTCAAAAGTTATTCAAAGGTCAAAGTTGAACTAAAGAGAAATTTTAATATTTTTTTCATTTTTTGTCGCAACCATCAATTTTATAAGAAATTTTTTTAGAACATTTTTTGTAGAGCACTTTTTTCTATAATTTATCTTTATAAAAGTTTTTAATATTTTTCACAGGTCCTAAGTTATTTGATTTAAACTGAAAATTCCCTGAATTATTAATGTTTGACATATTTTTTTTTTCATTTTAATTAAATAACTTGGATCTGTGAAAAATATCAAAAACTTTCATAGAGATAAGCTATAGAAAAAAAAGTGAAATTATTCGATTTTCTATTTAAATAACATGGGAACCATATTCTCTTGCACTTTAGAATTTCATAGCTCACGTTGGTGACAATATTTCAGAATGTAGAAAATTGAACGATCTACAAAAAAGGTCTCGTACAAGTTTTTGATATATTTATTCCTTCAAAAGTTATTCGAGGTCAAAGTTGAACTAAAGAGAAATTTTAATATTTTTTCAATTTTTTGACGCAACCATCAATTTTGTGAGAAAATTTTATGGGACATTTTTTGTAGAGCACTTTTTTCCTATAACTTATCTCTATAAAAGATTTTGATATTTTTCACAGGTCCTAAGTTATTTGACTTAAACTGAAAATTATATGTTTAACATTTTTTTTCATTTTAATTAAATAACTTAGGACCTATGAAAAATATCAAAATCTTTTATAGAGATAAGTTATAGGAAAAAAAGTGCTCTACAAAAAGTGCACTATAAAATTTTTTCATGAAATTGATGGTTGCGTCAAAAAATTGAAAAAAATATTAAAATTTCTCTTTAGTTCAACTTTGACTTCGAATAACTTTTGAAGGAATAAATATATCAAAAACTCGTAAGTAACCTTTTTTGTAGATCGTTCAATTTTCTATAAGAATATATCTTGGTCGTTCCAAAATATGGTCACCAACGTGAGCTATAAAATTCCGAAGTGCAAGAAAATATTGTTCCCTTGTTATTTAAATGGAAAATCGAATAATTTCGATTAATATTAAGAGCTTAAACTTTCACAGAATTTTTTTTTTTTGGTTATTCCCAACAATATTTTCGATATAATTAAGAAAAAAAAATCATTTTTTTTTTCAATCAGTCTAATATATTTTTCCCTATGTGGTTTTTAATTCATATCGAATATTTTTTTTTTCTATAAATATCAAGTTGCAGAATGAAAAGAAAAAAATCATTGTAACCCATATTATGCCCGTAAACAAACACCAGTTGCAGAAAAATAGTTGCACTATTGTTACATGCAGTTTCGCTTACACAGTTCTGGAATTCTTTACGATTGTATCGGAATCATTCAGCTGTTGAACGAGTTTCAAGAATGGGCATTAAATTTCATGAGAATGTGTAACGTTTTGTTGCAGAAATTTGAAGAATAATTACACGTGAAAATTTGCAAATTCTTAATTGGACACTACTCGGAAGTCATGAACTCGAATACTACGATTTCTATAATTAAACGAATACGACTAACGGATTTGATCAATGATGTAATCCACGCACGTCTTTTAAATTGTGTTGCGTTTTTTCTAAGGTCGTGCATTAGAAATTTGGGTGGTTTGTCCTTGAACTGAAAATGGTATAATTCCACATCCATCCAAGATGATAATTATATAGGGAAAAAGTCATTGAAAACTTGAAAATGTTGGCTAATCTGTTGGGCTTATATCTATTGAAATAAATTTGGGTTTTCTGGGATTTTGAATTTTATAAAATTATTGATTTTAATTAAATAGGATATGTCTTTGCCTTGCTCTTTAGTTATTAATTATTTAAGTCTGACCGATTTTTGGTTGTCCAGGATATCAATTGCCACGTATAGGCAACCATCAAGTTTAAGCTTTAACTTTTAATCGTGTTAACCTTTATGATTAATTTCTCAAATTAGAATATTGCGAAATTTTACAAGGATTCTAAATCTTAGTTTGACCAAAATTTTTGGACCTAAAGTTATAGAAAATAGATTAATGTTGCTTCTCATTCGAAAATACTTTGCCTATTAGATTTGGCTTTAATTTTGGTAAACCTATCTCCGTAACATAACATTCTTAGTCAAAAGTATTCCATTTTGGTGTCTTGTGATTAAAAAATCGGAATGTTGGAATGTTAAAGGGAAAATCAAGAAATTTGGTTCAAATATTTGGACATTTTTTTAATTTTTTTTGCTACTGTCTTAAGCATGTTATCTTCAATAAAATAGAATTAAAATTCACACAATTTTTGGGTTTTTTCGTTACTGAAGCCAGAGAAAAAGTTAATTTTCGTCGGGAAAATTTAAGACACAAAGTATAGATACTAGGAGTCCGGACCATATAGGCTTTTTTAGAACTCAAATTTGGTCCAAATATTTGGATTTTTTTTTATAATTTTTTCTACTGTCTTAACCATGTTGTCTTCAATGAAATAGAATTAAAATTCACACAATTTTCGGGTTTTTTTTCGTTACGGATACCAAAGAAAAATTAATTTTCGTCGGGAAAATTTAGGACACGAGGTATAGATCCTAGGAGTCCGGAGCATATAAGATTTTTTAAGAACTCAGATCATAGTTCTCTTTTTTGTCACTAGCAGTATTAAGATTGTTTAAAAAAAAATCACAAGTAATGTAAAATAACTTGACTGGTCAACAATTTGAACCATGTCTCAGTAAAATTTCAAGTTGATTGGAAGCTTATTAGTATAGTTAAAAAAAACGTAAATTTGCATAATTTTTAACCGTTTTAATATAGGGTAAATGGGGAAAATTATACGCGATCGCAATTAACTGGCAATAGCTTTTTTCGTAGAAATGGACTTTTTTTGGAAAATTAATGTTGCATTTTTTGAAATATTCCGCGTCGATCTATACCAAAATCATTAACATTTGGGGATTTCCAAGCTAAATATTTCAATGTAAAGATAGAAAATCACTTCAAAATTCACCCCCGAGTTAACAAGTGTCCGACATAAACAGCAATGCGGTACTTTGAAGTCTAAAAAAAGAGATGGATATAATTAAAGAGGACCCCTCCTTATGTTTAACCCCCCGGATTTTTAAGAAATCTTTAAAAGCGATTTGAATTGCATAAGGAGAAATGTGTCAAGATGTAGCGCCGCCACTAGTGTGTTTACAGTACTAAATTAAACCGAAACTAAGTACTTTGTGATAGGTAACATTAGTACTCCTGAAACTCTTTTGAGGGCGCCACATCTTGACAAATTTTCCATCTTGCATTGCAAGATTGGAATACCTTCTTTCCTGCTGATTTTAGTATATTTTTTTATTACTAAAATATGGATTTTTTCTTTAATTACATTAATTATGTCCTTAACTTTCCAATATTATAGTTTTTTTTTTCAAGTACTACTGCTTCTTAAAAAATAACGCGCTTTTCCGAAACTAAACCTCAAATTGATGTCATTTTTTCAATATTAATTTCGAATCCTTTATATCTATTCTTTGTGGTTTATGAGTTCATCGAGTTCATGATTTTCAGACTTCTTTTTTTGCCAAGCAAATGTGACCCTCAAAATGTTTTTCTATCGCTAGAATTCCCTTATTTCTACCGAATTAAGTTCTCCAATTCTATAGCCATTAGATTCTTAGGTCTACAAGGAACGTCGTAGCTTAAGTTCGAAATATTCGATCTTTTGTCGTTTTATTGTCGCAAATCTTGAACTTTGAAAAATTTTCAATCTTAGTCTTATGTATGTAAGAAGTCTCTTGCATTTCTTTTGAAAATTATGTCAACTTTCCTGTGTTCAAATCTGTGCCAATTTCTACTCCAGAAGCATTAAATGTTGTAGTTCATCTCCTGAATAAGTGCTGCTGAAATCTTGGCAAATTTTTGAAATTCAATCGGTAGGAATTTTGATTAATTTTTTTTTTTTTTTTTTTTTTTTTGGAAAAATAGTTGCCATTTTTGCCACTGTTTATCGTCCACCAGCTCTCTGGTTTTACGAATTTTAACTTTAGATAATGTTAAAAAATTGTTGAAATATTGAGTTTTATTCAATATAGGAATGGTAGATTTTTCAATCAGGATTGGGGATGAAATTCAGAAGGGCTTTCACTAAAGTTCAGGGGTAGTTTTATAAATGGAACCATAGGAAAAGTTGTTATCTTGATTAATAGTCAATGAGGATAGTCTTTGGTTTTAGTCTTAAGAGATTTTCCAGAGTTAAAATTAGAGATCAGCTTAGTTCGATCAATATTTCAGTTTGTCATAGCCACCAAAATTTAAGAGCTTTTATTAAACTAGATCAGAAGTTTTTAAACTTTTATGTCCGGAGATTGTTAAACTTCTTTAATAAATTCTAATCTAATAGTTTGATTCTTTGGATGTACCAAGTGACCCAGAGTTGTATTTTTCGGAAATATTTACATTAATTATTTCTGATTATACAGATTTTATTAATAAACAACATAATCTCGTAAGCTTTTTTTATTGATAAGACAATTTGACGTCATACTTTTTTTTTCAAATTATTTTAAATAATATTATAATACTTACTAGAAAAGAAGACGAAAAAAGAAAACATTCCAGACATGTCCCATTAAAATGAACGGCGAAAACCAACTTCCTGGAAGACACTTTCCGATGTTATTTATAGATTTGCATGGGTTATAACCTTTGAAGTGAAATTCAAACGTTTTTAGTACAACTTTTCATCAACAAAATACCCAAAGTGTTTTCCTGAAAATTAATTTTACCAATTTTTTTAAGACTTAAATTGCAAGAGAAACAGGTTTTTTTTTTGTCACTAATTAATTACTAAGGGATGTTTAACACAAGGCAACTAACTGGGTCAATAGAAGTTAATTGAATTACAACTCGCAATTAATTATATTTTTTACAAAAAACATACGGTATATCAGTGGCGAATAATTGGATATATAGGTACAGTAATAATTAGAAAAGCAGAAAAATTTAATATACAACTTGTCCATTGAAATGAATTATTTGTTCTTGTTAGACGAAATAATTAATTCAATGGGAAACGTGCAATGTATCACTAATGGCCAGTTGGTTGTGTGTGTTTTTTTTTCCGTTTCGTTTGCCACTCATATAAAGAATTAATATTCTAAATTGAGTTTGAAAACAATAAAAATTTATTTTTGCTATTTATGACTTATTAGATTTGCTCGTTTATAAATAATATGATTTGCTGATTGGATCATGAGGTCAATTTGTTTAAAAATAATCATGCAATTTAATAATCGTATTTAATCGTTTTCTCTACGTACTTACGTTTTAATTATTAATAAAATTTCGGCTGGAATATATAAATATTATTTATTTTTTTGAGTAAATTTACGAGCGGTTTATTAACGTCTATTTCTATTTGATGTTTTCATTGGTGAATTTTAAGTGTGTTTTGGATTTTTTTGCCAAATTTTGTATAATATTTTGATTTTTGGAATTGGCTTTGTTTATAATTTAGGTGGTGAAAATTATTGGTAAAATTTTATGATAAATACCCTGTTTTTGAAAGGCTAAGACTTATATATGTATGTTAAGAATTGATTATGTGGTTGTAATTTGATTTCATTTTTTAACACAGTTATTTATATCAATGGATTGTGAGTTGTTTGCGGTTCTTCAAGAGGTTTATTATGACTCAATTTGTGATTGAAAAATTCTTTATTTTTTTAAATTTCCGGAATTATAATTAGTCATTTTCTCAATGACAATGGTGTCGCTAATCACTACTAGATGGCGACATTTAAGTTATTTAAGGCCAGCTTTGATCAGTGCTATATAGTTTAAAATTTGAGGACTGGACCGAATTTACTTACTAAAATGCAGCTTTTTATATACCTTCTATGAAGTTCAACTCTGAAGACAATTTTAGGTGCTAAATATCGTTTCTTAAATTTATTAACGAGGCTAATTTAAGGGGTTATATACAGTTAGAAGGCCGAAAAAAGGCGAATTTTCTAGAATTTTTTCAGGGAAAACTTTTTAATTTATTGATGTAAAAATGTGTACACATTTTATGGTATCTTTTAACTGTATTATAAGACTTGGTATTGGTAAAAACATATATTTAGAAAAGAGCTACAGCTGATCTCCGGCAAGTCCTCTCAAAAAAGACGTTTTGCGGTGACCACTATATCTCTGAACTGGATCCGTTGAAATTAAAAAACCCAACAGATTTCGTTAAAGTCATGTTAAATCTAGTAATTAATCGAAGGAAAAAGCAAAATATTTTTTTTTTGACAAAATGGCGGTTTCTCAAAAAAAAATCGATTTTTGATCAAAATTTCGGCCTTAAATTGTTTATAAGAAAAAAAAATATTTATCGGTGAGAAAAAATCTTTGATTTATTACTAAAAAATATATTTAAGAAGCTCGTATTAAAATTTGAGACTAATCGGTTTAACCGTTTTCGTGTAATGTTGTGGTCACCGACTTTGAAAATATCATTTTGAGAAAAACGCGTTTTAAAGTTTGAAAAGCACTTTACATAAGATATTTTTTTTTTTCAAATTTTCGTGTAACTTCGAAAATATTCACCGGAACGGTGTGAAATTTTCTGTGTGTATTCTTAAATATATGTATATTAAGAAAATAAAATAAAAAAAAAAAACGATTTTTTTACAATTCTAACTGTATATAACCCCTTAAACCGTATTTTTATTGTGCATACAATATATAGAATATATTGCGGTCCAATTTATGTAGTATAATCTGATATAATAATACATAAAAATCATACCATAAACATAAATTTGAACAGAAGTTCAAATCAAACTATTTCGTGACATATTGCCCAGATACGTATTTCGATTGCCAAGCAATCTTCCTCAGTCTATTTTTTGGAGGGTTTGATTTAAAATTTTTTATATCCACCGAGGCTTAAAAAAAATGTCCAATAGTATGGCAATGGTATTAATTATACATAGATAGCTTCAAATTTAACAAGTCCTGACCCAAATTTTGATCAGGCCTGGCTTAAACCCTTACAAATTGTAAAAATAAACCGGAAAATTGGAGCCTTTTCATCAAGTCATCCTTTGAAATTTTCCAAGTCATTGACGAGGAAAATTTAATTTTCTATAGAACGCCAACCAATAACATAAATTTTTGCCAGAAACTTGGATGAAAAAGCTTAATTTTTCCGGTTTATTATTATAAATTTAGACCATCTATGTATAATTAATACCACTGCCTTACTATTGGACATTTCTTTTAAGCCTCTGTGGATATCAAAATCTTAAATCCTCCATAAAATCAAATTTTATGGTTTGTTTTTCCAATTTGGAAATGTGTAACTTTGATGGCAATTTTTTTAAAAAATTTCACATCTTTAGTCCTAAATTGAAGGGGAAAATGTTTAACTTCAAATTTTTGGCCTTTAAACATCTGTTTAAGTCGAGGAAAAAGATTAAAAGCGGGTGGAAACCTAGAGAATAGGGAGGATATTCCATCAATTGAAAACCCATTTCTTGAGTGAACCGCAAGCTCGGATGTGTGGGTTGTCTTCGTGAAACAACAGTCGGTTTCAAAGTTTACCGTTTTGTTTTCCTTAAAAGCTTTTGGCAATCTCCTGATTTTGTCTGGAGAGTAAAAGCTTGAAATGGTGGCTTCCGTTTCTCTTGGTTAGTCTATCCTTACAATTCGTTTAGGATTCCCAGAAAAAGAAGGTTTTAATCTTTTGAACCAATCTGATCACTTTGAATGTCTTTGATGTCGGATACGATAATTATTTGATTCAGTGTTTCCCAAACTCTACGCCATGAAATTATATTAGTATTTTGTAAAAATTTTTTGGACTAATGTAAATTTGGAAGGAATTTGAGGCTCACGAGCCTCTTGCGGCTCTTTGGCTCTAACCCTATGGCTTTAAATGTCCAACAATTCAAAAAAATATTAGTTAAATCTTGCGCTATGAACCGATTTTATTAACCATAATAAATATCTACTTAAATTAGTTTTTTTTTTCTTTTTTAATGATAATTAGAGGAAATTTTTTTTCAAGAAAAGTTTTCAAAATTTGGCTCTTTAAACAGTAAAGGTTCCCGATCCCTGATGAATAACTTGGAAAGAGAGTTTTACGGGAAATCTTAGTCCCCAATGATTTACGGTGTGGAACCGTTGGAAGTCAAATTTTCGTGCCTTGGTTTACTCAGAGATTGAAGATGGTTCGCCACAGGAAAATTTTGATACATTAAAGGCGTCGGAAATTGAAAAAGTTTGGGAATTCCGGCTTTAACCAACCGGTTGTAATTCAATTCAAAATTTGGTATATCTCAGCTGTTGAAATGTCAGCTAATTTCTTCTTTGGTCAATGGTTGACATTCGTAATTATCTAATTTCGTCGTTGAAGATTCATATGATACCCTTGTAACATCAATTTAATGTTTGATAGCCACTCTTTATACAATATATATGATATATTGCGGTCCAATTTATGTAGTATAATTTAATATAATAATATAAAAAAATCTTACGATAAACATAAATTTGAACAGAAGTTCAAACAAAAATATTCGTGACGTATTGCCCAGATATGTATTTCGATTGCCAAGCAATCTTTCTCAGTGGTCATCAAGTAGTTTGGATCACTCCGTAACTACTTTGTAACTGAGAAAGATTGCTTGGCAATCGAAATACGTATCTGGACAATACGTCACAAATATTTTTGTTTGAACTTCTGTTCAAATTTATGTTTATATTATGATTTTTTTATATTGTTATATTAATTTATACTACATAAATATTGTATACACAGTCTTCAAAGTCAGCGAAAAAATTTTGTTTTGGCTACTCTTTAATCAAGAAGAAAAATTCCTCGAATTTTTCAACGTAGATAAGCGTACTGGACGGTGATTATCTTCGTTAGATGTTTTCTCCGATTTGAAATCCCTATAGATTTATGGAATACCAAGGAACAGGTTCCCAATGTTTTTACCAAATCAACGTTAATATCATTGATAGGTGATAAAATTCAGATCTCAGCTTTTATTTTTTTTAAATAAGAAGACAATTCAGGTTGTTTAAGATTTGTTTTTTTTTTATTTAATATTTTTACTATTCAATTAGCTACGTTTCGTTACGTATCGTAACTTCATCAGGCTTCTTGATTCACAAATATAAAATATTTTTTTTATTGAATTTAAATTGAAAATATTTTATTTTTGTGAATCAAAAAGCCTGATGAAGTTACGATATGTAACGAAACGTAGCTAATTGAAAAGTAAAAATATTAAATAAAAAATCCGATCTTAAATAACTTGAATTGTCTTTCTAGTTAATATCATTAATAGAATTTTTTAGGATTATGACTCAGGTATTAAACGGTCGTAATTTCCGGAGGTGTGGTTAAAGTATAAGAAATTTACATAATTTTTTTTTAAATTATCGACTAGAAGTATCTTCTAATTGTTTAGATTTAGAAAAATCTACGGATTTCATTGTTAAAAGGGTTCCGGGAAGAGCTTTTGAACTTCAGGTATTGGAATTTGAAAACTTTGGTTTTCAAGAGCCTGATTATCTTTTAGATATTGTCAGTGTTTCCCAACCGTTTTAATATAAGATCCACCTAAACTTTTCTAAAATTCTTATGTTTCTTCAACATTAAATGTTTGTTAGTTGCTATTTTAACTTAAACGGTTGTTTGAACAACTTTGTTTTCTCTTCTGGTAAAAAAATTACTTAAAATTGGTTTATTTTGATCCCTAGTTCTTTCTTTTACTCTCTTTTGTCTAAAATGTTTCTTTCACTTCTACCACCCTTAGAAAGAGCTTTAAGAATAATTGATATTTATGAAAGCTTTTTGGGATACTTTGATAAGAAATACTTGCCATTTTATTTACGTAAATTTTCTTCTAATGGATTAAAAGAACTGTTTTCGACCATTTGACAATCGGAGAAGTGTTTTATGGATTGCAAATGGAATGGGACAAAAAATACAGATTACTGAATTTCTGGTTGCTTATGAGTAAAGTAGCTTTAAAATGTACAAAAATGGAACTTAGAATCGAAAAGGAAATGCTTGTTAAGGATCGTTTAAAGCTTTTACCGTGACACCCCAAAAAAATTGACTTTGAACCAAATATCTTAATTGTAATAAAGCTCATATTCTAATTTCAGTGTGACGAAGGTCGTTAAAACTTAGATGTTGGAAATATCAAGTTTATTCTCACCGAAAACCTCCAACTAAAACCACCACCACCACCACATCCCCAGGGAAAATACCTCTCCATATAATATTAACAACCCACCGTGTTTCTTCACTATCGTAAATTAAAGTCGTAAGACATATACTTTATTCGAACGAGACCTCGAATTTCATGACCTTTAGTATATACCTATGCCGACATTAATGAAACTCTTTCAAGTCTCGTAAAAATCGATCAAGTTTTTTTTGGAGAATTGGAGAAGTTTGTATTGTCGTTTTTGTAATTAGTGAAGAAAGTTTTTCCAGCTGCTTCTTGGCAAGGTTTTCCGTTCTATTTATAGTTATCTCATTTAAATCTTGAAACAGTTGGGGAATCGATAGTTTTTGATATATTTTTTATGATGGGGCGGGGGGGGGGGGAATTTTCTTGATATTTGCGGTTGGCACCGTTTTTATAATTGATTAAGTTTCGAGTAATATGATTCGGAAAACGGAATCATGAAAGTTTTTAATGAGTTTTGTAAGCGGATAGGTAGAGATTATTATTGGAAGTAATGAATTTACTTTTATTTTTTATTATTTTTTTTGGTCTGGAAATGAATAATGATGTACGTGGTTTTTTTTTTTAGGTAATGGCACAATCGATTTTCCTGAGTTCCTTACGATGATGGCTCGTAAAATGAAAGACACCGACAGCGAGGAGGAAATTCGTGAGGCTTTCCGTGTATTTGATAAGGACGGCAACGGATTCATCTCAGCGGCTGAACTACGTCATGTTATGACTAACCTAGGTGAAAAGTTGACTGATGAAGAAGTAGATGAGATGATTCGCGAAGCTGATATTGACGGCGATGGCCAAGTTAATTATGAAGGTAGGATATTGAAAAAAGGCGAGAGCGCACAATTTTTGGTCGGGGCAGTCTCGGCAAAATAATAATCACAATCATCACATGAGAATTTATTTTTAATAATACACAAGAAGAAAAAGATAATGAAACGACGAAAAAATCTTGCCAGATGTTTTGAATATTTCGGCGTATTTTTTTTTCTTTTCTCTCTGAAATAATTTGGCTTTGAAATAGTTTTGAGAATGTGTCATTTCTCGTGGTGTGCCGACGAGAAATTGTTTGATTTTTCTCGGCCGTTTGTGGTTTTAATTGAATCTTATTATTATGATTATCTACCTGTACCAATTGTCACATATTTGACGACTCGACGGTTATTCTAATTTTGTCGAATGCATGCGAGAACGAGAACACAATGATGGTGAGTGTTAAAACTAAATTCTTGGCAAACTAATAATACACATGAATATTCCCGACAACTATTGGCCGTTTTTATTATATACATCCTAACGTACATATGATAAAAATATGCATATTATGTGCATTTTTCTCACATCAGCCTCCCCCCCATGCAAAATCTAAAATGTAATCTCTTGCATTGTGTTTCATTTTCGATCAGAGGCGGAAAATTAATTGGGAATTATTCAAGAAAAAGGAAATGTTAAATAGACGTATTATTGCATTTAATAAACATCCGCTGTTATTATCATTACAATAGTCTTAGGGGAATACGCAATATGCTCGTGCCTTGATACGTAATTTAATTGAGATTTACAACATTCAAATTATGCCAAATACCTTTTTTTTTTTTTTTCTTCGTCTTCGATTCAATTTGAAAATATTTGTGTATCAATTATCAGCTGGTTAGTACTAATATTTCATTTGCGTCACCATGATATTTGCGATAAAAATTATATTGGATACATATTTGCGTATTTAAAATGAGTGCTAACACGAATATTTTCAAGCGGAAAGAATTGCAAGAGCCGACATAACAGGGGGCCTAATTAGAACTTGAAAGAAAAGTTTACATTTATAGATCATACTTTAGAAATGTAAGTATTTTTTTTTTGGGTGGAAAAAGTTCAGACGATTACGATAACCTTTTAAATTGGAAATAATGTTGTTGCATTTCTCGTTAAATGTAATTGAAAATGATCGTTTACTTTGTGGCTTCAATGTCATATTTATTGATATTTGGCAATAAAAATTGCATAAAGTATTGTTTGTACAAGTCATAAAAGAAAACACTAAGTCTTTGGATTGAAATTTTATTTTTTACAATGAAGTCGTGTAATTTAATAAAGTAGATATTTTATTGATAAATTTTTTTCTCAAATTTATCCGAAATTAAATCATGAGACCTGATATTGAATTTAAACGTCGTAAATTGAACGGGTTTTTTTACTAAAAAGTCTAGAAACAAGGAGAGAAACTTTGGGTGTATCTTTTTTGTTTTAGTTTTCCTAATTTTTCATGGTGATTCACCAGGAGAAGATTTAAAAAACTTCAATATTTACCTCATAGAATATAACTACAAGTCTGAAGAGTAGCTTTTTTTTAGCATTGATAAGTATTTTATTTATTTCCGAGTCACAATAACTTAAGGGATAATAATATATGTCTTATGGGACTCAATTTGGTATATATTTGGTAACTTAAGTTACCAAATAACCATACAGAAATTATATAGTTTCGATTTAAATTAGTACAGCAAATACACTAATGACGGCGCTATATATTTGCGCTAGTAGTGGCAAAAAAAGGAACTATAAAACTGTTAAAAAAAGCTAATGGATAATAATGTATGTCTTATGGAACTCAATTTCTTCTTTATTAAGACGCGTTTCAACAGTTTTTGACTGTCACCATCAGGTAATAATTATTTTGTCAAAATAATTATTACCTGAGCCAAAAACTGTTGAAACGCGTCATAATAAAGAAGAAATTGAGTCCCATAAGACATATTTTATTATCCATTACCTTTTTTTAACAGATTTATAGTTCCTTTTTTTGCCACTAAAAGCGCAAATATTCAAAGGTCACTAAATTTTTAAGAAGGTATTCCAATCTTGCAATGTGTGATCATGATATGGCGCCGTCATTAGTGTATTTGCTATACTAATTTAAATCGAAACTATGTACTTTCTGTATGGTCACTTTGGTAACTTAAGTTACCAAATATATACCAAATTGAGTCCCATAAGACATATTATTATTCATTAACTTTTTTAACGGATTTATAGTTCCTTTTTTTGACACTACCAGCGCAAATATTCAAAGGTCACTACATTTTTAAGAATTAAGATGGTATTCCAATCTTGCAATGTGTGAAGATATGGCGCCGTCATTAGTGTATTTGCTGTACTAATTTAAATCGAAACTATGTACTTTCTGTATGGTAACTTAAGCTAGTTATGGCAGTGACATATTTCCCCGTATTTCCTATCGTACAAAAGATTAAACTTGTATTATAGTAAAAATTCAAATCCTTGGGGGTAATAACTTAATGCAAATTTTCAGAGGAATAGGATTAAAATAAATAGTTAAAACTAGATTTTTATTCGCGACGTTTCGGCCCTTTATTAAGCCTTCATAAACAATTGCTTTAACTTTGTCAATAATAATCCTTGCCATGATTCATGGCATTTATAAATACGTTACAATTTATAAAAAATAATAATAAGAGCTTCCAGGATTTATAAAATTTAATAAAAATTAGTTATAAATAAGTTTGTAGATTTCAATTTCTTAAAACAACACTTCCCACGTAATGATTTCGAGCTTCACCAATCCTGGACCTCAAATTGATGCCATTTTTTTTAAAAATACCTTCGGACCTTTTGGATCCATACTCTAAGACTTACCTTAAGTTTATAGTGTTCTCTGGGTCTCTTTTTCACTGATGGTAGGCCTAAAAGGCGAGAATTTCTAGTTTATTTCTAAAACCAAACATCCCCCTAGTTTTAGTTGCTATTTTAACAAAATTTGGGAAGCAATTTCATCTTTTTTGTTTCTTATTTCTCCAAGTAGTATGCAGGCGTTTTTTAAGGTCAAAATGATCCATTTTATAAATACGGTACAGTTAATAAAAAATAATAATAATAATAAAAGCTTCCAGGATTTATAAAATTTAATAAAAATTAGTTATAAATGAGTTTGTAGATTTGCAATTTCTTAAAACAACAATGCTTCCCACGTAATGATTTCGAGCTTTACCAATCCTGGACCTCAAATTGATGTAATTTTTTTAACTTATGTTCGGACTCCTTGGATCTCCATGACTTACCTTAAATTTATAGTGTTCTCTGGGTCCCTGTTTCATTGAGGGTAGGCGGAAAAGGCGAAAAAATTTCTGGTTTAGTTCTGGAACCAATCATCTCTAGTTTTAGTTGCCATTTCAACAAAATTTGGGAAGAAATTTCATCTTTTTTGTTTCATATTTCTCCAAGTAGTATGCAGGTGTTTTTTTTTTTTACGTCAAAATGTCACCAATCTGGTGAATCTAGAAGTCTATTTAAAATTTTTGTGACCGAGGATTGTTTTTTAAAGAACAATGATTAATTTTATAGCCACTTGTTGGTTTTCCTTATTGCCGATTTCGTCTCTCAAAGTACTAGTCCTTACCCCTAGATCAGCGATCGGAGAACTTTTTTAACCATTACCCCAAAGTAATTTTGCTTAAGTCAATATTACCCTCCCCCATTCTGAAAAGAAAACAACCAATGTAAATTTTAAGTTGACATTATTTATTGAATTCCTTATTACCCAAAAAAAAAATCATTTTTTACCCCATTTGGGGTAATTTACCCTGGTTCCCCGACCACTGCCCTAGATGGACGAAAGTATTGGATCGTTTTTCTAAGTATGTCTTTATGGCTTGGAATCCAAACCATTTTTATTTGGTTTTTGGCGACTAGGTCAGTAAGGATGCCATAGCACTGCTATAATAGTTTGGAGTTGACTTCTGGCTTTATTAACGGTTTTAGCACAATCTAGTTATCAGAGAATATATGTATTTTGTTATTTTTTACCCTCCCCCCTCGTAAATACTCCCATACACAAGCCAAAACGACATATATTTTAATTTGGTATATAGTGATTTCCAATTTCGTATTCCCAAAGGTACTGAAAATGCCCATAGTTAAATAGCAAGTTTTGTTGGCACAAACTCACCAGGAACATTTTCATGTTCCTGGTGAAAAACTTTGGTCCAAAAACCAAATAATTGGTTCCCATAGATCCAATTATTGGATCTCAATAATTGGAAATCCCATAGATGTACTTTCAATGTTTAATGTTATAGTTTGGAGTTTAGTCGATCTTGTTTTAAAGAACTTTTACAACAAATTTAACTAAGTTCCATAAAGTTTATAACATTGAAAGTACTTCATTCGACGTACTTTCTGTGGCAATTTCAAACAATATTACTTATGGTTGAGGGCCTTACGGCCCGAGCGAAGCTTTAACGTTGAAGATTAACGATCATCTTGGCCAGCTTTATTTAATCTTTCGGACCGCATTTCGATTTTTCCTTCCCTATGTGAGCCGCAACATATTTATAGTAAATATAACACAAAATTGGACTATCTAAGGATGTCCTCCATCTTCCCAAAGCTCTTCAATCCGACTCGAAATCATGAATTGGAGCAGGTGGAATTTCTTGTTTCATTGTGAAATTGCTTCCAAAGTTCAAGCTTGAATTCAAAATATCACAATAAATCATCCTTAGTAGGTTGTTTAGTTTTAAAATTCCCGCTTTGAAATACGTCAATTGAGAATTGACCAGTAGGCGAGGCTTATGAAAGTATGGCTACGCATTGTGTGCAACCAAAGAATTGGCGTTAAATTTACATTGACTTTGTGTTATTATTTTAATTAATTTTTATTTCCTTTAAAAAATATCAGTTTATCTCCGTAACCCTTCATGCAAGGAGCTAATTCAATAACTTCCATTTCAATTAGAAAAATTGTATTTTACTTTTAATTTTAGTTAACTACTTGATATAGTTGTATATTAGAGTTGTCACAAAAACTAATCCTTTTTTTGGCCACTAGATAGCGTAACCAAAGTGGTCAGTCCCCAATAGTATAATTTTTTAGATTTTAAAAGTAAAACATATGTAGATAAAAGAAAAACAGAAATACAAGTTTAGATTTTATTGGAAATCAGTAATGTTTCTTGAACTTAAAATTATTGTGTCTTGTAGCCTGAAAAAAACACCTGTACATTATTGGGGGGGGGGTGATTTTAGGGCTTTGATGTTTAGATTCTGTCAAAAAAAAAAGATGAAACTTGTGGAATGGTAATTGAAAAATTGATTCCAATTCTTCTGATTTAATCGAATGGCATCTTCATCAGTGCTTTAACTTTTGGACTTTCAGTAAATACAATAGAGACCCAGAGAAACCCAAATAAACTTATGATTCCGATGGTGAAGCTCTTCAATTTGCATTCTAGTAAATCATTAGTTTTAAATAAAATATTTATGTTTTTAAACCTCCTAAAAAAGTCAAACTTTAATGGTTTAACTTTTACAAGGATCAATCAGCTTTGTGCTGCAAAATTGAAATATTCTGAATCTCATTTTAGTGATTCATATGAGTAAAGAAGTTGCGGGGATTTCCAAGACATTTTATTTCTATTTTCCTGATTAAACTTCTTTCTGTCTTATAGAGAAAATTGACATATCTTTCATGTATGTTGAAGTTTTTAAATCTATTGACTCAAGTCTTTGGAATTTTT
The DNA here is from genome assembly GCA_958496175.1 of Sisyra terminalis. NCBI lineage: Eukaryota > Metazoa > Arthropoda > Insecta > Neuroptera > Sisyridae > Sisyra > Sisyra terminalis. Next base: position 53,261,953 of record OY292277.1, read on the forward strand.
CGTCTAAAACATTCATGAAAAGTCATTTTTCTCAGAACTTTTGAATCTAAATCATCCACGTGATTTGTCTTCTTGGCATCATTTCGATATAAATGACTTGTTTTTCTTTGCGTTGGATTTTTTCATTATTTTCCTGAGCTATTTGTTAAAGCTTCTCAAATTGATACCCTTTTTCTATAAATCAAATTCTAAAGTGCTTATAATTTCATTCTCTTTCTCATTTATGAAAGTATTAACCTAAGAAAACTTAGTTTTCTTCCGTTTTTCCAAGTACTTTCACAATCTTAGTAACCAAATAGGAAATCAGATAAGACCTATTTTTCAAAAGGATTCACTTTCCTTGTCTAGTAATAAAAGTATTTTATGCTCTCATTATTTTGAAGTATAAAAACAGGTTTATTAGGTCACAAAATATTGAGTTTATTTAGTCTATAAAGTTTTGAAGGAAATAATATAAGTTTAATCAGCATTATTTTAAACTTTTTGTACATGAATGACTAAATTTAATCGAATTAAACTTTTGTTGTGATAAAAAAATAAATATTTAACGTTTCATAGTATTTCTACTATAGCAATTGCGTAGTTTTACAACCCTTGAAAACTTGTCTGACAACTTTTGAATGAAGAAAAAAAAACATCTTTTGTACTCAATATTGCCACATGATTGAATAAGGGATGGGAAATTTATTTTTACTTTTAATATTTGAAAGCAAAACTTTTCAATTCTATTGCTGTTTCTCAATATTTATCCTTTAAGTTATAAGTTCATATCAAAGTTTTTTTTTTAAAGGCAATGGAATTGTGAGGGATTTTCTTTGGACAAAATAAAATCAGAAAAAAAATGTTTTTTCTTAATTAATTACTGTATTTTCAATTTTTTAATTTCGTAATCGTCTTACTTTATCGTTTTTTTTTTAAAATTTTAGAAATAATTGGATTTGGAAATCAATACGGTTGATTTTATAAATCCGGTCATTAAGTAAATAAGATTAAGTTTTCTGGCAAAAAAAAGAAATAATTGGAATAAATTAACAAATAATAGTTTGATTTTTTTCCAATTCTCTAACAAATGAACAATGAAAATTGCATGCATGATAATGTAACACTTTAAGTACCTATCCAAAAAAAATGTATATAATTAATTTTAACTATAACTTTGCAATTGAAAAACTAACTGTTGATTTTATATAGTCTGCCATATGTTACAAAGCAAACAGACTTAATTCCAAATATAAAAAAAGAAAAATGTAATGAACGATTTTTACGAAAGTATTTTTTCAATTTTTTTTTTTTAATTATATCGAAAATATTGTTGGAAATGACAAAACTAAATCCTGCGAAAGTTTAAGCTTTTAATATTAAGAGGTGCCGCATTGCAAATTTCGATTTTTCATTGAAATAACATGGGAACAATATTCTCTTGCGCTTTGGAATTTTATAGCTCACGTTGGTGACAATATTTCGGAATGACCAAGGTATATTCTGATAGAAAATTAAATGATCTACAAAAAAGGTCTTGTACAAGTTTTTGATATATTTATTCCTTCAAAAATTATTCGACGTCTAAGTTGAACTAAAGAGAAATTTTAATATTTTTTCAATTTTTTGACGCAATCATCAATTTTATGAGAAAATTTTATAGGACATTTTTTGTAGAGCACTTTTTTTCCTTTAACTTATCTCTATGAAAGTTTTTGATATTTTTCACAGGTTCTAAATTATTTGCATTAAACTGAAAATTCCCTGAATTATTATATTTTTAAAAATTTTTTTTTTTTATTTTAATTAAATAACTTAGGACCTGTGAAAAATATCAAAAACTTTTATAGAGATACTAGTAGTTGCCCGTTGCATTCGCAACTAAAGGTTTTCTCTCAATAAAATGTTTAATATGAGATAATATAGAGTTAATCAACAATCGAAATTTTAAATTTAATTATCAAAGTGTTGTTAATATAAAAAAAAAATATCTAAAATTATATTAAGGAATAAAATATAAGTGTTGTTTTTATATTATTTTAATAACAACATTGAAAATAACGTCATTTCACTAAATTACTATGAAAGTTTAATACTTATGTAGTAATTATACCAAATAGGCGATTTTAAATTTTGGTTCGTTTTTCAACAATCAAACTTTTTAAAATCTATTTTATTTTATGAACCAATGGTTGTGATCTGGACTAATTATATATTCGGCTGAAAAGCATTAAGGTAGCAATTTTTTGCCATATATTTCACTGTCAATTCAAATATAAAATCTTCGATACTAACTTTTTTTCGGTATTTAGAACAATTTGGAAATCAATTATTGTTATTGAAAAAAAATAAAATATTCGAATTTATTTCCACGCTTTGCACCTATTTCCAACAATTTTGTATGTACAACGTCCAAATGTCCGATATCGAATAGCTTTTTAGTCATGTTAACTAACATAAAGGTCATTATTTTTTTTTTCGTTTTACATTGTATTTTCAAATATAAGTGCACATTTGTGTCGATGAAATTTGGAAAGTGTTTTCCATATACGTTGCAGATATATAATAAGAAAGGGTTTTTGAAAATTTCTCCCCTAAAAGAGTGAAAAATGGAACCAAAGTTTGTAAGGGATAATGTTTAATAAACAATCGAAATTTCAAATATAATAATCAATCAAAGTCCGTTAAAAGTGAAACGTTATTACTGCTTAATATAAAACAAAGTTGATTTATTTTTAGAAACAAAAACTTAGGGTCTGCTTAAAAATTTAAACTCTGATAAGTAGATATATCTGAAAAAGTTAACTTAAGTTTATAAGTGAGCATTATGTTTTTTGGTTTTCACATATTGTAAACCTGAAAATCCGAAATACGTATTCACAAATAAATACATTAGTGAGTGAGTACCCTTACTAACGTTTTGAATGCGCAAGTGAGGATAACAGAGCCCATGCGCATAGCCCATTCTGCACGGACGCACGGCAAGATAGCCAATTTATATATATGAAGTTATAGAAAAAAAAAGTGCTCTACGAAAAATGTCCTATAAAAATTTCTCATAAAATTGATGGTTGCGTCAAAAAATTGAAAAAATATTAATATTTCTCTTTAGTTCAACTTTGACCTCGAATAACTTTTGAAGGAATAAATATATCAAAAACTTGTACGAGACCTTTTTTGTAGATCGTTTAGTTTTCTACAAGAATATACGTTGGTCATTCCGAAATATTGTCAGTAACGTGAGCTATAAAATTTCAAAGTGCAAGAGAATATTGTTCCAATGTTATTTCAATGGAAAATCGAATTTTGCGATGCGGTACCTTTTAATATTAAAAGCTTAAACTTTTTGAATCAGTTTAGTATATAATTAATTTTAACTTGAACTTTGCAATTGAAAACTAACTGTTGATTTTTATATAGTCTACCATATGTTACAAAGCAAACAGACTTAATTTCAAATTTAACGAAAGAAAAATGTAATGAATGATCTACACGAAAGTGTGGATTGATAGTGGAAATGTAAATATATTGTAATTGGGAGTTCTTTTTTCCATTTGGACTAAATTTACTTTTGTATTTTTGGTTTTTTTCTGATGTTATCTTTTGTATATTATAATTATGATGATTGGTTTGATTAGTGGTGGTTGGTAGTGGTGCAGTGATGAATGTGTTCTCTTGCAGATTTCCGCGCTCTTGCTCAGATAGTTTTCAGTCGATGTGCTCAGGGGCACGCTTAGCTCTCACCAAGAGCGCCGGTCAGTGGCTGTATCCTCCTCGCTCTGAATGATGCTCGCCATATATCATAGCTCTGTTTATTTTTAGCTAGCAATTTCCATTTTCACGCAATTTCCGTTTTCTTTTATTATTATTATTATTTCCTAGATGATCATCAAGCCCAATGACCGATTTCCTCGTTGTTTTTCCATGATTGTTTTAATTTTTACTGAAATAAATTTATTTGTTAGAATACAATTCGCATGATTGATTTTATTGCGTATGCAACAAGTTGAACCCTCAATTGTGTACAAACCCAATTTGTTGGACCACTTTCCAGTACATATGATGATACATGTGCACTATTTGAAAAACCACACAAACCAAACCACCAAAAAATAATGCACCTGATGAGATTTTTCTCGTTTTTTTTTTTTGTTGCAATCACTGTTTAATTTTATTTTTTACTTCACACAATTACGAATTTCGTTGCCGCTTCGCGGCAAGCGATTGCATGCCACTGGGTTCCCAAATACTAACTCAAAGAAATACGAATTAAACGAACAATAACTTAAATTATTTTATTGGATAATAACACAATGTTTTATTCTCCCGACGATTGAATTAGTAGAAGAGTTGTAAACGGATAGACTAATACTGGCATTTTTGATTTATGTGCTCGATAATTTCTTTTCTTTTTTTTTCTTATAATGGCCGGGAAAATGATTTATGTATTTATCTAGAAAAAAAAAAAATTGTGCAATTTCAATGGAACAATGTTAATTGGTATGCATTGGTATCGAATTACGCCTGCGAAATAATGGACCCTTGTACACAATAATTGTTTATCAGTATATATTTCTTTTCTTTTTTCTACTCCCATGTTTTATTTTCAATCATTGCGAGACCGATTGTCGTGACGTTGCCAAGTATTTCATATCCTTGATTTTAATACGTGTACTTAGCTGATAATGCACATAAAGTTTTAATAGTTTTTTTTTTTTCTTTTCTTAGTTATAATTGAATTTTTATGGTAATTTGTGTTCTCCAAACATATGCGCCAATGCTAAAAATAAAATTAACTGCATACACATAGTAGATGCACCAGAACGACCAAACTAACGATTTATGCATCAATTGAATAATATAAAAGTTTAAATTTTTGCGCCAATTTTTTTTTTTTTTTATTAAACTTGTGAAAAATGCTTGAAACTCAAACTTTTTTTCAATTGTCTACAGATGGCGTTCCATTTATCCTGATTTAGAAACCTATGAAAATCCTTGAAGCTTTAACTTTGTCTGTACAGATGGCGCGCTTTCGTATCTAAACTGGCTTGCCTTGCTACACCGTGTTATATTGTTTGCCTATACGCCACAAACCAGCCAACTTATCCTTTATGGATAGAAATATTCAGGGGAGGCTCAAGGTTTATAAAATACACAGGTGGCTACGTGACGTATCTAGAAGAAATTCGTACATATCTTCAGACTGATCAATTTCAAAGTTCTTCGTATGACGTCATTTTTTTTTTTTAAGAAGCAACCTGTGTAATTTACAAACCTTGGGGGAGGCTAACTCAATGTTAATTTTGTGTTCCTCCAAATGGCTATCTTCCGGGCGTCATTTACTGAGGACGCTAGGTAGCATAGCCGATAATAACGATAACTACTTTTAACCAATTTTAGAATTTTATGCGCCAAATTCAAATTTAATTTATTCCTGAAATATTTAAAATATACTAACGAAAATTTCATTGAAAATTAGATTTTATTTATTAAAATTGAAATACAAAATATAACATTTATTTCAAATTGTAAAATTTAATTAAAGTTAATTACAGACCTGCTAAAGTATATTTACTTAAATGGCGTTAGTTTAGAGATGACAGTTGAATCTTGGAAATTGTCCTTTTCTATCGCTATGAATTGTGGCTGGCTAGAAAAATCGTCGAATCCTTGCTGAAATAAATATATTTTACCTAAAAAAAATAGATTCAAAATTTTGAATTTAAATCATATTTTTGTCCCATAAAAAAGTGGGTATTAACTAGTAAATAAATACATACCTTCGTAATGAATTTGGGCAGTAGAAAAGTGTATTTGATGTTGATCTTTTGACAAAATGCACACAACACTGCCATTAATAATAATCAAATCAATAAATAATAATAATCAAATTCGGCACTTGCTAGTTAGCGGCGTCAGTCTTATTTTAAAGTTAGCCAAAACTTCCCCCCCCCCTCGTAATTTCTTAATTACCAACTTTACACTTGACCCTAGCTAAAAGTTCCTTAAAACTTGAAATATTGCTTACCGCGCCATCTGTATTTGACGCCCCAACTAGTAATTTTTGGGAACCAAATCTGCCATAAGAGCTTGACCCCCATGGAAATATTCAATCATTACACTAAATATAAATTATTTACCCCCTCAATTTTATTTATAAACAAAAGTAACATGTTTATTTCGTTAGTTATAGTGGAAATTGGTTGTGAAGTTTCCTAAAGCTCTGTGTATTCTTTAAGACTATGTTACAAATATACGTAGACGCAATACTGTTTGGAGAAGACATATGACTCGTTTATTTTGAAAGTGGCGTAAGTCCATTTCAAGAACTTCTTCTTGTAACTAGAACAAAGTATGTTAATTATTTAACTGTTAAGTTTTCACAAATTACTGATTTTAGTTAACAAAAACGCCAATTATTCTCTCCTCCTATGGTTAAAATTAATAACACTATAGGTATTGTTCTTGCAATGGACTTAACTCACTTTCAAAATAAACGGCTCGTATATGATTGTTAATTGTATTTTTGGACGGAAGACAATCCTGTGGATGAATTGAACAAAGTCAAATCAAATGATTAGGATTGTTTAGAAAATTCTCTGTACATGCAGAATAAGACGGGCGTACTTTGAATGGTGTTGTTGTGCGCATGGCTGAGACAGCGTACATTACTTGAAACTAAATATTCAATGTTTTTTTATTTATTTATTTTTTGCATAGATTTAATGATTTTTTTACAAAAATTGTGCAAACTAAATACAAACGTGGTTATCTTTTCCAGAGTTCGTTACTATGATGACTTCGAAGTGAGCTGCGAGTGACGACACCAACAACCTGCATTTCCGCTTTCCACTCGCCGCTATGGGCTGGGTCGAACATCTGACCCTTACCTTTGGACTCATGGCCCGAGCCGAGCCACAAGTGAATTAAACTAATGATTAATTTAAATTAATTTAAACTGACGAGTTCTAATTAAGTAAAAAAAAATTTATTAATTTTAAAAAATAATATAATTGTGTAAATTTTTGTAAAATACTGTTGTATTCTTGAAGAAAAGTTAGTGTATACTGTAGGTAGCGCTGTGACGCAGCGCCGGTCGCTCCATCTATATACTACTCGTAGAAGTCAGTCGCCTGCGCTCCTTCTTCTTCTTCTCTATTACGGCGCCATCTCCTTCTCCTCGTAGCGTTTTCAAACACCAAAAAAAAAAAAAAAAATCATCCATTTTTATCATTGAAAAATTCGTGTTAAGTTCGTCTGTTATATATATATGTGTCATTTTTTTTTGGGTCCGATTTGTTCTCTGGCTCGGCCTCGATCATTATTCCCACTTTTTCTTATATAAATATATATTTATTAATTAATTAAAATAATTCTTATTTTAACTATTTTATTGTATGTTTATTGTTTTCTTTTTCATAACTTATGTTTTTTTTTTTAAGTGTTTTGTTAAGATTAGTTAAGTCTTGGCTGCCTGAATGTATGCGTATTATTGCGTTTATTTTAAACTGGAAAAAATGTTTATGAATATATTTATAAATTTCACACTTAACACACAATAATATTGCAGTTCAGGTGGTTAAATATATATATAAATATTTTTTTTTTAAATATAAAATTACTACTAAAATCAACACACCAAACACACGCTACTCGAGGTGTACGTAACCAAATGTTATGTTATATTAAAAAAAAAAAAATTGTGCAAAGGTGCTGCCTCCACAGCCAAATTAATCTAATTATTACATCTCTATAATATCTACATTATAGTACGTTAGCCGTGGGTGTGTGTTAAAAAAAAAAATGCACTATCCTAAGGCCATCTAGCCTCTCGTTAATTGGGCAGTCGGCCACACCTAGCTGCTCTTTACTAAAAGACATCTTTAAATAAATGTTTCATTTTTAGGTCATATAACGTGTTGTTGCCTTCCACCACCTTCCCTCTTCTTATTCTCTCATATTTTAATTATTATTTTTTATCACTATGGGGTTTTGTTTTTTCATGACAGTATTTCGGTTACTTAATTTTTATTATTGAAATATTTTCCTTTTTTCTTTCTATTCTAGTTGTAATGTTTAATTGATATTTTTTACCAAAAAAAAAAAAAGAATTTTGTCAGCTAAATTCAACGTAAAATATCTTCTAATTGTTAATACAAAAAAAAAAAGTATAAAAAAAATCCATATCTTAGTGGTAAATTAATGTTTGAAAAATCAGTGTTTCAGTAAAAAATATAAAATGACATTAAATGAATAAATTTTATTATACAAAGTGATAGATTTTCTTTTTAAATTTTTTTATTTTATCATTTTCTTTTTGGTTATCATTCATCGACTTCTAAGTGTAAAAGTTTCACCAGAAAAAAAAGCAATCATTGCAATTATAAAAGTTTTGTTTTAACTAACTGTATGTGTATTTGAGCTTTGAAAGCTTTCATCATCTCTTTAATAATCAGTGTTTAAGATAGGCAACCGTCAAAGCACGTCATACTTACTTTAGAAATCAAGTACGTCAAGTTTAATCTTAATAAACCACTTGTTAATGAAAAATTCGAAACTGTTGTTGCTTATTAAAGTTTATTTTATAGTTTCAAAAAAGGGAAAATTTAATATTTTTTCTGTTGACAAACAAATATTGTTTTCTACTTTCAGAACGAAAATGTTTCAATTTTTGGAATGGGATTTGGGGGTGGATTATTTACTGCGATGGGTTTTATTTCTTGGACAAATTTGCAGGGGATATGTACATGAAAATATTTATTTGAAGGAATACTTTTATTTAACCATTGGGTTAGACAAGGTAGACGTATTTAACCGGTTGGTTGTAGAGATTTCAGATTTGAGGTTTTGTTTTTGAAAGCTGAAAATAAAAAAAAATAACAGAATCTTATACCATGAAGTGATTATTACTTGATTGAAATTTATAATGAAAATTTTAAAGGCAGTGGTTCTTAATTTCGGTTCAATCGAATTCCTGGAGTTCGATGGGTTTTTGATAGTTCATTTTTTTTAAATTTATTTATTTTACTTCCAGTAGGCATTCTACAGAAATGCAAATTATCTGTACATAGAACTGGAATATTACAATTGCATATATTTAAATCAGTTTAACAAAATTAAATATATTAATTAACAAAAATAATTGTACAGTTATATTTTTTTCCAATTCAGAAGAGTTCGTTGAATTCAACAAGTTTAAGAACCACTGCCTTAGAAGTTTAGTACGGGGTGAGGGGGTAGTAAATATTCAAGGAATCCTCTGTAAAGCTGTAATTAGTAACCAGGGGTTTTAAATCTTACTTTTGAAATCCAGGTTTACCATTAGTTTATTCACCTACAGAAGACTTGGTCAAAATGTAAATCTCTCGGAAAATTTGGTACCAAATTTTCGTTTTTCGCTAAATATTAAAAAATGGGCCTTAATATTAAAATCCCTAAAGATACTTATAGTATAACAGTAAATGAATCTTTTTTTGGGTATTAAGTATTGGGATTTGGGGGTGGATTATTTACTGGGTTGGGTTTTATTCCTTGGACAAATTTGCAGGGGAAATGTACATGAAAATATTTATTTGAAGGAATACTTTTATCTAGCCATTGGGTTAGAGAAGGTAGACGAATATAACCGGGTTTTTGAGGAAATTTCAACTTGGGGAAGTACTTTTAACAGACTTATACCATGAAGTGATTAATACTTGATTGAAATTTATAATGAAAACTTTTAAAACAGTGGTTCTTAATCTGGATTCAATCGAATCCCAGGGGTCGATGATAGTTTCGTTCATTTTGTTCACCTATATTTTATTTTTCCAATTCAGAAGAGTTCGGTGAATTCTACAAACTTAAGAACCACTGCTTTAGAAGTTTAGCACGGGGTGAGGGGGTAGTAAAGCTGCAATTAGTAACCAGGGGTTTTAAATTTTACTTTTCAAATCCAGATTTGTCATTAAAATATTCACCTATAGTGGACTTAACCAAAATGTAAATCTTTTTGAAAATTTGGTACCAAATTTTCTTGTCACAAAATATTAAAAAATGGGCCTCAATATTAAAATCCCCAAAAATATTTATAGTATAACAGTAAATGAATCTTTTTTTGGGTATTAAATATTGGGATTTGGGGGTGGATCATTTGCTGCATTAGGTTTTATTCCTTGTGGAAAATTTGGGCAAATTTTCAGCGGAAATGTGCGTAAAAATATTTATTTGAAGGAATATTTTTATCTAATCATTGGGTTAGAGAAGGTAACTAAACTAATAACGTATATAACCGGATTTTTGAGGAAATTTCAACTTGGGGAAGTACTTTTAACAGATTTATACCATGAAATGATTAATACTTGATTGAAATTTATAAGGAAAACTTTTAAAGCAGTGGTTCTTAATGTGGGTTCAAACGAATCCCAGGGGTCGATGAGTTCTTGATAGTTTTTCATTTTGTATGCCTTTAGTTTATGTTTCCAATTCAGAAGAGTTCGATGAATTCTACAAACTTAAGAACCACTGCTTTAGAAGTTTAGTACGGGGTGAGGGGGTAGTAAATCTTCAAGGAATCCTCTGTAAAGCTGTAATTAGTAACCAAGGGTTTTAAATCTTATTTTTGAAATCCAGGTTTGTCATTAGTTTATTTACCTATAGTGAACTTAACCAAAATGTAAATCTCTTTGAAAATTTGGTACCAAATTTTTTATTGTCGCTAAATATTAAAAAATGGACCTCAGTATTAAAATCCCTAAAGATTCCTATAGTATAACAGTAAATGATTTTTTTTTTGGGTATTAAATATTTGATATTTTTATTTAATCTTCGTACATTTCGCTACTTTCGTAGCTTCATCAGGTACTACAATATACAGTAGGTTAATTATATAATAATTTCTATGATTATTTGTGTATTTTTTTTATAATTAAAAAAAGATTCATTTACTATTATATTATACAAACTATGGATAAGAACGTGAATAGTAATTTTATTACATATCTTTATCAATGGTCCCCCAACTTTAGTTTGGAGTACCCTGTAGAGTAGACCTGTCCAACATATGGTCCCCAAACTTATTAAAGAATAAACGATCTATGTATAATTATTGCTATTGGACATTTTCTTTGGGCCGAGTGGTTAAGATGACCACTCTAAAACCGGTTAGTGTTGGGTTTGATCCATAAATCGATTAAATTTTCATTATTTTCTCGATTACGGATTTTGATTAACCCTAGAGTACAAATCTTATAAAAACATCTTAAATCTGGGCCTCCATAAAATCATATTGGATAGCCCTGCATATGATCATCGCCGATGGTACTCAAGTAATACGATAAAAGCGTATTTAATCCCAAAAAATCATAGCACTAGTTCCTCCTTTCCCACCCCTTAATCATAATTATTTTGAGTCCAAACTATTGGGGATTCCAAAGAGGTCAAAGGATAACGTGTAATGCCACCAAAAGAATAAAAAACTTAATGAAATTATTGGAGGAAGAGTAGTAATTATACTTCAAATATAATTCCTTTTAAGTGTACATTAAGCTGATGAAACTTTTTTACGTTTTAAATTCATGAGGATTGAAAAATTTTCAAGTTTCACAAAACTTGTCTATTGGTAGTAAATATGTTAGGGGAAGATGGTAGTTATGGCCCAAAAAGAATTCCTTTAAATACATAATCTTACAAAGCTTTTTGTATGCTTTTAACTCATGAGGGTTAAGAAATTTTCAAGTACCACTTTTGCCTCCCCCTTTCTTCAATCTTTTCTTAATCATCTTAAATTTCACAATACTTTTCTATGGCAATTGGTAGTATATATTTTACTACCCAAGTGATTAACTTTTATCTAAAATAGGGGTGGAAGTTTCTTCAAAGCTCTGCTCCTATTTTAATATACCAAATTTCCTGTGGGACCCACTTTAAAATTATTATTAAAGATTCCACCTTAAAACAGTTGGGAACTGTTTCAGTCCCAATTCTTAATAGAGGGCCCTCCATTAAAGACCTACACCATAAGAACTTCTCATGGGAACAGATTTTCAAAAATTTTGTTTTTTGGAAAACAAGGATTGCTCGGGAAAGGGGGGCAAAATTTTCATTTTTTTTTAAATTGCCATTAAAGCCCTCAAAAATCACTGTTGTACCTATATGGAAACATTTTTGGAAATCCCAAGTTTAAAAAAGAGGGGAGCTAGAAAAAAAAAATTTTTTTTTGGTGAAAATCTGGAAGTTGTCTTGTTTTTATTTTTTAGGGGTGGAAGTTTCTTCAAAGCTCTGCTCCTATTTTTAATTAAAATACCAAATTTCCCGTAGTACCTACTTTCGACTTGTATTATTTTTAAAAAAATATGTACCTCCCCCCCATTTTAAAATTATCACTAAAGATTCTACCAAAAAACAGTTGGGAACTGTTTTAGTCCCAAATTCTACATAAAGGACCCTCCATTAAAGACCTGCACCATAAGAACTTCTTATGAGAACAAATTTTCAAAAATTTTGATTTTTTGAAAAAACAAGGGTTGCTCAGAAAAGGGGGGCAAAATTTTCATTTTTTTTTTAAATTGCCATTGAAGCCCTCAAAAATCACTGTTGTACCCTAAATGGAAACATTTTTGGAAGTCCCAAGTTTAAAAAAGGGGGGAGCTAGAAAAAAAAAAAACTTTTGTTTGGTGAAAATTTGAAAGTTGTCTTGTTTTTATTTTTAGGGGTGGAAGTTTCTTCAAAGCTCTGCTCCTATTTGTAATTAAAATACCAAATTTCCCGTGGTACCTACTTCAATAAAATATGTACCTCCCCCCCATCTTAAAATTATTACTAAAGATTGTACCTGAAAACAATTGAAAAGTGTTCTAGGACCCTCCATTAAAGACCTACACCATAAGAACTTCTTATGGGAACAGATTTTTAAAAATTTTGAATTTTTGGAAAAACAAGGATCGCTCGGAAAGGGGGGCAAAGTTTTCCTCTGTTTAAATTGCCAATGAAGTCCTCAAAAATCACAGTTGTACCTATTTGGAAACATTTTTGGAAGAAAAATTTTTTTTTTTTTGGTGAAATTCTATCTAGAAGTTGCCGTCTTTTTATTTTTGCTCTCTTTTTTTTTCTTAGTTGGAAATACACATGGGGTTGTTCTCTTTCAGCTTCGCCACGAAAACACACTAAAAATCGTGTAAAATCACAGCAATACATTTATATTTATTGTCAAGATAATAGATAATTGAAAAGATTTATGTAAAAAAAAAAAAAAAACAATTAAAGTCAATTAATAAATGTTCAGTATTTTTTTCGGTATTTGTATTGTATGTGTATGGAAAATCCTAGTCGGTCAAATGATTGGCTGGTCCTGTTATGCTTTTTTGTTTTTTTTTTGTTTTTTCGGGGTGGTTGTTTTATTCGCGAAAATCTTCTGTTTTTTTTTGTTTTGTCGTTTGTTTTACACGCATGGCAAACGGTATGTGCAAATGGTATGTGCGCTGCGCATTTCAACGCCGCCTGGACTTGAACGGGAAAATTCGGCGGCCACGACATGGGAAAAGCGTACTGAAGAGGCGATTCATGCTGGCGGCAATATTTATTTGGTTGCCGTTGTTGCAGTAATGCGCATCTGCGCTATCAATTCATTTTCATTTAGCTATCAACAGTCGGCGTAGTAGACGTCGTAGTAGTAATCTATAGTCATCTATCTATCTATCTATCTCTACTTGAGCTTTGAAAATTTCTCGTGTTTACATTTATTTATATCACTTGAATATGAAGTGCCATGGTTGAGTCATTCCGTAGGACAGCCAGTGGAGAATCTGCAATAATTGGTCGTTATAGTGTGGCACCAGCAGTATGTCGGAGAAAGGCCGTTTCGGGCGCGTTAGTCCTGCCAGCCGTAAATCGCCGCAATACGGCTACATCCCGTGCCCGCGCTCCGAAGAAGTGGGCTCCGACATCCTAGCACTCTTCCAACAAAAAGGTGAGCTTTTCAAGTGCAACAATTAAACCAAAACTAACTTCACTGCGCACGCACCTCAACTTTCAACCGTCTTTTTTTTCCGTTTCAAAATTCAAAGGTCATACTATCAATCATTGTTTGTGTATGATGAATTAAATTACCAATTTAATCTTTGTCATTCCAAGCACTTATATTGATTTTATCATTAGCAAAAGATTAACTATAATTTTTTACCATAAAAATTATGTTTTCCACCAAGAATACATATTCATTTTAATGATAACAACTAAGCAAAAAATGTCCCCATCATTATACTTTTACGGCGCCCCATAAAGTATAATGAGATTTGATTTATTTAAACATTCATTAAATTTTTTTTGTGGATGATTACTAAACGAAAAATTAATTTCCAAGTCCGTTTTCACGAAATTAACGCATAAGTCTGTACAGAATGTATTTGTATAATCGAAGCGCTTCTAAATTTAATAAATACGTAGGTTTCAAGCGGCTTTGATATATCAATAGATTAAACATTTTATAAAATTTGGCATCGACTAAGACATTGCATCGTTTGCATCGGGGGTTAATTTAAATAATTTTTTTTACGATTGTGCAGTGGTGGAAATGATGCACTTTTTTTAACTGTCCCAATGACAATGTGACAAATATTGTTGTTTCAATTATATGGGGGTGGTTCAATGTAAATTGTCACACGTGTCGGGAGGGTGGTTTTTTAAAGAAAGCCCCTGCACTGCGGTATCACTGCGACCAAAACCACACTCAAACTGGTCACGGCCAAAGTGGCTTTAAAGCCATATCAATTCAAGTGAATTGACTTTTCCGTGAAATGATTTCAATTTGGGAAATTATTTCCCCTAATCATTTTTTAACTACCTACTTGAAATAAATTGTCATATAAAAATTGATTTGAAGTTTCCTTTGTTAAAAAAAAAGACGGAAATCTCGATTATATTTCATACAAAATAAATATATCAAGGAAGACCCTAATTGTTTTTGTTATCTTGAAATTTTAAACCATTGTTGCTGGTAGTTATGAGATTTAAATTTATTCGAAAACTGGTCTTGACAAATTCTAGTAGAATTGAGTAACAATGACCAACAATTTCCTGTAGTAGTACTAAAATTTTTCCCATTAACATCATAAGTGAGAAATTTAATAAATTTTATCAAATTAAAGACAAAAAATAGAAATTTGATATTCTTATTAAATAACTTTGATATCTAAAATTTGAGGATTTAAATTTCAGGAATCATTTTACAAAAGAATTAAAATTTTAGTTTAGGGATGAATGATCGAATAAATTTTGTAAATCAGGCAAGATTATGAGTATTTTCGTTGAAATATAAACGAATATAATTACTTTTTGGACTAAAGAAATAATCAAATTTTTTCCTTAATGTTTAAGTACTTAATCGTCGTACGAAAATTCAAATTATTAAAGAAAATTTTTTATTATTTCTTTAGTCCAAACACTCTATGAAAATAACTTATTTAACTAATTAAATGAGTAAATAATTACTAAGAAGTTTCCATTAAAAACGCGAAGCATTTGCCCCCTTGAGGAAGATTAATTGAAAAACATAATACTTCACCGTTTCGGAAATCATTTGCCATCTCTTGGTAGTTAGAAAAAAAATTGTAATTATGGAAACATTTTAGCACATTAATAGCTAAAATAGCTATATTTTGATAGTTAAAGTATAAGGGAATACATAAAAAAGCTACTGATGTCCTAGTAGGGTGATTTTTTTCTTTGGTCCCATCGTGAAATTTTGTTGGAAATACCAAAAAAAAAATTCCCTGAAAGTTTGAGCCCTTAATATTAATTTTAAGTCCTCGACCAAGACGTGTAAAGATTTCCCATTGAAAATACACGGAAATTCTGATTTGTTATTTTTAAATTTCTATATCTCAGCGGCATTTCATGGGATCGCTTTTACCGAAGATGGTTTTTTCTCAGAATTAAACGCTCTACAAAAGTGCCCATTGCGACAAAGTCGTAACTCACACCGGTGAGGTAGTACGGGCCACTGAACCTGATTTTTCTATAAAATTCGCAAATAACAAGAGCTATGGAAAAATTATAAATGAAAAACTTGTAGAGAATTTGATTTCCTACAAAAAAGGCCTTGTAAACCAAATCGCTAAGATTAATATTAAACGAGATATTAAGCCTTGAATTGTTTTTTCGTGAAATTGTTGCCGATCATTGATTTAAACTTTAAATCAATTCAAGGCTTAATATCTCGTTTAATATGGATCTTAGAGATTTGGTCTACGAGAACTTTTTTGTAGAAAATCAAATTCTCTACAAGTTTTTTATTTATAATTTTTCCATAGCTCTTGTTATTTACGAGATAAATGCAAAAAAAAAACGCGAATTTTATGGATAAATCAGGTTCAGTGGCCCGTACTACCTCACCGGTGTGAGTTACGACTTTGTCGCAATGGGCACTTTTGTAGAGCGTTTAATTCTGAGAAAAAACCATCTTCGGTAAAAGCGATTCCATGAAGTGCCCATGAATTTCCGTGTATTTTCAATGGGAAATCGTTATACGTCTTGGTCGAGGACTTAAAATTAATATTAAGGGCTAAAACTTTTAGGGTTTTTTTTTTGGTATTTCCAACAAAATTTGACGATGGGACAAAAAAAAAGTCAAAAAAAATATCACCCTAAATTGTTCTAGTTGGTCCTAGTTATCAAGATAACTACTCCAAAACTGGTAACTGTTGGGTTCGATTTTCGTGTCGAGCAAATTTTCAATATTTCTCGATTTACGAATCTTATCAACCCTAGAGTGGCTAAAAAGCTTGACCGTTATAAAACAACGGTAAATAATAATTAATTTTAGTGCATATTTTTCTTACTAGGTGGCATCATCAATAAACGCTGGTTTTGGAGCAGAATCCTATCAAAATTAATTTTTTTGAGTAATTTTACAATTCATACGAGGATTATGTATTGGTACGGCGAAAATTAACCAATAAACAATTTACTTGGTAAACTATTTTACATAATTGATGATAATTTCTTCCATATAAAGCATTAGTATTTCAAGATATCCCACAATTCCCCTTTGGCTAAGACTATATATCAGAAGTGATCCAAAAGTCTATCACTAGGTCAATTTTGGTCGATTGTTCACAATATCTAGGAAGGAATTTACTATAAATTTATTCGAAAACTGTTCTTGATAAATTCTAGAACTTATAAATCACAAGAGGTTTGGACTAAAGACTAAAGAAATAATCAATTTTTTTCTTTAATGATTGAATTTCTTACGACGTTTCGTCGCCTTTTGGGACTTTATCAAAGTACTTAATCGTCGTACAAAAATCAGATCATTTAGAAAATAATTTGATTATTTTTTTTCCAAAAACTAGGAAAATAACTAGTTTAACTAATTAATTAAGTAAATATTTACGAAGTAGTTTCAATTATGAAACAATTCTTCAGTGTTCCTAACGTGGGGCATGTGTCCCCTGAGGAAGATTAATTGAAAAACGTAATACTTCACCGTTTAAGGAATCATTTTGCGATTTTTGTTAGTTAATAAAAAAATGGCAATTATGGAAACATTTTAACACATTAATAGTTAAAATAACTATCTTTTGATAGCTAAAATATAAGGGAATACATGAAACCCTTCTGATGTCTTAGTTATCACGATGACTGGTCCAAAACTGGTAACTGTTGGGTTCGATTTTCGTGTTGAGCAATTTTCAATATTTCTCGATTTACGAATCATTATCAACCCTAGAGTGGCTAAAAAGCTTGACCGTTATAAAACAACGGTAAATAACAACTAATTTTACTGTATATTTTTCCTACTAGGTGGTATCAACAATTAACGCTGGTTTTGGAGCAGTGTCCTAACAAAATTAATTTTTTTAAGTAATTTTAAAATTTATACGCGGATTAAGGATTGCGGAAGTTAATCAATAAACAATTTAATAGGTATAATATTTTACTTAGTTATTGATAGTTTTTTCAAGTAGAACAGTATTATTTCAAATATTTCCACAATTATTTTCTAGCTAATGTTATACATCAGGAATGGCCAACAAGTCGATCACTAGGTCAATTTTGGTCGATTGTTCGCAATGTCTGGCATGGAATTCCGTGGATCATGAACTTTGAAGCAATTATAGAAGACTTAACTTTCTAGCAAATAGCTAAATACATTCCTAAATCGCATTTTTCTTGCATGATAAATTTTTCTGATCTTTTGGATAAAAACGTTAACTTTTTATAATAAATGTGAACTTTTATAATAACTTTTGCATATTTACGAATAAATAGTACATCATTGCAGTTGGTAAAAGACTAAATTGCATTATAAGTTAATCGAAAATTTTAAGTACCGCATGTACGAAATACTTCTATCAAGTGTTAGATCTGGAAATTTATTTTCTTTATGAACCTATCCTGTTAAAAGAGGCATTTAAAATCATTTTGAAATCGTTACATTTAAAATAAATTTAACGACTTCTAATGGGATTTTTGAATATTAAAAATGCATATTTTAAAATGGGATTATAGTGAATTACAGTGCATAAACATAGTAAATTTTTCGCACCTTTAGATTACGGCAATCATAACAAGTCCATCAAGACTCACTTTTAAGATAAAAAGATTTTATATTAGCCATCCCTGGTATATATAATCCTTTGTAACTACCAATGCATATAAATAGGAAGATATATACTACAGAAGATATCTATACTATACAGTATAGATACCTACTATCGAAAAAAATCCAATCTCTATATTTCACCCTAAATTCAATTACATCTACGACGTTGTACTCAAGTATCAAAACATTTTTCTTAAAGTGGGGCCTACGCCCCACATGATGGGCACTTTGAAAATTAATTATAGTTCTAAGGGTCTATACTAAAATTTCAACAATCAATAGATTTTCAATCGTTGCACTACGATTAACAAATCCGAATCAAAAGCTTTCATAAAAAAGAATTGGAAATCAAAGCTATCGTGAGGCCATTTTAATTTGAAAAATTTAAACAAACACGCGGGAAAATGATTTTTCCGATTGAAATTAATTCATCTAATTCATCATTAATCACTTTCGGAGGCCAAAGGAAAAAGATCATTTATTGATATCCCTAACTATCACTTGCAAAATGAGTAATATTTTATCTTCTTCTTCTTCTTCTTCATTGTACTGAGTACCTCTCTTAAGAATTTCTATAAAATTTTTTATTTCAACCATAAAACTTTTTACCTACGATATTTTCAATGGAGCCAATAAAGTTTAAGCTTTAAAAGTTCTTGAATTAAACAATGAATACATTATTACGAAATATTATCCAAATTAACATTGCCAAAATCGTACAAAAATTCTATATCAATATCAATTATTGCATTAATAACTTATTCGAAATTTCCCTTATCAAATAAATTCTTAAAATTTAAAGGAACTACAATTTTGTTACGAAATATTTCCTCAATGAAATCCATAATGTCTCAACCAAAAACACTAAACGATTTTAATATATATTGAATACATTATGGATACAAAGTATTTTGTATAAAATAATTATATTATCAAGAAAAATATTACCAATTTATTGGTAATACTAAAAGTCAAAATAAACCGCCAAGTTCCCGCCATTTTGATAGTTACATGGTTTTGAGTCATTGCGCATGTTTTCGGTCAAAGCTCTACTGTCAAGTAATTATTAAGACTTATCAGCTTTTCCGGGGTTTTTCCTTAATTAAATTTGATATTTTTGAATAAAAACCATTGCAAAGTGTAGTTTCAATGTTTAGTTATCAGTAAATTACATTTTTTCGGTTCCCATAAGTAAGAAGATTGCATATTTTTACAATAAATCCAAGCCGTTTTTTAACTCAATGGATTAAAGCTCAGCTGTTGGAAACTTGGAATAAGTTGGTTTTAATTCAATTAAACTTATGAAAAGTGCGTATATTTGGTAATTTTAAGGTAATTTAACAATTTTATAAGATTTTTTTTAAATTTTTTGTAGTTATTACACAAATTTTTGTTGTTTTAGGTGAGTGATTTTAATGCGAGTTTTTCCATATTTAATCAAAGAATTTGACTTGAAAAAGTATTTGTCTGTTAGTGTATATGTTGTAATCAGAACTAATCTTAGATTTAATGAATTTTCGTTGAAAGAAATAATTTTTTCAAACCCTAATTTCTGGACAATGAAAAACAATTTGAAATCAAGTAGCTGAGCCTTTTGTTTATTCAAACTGCAAGAAGATGGCATTGCGATCATAATTGATTGATAAGTTGGTAATTATTGAATTTAAATTCTTTTTAAAAGAAATTATGAAATATTTTTAGTCTAAACGTTACTAATAGACCGTCTACAACGAAAACAGCTTATATGTCTTTAAATTTTGCATCTAAAACTGTTGATTATAAAGTAAGTGAATTATAACCAAAGCATTTTTCAATGCTTAAAAAAATACGTTTTTTTTTAGATTTCCGCAGAAAAATTGAGTAAATTTCCCTTTGACTCAGATAAAAAACAATATTGATCCTTCAAAGTAGATGCCACTGTGTCCAGTATATGAAAAAATGCTCAATTTAACCTGGTAATTCCCCTGGTCTTAATCATACGATAAGCATTAGGATTTAATGATTTATTTTCTTTTTCATCTATTGTTGCGTTCGAAATTTTGAAGGATTTAAAGAGAAGAAGAAGAAGTTTATCCATTTTAAAGTAAATGCAAATTCTATTTTCCTTAATTATTAAAAAAAAAACAATTACAGGTATAAAAATAAAACAGAGTTTAATTTAAAATTTAGTAAATTTGTAAAAGGATATTTACAATTTTCATGTTTAAGCTGATTTATATTTACATTTTAGTAAATCTATTAAGCCTTTTACCAAGGAAAAACGATGGAAGAGATTACCAAAATTTATATAATTATACTTTAATAATCCTTTTTGGAATAAGGAGGGCTGGAATTAAAACAACCCGGAATTCTGGATTCATTGCTTCTATTGTATAAATAAAGTGCTTTTTAATTATTTTTTAGAGGAAAACTTTTATAAAAACCTTTAACATTGTAGATTATGGGAAGAAATTGGAACCAAATCGTTGTACTTAATTTCATCGAAAAAAATCGGTAAAACTTTAAGTAATTGATTCAAAGCAGCGGTTTCCTACTAAAATTAAATGAATTACGCATTGGAAAATATTATTGAATGAACTTATAAAGATTCCTTTAGAATTTCGCGTTAAAATGAAAATTTTTAATTACTTATTTAATTTTAATCTTTCTCTACAAATTAATCAATAAACCTTTGCATTTTCTTTCGACGAATTTCTCGAGACGATTTCAAAAATAGATTGCTCCAAGAAGATTTGCCAATTACAGTCTGTCTCATTACTTTCAATTAGATAAATATTTTGATGTAATTATATTGATTTCTATCTGCCACCAATTAGAGCGCCAAAAACCATTTCAAAACCATAGAATTTTACCAAGAAAATCCCCAGTTTTCTAAGATTTTCATTTCTGGAAACAGTATTTTTGTTCGTTTAGCCCGAATTATTTAATCTAAACAAAATTGAGAAGAATTCTCAATTATAAATCTTTCATCGTTTAAATCCCACTTTCCATTTCCACGCCACCAATTCTCGCCATTAGATTAAAAAGTTTAAAATATTAAAATGTGAACACATCAACATTTCTCACCCAAAAAGTTTAGGTAATTAATTTCCATAACGCATGCAACATTCAAAATTAACGCACGTAAATAATTCATATCTGATTATGTATGTAAAATATAACCGAAAATTTATGAATCACATAAAGCACATAAATTTCCCACACACCCGAAAATGTTTTCCATTATTCAGAAAAAAACATTTCCAAATTGAAATTTTTGGCAACACAGCCACACCAATTAGCGTCATGGATTTATTACTCAAAGGTGAACCACCCCCGAAAAGACAAATAAAGCTTCTATTATTTATCGATAACAAAAATAAACTTTACGCCTTATTTTTGTTTATGTTCCATACGATTTATTGACGTACAAAAGTCGAAGATTGGCGTTTATTTGAAAAGAAAATCACTATCGTGATTTGTTCCCAAATATTTATTTTGAAAATCTATTAATTAATATTTTCTACATAATTTTTGCTCCATAATTAAAATCAGAAATTCAATAGTAAATAGACTTGATTTGGATAGTTGCAATCAATCTTGTAAACTTGGCAAGTCTATACGACAGTCAACAGGTTGATAGAATCTTCTATTTATAAGTTTCCACCCCAAATGTGTTACTAATGCAATAAATAATTACGAGCTTTGAGATTTTGTCGGAAGGAAAAACAATTTAAACTTCATACAAAACCAACATTAAAAAGTCTTTATGAAGAATTTTAAAGAATTGATATCAACGATAATTAACGATTTTGATTTTTGACTTTCTTTAGTTCGTACAAATTCGTAATATTAAAGTTTTTGAGATCAGTTCAAAAATATGACATTTGAAGCAAGGGATAGGCATATTTTATATTCACCACGGTTGTTAGAATCTTATAGATTTATATATTTATCTCTTTTAACTGTCGTTTTTTTCGTTTCATGAAATTTCAAGTCACAACGATACTAAAGAAGTTTTCACTTCAAAAAGTAAACTTTATAATACTTGAGGAATAATTTCGAATAAATATTGTCTATTGGGCTTAAGCTTTCGATTTTTCCTTGCACTCTAAATCTTATACGGTAATGTTCCTATATGTACGGTATATGTTTTCGTAGATATTCCTCAATCAAGTTTTCATTGTAAAATTAGGTTAGTATTTTGGACGTCAAACTGAAACTACATAGAGGTTAAGTGAAATTAAGTTAATAATTTTCATTTAAATGGAAAAAATTGGGAAAAGCACTATTGTACACATCAACAACTATTATGATTTGGATAAATGAAAAACGGTAATATTTGAAAGTCCAATGTTAATATTATACAATTTACTTACCTTAAAAATTTTTAGAAGTTTTCCTCCGTTTAACGAATTAATTTTGGTTCAAATCGATAAATAAGTGCTTGAGACGTGGAAAATTGCAAATATTTCATTCCAATTTTCGATAGAATAGTAAGGAGATAATCCCAATCCCAAGGAAATGGATTGGAGCAAATATCCTTCGAAGATGATCACCAGGTTCCATTGCATTTTCATAAGCTAAAATAATGAGAAATTTATTAACCCACTTAATAATTGTTGTGTTTTTTAGGTAAATGGAACATTAAATGCACAAATTTTCGAAGAAATCTGAAAATTATTTATCCAATGACCTTATTCTGGCAAAGTTATTATATGGAAACCTCATACTTCTGCTATAAATAATTATACAAATTAACAGAAAAATATTTCAATCAAATTCCGAGAAAGCTCTTCTTCTATCTAAAGAAAATTAAATATTTTTTCCTGTACCATCTGTTGGTAATTCCTCAAAATTTATCTTCAACTTTTAACAAATCAATTTTTATCCCAGAAAACTATTACACAAATACATTAGTTTATTTAAGATATTAAACTTAACTGTTTAATCCAGTGGTTTCCAACCGATTTTTGAGGCATTTCTTAAATCCTGCTGCCCTCCTTGAGATAATTAAATTTTTTTATTCAAAACTTTACGGTTATTCACCTGAAGAGGGCTTAAAAGACCATTAATTTGGTGTTTAAACAAGCTTCCAAAGGATGTCATCCATGAAAGAGAAAAATAAAATATGATCGAAGATTTAAATAAATGAAGCTTTCAAACTTATAACAGAAATAGCAAATATTTGATTGAAACATTATTCTGAAATTAATGGAAAACAATTCACTGTTATTAACTCAATTCAAAATTACCCCATAATCTCACAATAACCTACCAAATTATCGCTATACCCCACGTTGGGAATGCGGTGGAAATGAAGAAAATGTAATTTCAAATTCATTAGGCAATCTAAAGCTTAAAATTCTTTTGACATTCTTTTTCTGAGATATTAAACGTAACTGTTTATCCAGTGGTTCCCAACCGATTTTGGGGCATTTCTTAAATCCTGCTGCCCTCCTTGAGATAATTAAATTTTTTTATTCAAAACTTTACGGTTATTCACCTGAAGAAGGCTTAAAAGGCCATTAATTTGGCCCATGAAGTAGAAAAATAAAATATAATAGAAAAGTTGAATAAAGTTTCCAAACATATATCAGTAATAGAAAATATTTGATTGAAACATTATTCTGAAATTAATGGAAAATTACTCCATAATCTTTGGTATAATCAACCGAAGAGTGCACCTCGTGCCCATGACCCACCAAATTATCGCCATGCCCCACGTTGGGAATGAGGTGGAAATGAAGAAAATGTACTTTTAAATTCATTAGGCAACCTAAAGCTTGAAATTCTTTTGACATTTTTTTGACGATTTATTTTTTAGTTATGGTCTTTGCTATTGCCTACAAATTTCTTTAAGATCTCTTTAAAGGCAATCAACCGTTTTTTTTTGAGGATCCGTTATGGATCAGCCATAAACCGTCTAATATATGGTCCAACGAAAATACTGTCCTTCATCTTTACTTCCGAAAGGCCTGGAAACTTTGGTATTAAGTATTTGAAGCAATTCTCATCTCTTGGAAGTGACTTAGAAGATTGCTTCATCAATTCCAGCCTTATGGAAAGCAGTGGTAGAAAAACTTTATGAGGGGGCACCAAAGTTTCATGTACAAAATGTCCATTTTTTTGGATTGCCTAAAAAAATGTCTAAGATCTCTTTAAAAATTTCTGAAAGTTTGAGCCTTTAATATTAATTTTAAGTCCTTGACCAAGACGTGTAAAGATTTCCCGTTGAAAATACACGGAAACTCTGATTTTTTATTTTTAAATTTCTATATCTCAGCAGTATTTCAAGGGATCGCTTTTACCGAAGATGGTTTTTTCTCAGAATTAAACGCTCTACGAAAGTGTCCATTGCGACAAAGTCGTATCTCACACTGGTGAGGTAGTACGGGCCACTGAACCTGATTTTTCCATAAAATTCAAGGCTTAATATCTCGTTTAATATTGATCTTCGCGATTTGGTCTACAAGAACTTTTTTGTAGGAAATCAAATTCTCTACAAGTTTTTCATTTATAATTTTTTCGTACCTCTTGTTATTTACGAGATAAATGCAAAAAAAACGCGAATTTTATGGAAAAATCAGGTTCAGTGGCCCGTAATACCTCACCGGTGTAAGTTACGACTTTGTCGCAATGGGCACTTTTGTAGAGCGTTTAATTCTGAGAAAAAACCATCTTTGGTAAAAGCGATCCCTTGAAATACCGCTGAGATATAGAAATTTAAAAATAAAAAATCAGAGTTTCCGTGTATTTTCAATGGGAAATCTTTGCACGTCGTGGTCGAGGACTTAAAATTAATATTAAGGGCTCAAACTTTCAGGGATTTTTTTTTTCGTATTTCCAACAAAATTTCACGAAGGGACCAAAAAAAGTCAAAAAAAAAATCACCTTAATATATATATATATATATACCTTCCTTCAACTTTGCTTCCGAAAGGCCTGGAAACTTTGATATTAAGTATTTAAAACAATTTTTATCTCTTGGAAGTTATTTTACAAATTGCTTCATCAATTCCAGGTTTATGTGAACTAATGGTAGAAGAACTTAATGAGGAGTCACCAAAGTTTTATGCAGGACGTACTTCGCCAACTTTAAGTTCCCTCGGAAGCCACACTATACTATACTACAGCTATACTATCCCATAAATACAAAAAGCAAAGGAATTTGGTTGTTTAATTGGCAAAAAATCAATTCTAAATTCTTGTAGGTTTCCCCCAAGGTTTATAAAATACACAGGTCAACACAGGTGGCCTCATGTGCTACGTGACGTATCGAGAAGAAATTCGTATATATCTTCAGACTGATTCAAATTTCAAAATTCTTCGCATGACGTCATTTTTTTTCTAATGGGGTAACCTGTGTAATTTATATGCTTTGGGTTTCCCCGAGGTGTATGGAATGACCGACAAGAATGGAAACATTGAAACCGCCATTGTGAAGCAGAACTGCTTTAAGGGTTCTTTTTGAAGATTCTATGAAAATATTCCGCTATGCTGGATCGTACGAGATCTTAAAATATGAGTTAATACGTAATATGACATTTTTTACGATGCTCTGGAATTTTCCAAGCATTTTTCGTAATTTTTGAGCTACTTAATACATAAATGTCCATTTTTTTGGATATCGATCCCTCCTCGTTATCCGATAGTAACGATAGTTATCTTTTGAGGACTACCTCAAGTAATAAACTAAATATCTGTACAAATATTTTTTTGGTGGGACACCAATTTACCGAAAAACCCTGAGTTAGATTTTTGTGAATTTTTTTGACTTTTGTCCTATTATTGAATTGCTCATTTCTGATGTAATTATACTTTCTCTACATTTAGTACTTGTATTATTTATGGATTCAAGTTTTACAATTTAATCAAAGCTTTTTATTTTGTAGAACGAAATGTCGTGTTTTGCAAACATTCAATGCAATTTCTACGATTTCAATTTACAGTCGGATAAATGGAAAATCTCTGGAATTCAATTTACAATATGAAATACTATGATTACCATTGTCTTTATCTCTGCTATTTTAATAGGATCTTCAAAAATAGATTTCGTTTGTGTGGCAAACAATTACTCATATATTGTAAATATGTTTATCGATCGATTAAGTAAACTAATCTTTCATGTTTCTAAATTTCAAATCGATTACACTTTTATGAGTCAATTAAAAAGCGATGATGATTGAAATATTCTGTGATTTAAATTTCTTGCACTTGTCGGGTAATTTTCCGTTGAAAAGAGTGCAAATAAAAATGGGGAAAAAACGACAGTTCACATATAAAACGATTCAGTCTAATTATAGGTATATGAATTCGTACCTCGCCGCCAAAATAGCTTAGTTATTCAAATGTATCCGTGACTTTCTTTTCTAAAACTTGAATTATAATTTAGTTCGTCGGTTAGTTAGTGAGTGCGTGTTTCGATAGCGAGCACAGGGGCAGTTTAACGTTGACCGATAACTAATAACCGTAACAATCAATTTTTTCCCCGAGGAAAATTCGCATAAAAAATTCACTAAAATTGGCAAATTTAAAGTGGAAATTGAAGCGAATAACATTTGATGTGGTGTTAAATTTTTATTGTTGAATCAGAAAAAAATGTGCTTAACAGTGTAATAATCGAACAGAAAGCTTAAAATCTCCGTTATTGATTTTCCACTTGACGAAAAGAACGTTTCAACCTTCACTGATATAAATTTTTGATTACCCAATGAAAATATTGAAATATTATGCTTAAAATTATATCAAAATCGTCACTCATCCACCCAAATAGTTGATGCCAACGCGCCGAAATTTGAAACCGAATTCCATTGAAACGAAGAAAATACAATCGAGAAACAATGAATTTGATGTTCAGAAAAAACTTTCAAGAAACCAAGTCGTCCAGCATTGGAAAAGGGGGTCGCAAGGGGGGCGGCAACAGGAACGCGAAGCGTTCCAGGGACCAGGGTGGCTACCAGAGCATGGACGAGTGCCATTTCAGGACTCATATCTTTTTTGCCCCGTCCCGTTCCAGCTATGGATTCAACCAACACGAATATGAAGGTTTCACTCAATTTTTTTCTCTCGTTTTTCATTTCAATTATATTTTCATTTTCCCGTCTTGGCATTATTGTTTTGCACAAAAATATATTTTTATGGTACCATTGTGCTTGTGACCTAATTTTGCATTGTGTGTTGAAATTTGTCTGGCGAAAATCATTATCGCCGTGGTTCCATCGTAATTTATTGGAAATCAATGTAAAATTTGCCATTTTCATTTCATTTTCTTTTAGGAAATTTTAAATAAAGACGTTTTCCGTGAGAAAAAAGAGAAGAGGTTTCGAAAATGTCCCATATTTGTACATAGAGAAATTTGTGAAAATTTGAAAAAAAACTCAAGAATTAACTTGGAGTTTTCAAACCGTTAATGGAAAAGCTTCTTCAAGAACTTTGGATGTCAGTGAAAGGTTTTTAAAATTGGTTAAAGGATTCTTCGAATTGAAGAAAAAGTTTTTATTCAATTTCCACTTTTTCAGAGTCCAAATATAAACTTAAACACTAATGGTTGGTATGAAATTTTCGAGGAAAAACAGCTTTTATAAACTTAAAATTTGATCGAAAATAAAAACCATTTGAGCTTTTAACAATTCGCGCAACTATCAATGACTATGATAAAAAAAATAATGGTTGGTTTTTGATTATTCAAATATTTTCACAACTTTAATAAATTAATTTGCTTCAAAGTTTGTACTGTTATGGAATCTCCACAGTAATACCCTGGGGGGCACTCGCCCCCCCTTAAATCCACCCTTGGATTACTTGGTTGTACAAAATAATATTTACTTTATGATTATTTATTAAGACTAAATATTAAATGTAATCCCATAACGTTATAGTAGGAAGTTTTTAAAAGATGTTTTCAATCCACTACCGCAGCCTCTTCCGGTAGCAGTGGCGTAGCTACCTAGGGGCTAGGCGGGGCAGAGTCCCGCGGCCCTTAAGCTCAGGAGGCCCTCGAATTCTTACCAAAAATTTCGATAAAACTAGGAAAAAATTGTAAATATAATAGTTATTTAGTCAGGTGGTAGGCCTGACCTTTATAAAATAAACCCTTGAATCTTCTCCTATCTCGTTTTATTAGCCAAATCTACACCAAGTATTAATTGTAATTTATGTTGTTACTCGAAATAAGATTTTTTCGCTGACTTTGCACAGTTATACTGTGTATACAATATATAGAATATATTGCGGTCCAATGTATGAAGTATAATTTAATATAATAACAAATAAAAATCATACCATAAACACAAATTTGAACAGAAGTTCCAACAAAAATATTTGTGACGTATTGCCCAGATACGTATTTCGATTACCTAGCAATCACCATAATAATAAACCGGAAAATTTAAGCTTTTTCATCCTTTATATTATTCTGGCAAAAATAATATGCGAAAAAGTTATGTTATTTGTTGGCGTTCTATAGAAAATTAAATTTTCCTCGTGAATGACTTGGAAAATTTCAAAGGATTAATTGATGAAAATGCTCCAATTTTCCTTTTTTTTTTTTTACAATTTGAGAGTATTTAAGCTAGGCCTGGTCGAAATTTGGACCGGGACTTGTTAAATTTGAAGCTATCTATGTATAAGTAATGCCATTGCCTTACTATTGGACATTTATTTTAAGCCTCGGTGGATATAAAAATTTTTAAATCAAACCCTCCATATAATTATGTTTAACATCCCTAGTTTAAGTCAATGGAAACATAAAAAATAGACTAAGGAAGATTTCTTGGCAATCGAAATACGTATCTGGGCAATACGTCACGAATATTTTTGTTTGAACTTCTATTCAAATTTATGTTTATGGTATGATTTTTTTATATTATTATATCAGATTATACTACATATGGACCGCAAAATATCATATATATTGTATACACAGTATGTGGTTACTGTTTAATATTTTATTACCTGCCCTGCAGTGCACAAAAAAGAGCTTAAGTAGCTTAGCATTTTTAAAGTATTTGTATATTTCATTTTTTTTATTTGGATAAAACCTAATCAGTTTACATAGCAGTGGGGCCCCATTTTTTAATTTGTCCCAGGGCCTTTGGTTACCTAGCTACGCCACTGTCCGGCAAGGTTTATAAAATACACAGGTGGCCTCATGCGCTACGTGACGTATCCAGAAGAAATTCGTACATATCTTCAGACTGATCCAAATTCCAAAATTCTTCGTATGACGTCATTTTTTTTTTCTAATGGGACAACCTGTGTAATTTATGAACCTTGACTGTCCGGTAGTGCTTGAATTGGCACATCAATGGTATAAGTGGTTTGTGATAGCTAAATTTAATTTAGTCTGATTATTTTTTTCTTCATAGATTTTTAGAATAATTATGATATAATTGAAATAGACAAAGATTGGTTCGATCGATTTATTGTCATTGAAGAAATGCCAATTTCAAATGATAAACAAAAACCGTGCGCAACCATTTGGGTCGGTAAAGTAGTTCATCTTCCATTGGGAATCAGGAACTCAATCCAAGTTTGGAAAGGGTCACAGAGATGGCACTTTAGTAACACCTTTAGTTATGGATGAATTGGGGAAGATTTAAAACATTTAAAAGCAAAAAAGGTGCCAATTTTCTGATAGAAAGATTAAATAAATAATGGATAATCAGTTGATGGGTTATGTTTGATTTAATCTTTAACCCTTAAAACTCCGTTGGCGCCGCTACGGCGCCATAGAAAATATTTAAACAACTCCGATGTCGCCGATTAACTCCGATTAACAAATTTATATGACAATAAATAAATAATTCTCAAAAACTTAATTAAAACTTATGATTCATTAATTCACTTTTTTTAAAAATATACTAATTTTTTCTAATATTTTTGCATTTTAATGCTTGGATTTGCTAAAATTTCATATGAAAAATGCTCTGGAGTGGTAAGGGTTAAAATGCTGGCTTTTATCAATTTGCCAGGACTACCCGAAGGCAATACCTTGTACAGTTTTATTTTCTGATTTAATTCGTGAATAAGTCGAAGAAAATATCTTCCTCCAGGATTGGCCATACTCCATAAGATTCTTCAAAATGAGGTAGCCCCATTTTTGCTTCAATAAATTCAGGATCCTTTTTTCTTGGAGCTTTCTAATTTGTCGTCTACAAGTATGAATCTAATAATTTTCCTCTAATAATATGAAGAAATTGAAGTATCATTTTCCTCCACTACTATCTATACTTGTTTTACTGATAAATTTCCAAATTTAAACAAGTTCTGAATAGTTTTTCCAATGATATTTATGTCATTAAGAAAATATTTTTTTCGCTTTATAAATTATTGGAAAGATATTTATTGCTTAGTTTATAAACAAAGGAAAAAGCGTGTAATTTACCAAATAGTTTTCCCAAAATGTTGAAAACATTTAAAAAAAAAACACATCTTTTTATTAATGTCATCTATTTTTATCTGGTCAACCGGCTAAAAATATCCCACATGGGACGTACAAAAGAATGCAACTGCGTATTCAATTCGATAGTCAAATAAGATTGTTGTTTTTTTTTTTTGCAGAGCCACGATGTGGTCCCGTACTGACATCGTTGACCCTAAATCCGGGAACCACAAGCACAACCGAACAGGAACCACCGCAACCGTTGGTCGTGCGGGGCGAATCGCTGCCGTGGCCGATGAGCGAACCCACCACCAAAACCTCCAACGTCGACTTTCCGACACCGACTTCCAGTCGACAAGTGAGCTTTAGCTCCAGCCGCCCGGATTCGGCCATGAAACAGAGCCGAAGTGAACCCATTTCCTTGTCGACATTGGATCGAGACTGCTTCATCATTCCTGTTCAACGCTTGAATCGATTTCTCCCAGCCGGACTCCCGGTTCCAGTACGTATTTCCGTATCTCTACAATTTACCCACTTTCCCCGAAATATAAATTATATTCAACGCGTTTTTAATTGTCTTCATTTTCCGCTAATGACATTTCCACATTTACCATCTATTTATGAACTTAAATGTGTTCTCCTCTATATACATTATCTTGGCAATACTCCAACTATGATATACACTAGACTGATTCAAAAAAAATTATGATTTTTTTTTTCTTAATTATATCGAAAATATTGTTGGTAATGACAAAAAAAAACCTGTGAAAGTTTAAGCTCTTAATATTAATCGAAATTATTCGATTTTCCATTTAAATAACATGGGAACAATATTCTCTTGCACTTTGAAATTTTATAGCTCACGTTGGTGACAATATTTCGGAATGACCAAGGTATATTCTTGTAGAAAATTGAACGATCTACAAAAAAGGTCTCGTACAAGCTTTTGATATATTTATTCCTTCAAAAGTTATTCAAGGTCAAAGTTGAACTAAAGAGAAATTTTAATATTTTTTTCAACTTTTTGACGCAACCATCAATTTTATGAAAAAATTTTATAGGGCATTTTTTGTAGAGCACTTTTTTTCTATAACTTATCTCTATAAAGGTTTTTGATAATTTTTACAGGTCCTTGTTATTTTATTAAAATAACAAAACCCATTTTTATATTAAAAATATAATAATTTAGGGAATTTTCTACTCCAACTATGATATACACTAGACTCATTAAAAAAAAATGTTGAATTTTTTTTCTTCATTATATCCAAAATATTATTGGGAATGACAAAAAAAATCCTGTGAAAGTTTAAGTTCTTAATATTAATATTAAGAGGTGCCTCATCGCAAATTTCGATTTTCCCTTGAAATAACATTGGAACAATATTCTCTTGCACTTTGGAATTTTATAGCTCACGTTGGTAACAATATTTCGGAATGTTCAAGGTATATTCTTGTAGAAAATTGAACGATCTACAAAAAAGGTTTCGTACAAGTTTTTGATATATTTATTCCTTCAAAAGTTATTTGAAGTCAAAGTTGAACTAAAGAGAAATTTTAATATTTTTTCAATTTTTTGACGCAACCATCAATTTTATAAGAAAATTTTATAGAACATTTTTTGTAGAACACTTTTTTTCCCATCACTTATCTCTGTAAAAGTTTTTGATACTTTTCACAGGTTCTAAGTAATGAAAAAAAATATGTCACAAGTATAAATAATTCAGGGATTTTTCAGTTTAATGCAAACAACCTAGAACCTGGGTCCCCAGGTACATCAAGGAACTTAAGTTTTCGTTCTAATAAAATTTTAGATGTAAACATAATTTTAAATATTTTACTTTTTCAAAAAACTCCTGTAGATGAGTTCCACGTCCATCTCCAGGTCTGTCGAATTAAGTAATGAAGCTAATTTTTTCAATAAGTAACCCCAAAAATTAATTTTACAAAAAAAAACCCTGGAGATGGTGTCCATTCGACCATTTCAACCTCCAGGTATATTGAAAAACCTTATGGCCAATTGGTATATTGGTAAAAAGGGTCCTCAAAAACCTCACCTTAAACGATTTGATTTCATTTCTAATAAAACTCCAGGGGATAAAATTCATGGGTCCCCAGATACATCAAGGAATGAATGCAAGAATTCCATGCACTTAAAAAATGAATTTTTGGGCTGAAAATTTGTACGAAATGAATGCATTTGATAGCAAATTACATCCGAAGATTAATAGAATTCTTTTCAATAGTTTAGAGAGCTTTTTAGAAAAGCTCAATATCCATTAGTCTGTCATTACCATGGAGAACATGCAGCTTTAAATTAGTGCATACATGCGACAATTGGTTCAATATATTTTGCATGGGAAATTTACATATTCAATGTCTTTTCATTGGAAAATTGTTTCTTTGAAATGGAAATTTTACTAATGAAAGCATTAATTATGCATAGCAAATATTGAAACTTTTTTCTTTTGTAATGTAAATGAAGAGGTAACAATCATTTACCAAATTGATTTTCCCAGCATTGAGCTTTGCTATTCATTGAAGAAAAAAGCTTTCAAACTTATGCAATTTTCGTGTAGTAAATATTGATATTCTAAAAGTCAACCAAGTGGAAAATAATTTCCACACTTGAATTTTTAGGAAACTTTAAAGGTGCATTTAATATTTATATGTCAGCAATTTATTAGGATGAAAAGTCATTTGGTAGATGGGAGTTTCGCGTGCATTTTTTCGTGAGCAAAGTTATGATTGCACATTTTGTGCATTCGAATGGATGCACGTGAGACAATGGCATTGAATTTTTTTGTATTTCGCGACATGGCCAATTTTTATGCCAGAAAATTCGAAGGTATTTCCTCTGTGAAGGATGACCTGCGAATATTTGATCGAATACTTATCGAATAAAAATATTTAAACAACCATGTGCCATTTATTGCATTTCCTTGACTTAAATCAATAAGAAAATTAATGGGGGAACTGGTGATTTAATATGTTTCTTAAGTTAACTTAAGTAAAGTGAATTTAAAAGTTTTTTTTATATAAATTTGAGGAAAAACATCCAAATCATCTTAAACTACAAAAAACGCCATCTATCAAAAACTATTGGAACTATAAAAGCTTTAGAATCAAGTCGATGGTTTTGTTTGAACAACGAAATATTTTATAAAGTAAATTCATCCAACACGAAAGTTGTTAAATAAAACAGAAGAAACAGCTTTGTTTCAAACTCTAAGGTAACATTGGAAAGCTCAGGAAATTTAACAAGAAAACAAAAAAGCTTAAAAATTGTACGGGGAATTTTCTCAAGTCAAAAGCTTGAAGTTTATAAAATTGATGAGATTGCAGGGAGAACTTTCTGCTGTGGGTAATTCTTAAGATAAACCAACAAAGAAATTTCATCAGATGAGCTTTCATGCTAAAGCTGGCGGTTTTTCGTTGTTTTATACCTTTTTTAAATAAGAAGACAATTCAGGTTAAAATCAGTTTTTTTTTTATTTAATATTTTTACTATTCAATTGATTTTTGTGAATCAAGAAGCCTGATGAAGTTATAATACGTAACGAAACGTAGCTAATTG
Source organism: Sisyra terminalis (assembly GCA_958496175.1). NCBI lineage: Eukaryota > Metazoa > Arthropoda > Insecta > Neuroptera > Sisyridae > Sisyra > Sisyra terminalis. Next base: position 53,296,453 of record OY292277.1, read on the forward strand.
AATAGTAAAAATATTAAATAAATAAAAAAACGATCTTAAATAACCTGAATTGTCTTCTTATTTAAAAAAATAAAAGCTGAGATCTGAATTTTATCATCTGTTGTTTTATATCTTTTTTAATTTTTCCACTATTAATGGAAAAAAAATTCGCTAACTTCCACCAATTTCATAATGTTTATTACTATTAAAGAAGAAATAAGTGTGTATACATTATATAGAATATATTGCGGTCCAATTTATGTAGTACAATATAATAAAATAGACATAAATTTGAACAGAAGTTCAAACAAAAATATTCGTGACGTATTGTCCAGATACCTATTTCGATTGCCAAGCAATCTTCCTCAGTGGTCATCAAGTAGTTTTGATCACTCTGCAACTGCTTTGTGATAATTCACAAAGTGGCAATCGAAATACGTATCTGGGCAATACGTCACGAATATTCTTGTTTGAACTTCTGTTCAAAATTATTTTTATGGTATGATTTTTATATATTATTATAAAATTAAATTATACTACATAAATTGGACCGCAATATATCCTATATATTGTATACACAGTATAACTGTTCAAAGTCAGCGAAAAAATTCTATTTTGATTAAGAACTAAGTGTTATTCCACAGATAAATTATCACGAAAACTAATGGTACATGCAGGAAATTATTAAACAAGCTTTTATATAAAAAATATTCTCAGCTTTCATTTTGATAATTACTATTTTTTTTGTACTTAGTACTCAAAATAAGGTTTTTTCGCTGACTTTGAACAGTTACACTGTGTATACAATTTTGCTTGGGAAGGATTCGGTGAAAGTAAAGAAATTTGGGAACACCCCTCCCCCCTCCCTGCATAACAAAATCGCAATAAGAGAAAGGCACAACTTATAAATTGAGATCAATCCGTGGTCAAACTACTTGATAACCACTGAGGAAGATTGCTTGGCAATCGAAATATGTATCTGGGCAATACGTCACGAATATTTTTGTTTGAACTTCTGTTCAAATTTATGTTTATGGTATAATTTTTATATATTATTATATCAGATTATACTACATAAATTGGACCGCAATATATTCTATATATTGTATACACAGTATGTAGCACTGTTCAAAAGATATAATGATAAAATAATTTTCTTTTTGGAAAACCAAAATTGGAGAGGAGGGACTTGGTACCCCTGGTGATAATTTTTTTTTGTACTCATGTTAGGGACCTAATCTATCAATTAGTACGAAAATTAACTTCTACGTCCTTTTTGGGGACTTCACTTATAAATTATGGTAATATGGTAATCGATGTTCATGTGCCATGGCCCTGATCGCCCTAATGAAATCTAGCAAAAGTTATTAATGGGATTTTTTCTATTAAAAGAATACATATGCTTTCTTAAAGATAAAATCGAAAACCACCACTCCTGCTGAATAATTTTCGGTAAATTTGCGAATATTAATGGCTTAAATAGTAATAAAAAATGGCAAAATTTTAAACAAGAAGACAATTCAGGTTGTTTAAGATCGGATTTTTTATTTAATATTTTTACTTTTCAATTAGCTACGTTTCGTTACGTATCGTAACTTCATCATGCTTCTTGATTCACAAAAATAAAATATTTTTTTTTTATTGAATTTAAATTAAAAATATTTTATTTTTGTGAATCAAGAAGCCTGATGAAGTTTCTATACGTAACGAAACGTAGCTAATTGAAAATTAAAAATATTAAATAATAAATTCGATCTTAAACAACCTGAATTGTCTTCTTATTTATTAAAAGCTGAGGTCAAAATTTTATCATCTATTATGGAAAATTTTAAACGTTAGAATTTGATCTTTGTGCCATACAATTACGAAATGAAATCTTTTGGGAATCGAAAAGCTTTTATTGGAAAATAAATAAAGAAAAAAAGGAAAAGCAATTTTCTTTGAATACTAAAACACTTGTCGTGTTTATATAAGAAACCATAATATTTACAAGACATATTGAAATATACAAGTGAATGATATTATAGGGAAAATAAAATATTTATCTTTCTCTCAAATCTTGATCAAGTCTTTGCGATGATTGATTTATAAAACGATGCCACCGAATACTTCTATTGTAGACTCTATTTTTATATAAGAGAAATTATATCAAGGATATTCCAAAATTAATTTATTGGAAATTTTTTTTGATTTGAACCAATTTTTTTTTTTTTTGGTGAGGAAAGATGAATTGCTTTGTTTGGTGGTTGTGATAAAAGTTTTTTTGTTACCAAATTGTGTATATTAGACTGAGTCAAAAAAAATTATGATTTTTTTTTCTTAATTATATCAAAAATATTGTTGGGAATGACAAAAAAAATCCTGTGAAAATTTAAGCTCTTTATATTAAGAGGTGCCGCATCGCAAATTTCGATTTTCCATTGAAATAACATGGGAACAATATTCTCTTGCACTTTGGAATTTTATAGCTCACGTTGGTGACAATATTTCGGAATGATCAAGATATATTCTTGTAGAAAATTGAACGATCTACAAAAAAGGTCTCCGACAAGTTTTTGATATATTTATTCCTTCAAAAGTTATTCGAGGTCAAAGTTGAACTAAAGAGAAGTTTTAATATTTTTTCAATTTTTTGACGCAGCCATCAATTTTATCAGAAAATTTTATAGGACATTTTTTGTAGAGCACTTTTTTTCCATAACTTATCTCTATAAAAGTTTTTGATATTTTTCATTGAAATTGAAAATTGAATTAAACTCCGAAAGATGAAGTTCTTATCCATTTACAAGTGCATTGGAATGCCTAATGCATCTCATTTTCGTAATCATTGATCGAAACAAAAAATCCTCTGGAGATGTGGTCCACAATCTCCAGGTATATCAGGGAACTTTACAGATCTTCTATTTGTATTCAATGACGTTAAAAGCTTTATGTGTATTTTTTTAAATCGTTTTACAAAATATTTTAAATGAACTCCAGAAGATGAGGTCCAAAATATCCCCAGGTATGCCAAAATACCTAACAGTTCTTCGATTTGCAATTAATGACTTCTAAAGCTCTATGGGAGTTTTTTGTAATCATTTTACATAGTATTTGAAATAAACTTCAGAAGATGAGGTCCACATCTATCTCCAGGTCTATTGAAGTACCTAATGTTTCTCATATTTTTAACTAATGACTTCAAATGCCTCCTGGATATTTTTCCTACTCGTTTTTCAAAACATTTAAAGAGAACTCCAGTAGATGAGGTCCATGCCAAACTCCAGGTGGGTCAGGGAATCTAATGGATCTTTTATTTGTTAGGAATGGTCCAAAAGTCTCTAGTGTTTTATTTTTACTCATTTTACAAAAAATTTGAATTAAACTCCAGAAGATGAGGTCCATGTCAACCTCCAGGTATATCAGGGATCTTAATGAACCTTATTTTCGTCATTGAGGTTTCCAATAAATTCCCTACATAAATTTCGAACTAATTTTATATAAAATTTCATACAATCCTTTGGTGGTCCAAGTCACCGCTCCAAAACCGGTAGGTTTTGGGTTCGATTCTCGAACTATTTCAGAATTTAAAATAAGTTCCTGGAGATGAGGTCCTCGTCTATCCCCCAAGTCCATCAGTATATGTAATTATTGCAATTTTTGTAATTAGTGTCGTATGTTTCGAACCAATTTTTCTGGAAATTAAAAGGAAAAACTCTAGGAAATGCTATCCATGTCAACTTTTAGGTTGTTCGGGGAATTTTATTACGAAATTCCTCGATTTCGATTCCTCGATTCCTTGAAATTCCGACATTCCTGGTCCTTCGGATCGCCCATCATAAAATTTAATAGTTCTAATATTTGTAATTAGTGATCCCAAAAAGTATTGGGTATGAGAAATAAATATTTGATTTATTAAATTATAATAATTATGGTGTATTATGCGACAACAATCAAGTAAAGCTCCTTAATAATTGTCAGCCCTTAGTGGCCCTTAATTATAAATCTTATAAACAAGAGCCATGCGCAACCATTTGGGTCGGTAAAGTAGTTGATCTTCCATTAAAGATCAAAAACTCCTTTTAGGTTTGAGAAAAGTTAGACAGATGGCATTGCAATAGCACCGTTTAAATATGGGTTAAATTGGGAAAGATGGAATGTGTAACAAAATTTTAATTATTTTGTACATTTCTCAACATAAAATTAAAGTTTTCAACTCAAAAATTGTTTTTTCTGGGTTACATAAAGGCAAAAATTGATTTGTATTGGAAAAAAGGTGTAATATTTTATTGGGTTTTAGGCCTTTATGAATGGAAAAGAAAAAAAATTGAGTAGTTAATATAAAATTCAAACAAACTTATTGTAATGAATTTTTGAATTGACAATGCGTTAATCGATTGATTTAAATGTTAAAATTAAAACTTCAGCATTTCAATTTGCATTTATAATTCAAATTGAATATTTAATTTTTCGTATTGAAATCTCAGAAGATTATGTATTTGTAAGAGTTTTGTTGAAGAAACACGATCAATAACAGGGGACAGTTGGCTGTTCCAGGGGGTACGGCAGTGCACGAGAAAATCGCCAGTCCCACGTCGATCACGTCCAGTTCACCAGGAAGTATCAGTGTGCTGGAGGTATCCGATCCCAAACTATGTATTCTGGCCCACTTGATGAGTCCACTGGAGCCGATCGATCCGGTGCTGGAGTCCCCGCTATCGCAGCCCCTCGCCAAACAAAGAGTCATCGCCGGCGAACTACTCAACGAAATCGCCCAATCCAAGTCGGCCACCGGAGGAATGCTCCTCGCCAACATGGAACAACACGGTAATCATCATTATTTAAATCTCTTCGTCTCCACCAAATTATATCAAAACATTTCCAGGTTGATTCAAATTTACGAAATCGGATAAGATAAAATATTGACCCAAAAAATTTTCATGAAAAACACATTTGTTTTCGTAGGTGTTCACGTTGTTTACAAAACTCGACGACGGAAAAGTGGAAAAACTTTTTGAATAAAACAAGTTCGGTACATAACATTCAATAAATTATCAAACTTTACCGGCGAAGAGGATTTACATGAAAATATGTTTACACCAAGTGTCACAGTTCAACTGCTTTCGTCGAAAAGTTAATAGAAAAAAAGAAAGTTTTCCTAGCAAAAGAAGAGATTTCCCTCGAGAAAAAGAAGTTTATAATGAATATAAATTCAAGTTAAATATATCAATGGAATAACACTTAGAATAAGGATAATTTCGTTAGTATAGACCAGGAATGGCAAATGTAAAGCAGAGGCATTCTGAAGTAATATTTTATCTTATAATATAAAAAGTTTACTTGAAAAAAAAACAGTCAATCACGATTAAAAACAGGAATTTAAAGGCATTTTGAAATCATTACATTTAAAATACTTTTATTAACATAAACTAATTCTAATGGGTTTTTTGAACATTTAAAATGCCTTTTTTTTAACCAGGATTCTCCGATAACAAACTGAGATTGCCTCAGTAAACTCCCACTCAGTTCCCAAAGGAGGTGATTTCACTCTTCAGTGCCACTCAAACTTTTTAAATATCCGACAAGTAACTATATGTAAGGGAATATTGAGACTACTGTTATATTATTTCTTCCATTTAAGGATATTATGGAGGTATGTCAAAATCTTCATGGTATGCTATAAGGACGTAATTAGTCACGAAGTTCTATTTTTTGTGTACTTTTGTCTCCGATTGTATCTCCATTGGACTGATTCAAAAAAAAATTATGATTTTTTTTTTTTTAATTATATCGAAAATATTGTTGGGAATGACAAAAAAAAATCCTGTGAAAGTTTAAGCTCTTAATATTAATATTAAGAGGTGCCGCATCGCAAATTTCGATTTTCCATTTAAATAACATGGGAACCATATTCTCTTGCGCTTTGGAATTTGATAGCTCACGTTGGTGACAATATTTCGGAATGACCCAGGTATATTCTTGTAGAAAATTCAACGATCTACAAAAAAGGTCTTTGGCAAGTTTTTGATATATTTATTCCTTCAAAAGTTATTCGAGGTCAAAGTTGAACTAAAGAGAAATTTTAATATTTTTCAATTTTTTGACTTTTTCAATTTTTCAAAACTTTGACCCCGAATAACTTTTGAAGAAATAAATATATCAAAAACTTGTACGAGACCTTTTTTGTAGATCGTTCAATTTTTTACAAGAATATACCATGGTCATTTCGAAATATTGTCACCAACGTGAGCTATAAAATTCCAAAGTGCAAGAGAATATGAATGGCTCCTTATCACCCATTAGTAACCAATTAGTAATGATTAGTAACCAAACCAAAACGAAATATGGAATTAAATTTAATTCGTTTCTAAAATATAGTTTACCATCACTGGTTTAAATTAACGTTGTAAAGATCATAAATATCAGATAGTATATAAATATAAAGAACAGTAGTGAATCCTGTTAAAAAAAGGGCATTTTGAAATCATTCCATTTAAATTGCTATTGATAAACTTAAAGGACTTCTGCTGGATTTTTTGAACATTAAAATGCCTTTTCCCAACTACTTTAAAACTTTAAAATGGCAGGAATACAACCGTAATATTGATTGAACACAAAGAAATCATGAGATGGAGATATATGCTTTTATTAATTATTAAAAGCATATAAAAATATTTATAATTTAAATTACAAACCCACAACATACAACAAATTTAAACTCAGAAAAAATCACTATTGATTTCAAATGGAAAAGTTCAAACGAGCTTTGCAAAATTAATCATATATGTCTATAGATGTAAGTTGAAAGCTTCAAAAGAACTTTTCTTGTACATATATAAAGTCAATGGGGAGTACGTTTTCATTATTTATTAAAGAAAAATAGAATGATCAATTTTTTTTCTACTTTATCCTTGTATTTCAAAAGTTCAACAGAAAAAGCAACGAATTATTCAAAGTTTTGAGGATAATAGCAAAAATTCTTTGTAAATCAAGAATCAAATATAATAACAATATAATTTTTACACCAATATGTTTTATCGCTTAGGTATGGAATATTTAACTATGGGAAATTCGATGCGGTAATTTGTATACACCAAACTAGTTTCACAATAATTAACGTTTGATATATAAGTTTGTAAATTAAAAAGTAAACATATAAAGATATATCATTGAAACCGATGTTGGAAAGTTTAAATCGCTAACTCTTTACTTATTTTCGTTTGTTCGAGAAGAATTGACGTTTGTTCATTCGTAAATATTAATATTTAGTGACAAGTGATTTAATGATCACAAACAGTTACCAAGTTCCGTCGTTTACCAATCGATGACGGGATGTGAGATCAACATTGTTAAGATTATACAATATATAAAAAGATGTTTCAATCCTGCAATGCATGATGGAAAATGTATCAAGTTGTGGCGCCGCCACAAGTGCGTCTAGTATACTAAATATAGGTCAAAGTTGGTACTCTAAACACACTTGTGGTGGCGCCACATTTTGATACACTTCCCATCATGCATTGGAGGATTGGAACGCTTTTTATATTACTTTAACAATATTGACTCTATAGGATGTTATATACCGGCAAACAAAGGAACATAGTAACTGTTTGTGATCATTAAATCACTTGTCACTTGTATAAACGCAACTAATTTAAGAAATATTAATATCTGGGACGAACAAACGACAATTCTTCTCGAACCAACAAAAATAAGTAATAATATAACAATTTAAACCTTCCAACATCGGTTTTAATGTCTTAAATTTCCAAAAAACAAATGAAACATAAACACTTGCCTCCGAAGCACTCGTCGATTTGAAAAATTAAATGTTTTATTTTTTCGAATACAAACCTCATAATATATCGAACATTAATTATTGTAAAACTAATTTGTGTTTAATAGAAATCATTGCCTCGATTTTCCCATAGGGGTTTAATATTCTATATTTATACAATGGAACATAATACTGTGCTTATTTTCATTTAAAAAATTCATCAATCCAAGGACGAACAAATGAAGATTTAAATCAATACATCATCCCCAAGGCAAAAAAACTGTATTTAAAAATGAAGGGCCAACTTTAGGTGTTTATTTCTTCAAATTCGTTAAAAATATTAAAAAAAACGATCTTAAACAACCTGAATTGTCTTCTTATTTAATAAAATCTGAGATCTGAATTTTATTTATCATCTGTTAGGAACTAAATCAGCGGTCGGGGAACTTTTTTAATCATTACCTCAAAATATTTTTGCGTAAGTCGATATTCCCCTTCCCCCCAATCTTAAAAGATAATAATCAATGTTAATTTTAATTAAACATTATTTATTGAATTAATTTATATTTACATATTTGTAGTATAGGTTTCCGAAAAATGATGTTGCTTAATGTTTGATATAATTACTTCAAAATTGGGACCTCAAAATTTCCCTATTACCCAAAAAAAATCATTTTTAATCCATTTGAGGTAATTTACCCCAGTTCCCCAACCGCTGAACTAAATGATTAATGAATTTAAAAGTAAAGACTGGCTAATTGTTGTGTATACAATATATAGAATATAATGCGGTCTAATTTATGTAGTATAACTTGATATAATAATATATTCTATATATTGTATATACAGTATAAATGTTCAAAGGCAGCGAAAAAATCTTATTTTGACTGATTAATTATGATTAACTTTTTTTCTACGAAAACATGACCTTATATGGATTTTTGGTTTCGGTTTCTACCGAAACTGAAACTGATGTCGAAATTTGATTTCGGTTTCGGTTGGACACTAGAAATTAGTTAGCACAATTGGTTTTAAGGGCGGATTCAGGATTTTTTATCAAGGGGGGGGGTAATACCATACAATACCATCTTATTTGCAAGTGCATGAAAGGGGTGCAACGAAAAAAAATCGTAATTCCAGTCCAGTTTCACTAATGTTCTTTCTATTATTTTATTCATATATTTTAACAACTCTAATAATTTGATTAGCTTCTAAATATGTACTGTGATAAAATCTCCACAGTACATACAAATATCGTGGGGGGACACGTGCCCCCCATTAAATCCACCCTTGATTGATTTTGTGTAATTAAGCCTTATATTTCTCTAAGTTTACTCAACTTTAACTAGTTAAAAACATTGTAGAAATCGATGCTTTTCTTGCGAACATTTTCCAAGAAGAAAAGTTGGCAACTTGTCGAATAAATGTTATACACTCTCATCTCAAGCAATTGCATGCAATTCGTCTTTGAGAATCTACGTCTTACATTTCCTTTTGGGAAGACCGAACAAACGTTTCCATCATGATGTCAGAAACGGAGAAATAAAAGTGTTCCCTGTCGGGAAATTTGTATTATCCACGTGCAAGAAAAACTCTATTCTCCATCCAAGAGATTATATTAGATTATCCAATTTTGTAGCTACTTTTGTCGCATTTGTTTGTCACATTTGGGACAACCACTTCAAAGTATTCATTTCAGAAATAGTTGGGAAAATTGGTTCAAATTTAGGAAATGTGACGCCACCGAATGAAATTCGGTGAAAATCAATATTTTGGGTATGAAAATAAATGGGTTTTCTTTCAGTTAATTGAATCGGTATTTTGAAATTTAGATCTTTATTTGATTGAATGATTTTCGAAGCATATTAACTATCTTTTGTACTAGATGATAAAATTCAGATCTCAGCTTTTATTAAATAAAGCTGACCCCCGCGACTTCGTCCGCGTAACGTATTTTATTTTTCTTATTCTTTTACGAAAAATATAATCATACTACATCATACATCAAATAAAAAATATCGCCAAGTTCAATAAATTCGGTCTTAATTATGACTAAAAAAAGTCGAAAGTTATCAAAATACTCGCATCAAAATAACCCCATCTCCCTTTTTCGATTACCGAATGAACCTTTTTTCAAAAACTATTTACACTATTGCACTGTACAACACAACCGCGAAATTGAAATTTGTACAATTGCACGAAACCCAGTTCTTCTATAATCATGTGTAACCATTATGTATCTATAAACTTATTATTGAAATATCTGAATTACAACTATATAATTAAACCATATTGGATAGTCCAGAGTTCACCATACACGATTTGGCGTATACCTTTTGCTCTGGAAGAGGATTTTAAATTTCTTTTATCATTATGATGATATGATTATTTATTATTTATCATTATCATGATTTCTGGCTGGAATTACGAACTTTTTTCGTGATCCCTTTCACGCACTTGCAAATAAAAGATATTGTCCCCTCCCCCAAGAAAAAAATCCTGAATCCACTCTTGTCCGTTAGGGTAGGAATTTTCAAAAAAAAATCTTATCACATGCCTACTTTCTATAAGGAATACACCGAATATTAAAATTTCATCAGTCAGAGGGGATATATAAATACAGGATTTTATTTATGCACGGTTTTAAAAACGTATTTACTTTAAGCTTTATTACTATTATTATTATTATTATTAGTATTACCATTACATTTTTTCCGTTAATATTTCCTTACTGAGCAACCGTAAGGATCTATTTACAACAACTTTGTAAAAAAAAAGTTTACTGTCAGATTTTTATCTATAAAAACATTTATATTTCAAAAAGGCAATTTTTTTTTAAATTAAATTACTGTGCTTTTTAATAGTTCAACTAAAAATATTAATACAGACCATATTTTAACTTTTAAATGCCTTTCCAATGATATATAACTCGCCTATCTAAAGTAAATTTTTTTTTTCATCTCTCAGTTTTTACGTAGGAGGTACATTCCCTTATTATTTTTAAGGAATGATAAGTAGCCTTACGTGTGTGGGTAATTGTGTTGTATCTTAATATAAACTTTCATTAAATTCGGTTGTTCCGTTTTTTTGTTAAATCACCAGCGCACGCGATGTAAGAAAGTTTTTTGGTAATTTTTTCTCACATTATTGGAGTTTTAATGTGGATACCTAATTTTTTTGAAAATATAATATAGCCTATGTTCACCGGAAATAGTGTAGCTTGCTAACAGTGAAAGAATTTTTCAAATCGGTCAAGTAGTTTCGGAGCCTATTCAAAGCAAACAAACAATCAAATCTTTCCTCTTTATAATAATAGATAGAAGATTATGATGCCAAATCTTAACGTTTATTTTTTAGTTTTTTCTTCACAATGGCCCAAAAATTTTGCTATGGGTTAAGCATCAGGACTATTTTCTGGTCAAGACGGCACATTAATGTTAGAATTCCTCTATTATTATTAGACTATTATTATTATTAGAGTTCCTCTTTATAATAATAGATAGAAGAAGAAAACAATTCAGGTTGTTTAAGATCGGTTTTTTTATTTAATAGTTTTAATATTCAATTAGCTACGTTTCGTTACGTATGGTAACTTCATCAGGCTTCTTGATTCCCAAAAAATATAATATTTTCAATTGAAATTCAATAAATAAGTGAAAATTTGTACTGATTGTTTGGGTTAATTTCCAGCGGAATTTCCATTCATCGCATACTATGTGATCAATAGTGGGCAAACCGACCCGGCGACGTTCTACAACAATCTGCGTACGTCGAGTTTGAACAAATTCGATCCACGTGTGATGCGCTACACGGCGGCACACACGCTCGATCTATACAGCGAGGTGGCCGCGATTTGTCGGCCGCCGTTGCACGACCCAGGTGTGAGTTTGGCGCGGTCCCAAACGCCAGCCACCGGCTTCATCATCTCCGTGTACAAGGTGTTCGAGGGCGACGACGGCGAGCGCTTCGAGCGCAACTGGTTGTACTGGACGGGGGCGCGAATGCTCTACCGCTATCTGCCACGTGGCGTCGGCCTTCGCCGAATCGCCCTCCACAAATCGTTAAGTCCAAAAGGTGATAAGATGTACTTGCTGGTGTGTGAGTGCGCGTCGCTCCTCCAGGATACGTCAGCCACCGCGCTGCTCATACCTGCATTGCGCGCCCGTCTTTGCGGCTACACCGGCTTATATCGACCAATTCAAGCATTTTAAGCCAAAAACATACACATACCACCATACAATATGTGGAGATTGACTAAAAAACGGATCCTACTAATCTATCAATAGCTAAACACCTCAGGATTTGAATTTTAAGTATCGAGTACATCTACCTACCGAATGAACTGTGAAACAAACTTCCTTCCAATTTTCAAATTACAATTTTAAATTCCTCATGTGATTTTATTAACGTTAACGTCTTTATCGTACAACAAATACGCAAAGATTAATCATTTCTCAAACTGATAACAGTGAAACAATATTTTATAGATTCAAATACCTAAATTTTAATCGAAACATAAAGTTTTAAAGCTCAATACAATAAGACTTCGGATATATGTCAAGCTCAGTTGATTTAAAACAAAGCCCTCTACCAGTACTTACACGCGTGTAATGTGGGTTGCCCACTTATGTTTTACAAGGGGTCGAGCGATTTGACTGATATTTAAGTACAGAGATGTGAAAATCATTAGACTCAAGGGAAAAAAAAACACATTTTTATTTTTGAATGCCATAAATTTGAAAATTACAATAATTTCATTCATCTTATATTTTGTGTGGCATCCTTTATTGTTTATAATTTATTTTTCTCATCCTGGCATGCTCTATATTTTTTTTTTTCATTTATATTTTACTAGCTGATCCCCGCGACTTCGTCGGCGTAACGTAGATGTAGATTATGTTTTCTTTTCAAATTTGCCATTTGTAGTTGTGGTATGAAAATTTGTCAACTTTAAAAAGACACATTTAATAAACTTTTTTCCAATAACTTACATTTTTAAACTTGTGATATCTTTCGAATGGAATGTTCAAATTGAATAACTCAAAAAGTTAGTATAATGGTATTGAAGCAAACTTAAATATGAAGTCATTTATTTTGATTGGGATTAATCCCAAAGTATAAATAAAAGAGCTTTTATAGCGGTGGCATTTATATAATTTTTTTAAAATAAAAAAAACACTTATTGTGGCATTACTATAATAGTTAGACATATGCTGTTGCACTATTTTTTGTAGATAATGATATGTTCTACAAAATCGTACTACATAATTTTGTTCTATAACCAATAGTTTTCGCAGTGCACGCGATAAAAGAATGTTTTTTGGTAATTTTTTCAGACCTTGGGTTACATTATTGGAGTTTTAGTATGGATCCCTAACATTTTTGAAAATTTAATAGAGCCTATGTTCTCCGAAAATAGTGTAGCTTCCCAACAGTGAAAAAAAATTTCAATTCGGTTAAGTAGTTTCAGAGCCTATTCAAAGCAAACAAACAATCAAATCTTTCCTCTTTATAATAATAGATTATGATGCCAAATCTTAATCGTTTATTTTTTTAGTTTTTTTCTTCACAATGGCCCAAAAATTTTGCTATGAAATTAGCATCAGGACTATTTCTTGGCTCAGAAGGCACAATAATGTTAGAAATTTTGAGGAAATCCATAACTTTTTTGGCTTTATGGCAAGGAACTCCATTCTGCATAAAGTTAAAATTTTCCTCCGGAAACCACTCTTTAGTTTGAGGAAGTAATCTCATTTCCAAGATTTGAATATATTGGTCTTGCCTCATAATACCTTCGACAATGTATACCCTAGGTTGGGTCAAAAAAATCGATTATTTTTTTGTTTACAAGTGACACGGAAAAATGGGTTGCTAGACACCTTAAAAAAATTCTCACCAAGCATGAGCTCTTAATTTTAATAGGAAGATCCTCCGCATCGCAGTTTTGTATTTTTTTCTCAGTCAAATAGAAAAAAATTCATACCTCATCATTTATCGATTGTACAGAAAAATGTTCTGAAATTTTTTTTTTAGGAAATTTAATGCTCTACAAAAAAGGTATCTTATATTTTTTCCGTAAGCCTCACCATTTGAAAGATATTAAGGATTTAATTTTGATTATTTTAAGACAAATTTCATTTTTGTTTATGAATTTTATAACTCGACAATAAATGACTCTTATACAATGCGCAATACAAATTTTTGTTGAAAATTAACTGCTCTATAAAAATGGTGTCTTATGTTTGGAACAAAAAGTTCCGAAAATCACGACAGGGCTTAATTTCGAGGGATGCCTTATTGTCGGAAAAAGACGGTATTAATAATTTCTAACGGCAAATATATCTTGGAAAGTTTATATCTTAAGATGTCCTCTTATAAGCTCTTAAAAGTTGGTCAAGTCCTTCTTCCTTTTCCTAGCCATTGAGTTCTACCCAGATATAAACGTACCCCTTATGTTTTCCCCCTTAATTCATGGCTATTGGGTCCTTTTCCATATAATTTATTTATATATGATCTATCCTCTTTAAGTAGTGCAAAAGCACCAGTATAGAGTATTGAAATGCCAAAAAAAACATTATTCAACAAAAAAAGCCATTTCCATTATATTTTTAAGTTTCTTTTGGCAAAATTAGAGGCCCAAAAGTAACTTTCGTGCATCAAGGGATGATTAATGTGATTTTTTACAAACATTTAAGTACTTTTACTAAATTGCTTTCAATGCCTATATGAAACTTTTGAAGGTATATTCAATAAAGAAAAACTCGACATTTTATTCCCTCGTTTCTCTTTTACTTTAGCAAGAAAAACTTTTTCCAATTAAACATTAATTAATCGACGAAAAAGTTGACAAAACTTTTTCATATTATTGAAAGAAATGATTGATGATTCTCACCGATTACTGTTACGACCTTGTTTGCACTTGAACGGCCAATAGAATGTTCAAAAACCGGGAAAACCCTTTTTTCTCTGCCGTTAAACATTTATCCCCCTTTTTCAATTACGTTTTCATTTTCCACCGACATAAAATCAATATGGTATTGAGATATTTGTATCAACCGTTTTACTGTGGAAAACATTAACAGATATTTTTTTTTGGTCTTATTGTATTGAGTTTCAGCATTGCTATTTTCATATTTAAATTAAAATTGCTTGAAGCAATCGAAAATACTGCCTTAAATTTAAGGTGAACGTTTGCCACATATATTATTATAGATATAGTACAACGAAGTTCTGATTTGGTATATCAGTACAATGTAGTGGAAGAATTTAAGGGGGTTGATATTTTTTTGATCCAACTACCCCTTATTGAAATACCAATTTAGTTGATTTTAGCCAATTTTTTTTTAGTTAAACTAGATCGAACGTATTACTTAGATGACTAGAATCACCTAACTATAAGTGATAATACAAAAGGGTGGTCCAATTATTTGATAAACCAAAAAAAAATGGATTTCGTATTTTCGTAGTTTAAACCATTACATTTCCGACAAAAAAAGCGCATGCATCAATTGCATAATAATTGCCTTGTTACCAAAAAAAAATGCGTGTTCAATTTTAACACTCGCTTAATTTGTTCACGTTTTAAACTAAACTATTTATAATAATTGATAAACATATCGAAGCTAAATTTATATAACGAAACAGAAATTTTAAATCTCAAATTATTATAGAGCAATCATCTGAAAATATAATCAAATAAAACCTATTTTTAATGAACTGAAATTAAGTGATTTTCATGAAATTTAGTGAAATTGTTAAAGCTAGATTTTTTACGTTACATGAACAAAAAAAATAAAAAAGCGTAGTCCAGTGAAGCACAATAATTAATTATTAGATACGTAAGCAATATAGTCCATACATAATACGTTTTGGAAATAGGTGCCACATATCTTCTCAGACTTTATAGAATTCCCAACATATTATTTTTCGAATAAAATAATCGCTTGGTACAAAGATATTTTCTTACTAGAACATTTTTCCTTTGGAATTAAATAATAGAAACATATCGTTGCTCAAAAAAATTAACTCACACAAATACACAAATATTTTATCTCCCTAATTGCCAATTATGAGATGAGAAGAACACATTTGTAATCGTTTAATTTAAAGTTATATGTATAGTTTTAGACTAAATGAGAGGATTTTACTTAGTATTTAAATTAATAAAACGCCTGTGATTTAATATACAAATTATTATGTATACAATTGTCGACAAAGATTGTAAATAATAACATTGTGAAAATCACAAAGATTTTGCAAAATTTTCAAATAAAATTTATTGAATTTTATGATTACATTTTTTAAATATAAAAATTTGTTACATTAGAGACTAATTATTGTATTTGTTGTCCTAGTATCCTTTTCGGCCGCGAAACCTTGCTCTGTTGTCCAACTATAAAGGAAAAACAAATTATTTCCACCATTAGAATTACACACGAAAATCGTTTCCATGAAAGTTGATTCGAAAAATAAATTGAAAATTAATTTAAATATTCTGTTGCGGATTTAGGTTCGATGCCGTCCTAGGCCTCATTAGATATGCCGCCCTTGTTCCACAACAAAGTAGTTATCAAGATAAAACATTTTTCAAACTTTTTTCCAACAATCACTAGTGATTTATACTTCTTCTTTCTGGTCTTGGATCGCGGAAAACTTCAATTATATAATCGTAATCGATTTTTCGTACTATTTCAGTTTCAATAGAGATAATATTGCCAAGACATTAAGTAAATCTTGGTCCACACTTGCATGTTAGTAACTTTCCCGTTTTTTTTCAGGGTGCAATAAGATCATTCTTCTGAACAATTTTGTGTTGGGATTCAAAAATAGCACAGAACATTGTCATCTTCAGGGTAACACATCTCGAAAATTCCAAATACTTTCGGATATCTTTAATATTGAATTTTTAAGAAGATAATGTAAGAGACCTACGTCATTATACGAATACTTTCATAACGAAAATTTCGCCTTAATCGTAAGCATACTAGATTGTTTTAGATAAGTACGACGCATTTCGACTACCAAGGCTCGCATAAGACTTTAAATGTTTTGACAAAAAAGAATCGAATTTAGCTCAAAGTTCTACGGTTTTTAAAAAAATACCATCATCAGGATCTATAATTTGTTCTGAATGTCCCCGGAATACCAGATTGAACAATTGAAAAATGTGATGTGATTAATTGGAAAGTAAATTCTATAAAAAATATTTATTGTACTTTACTAAAGATAATCTATACATTCATAGTGATCTCAAATTTTTGAATTTAAACTGTCCGTGAATTCTTCACCTATAAAATTTTCAAATAAAATTTATTGAATTTTATGATTACATTTTTTAAATATAAAAATTTGTTACATTAGAGACTAATTATTGTATTTGTTGTCCTAGTATCCTTTTCGGCCGCGAAACCTTGCTCTGTTGTCCAACTATAAAGAAAAAAAAAATTTTCACCATTAGAATTACACACGAAAATCGTTTCGATGAAAGTTGATTCAAAAAAGAAATTGAAAATTAATTTAAATAGCTAAGATTATTCATTGGCATTCTCCCAAACCAGTTGCGGATTTAGATTCGATGCCGCCCTAGGCCTCATTAGATATGCCGCCCTTGTTCCACAGCAAAGTGGTTATCAAGATAAAACATTTTTCAAACTTTTTTCCAACAATCACTAGTGATTTAGACTTCTTCTTTCTGGTCTTGGATCGCGGAAAACTTCAATTATATAATCGGAATCGATTTTTCGTACTAATTCAGTTTCAATAGATAATATTGCCAGGACATTAAGTAAATCTTAGCCCACACTTGCAATAAAATCATTCTTCTGAACAATTTGGTGTTGGGATTGTCATCTTTAGGGGTAACTCATCTCGAAAATTCTAAATACTTTCGGATATCTTTAATATTGAATTTTTAAGAAGATAATGTAAGAGACCTACTTCATCATAAGAATACATTCATAACGAAGATTTCTCCTTAATCGTAAGCATACTATATTGTTTCAGATAAGTACGACGTATTTCGACTACCAAGATTCGCATAAGACTTTAAATGTTTTGACAAAAAAGAATTGAATTTAGCTCAAAGTTCTACGGCTTTTTAAAAAATACCATCATCAGGATCTCTAATTTGTTCTGAATGTCCCCGGAATACCAGATTGAACAATTGAAAAATGTGATGTGATTAATTGGAAAGTCAATTCTATAAAAAATATTTATTATACTTTACTAAAGATAATCTATACATTCATAATGATCTCAAATGTTTGAATTTAAACTGTCCGTGCATTCTTCGCCTTTAAAATTTTGCCGCCCTAGGCCCAGGCCTCACGGGCCTAGGCGTTAATACATCACTGTCCCAAACTCATTTTACGTAGAAATTTGCTTAATTATAACAAAAAATGTCCCTAAGTCTTAAACTTTTTAGATTTCATTGGACATCTCTTCATATAATGACTCCACTTTAGACTGTCTAGAATTTATTGAATTGTTTTATAGAAAATGATGGTCTAATAATTTTTTACAGCTTTTTCTCCAATCTAGAGCAGTGGTTTTCAAAGGGGCGATATCAATCTGCAGGTGGTTCCAATTATCATACAAATAGAAAAATCAGGAAGTAATGCTTTGATATTTCTTTTCTTTTTCAGAAAATTGGATTACTTAACGTATCGATTTGAGAATATTTAAGTTTTTCCTTAAAAAGGGGGGGAACCAAATATAGAAAAGCTATGATCTAAGAAAGCTCAGGTATGTACCAACCGATAGCACCACTAAATTACAAAATTTTATATGAGATATGAAATAAATGAACTTTCATTAAACCAATGTAATATTTTAAAGTTTTAGTGATAAAATCGCAACAAAAAATCCAATTACCAAGGATCTTTTGCATTCAAAAAAGGTAATTCTTAAGGCTTCGCATTCGTTGGGTACTGATCCATCACGAACGTTTAAACATTCCCTTGGCGTTTTTTTATTCTGCAACACAAATTACAAGTTTATTTTGCATTTTTTTGCGGTAAGTATTATAACCTAGATTACCTTTTTGCAACAATCGCTTTGCAATAGGCACATTTTTAAGTCGGCCCTGGCCCCCGCACATGGAGATGTGTCCGCCAATTGTTCACCTTGCTCGTATCGCATCATTTTCGATAGTTTTTAGTTAATTCTTTTCCAAAAATAATCATAAAACTGCAATAATTGTGCAAAACTATTTTGAATGTTCGAGTGTTATCAACGTTATGAAGTTAGTTATGTATTTAAACTTCAAATTTTTGAAAATATTTTTTAAAATCGGATATGATTTCGCGAGATACGAATATATTTTTGATTAATAACGAAAATTAAATCATTTTTTTGGAATAAATTACAAAAGTTTTTTTTTTTTTTGAATTTTAAAATATTGTCATTGGGAGTTGTGTATAACTTCACGTCAGTCATTGACATTTGCAATCAGCTGGCCAAATTCGCTGGTGGAACGCTGTCAAATCGTATAAAATTCAAATAAAAATTCTTTTATCATGAGTATTTCGCTAACATCCTCAAAACCACGCACCAGCATTTTAGACAAACCCCTACCAAAGGGTAAGGGCGAAATTTCACTGAGTGCATTCGCCCTGCTTTTCTCGGAAGTCGTTCAATACTGCCAAAACCAAGTCTACACCGTTCCGGAACTTCAAAACAAGTTTGTAGTCAATTTCAATGCCAAATCAAAAAACCAATTAATATTCTATGATTTTCAGATTGCATGATCTAGGAAAAGATGTAGGCATCAAACTGATAGATCCATATTTTGTACGAGAACGCGGTTTGAAGAGGGAAGTTAAAATTCTCAATATTTTGTTGTTTATCAAAACCACGTTGTGGAAGGTTTGCATATTTCACGGGGATGAGGTTTCGGGGGAAATAAGAAGAGTTTAATTTTTTTTCCAGGGTTTATTTGGACGGGAAGCCGACAAATTGGAACATGCCAACGATGATGAACGGATTTATTATTTGATGGAGAAGGAATCGATTGTGAACAAATATATTTCAGTGCCGCGGGATAAGGGAAGTCTAAATTGTGCAGTTTTTGTCGCTGGCATTGTTGAGGCTGTCTTAACGTACAGTGGATTTGTAAGTTGAAGATTTAAATTTGGGGTTTTTTCTTGATAAAAAAAACTTCTACAGTTTTGGTTATTACTGGTAAATCAGTGATTTTTTTGACATATACTAATGCAGGGGAAGAGCACTTTGGTTTCTTTTTGCTATATCTATTTTTACTACTAAAAATTGTTACTAATTAAAGGATTTTTACTATCATAAGCCCCCAAGGTTTATAAACTACACAGGTGGCCTTATGCGCCACGTGACGTATCCAGAAGAAATTCGTACAAATCTTCAGACTAATTCAAATTTCAAAATTCTTCGTATGACGTCCTTTTTTTCTAATGGGGCAACCTGTGTAATTTATAAACCTTGATTATAAGCCCCATGTAAATCATAGCTTACTTAAGTGTATGAATAATTGCCTATCTTCCAACAAACCCGTTGTTTATGCTAAGTTCACAGAGATGGCGCTTTATTTATAAGTACCAAGAGCTGACTTTTGTAATTCTGGATTGGGATGAATTTGCGAATTAAAGGAAGACACTATTTATGTGCTAAATTATTTTTTTACCTATTGATTCGAGGTTGTTTTTTTACATCTGAAATCAACCCTTTATAGAAAATTTCAAAGGGTCTTAAACCATTAATTTAATTTTTTCTGCCACAATAAAAACAAACCAAAGCATAGTGTACCTCGCCATGGGTGGCGAAATTTCCCAAAAAAAATAAATAAATATACAATAATATTGAATATCCCCCTAATGGTAGCCATGTGGTCAAGTTGGGTTCGATCCTCATATCGAGCAAATTTTCAATATTTCTCGATGACGGATTAACCCTAGAGTTGCTAAAGATCTTAAGTAGTTATAAAGCGACGGTAAATAACAATTAAAATGAAATTTTGAATGTTATTATCGAAATGTTTTTGGGGAATACCATATTTTTAGTTTTTGGGATTGATATACCCTAATTAAAGGAGGGATGGGGTGAAATATTTTTCCGCCCCGGGCGGCCAACATTGACGTTTTGCCTCTGAAAGGCTCCAATAATTTAAAAAGACAGTTGGTTTATGGCTTTTCTGGAATAACCTTTCAATAATTAGAGAATTACCTGCTGCGTTGACCTGCCACAATATCGTTAGGATCTTTAGTGCAGACCAGTGGCTCCCAACCGATTTTAGACCATGCCTCATCTAGGCATTTCTAAAATCCTGATGCTCGTGATATTTAAGGGGTTATATACAGTTAGAAGGCCGAAAAATAGCGAATTTTCTAGAATTTTTTCAAAGAAAACTTTTAAATTTCTTGATCTAAAAATTTGTACACATATCATGGTATCTTTTAACTGTATTTTAAGACTTAGTATTAGTAAAAATATTTATTTGGAAAGCAGCTACAGCTGATTTCCGGGAGCTCCTCTCAAAAAAGACGTTTTGCGGTGACCACTGTATCTCTGAACTGGATCCTCTGAATTTAAAAAACCAAACAGATTTCGTTAAAGTAATGTTAAATCTAGTAATTAATCGAAGGAATAAGCAAAATAATTTTTCTTGACCAAATGGCGGTTTCTCAAAAAAAAAAAACGATTTTTGACCAAAATTTCGGCCTTAAATTGTTTATAAAAAAAAAATATATTTATCGGTGAGAAAAAATCTTCGATTAATTACTAAGAAATATATTTAAGAAGTTCGTGTTAAAATCTGAGACTAATCGGTTTAACCGTTTTGGAGTAATGTTGGTCACCGATTTTGAAAACATCATTTTGAGAAAAATGCGTTTAAAGTTTGAAAAGCACTTTACATGGGATACATTTTTTTTTTCAAATTTGAGTCAAACTTCGAAAATATTCACCGGAACGATATGAATTTTTCTGTATGTATTCTTAAATATATGTACATTAATTAAAGAAAATAATAAAAAAATCGATTTTTTGAAAATTCTAACTGTATATAACCCTTTAAATTTGGTTATAAAAAATTTGGCTCGAGTGTACTTTAGCACACCCACAATCTGGCAATGTTGCATTTTCGACTTTTTTTTTAATTAAATTCGCGATATTTTTGCTAATTCTGTTCTAATATGATATAATTCTCTCTTTTGTGGCTAAATTTTCATTATGGACCGATTTAATCGCGAATTAAATTAAAAACAAAGTCGAAAATGCAACGTTGTCAGATTGTGGGTGTGCTAAAGTACACATGAGCCAAAAAAATTATGGTTATTTTCCCGGGGGAAGCTATGGTAATCCCCTGAGTTTTGATGCATTTCCAAAGTCACCTACAATATCATTTGGGTTTACCCCTGAATACAAATTTGTTGATTTTTTGATATCTCAAAAAAGGACATATATATTTAATTAAAAGGTCCAATTTATATTCAATTAATGGGTGTCCGTTTAATTATTTTAATTGACCATCTTTTGAATGATATTTTTATTATTAATAATTAAACGTAAATAGGCAAACTTTTCTTCTGAAGAAAAATTAGTTGAACTTAATTACAAAGTTTCTATCAAATCAGTAAGGCTGTCTTCAGATTGGAACCATAAGTAAAACCAGAATAATTGGTACAACTATTTAAATTGGACTTGTTTGTGACCTTTATACTTATTGCTGGCGAAACATGCCTAAAATGTACCTGAAAACAAAATATTATCAAAATCAATAAACCTGTTATTAAATCATACAAAAGAATGAGGGTAGACAGAAATTTACGTTCGAATTATCGATCTTTGGATCATAATGATCAATAATGTGACCCAAACCGGCTGAATTCCGAGCTGGTGTAAATTGCAAACGATTCTCTACCTGGTCTCAACGGGTGGTATGAAATTAACATAATAACAGCTTGAAGGCCAAAATGTGTGAAAAATTTAGATTCAAAAGTGTCACTAATGGATTCGGAAAGAGGTGTTAATGTATTTATAATTGACAAGAAATAATAAATACCTTAAACTGGTTCCAAATTCCTTAAACGACATATTTAAAGCTGCCATTCTCTCATTTTGGCCTTCAAGCTTTTACTATCTTATTTCATATCAACAGTTGTCAACAGTTGAGCATATCCTTGAAGTTTTCGTATATTTACAATTTAATAATATTTTAAAAGTTTTTACAAACAAACCAAATTTAGAACTTCATTTTATGGTTTCATTAAATTCTTTTGTGTATGGTAATAATATTAAATACATTTAAAAAATAAAGCATTTTACAAATTGCCTGCGTTACAATTGATATGTACTTAATTATAGTCCAAGAGCCAGTGACACAAGTTTCATGAAGTGTTTGATGCACCTTGAAATTTTGTAAGGCTAATATCTATGGGATGAGAAGTAGGAATACTAGGATGATTTTTTTTTTGGGACTATTTTTTTTTTGTTTGCTCCCATGCCGAAATTTTGTTGGAAATACTTCAAAAAAAATTCCCTGAAAATTTGAGCTCTTAATATTAATATTAAGTACTCGTTCACAGCGTGTGAATATTTTTCATTTAAAATACACATAAACTTTGATTTTTTTTTTAAATTTTTATAGTTCAGCGGCATTTTATGGTATCGCCTCGCTCAAAGTCGAGATTTTTTTACAATTGAATGCTCTACAAAAGTGCCTATTGCGGCAAAATCGTAATTTACACGGGCGAGGTAGTACGGGTCACTAAGCCTTGATTTTTCATAGATTTCTCGTTTTTCTCTCAGTAACTCATGAATTACAAGACCTACAGAAAAAATGTAAATGGTAAATTTATAGGAAATTTAATTTCCTACAAAAAAGTTCCAGAAAACCAAATTGCTAAGATCGATATTTTTCGAGATATTAAGCTTTGAATTTCTCTTACTATAAAATTTTTACGGATTATTGAGTAAAATTTAAGAAAATATTGATTTTTTATTCCTTATTAAAAATAGGCACTTTTGTAGAGCATACAATTGTAAAAAAATCGCGACTTTGAGCGAGGCGATACCATAAAATGCCGCTGAACTATAAAAATTTAAAAAAAAATCAAAGTTTACGTGTATTTTAAATGGAAAATATTCACACGCTGTGAACGAGTACTTAATATTAATATTAAAAGCTCAAACTTTCAGAGATTTTTTTTTGAAGTATTTCCAACAAAATTTCGGCATGGGAGCAAAAAAAAATCACCCTAGTATTCCTACTTCTCATCCCATAGATATTAGCCGTACAAAATTTCAAGGTGCATCAAACATTTCATGAAACTTATGTCATTGACTCTTCGACTATTATATTATATGGAATTATTAATTTTTTTAAAAAATATCAGAGGATTCGGTTAACTTCGTACCACTTAAAATTGAATTGCGAAAATTAATTGATATCGGTAATATTGTTACATTTTTAATTATTATATTACTAATAATAACAATTAAATTAATATAAATTGCATTTTACTTATTTAAATTTACACCCTTAAAAACATTAAGCATGTTAAAACTCATATGCATACGAAAAATCCTTAAATTTTCACCTATATATGAGTTTAAAGCCATACATAGATATTTCTAAAGATATTTTTGTATTTGTCCTTCAAAATTGAATGTTTTTTTTGGGCAATTCGATCCAAAGATTGCTATTAATCAGGGACTGGAAGCTTATTGGAAATATTCCTGTTTTCTTTAGTACTCCCTTAAACATATTTGTTTTATGGGCGAAACAATATCATTTGTAAACTACTATTTAGTTTTTGAATATTGACCAAGAAATTTTTACAATAATTTCTTATCCCATAAACTAAGGAGCATAATAGATCTGGTGGTAGGACTAATTGTGGCAATTTTACTTTTCCACCAGCATAACATTACTCCGTAGATTCACCCGTAGATATTTAAACGCCTTACAATATTGACAAAAAATTGTCATTTCCCCAATTCAGTAGATACAATAGATTACAATAAATATTAAATTATAAATAAATGGCAGTACTTTTGCAATCACAAAGCAAAGAAATAACATATTTGTTGGTCAAATATTTATTAGCGTTAGCGCCTATTCTGCCTATTTGATAGATATTAACAGTTTTATGGGGATTTTTTTTTATTATTTTCTATACAATTTCTTCCAATTTTCTCAACTTTTAAACCTTCCTTTGCCTCCTACAAATATTTCAAGCCCCAAATAATTGTCCATTGTATTATAAACATATCGTCTGTCCTAAATTAAAATTATATTACTGCAACTTTTTCGTTGACCTTCACGTTTAACAAATATTTTAGTTTGGACATTTCAAAACAATGGGTTTTATTTGGTAAATTGTATTATTGTTATGAATAAGTTAAAGCATATTCTTTGTGATAATCCTTTTCCATGTGTTATTTATAGTCCTATCCGTTATTGATAATAATGAAATTAAATCATTATGTATGACACACAGGAATGCATTATTTGAACAGCAAGCATATGATAAAAGGTCAAAACGAAACCTTATCAATATTCAACCGATATTTTTATCAAAACGCTTCATGTGCACGTGATTATTTTTCTATTATTTCTTAGAAATGTTGAAGTAATTTTGCTTTAGTTCTTTGTATATTTCTCGGCTTTAATTTTATATAATTGGAAATATTTTCGGATCTTTCTTTAAGACTAAAATTCGCGTTTTACTTTATAATATTTCTACAAAAACGTTATTTTTTCAGTTATCGGTTTAAAATAAAAATAAAGGTCCTTGAACTAATTAATTATTTTCGTTGACAATTTCTTGTAAAGTATTTGAACCGCAATAGAAATATCGATAACCTTTGCCATCGACAATAAATTTAATTTAGAATTAGAACGCAATAAGCCTATGAAATTAATTAGTGATATTTTTTCAGGCAGCCAAAGTAACAGCGCATTGGCATAAAGGAACTACGTATATGATAAAATTCGAAGAATCAGTGCTCACGCGGGATAAACAATTAGAGGAACGATAAGTTAAACGATAAACTTTCAATTCCTGAAATTCCATTATGTATTTATTAAAATTAACAACAATTAAGCATCAATAAAGTTTTATTAAATTTAGTTATTTATACAATTTCTACATAATCTTTGTTTTGTTTAGATGAATTTAAATTTGCGATCTCTGTAGGAAACTTGGCCAGTTCTATATAAATGTTCTCGACCACTTCTTTCGCTATGCAGCATATATCCGTAGATTAGCATTGGTAATACGATGAGACTAAGACCATATCGGGTGGTTTTGGGGGTGGGACGAAAATGGTCATATCCTGTGGCTTTCATGGCCTGGAAGCGGAGCATCCCTTTGTCATTCTAAAAAAAGGGGATTGTTTTTTTTAATTTAGGGGTTTGAAGGATGACATAATCATAACCTAGAAGCCTATTTTTTTACTTACGACAGTGCCACCTTGGTTGAGGGCATGGCGATAAGGGTTGTGGATTTGTCGAAGGAATTCTTGACGTTCCGCAGCCCTAAGTTCGGTTTTTCTAATCAAATTCGCCTGTTCTTGGGGTGACAGGTCGTATTGCTGCGCCATTTTTATTTGTGTTTAATTTGTCGCTAGTTCATTGCTGTTCCGCACAGCGGAATTGTGTGAACTGTTTTGAACTTTCAGAACTTATCATAAATTTGCAATTAATTTTATCGTAAAATATTTATGTTATTTATGTAATGTTGTAAATCCTTATTAATTACATTTTATGGCATTCAATTTACCATTAGTGTTATCAAATGTACGCTTCCTGATTTGATTTATTCTAGTGATGTTTACAAATTCTTTGTTTTCATGATTTTGATGATTTTCCTCGTTTGATTTGATTTTTTTTTTTGCAAATTGAGTCATGTGATGATAATTTTATTTTGCCATTGGTCGTTTGAGTCATTTATATGCAACCAATTATTTAATATAATAATTTAGGAAATTACTAATGGTTGGGGACAGTTGCGAACGGAAGGCTTCATATAAAAGATTGGTGTCCCTGGAGAAGCTGATTCAGTTTTGTTCTGGATTTCGTCGAGTCAACATCCATCTTTGGGTAAGTCAAATAATTTTTTATTTTTCTTTATTCTTAAACTATGAAATTAATAATTTCCAATTATTATTATTTATTGTTATATTCCTCTATCAAATTTTCGTATTCCTGTTTTGGAATTATCTGGAAAAAATAATTAATTATGTCAAACAAAGACCTTTGTTGTTTTGTTTTCATTACTAGTTACTACGCAGTTTTATCAATGGATATCTTTGTTCAAAGTTTATTTATTATACTTTGTTATCAAAATCAATTTCTTATTTAATTTGAATTTTACAATTGGAAAAATTTTTTGTGCAAATATTTTTCCTCCCATTAATTTTATGTAATCCAAGCAACTTGATCTTAATTAATGCTAATTATTTCTTGAAAAAACTTTATTGCATTTTACCTAGAAATTTAAATTTTCATGGCCATAGCCAATCATTTACATAACTTTGAAAGACCGAAAAAGTCTTGAAACCAAATTCCATTGGTTGCCATTTAGAACGTGTTTTGTTTATAAAATTCTTAAAAGATTTTTTTTTTTTATTTATTTTTTTGTTTTTCTGCCTGGTGGCAGCTTAAATTTTCTTCGACCATCTTTGGTGAGATTTTTTAAATCAGTTTCCCATCAGTATTCCCATTTCTCTAAAATCAGGAATGAATTCTTTTCCTCTTGATAATAATCCATCTAGTTAGCTTTTCTTTTAGTTACATCAACTGGCAGGAAGAGGGACTTATAACTGAAATCAAGTTAGGACAATAATAAATTTAATTAAAATCAGTCTTAATCCCTTGCCCATCAAGAATTGTTCTTTCTCCTTAAACTTATCTCATTACTTATTCTTGTTTCCTGAAAATTAAATCAAAAGTATTCATTTTCATATGGCAAAGAATCTTTTAGAATTCAAGATATTTCATGCAAATCCTGAAAAAATTGGAACTAATCGATGACGTATTCATTGAAATAATCAACCAAAAATAATAAATATGTTGTTTTCCCAAATTTTGGTCAAACTCAAAGGTCATATCAAGCAGTTCATAGACTTATCTTTTACAAACATTGATAAAAAAATATCAAAATATGACCTGAAAGCCCAAATTTATCAAATTTGTTTTCGTTTCAGATTACAAAATGAAATTTTTGTTGATTTTCTCCGCTTTGGTAGCAGCCAGCCAGGCTGTCACCTTCTTTGATTTAGTGATGGAAGAATGGAGTACTTTTAAGGTATAAAAAATATTTAATATTTTCAAGAAAAAAATAATTAAATAATTCCATTTTTTAGTTGATTCACAAGAAAGAATACAACAGCGATGTGGAAGAGAAATTCCGGCTGAAAATCTTTATGGAAAATAGACATCAAATTGCCAAACACAATAAAAAATACGAATTAGGTTTAGTTTCATTCAAACAAAACATCAACAAATATGGTGATATGTTGCATCACGAATTTGTTCGTGCCGTCAATGGATTTAATAAGACCAAGGATATGAAAACGGCACCACATTTGCTCGGAGCCACTTTCATTGAACCGGCCAATATTGTAGCCCCAAAACATATCGATTGGCGGGACGAGGGGGCTGTAACACCTGTGAAAAATCAAGGACAATGCGGCTCGTGTTGGTCGTTCAGTGCTGTACGTACATTTTTTTTGCATCTTATTGAAAAGAAATGATTTGTTTTTCATTTTCCTAGACTGGAGCTTTGGAAGGACAACATTTCCGTAAAACTGGTGTTCTTGTATCGTTGAGTGAGCAAAACTTGATTGATTGTTCCACCAAATTTGGTAATAACGGATGCAATGGAGGATTGATGGACAATGCTTTCCAATATATTAAACAAAATGGAGGTATTGATACGGAAGCATCTTATGCTTATGAAGCCAGAGACGACAAATGCCGGTTTGTATTATTTTTAGATTAGAACAAGGGAATCTTAATTATTCTTGAGATTTTTGACTTAATTTATTTCCTATTTGTAAATTGCAACTCAACGATTATAGCCTTGGGATATTAAACAGTGAAATTTATATTTTTAGATATGATCCAGCTAATGAAGCCGCCACCGACAATGGATTCGTGGACATTCCATCTGGTTCGGAGAAGAAATTGAAATCAGCCGTCGCGACGGTTGGACCTGTATCAGTCGCCATCGATGCCGGACATCAATCATTCCAATTTTATTCAGAAGGCGTTTATTACGAGCCCGAATGTGGCTCGGACGAATCAAGTCTCGATCACGGTGTCTTGGTCGTCGGATACGGAACCGACGAGTCGGGACAAGACTATTGGCTGGTGAAAAACTCATGGGGCGATTCTTGGGGCGAAAAAGGTTACGTAAAAATGGCCCGCAACCGAAAGAACCACTGCGGTATTGCCACCTCGGCCAGTTACCCCCTAGTTTAGTTCGATATTTTCCAATTATTTAATTTGAATCTCAAACCTCGAATATGTGTGATTTTATTAAGTAAAATTTAAAACCAATATTTTTGTAAAGCAATAATTTTAATTTGCCATAGATTCTCTTAGGTTTAATAAAAATGTTTGTATAGTAAAGAAAAAATCTTCGATAGTATACTTTTTTATTTTTTGGCACAAATAAAATGTTTTTTTTTTTATATACATATAAAATAAATATAGTCGAAAAATCTAAAAATATTTCCAATATAATCGAATACTTAACTTAAAATATATATATCACTGAAACATGGGCGCAAATTTTATTTCTTATATGAAAAAAAAACGGTAAGATATATTTAAGCTCTATGGACAAATTCAGGTCATTGAACTAAAGCTCAAGCTTTAAATCATTTGTTCGTTATTTACCCAAAGTTAACAGAGATGGGGCTCTTTAATTAACACCTGAATATTTGCTTAATTATCTGAAATTGTCCATGAGGCTAAAGCCGAAGAATGTTTAAAATAATTTGATCATTAAATATGAAATGTTTGATTTTTGATAAAAAAAAAAAATCAAAGGATCCAAATCGGTATAAAATTTATCGTTTTGATTTAACATTTAAAAGTTTTTTTAACTACATATAAAGGAAAATGAAATTAATTTAACAAATCGAGCATTTCATACTTAAATCCTAATATAACGAGCTTTTTAATACATACAATAATTGGACTACAAAATAAGTATGCTACTACTTATGTATAGATAATAATTACTATCGTTATTCGTTAAATTAGCCCTTGAACTAGTCTCGGATCCAAAGTATGACAATATACCAAATATACATACAGAAGTAATAGTGAATTCAGTGGGAAAATCTAAAGGGGCTACGCCCCCATTCCAAGCATCTAGATCCATCAAATTTGTGTGCTTTTAGTTTATCATAGAAGAGAAACTGGACAGGAAAAAAGGAAGAAGGCGAAATGGGATCCTAATGAACTACCCTTTATTTAAAGAATTTTGGTAAAATCTATTCATAGTGAGGTCAAACCCTGTCACCAACTAAAATCCCGGGGTACAATACAAGGTTTATAAAATACACAGGTGGCCTCATGGTGGCTAAGTGCCGTATCCAGAAGAAATTCGTACATATCTTCAGACTGATTCAATTTCAAAATTCTTCGTATGACGTCATTTTCTTGGGTACAATATGGTACAAATTATAATCTCAAAAGGGCGAATATTTATGGATTATAAATGTACAACCTGTACATAACACAAATGTGATTTATTGGTAGCTTAAAGTTAAAAAAAGCAATTCAAATGCCAATTATCGCATATAATGCTGTTTCTCTGCTACGAAGACCTAAATGCACCAAATTTCTGTATAATTCAATATTCAAACTAAATTAACGGGCTATTTTAACTAGAAATCGATGAACATATTTCGTTATCTTAAAAATACTTAGTAAATTATATTATGAGTGAGGGATAAAACTACATGTATCTATTTTTTCTTCGGTTTCTTAGGATTACGCGATCGTGATTTGGCTTTACAAAGTGGACAAATTGGTGCGTTACGATGTATTTGTTGGTGGCAGCTTAAACACGACTTCATCGGCGGCGGTTGTTGTCTAAAAATAAAATCATTACATTAGACTTTTATCTATCAATCTTGTTTCTATTTGGGAAGCAAAAAACATATAACAAAAAAAATAAAACGCAAAATAAAAGCGGACCTCAGAGTTACAAAATCGGACCTGAATGTGGGAGGCGGCGGTCCAGGATGGCCGAGACCCATTGTTGTGGAGCCCCGGCTCGTTTCGGGTTTATTAATTGAGAGTAAACGCAAAGTGGATGGTGGCGGTGGCGGCAGAAACGGGGATGGTAATGTGTGCGAAATTGTTCCCATATTGGGGTTGGGACGTGACCATTCTTTTCCTGTGAAAGTCGCCGATGGTTGTAGTTTCGATTGCGAGTAATACTGATTGACAAATCGACTAAAAACAATAACAAAGGTAGTTAGAGTAGAAAGTTTTTGGTTGGTTGGATAGTGCATACTCTGGTTTGATAATTGAGCCTTCTTCTTCGTGCAAATCCGGTAAACGGGCCAGACCTAGACAATCACGTCGTAGACGATCCACCTCCGTTTTCAGCGGAAT
This sequence comes from Sisyra terminalis, assembly GCA_958496175.1. Taxonomy (NCBI): domain Eukaryota; kingdom Metazoa; phylum Arthropoda; class Insecta; order Neuroptera; family Sisyridae; genus Sisyra; species Sisyra terminalis. The sequence continues at coordinate 53,327,802 of OY292277.1, forward strand.
ATATTCCTCGTGCAACCGAGATGCTGCATTCAGTGCACGACCTCGAGATTCTTCCGACTGTTTTATCACACTTTCCATCTAAAAAACAATGTTATCAATTGACTAATTCTTTTGCCAAAGAGTTCACAAATTTACAGCATTGATATCGGCATGAATTTGCCTCAACTCCTCGACATGGGCCATCTTTTCCTGCAATAACAATTCCATTTCTTGTTTGTACTCCGCCAAGCATTTTTCTTCTTGATCGGTCGCCTCGACCTCTCGAACGATTCGGGACTTTAGTTTTTCTAGTTGAATCGTTTTTGCTCTGGAAAAAATAAAAAATTCAATATCTTTATTGATTTGTTTACGAAATGGACAGGTGGATGCAGATGCTATTCGATTGATAGGCTTTGTAAAAAACGAGAAAAAAATTATACCTGATATCTTTCATGGCTTCTAATTTTGCAAAAATAACACGTTCCTGAATCGATGCCATTATTTATTTTTTTTTTCACTTCAATAAATACAAATAATTCAAAATATTTCAATAAAAAAAGTTATACATTTGCAAGTCAAATTTGATCATTGATAGGTGAGTACATCAATTGACTTCCGAGTTCTCTTTGTATATTTTACATACACTTATGGTGACTTATGGGCCAAATATAAACATTACGAAAACTCTAATAATTCTTCACCACAAATATAATTCCTCGTTAAAATTATAAAATATTTTTTTACGAGATTTTTAATTTAGAAAAACTAAATTTATTCAATATTTAAACAATATTTTTTTTAAAACATACTTTATATTAGTTCAATATTTGCCGACAGAGTACACATTGGCGCCACTGTACGACTATAAAAAAATCTCGACATTTTCTAATCATTCAGTGACTTGAGTTTTCGTCGTTCGCAGCAAATAATTACTGCAATTAATTTGCATAGTTTTATAGTAACAAATAATTAGAATCCAATTGATAAAATGAAATATCTCTTTGTAATTTATTTGTCTGCATTATGCATCGCAACTGGTTTCACCGAGGAAACCACGAAAAACTCAACTTTTGGTAAGGTTATTTTTTTTTTTTTTGTGAAAATGTTTTCATTGTTACTGTTTTAAATTTTAAATGAAACAATTGAATTTTAATTATTCTCATTGGTGCTTTTTTAAATTTTAAATAATTTACGATTGTTTTATTCTAATAGAATCGTAAACTTTAACATAAACATTCTATTACGTTTGAACTTCAATTGGATCAATTATTTAGTGTCTTAGGGTTTCGTCTCAGATTCTTACGTATGTAAATAAGATGATTACTAAAAGCTGTTTATTTTCAAATGTTAATAATTAATTTTATTACTTCATTTTTTTTCCCCATTGTTAAATACTTAAATTTATCCTGCAAAGTTCGATATTATTCTTGGTCCTATTATTAAAAAAAAAAACAATGGAAATTCAGTTTATTAGTGCAGCATATAAACATTACTAATGAAAATCAATTTTACATACTATTTGGATATTACCCGTGGTAAAACACGTTATTGAGAACAAAGCAACCATTTTCTAATCATAGGGTATTTCCCCATTTGTATTTTATTGTTGTATACATGTTTTAGAGGTGGATGGTTAAAAAAAAATTTAAACTTGAACTTATGGAGAAGAAAGCAGCAAGTAACTTTTAGTATAATCTGGAAAGTCAGGGAAGGATCTAGCAGGATCCACATGGCGAGTTGGCCCCCAAATAGGAACCTATGTCGAAACTTCCGTGAAAATATCGGCTTCATATACAAACACATTTTATATACTTTTCGCGACCAAATTCCTCTTTGACCTGGAGATATGGACAAAAATGTCCCCCCGCATGGCTATTTTTCAAAGGCATATATCTCAAAAACTAATTAAACTAGAGAAGTGAAATCAATGCGTGGTTTTAAATTATTTTACAGAGTAAATCGTATATTTTTTTGAAATTTTTAGAAAAAAAAATATGCAAAAAAATCCAAAAAACCAATAATTTTTTTTTGTGTTCTCTGAAAATGACAATCACGAAAAAAATATATTTTATGCGTCTACGTGAGCACTGTAACTCATAAAAATTGCGTGAAAAAATAGTTGGTGCAACACCTTGAAAAAAAATTAAATGTGATTTACGCCTAATAGTATACCAAGGTTTTATTTTTTTTCGAAGTGTTGCACCAACTTTTTTTTCACAAAACTTCAATAAAAAATAGGCCACATATAGGAGCAAAACATACATTATTTTCGTAATTGTAAGTCTAAGGCAACATAAAAAAAAAATTATTAGTTTTTTTTTTCTTTCTATATTTACTCTTACGATGATTACTTTCAAGAGTCAAAATAATTATCTCATAAGAAAAGAAGAACCAATTAGTGTTCATTTTTTTTTAAAATAAGAATAAAAAAATTATCGTCACTGCTATAATTTATTACAACTGGAATATTATGCGTCTCCAATTAATTCTGGGTACATATTGACTGAATTACTTGGTTATCTTCGTTTAGCTTAGGATATTATTCACTGGCTCATACCAAAGTTTTTACAGGTTCTACCTAAAGTGGGTGAATAAATTAACTATCAAATAATATTTTAAATTAATGTGTAAAATAAGCACCTAATATCATTAGGGTAGAAGTAAAATCAAGACATATGTAAATAGCAAAGACGGTCCAATATATAATGATTATATTTCGAATGGTAAAGATTGCTTAAGTATTTTCCGTTATTCCTGTGATTCTCCAATGGAAACTTTACAGTGGGATATTGTTCTCATGCAATAGTTTTTATTTGTTATTTTTCATATGAACTAATTATCCAGAATTCTGCGTCCTAGGAGGTACTAACTAAATTATTTTGGGTTCATAATATTCCAGTTGTAATAAATTATAACAGTGACAATAATTTTATTTTTATTTTAATAAAAATTGAACACTAGTTGTTTTTTTTTTCTTTTGGGATCAATTATTTTGATCTTAAAATTAGTCATCTTAAGAGTAAATATAGGAAAACAAAAAAACTAATAAAAAATTTTTTTTGGTTTCCTTGGACTTAACAATTATGAAAATAATATATGTTTTGCTCCTATATGTGGCCTATTTTTTATTGAAGTTTTGGGAAAAAAAAGTTGGTGCAACACTTCGAAAAAAAATAAAACCGAGGTATATTAGTAGGCGTAAATCCCATTTTATTTTTTTTCAAGGTGTTGCACCAACTATTTTTTCACGCAATTTTTATGAGTTATAGTGCTCATGTAGAAGCATAAAATATTTTTTTTTTCGTAATTGTCATTTTTAGAGGACACTTAAAAAAATTATTTCATTTGTTTTTTTGGTTTTCTTTTGTATAATTTTTTTTTTATAAAAATTTCAAAAAAATATACGATATACTCTGTAAAATAATCTAAAGCCTCGCGTTGGTTTCATTTCTCTAGCTTTATTAGTTTTTGAGATATATAACTTTGGAAAATAGCCATGCGGGGTGGGGGACATTTTTGCTCATATATCCAGGTCAAAGAGGAATTTGGTCGCGAAAAGTATATAAAATGTGTTTGTATATCAAGCCGAAATTTTAACAAGTTTCGACTATTTGGGGGCCAACTCGCCATGTGGATCCTGCTAGAAAAAATTCCTCATAATTTCATTAATATTTAAATTGAAAAACATCAAGTTCAGTAGAATGTAGATGGAAAGTTACAACGCTTAAGAATGTAGTCAGAACTTAGAAAGTTTTTTTTATATAAACAAGGGCCAGGAAAAAAGAAATTTTTGTAGTTTGGTAAAGAAAAAACCAGGATATTTAGTTTAAATCCTCCTTGATCTATAAAAAATCAAACTTATCTTTAATTTTTTTTTTTAGTAAATAATCCTAATGGTACAACCGAAAGTGAAAAGATTACGTCAAATGTAACTACTGCAACACCAACCGAACCAACGACTGTTACTGTTTCAAATGCGGAAAAAATTACGGATCCCATCCCCAATGTGACCAGTTCAACAGCAATTCCACCGACTCCAGCTCCAATTACTACACCACCTGCATTAACCACCACACCGAATTCAACAACTTCAACTTCCACCACGACAACTACACCACCAACATCCTCGTCAACCGTACCATCTTCTACCACCACATCAACCACCACCCCCGTGTCATCAACAGCCGAACCGATCCATACCACTCCTGTAATTCCCAAAACGGATCGCAAATTTGACGGACCCAGCTTCATCGGCGGCATCGTTCTCACTCTAGGCCTGATGGCCATCGGCTTTGTATCCTATAAATTTTACAAGGCTCGCACCGACCGCAACTACCACACTTTGTAAATTCAACCACCCACCAAACATCAATTCCATTTCTATTATTTATCTGATTAAATCAAGGATCTGTTATATATATATTTTTTTTTTGGGGTTTTGAGCCAATTTTCAAACAGAACTGATTTTATTTTGCCATTTAATTTTATAAAGACATGTCTTTACTATTGATTCGAACACTATATAAGCAAAACGATTGTATTAATTTTTACAAAAAAAATATCAAAAAAAAAAAAGTCCTACAAAGTGCTCTTACCAATTGATTATATAGTGTTAAGAAAAAAAAAATTAAGCAAATTCCGTTTTGTGCAATACCATTTAGTTTTTCGTTTTCAATGTTAAAGATTTTTATTTAATTTTTGTTGATTTAGATGAAAAAAAAAATAGTGCTTATCAGTTAGTCTCTCTTTCTATCTCGTAAATATTTGTTGATTGTTAAGAGGAAAATTTTGTGCTCTTTTTCCTATTACTACGTCTTTTAAAATCTCACTTAATCTACGAATATTTATTTTTATTTTTTAATTAGTGATTTAAGTGCGCACTCTTTCTTGCATTTCATATTTGTCTTCAATTGCTTGATTTTAGATTAAAAAAAAATGTTTCCTTTATTCAAACTATATATAAATATAAGTAACACATTTCATAAAGTTGATGTTTATATGACAATAGTAAAAACAAATTTCGAATGACTTTAGTTTTAGACTTTTCAGTATTAGTTTATAGTGATTTAAGAATGTGTTGCTTATATTTATATCCAAGTTCTTAGATCATATAATATATGGAATATAAAAATTTTGTTACAATGATAGTAACGTCACATAGTTGATCAACTGCTTGATCGGGAAATATTGATCTATAAGTCAATGTTTCTCGATTGATTTACTTACACTCAATCCATATGTTACATAATATAAGAAATTAATTCATAGTCAATTCTCTATTTCTTTTATATGTAGATTTAAGATTTTCAATGAATGTAAATGTTACCTAAGCTATTTTTTATATGCCACCTATTATTTACATATGTTTCTAACATATAATTTATTTACTTTTCTCAATGATTATCAAGCTAAACACACTTATGAAAGATAATTTAAAAAAAATAATTAATAACTTAGTAAAAATACAATTAGTTTTTAATAACATGTTGATAATTAACAGTCCCAGTTGAATTACTGAATCTGTCGAATAGAAAATTTAAAAAAAAAAGTCATTTCTGTCCAAATTTAGGCTTTAAGTTTCAACTGGATTGTTATGAAGGTGCGCTGTGATTCTACGGTTCATAAAAATATAAAATATTCAGTGATTTTTATAGGTGTATGTTGATACCAATTATATTTATTTTATGTAGTGTGATTTATTGATTTAATGTGCATTAAACATTCATTGATTGATGGATTTTCAACGAATGGCAATTTGAAACTTCGTTAGAAAAGAATTCCGTCAATCCAAACATTTAGTTTAACTGTTTTTATTTGATGATTTTAGATAATTAATTTTTTCACATGATCTGCCGAAAAACAGTACATAATGCAGTGATTTTTACATTCCAATATTTTTTTTAAATAGTTAGTTAAAAAGAATTTGATATTTTGTTGTCACATTGGTATTAAATCATTAAAAAAAAAATGTATTTGTGCTCATTTTAAATTACAATAAATTTGGTTATTCATAAAAATTTGAATTATTTACCACTGAAATTTTGCCATCTACCTTACCGACATTTTTAAACAAATTATTATTTTTTTTTAAAATCGTTTATCTTTGAATTTTTCTTATAGAAAATTTTAATTTATGGTTCAAAATTTATTTTATTAATGAAACTTTCGATTTTTCGCAATATCTTCTTTAATTTCTACATTTTAAAAGATAAATTATGCATTAAATCTTGCATTGTTTGTTGATAACAAAACAAAAAAAAAAGAATGTCCCAAACGACAAACATATTGAAATTTAACTTAAGTAATATCGTTGGTTTATTTTAGTCTTAATTATTTTGGTTTTACAATGTTTTAAATGAAATTTATTGTTTGGGTGCATAATGTAAGGGTGGACGCAACACTGGAAATCGTTAGATCGAACTTTTACCGATTAATTGTTGCAGAAAATCGACTGAAAAATGACACAGGTTTGATAGGTGCATGCTCTATGCCATTGATTAATTTTTTGGATTTTGAAACTTTTTGCTTACTAAATTTACAGATTTAAAGCCATTTTTTAGTTCAGGTCTCGAATATGATGTATTTTAGTCATTTTAAATGTTACTACAATCAATTCTTGGAATAATTACTTTTTACATTTATCAACAATAGAGAATTTCCAAAATTAATGTACACATCTTTTTGTTTTAAAAATCGGGCATTCATCACTAATAGAACCTAAAGGTATCTAAAAATCCTGTTGCTATGGTGCTTAAGAAATCTTTTTTGCAGCCAAGTCTTATACGGTAAGCCAAAGATACATTTATAATCATTGCCATTATTCTAAAATTATACCGTTTCAGGATTGAACCACCTGTATTCCCATGAAAAGGGTGAATACATTTAAGATTGGATGCAAAATCGAATTTCCAGACTAAACTTCAGCTTATCCCCACAAGTTTGGCGCTTCCCCCATGCGTTACAATCAAATTACATCTACTAACTATAGTTTTTTTTTTTGCTGGGCAGATTTAATGAACGAAAATAAGCAAATTTAAAGGTCTTACGTCGCTGTATCTGACAAAACAAAGAAACCATGGAATTTTTATTTGATTTTTCATGAGAAAACTTATTACTTACTTTATTTTTTTTTCTTTGCAGGTTTCTACTGAATCTAAATTTGAAAATTGTGAATAGAAAATCGAAGAAGCAGCCTTCCTATTTAAGTGTTATTGAAATTATTGGTTCGAATGTTTACCAAATAAATTATTAAACCATCAAAAAAAAAAATTAAACCTTAACTGTTTAGGGTTTCATTCCTACCTAGCCTACCTAACCAGCTACACTTTTAGTTAGATAAAATTATTTCTATTATCTTATTTATTGGGGTTTAGATAATTTAGATCCTACCTAGCCTAAATAGTTTATTTATCATTCTCTATCATTCTTTACCCTAACAACCTACCAGAAACTAATATTTCCCATTTTGTAATATGATATATTTTTTATTGTTTATTTTAATATAGTTACTAATTATTATTTTTTCTTTGCAATTACATAAATTAATTATTGTTTTGTTTGTGCAGATTCGATGGATCTTAAGCTTATGAGTCGATAGAATTAAGATGTCAACGAGTTGACCCTAAAGAAATGAAGAAATCAAAGTTGTTAAAATGTTGACCTTTATATTTGTTATTTGAACATTGAATTAAATTTGTAATAATTTTTTTTCTTTGCAGATTTTTGAGACGACTACATATGCAATTGATTGCATGAGGCATCCACGACATGGAAACTAATGAAAAATAAATCGAAACAACCACCCTCCCTCTTATATTATTAATATTATGATACAAAAATGAAAATTCTTACACTGTTAGCTTAAAGCCTACCTATCCGAAATAGTTTAGTTCTAATATCTTATCGTAATTACATTTTTACTAGAAAAATGTATTTAGTATTTTAATTAGTTGACTCGTTTTCTATATGATATATGACCGATTTTTATTATAACGAAAATTATTTTGAAATTTCTTATCTGGGGATTGGTTCTTAAATTATTTGTATTAGATATGTAGTTTATTTTGTAGAACAATATTTTGATTTTTGTTTAAGTATGAATATTGTAAATTAATTATTGTTTTGTCTGTGCAGATTCAATGACTTGTAAAACTAAATGGATTCAAATTATCCTACAGAAATGAAGAAGTCGAAGACTTTAGAATCTACAATTTTATTTCTTAATGGGATGTTGAATAACATTTTTAATTATTATTTTTTTCTTTGCAGATTTTTGAAACGACTACATATGCAATGGATTACATGAGGCATCCACAATATGGAAACTAATGAAAAATAAATCGAAACAACCACCCTTCCTCTTGAGTGATATATAATTATCTATTCGAATGTTTTAAAAATTATGATACAAGAATGAAAAATTTTACACTGTTAGCTTAAAGTCTACCTATCCGAAATAGTTTAGTTCTAATATCTTATCTTAATTACATTTTTACTAGAAAAATGTATTTAGTGTTTTAATTAGTTGACTCTTTTCTATATGATATATTTTTATATTTTGAAATTTCTTATCTGGGGATTGGTTCTTAAATTATTTGTAATAGATATGTAGTTTATTTTGTAGAACAATATTTTGATTTTTGTTTAAGTGTGAATATTGTAAATTAATTATTGTTTTGTCTGTGCAGATTCAATGACTTGTAAAACTAAATGGATTCAAATTATCCTACAGAAATGAAGAAGTCGAAGACTTTAGAATCTACAATTTTATTTCTTATTGGGATGTTGAATAACATTTTTAATTATTATTTTTTTCTTTGCAGATTTGTGAAAAGACTACTTGGAATTTATTACGTAACATTCAAGATTTAAAATACGTATTGAGGCTGCAGTTTATTTCTCGATATATTTAAAACGACCTTACGAAAAACAAGACCATCGAGCCGTTTACTATGAATTTTTTGTTTTCCATTTAATTGGAACTGTTAATTTTAAGACATATTGAATATTGTACTTGCATTATCTAGCTATTAAGTTTAATGTAGATAAAATAATTTCAAATCTCTCTTAAACTGTTTCATAGTGTAATTTATTATTTGAAATTATTTTGAAATAAATATTGAATTGTTGTCTTTTCTTTTTCGCAAGTTTCTACAAATCTAAATTGGAAAATAGTGACTTGTGAATAAAAAATCGTATATATAGCTCTACCCACGTAGTGCTATATAAAAATTAGCGGTTCGAATGCTTCTAAAATAAGTTATTATATTTAAAAAAAAAACGGAAACCCTAACTGTTTAGGGTTTTTTTCCTACCTGCCCTACCTAACAAACCACTCTTTTAGTTTGATTGAATTATTCTTAAATTAATTGGGGTTTAATTTTTAGTATTTATTATTTAGATTTTAATGTTATGTTCTTGATTGTTTATTTCTATATTTTTTTTTACATCAAATAATTATTTTTTTTTTCTGTGCAGATTCAGATGTAATAGTTGACGTTAAAGACATGAAGAAATCAAAGTCATTGGATTTTTCATTTTCAAGTCGTACAGAAAAATATTGAATGAAATTAACATTTACCTTCTTTTTTGTTTGCAGATTTTTGAAACCATAAGACTTGGAATTGATTGACACATGACAATACTCATTTGGAAATTTAACGAACCTGCAGTTCTTCTTATGTATTCAAAACGACCTTACAAAAAACAAGACCATCAAGCATTTTACTATTAGTCTCTATTAGTTCCTACCTAGCCTAAATAGTTCATTTTTTTTCCTCCGAATATCAATATTTCATAAGAAAATATTTTCTATTTAATTGAAACTGTTAATATTGATACATAAGACATTCAATCTTGTTTTCCCATTAACCGGCTATTAAGTTTGTTTTTTTTTAGTTTAGATAGAATATTTGCAAATTTCTTAGATTACTTCACATTAATATTTTACTACTTAAGACAAGTTCTAGTCTTTCATTGTTTCTTAGCTTAATTTATTATTTGAAATATTTTCATAAATTTTTTAAAGTATAAAATACAATAATTTAATTATATTTTTTTCTGTGCAGAATCAATCGCTCACTGATATACCTTAGCGGATTTGAGGATATTAGCACGCTACTTCTAAGGAAATGATAAAATCATAGTCCTTGGAAATTTCAATTTTATTTCTAATTTAAAAATTGAGTTTAATTAAAAATTTTTTTTTCTGTACAGATTGTGGAATGATTGAACTTGAAAGTGATTACACCAAGCATGCAAGTTGTGAAAATTATAATTTAGACTCTGAAGCCTACCGCCTTAGGTATTCCCGATTTTTAGTTCAAAGGATTCCTCATAAAATCATTATATTACATCCTAACTAGCCTACATAATTAATTTAGCTAATTTTTTATTCAAACATTGATACTAAGATATTAATATCTAATTTTTTTTATATTTCACTAAAACTTTACTAAGATATATCTTTTAAATTGGGGACCCATTTTAATTCATTTTTATTAAGTATACTATGTTCAATTTATTTTTGTGGAGGCTTTTATTGAAGCAAAAATACTATCATTAATTCAAAGGTAAGATAAAAACCTTAAATAATAATAGATGTTAATTGTTCTTTAATTTCACAATATCTTACAAAACTTGGTTTTCAGAAACGCTGCCATTTAATATTTGGGTATTTCTTAACTTCTGGTGGATTTGTTCGTGGTTCGTTTTTGGTCGAAGTAAAGCAGCATTTTTAATCTACACAAGTACGTGATAAGTCGTTGATGTTGAAAGTTGTAATTAATATTTTTTATCATTTTAAGGATATTATGACTTGAATTTAATATGAACCCACATGAAAAGTCTTATTCCAATTATCTACGTTTTCTGGTCTCGAAAACAAGCTTTTGTATTGGTCGTTGTAAGGCAGAACTTCTTGAAGTTTGAAGACTCCAAATAATTTGTCGTTTGTTATCCATTTATTGGTCCATGACTCCGGAGATTCATCAAGAAACTACTGTCCTCACGTGACCTTTAATTATAGGACAACTAACCAAACGCATTATGATGAAAACTGGACCAGAAATCACGCTGAACCTTCATCGTTTCTTGCTTATGAACATTGCTGCCCTCATTTATTTCTTGGAGTCATGGGATGAAAGTCATTGTTGAATAATATACAAAGATGGTGCAAAACCACTTCAAGTCATTCTAATGCAAGTAACTTGTAGGCAACTAGAGTTACGTAAATGCTCAACGAAAGTTGACTGAAGCCAATAAATCGCTATCGTAAGTATTTCTTTTGTACACATCTACGAATAGTAAACAGATTTCATACTTTGAAAATTTTTTAGATTGAAGAAAAATATTTTGGAGTAACTTCACAAAGAATCGCGTCAACGCAAAAAGTGTTTAAATGAAGGGATAATATTGGGACAGCACTTGCCTTCTATATAAGCCAATACAGGAGAACTAAGGAGAGATGCACTGATAAATTAAAATGCTCTTTATAAAGAGAACAACATTCAAGTAAGTTTAAATTATTCCCTTGTTGTAACAGCGATTTCGTCAATGTTTTTTTCTTAATTTAACTTAATTAAAGAAAATTAATACGTGTCATAAATACTTATTCACAAAATTAATCTTATAATTCTCATACTTGATTACCTGTAATACACCTTGGGTGGTGAACCACCGTAAAAAAAATCTCTCATACTAATTGGATTTAGAGCATTCAAGTGCCCACCTACTGTTTTATGATCTTTCATTTAATTGAATGATAATACTTTGATTTTATTTTTAATAGGATTGAGTATTTGTTAAATAAGTGTTGAAATTAATTTTTCAGACAAAAACTGTGTCAAGATTATGAAAATCTCCTTTTCCATTTCCGCCCATTTATTTCAAGTTCAGCTGATATCAGAAGAATATTACTTTCATATATACATATATTAATTCATGAATTGTAAATGTAAAATAAAATGTTATTTTTCTCCCCATTTATATAGGCAAAGGAGTGCTGCAAATCGAAGGTTTCAACTGCGGTTTTAATTTAATTTACTGGTATGTTAAAACATAGTTTTCTTCTTCAGTATATTGACAGGCTGAACCATTGTGTCGTTCATAAACGAAGCAATTTTTTGTCTTCAATTTTGTGTAAATTGATTTTATATATCTTGCATATTTTACTCCGTGTTTAATATCAACCACATTAATCAAATAAATTTGAATCAGGCACAATTCTTTTAGGCCATTCACTTAAAAATAATTAAGATAATAAATATTGATTTTTTTTTACTTTTTCAATAATTTATGTGTTTTAAGCTTCAAAATTGAGCATATTTCATGGGTAATCCTACAATTTGTGCAAAGCTCCAATACCTTTCGGAAGTTCTTGGGGACTTTGATATAAGCTACTGATAGAATTTCAAATAATCGAAAAGCTAAGGCAGTATTGTGCCACTAATAATATTACTTACCTTTAAGTCTTTTGAAAATGTTTTTTCTTTTAATATTCAAAATAACGCCACAATGGTTCATTTTGATTATTTCAAGGGCTGTTTTAGTTTTTAAAATAATCTCAAACATTTCCAAGATTTAATTTTGTAAGGTACTTAAATAATTTAATTAAATTAAAAAAATACTATAGAAAACTTGAGTTTATAATTAAAACTTTTGCATCTATCAATTGCATTGATTGTTTTCGTATATTTATGATTAGGTAATGTTTGGGATTTTTAATAAAGATAAAAATAAGGCTTTCCTAATTATTTTTTTATGGTTTGATAGGAAAACAATAAGAAAATTTCAAATGGTGAGACTGTTCTGGTTTTATTTAATTTAATTCGGTGAAAACTATTAAATAGTTATAGTAAGTAACAATCTACAGTTTCCAGAAGCATTTTCAATTATTGAAGCCGAATGGCTAAACTATTACATTAACCGAATTAAATTAAAGAACCTTATCATATTATTAATTATTTTGATAGGAACAAGCAGGGGACTGGTAAGAATATGGTTTGGTCACATATAACAATTCAATGCAATTGTTGTAAGGATCTATTTGATTTTTAATGAAACTAAGTTTAATTAGTAATGAAGTTTCTTCAATAGGTATTAATGTACCTAAATTCATTAGGTATCAAATTGAAATGTGACATTTCCGGTTTTTACTATCCCTTATAATATTTAAATTTTTAATTGCTCCAATACAATAGGCTGAGTTTTCATATTTGAAATTTTAGCGTTCAAAAATTTCACATTTTGAAATTCTAAGATTATGTCCCATTCGGGGTTAAGTGGTAGTTCAATACCCAAGGTTTATAAAACACACAGGTGGCTTCATGCGCTACGTGACGTATCCAGAAGAAATTCGTACATATATTTCAAAATTCTTCGTATGACGTTATATTTTCTTTTCTAATGGGGCAACCTGTGTAATTTATAAACCTTGGTAATACACCAATTGGCCGTATATGTTTGAATAGAAATTTTGACCGCTAAAACAAATGTCTTGACTTGGCAAGTTAAATTTAATTTATTAATGCTGGATGTCTTTAAATTCCTGGAGAATGAGAAAGCTAGCTTCCTTTTTTTAATCTGAACAGCCAGGGAAATGTTTAGTGTTTCAAGGTAAAAGGCGGAATTCATTGAGAGCTTTTCATTTGTTTTAACAATTTTCAACAATTCATTGATTAAACTAATTTGCATTCTTCGAAATCATATTCACACTATAGGCTGCTTCGTGCTAAATCCGCAAAAGTAATCGAAAAACATTTTTATGCCCTTGCACGTTTTTTTCGATGATAAATAATATGAAATCAATGACATTTTCATCTCATTATCTGAAGCAAAACTAATATTTATAATAATAATGATAGTAATTATTGAACGCAACTAACACACATTAAAGCCAAGTGGGTTGCATAAGTGTAACATTACGTTAAAGCTCACACTAAAAGGCATCATCTTTTTCTTTTCTTAGGGTTATTAATGAAATCGGAAATACTTACTCTTTGAAAGGATAACTTACCGTCAAACTTCTGTGCAACAATCTCAAATCAAAAACAAACAATAGAATGATGTTCGAAATTGCCAACAATTACCAAACATTAGACTCAAAATAATAATATTAAAGATGGATTGTTTGAGAAAAACTAAATCACTTTTTGTTAGAAAAATTATTTGCATTATTGACCATTTAAGTCATTTAAGTAATCTCAAACAATCCTTATTTACTATCATTATTGTTGATAATTTATCTGAAACAAGAATTTCGTGAAAAACAATTCTTATAAATAAAACAATTTTTCCATACTAAAAATGTTTATTAATTTCAAATAAAATTTTCCAAATACAACAAATACACAACAATGGAATATTTCCACAAAATATTATTTTAATTTACAAAATACTGTTTTGGTTTTTAATAATCATACTGAAGTGAAAACAAATAAAATTTAAAGATATAAAAAACACTATTTAGAGAAAATAATTTTATTCTTTCATTTTTCATTTAATCACTTGAGATTTACACTATAACTATTACTCATTATTCACACAACATCTTTTTCATAAAGAATTCTTTTCCGAGGATCCAATATAGATCCATTGTTGTCTACTGGTTCCTTGGTTCCTTAGTTGCGTTCTAAAGAAAAAAAAAATAAAAATAAAAACCCATGGAAAATCACCCTAAAACTAAATAAACACATCGGTAAAAGCAAAATTTCAAATAAAAGATTTCGAACTTGAAACAAAAAAATTTTTGGTCAAAAAAAACCTTCGGTTATACGTCCATCTGTGAATTCAATACAAATTTTTCCAAAAACAAACCACTTTTAAGGGATGAACATACAGTTTAAGTGGCAGAAGAAATAATCAAATCAATTAATTATTATATAAATCAACTATTAATTGTTATTTTATAAAAAATAATTATTTAATTAAACAAAACCATAGCTAACAAAAGGGACAAAACGAAAAATAACTGCATTTAGGTTGAACATGATGTTTTCTATGTTTTCTTCGGCCACTTTGATGGTCGATTTCATCCCCTAAACGTGCATTGTTTTGGGAAAAATTTGCACAGCATGTACAGATGGACTTATGCTTTCGATTGGCATCCTTAAAAAAAAATTTTTTTATTTGACCATTTTCGTGAAAAATCAACGATGGTTAACCCACGGTTTTTTTTGGCCAAAAATCTTTTTGTTGCGAAATCGAAAAAGATTGTTATATTATCGTTCTATACATTGTTACGAACCCGAAACTGCCTTTGGTTCGAAAATCAACCCTTATATAACAATGGTACATGCATTCGCTGAAGAAGCCACGTTCGTCTCTCCCTCTTAGTGGGAAGTGTTCATCCCTTAAACAGCATTTTCATCCCTTAAACGTGCTTTGTTTTGGGAAAAATTTGCACAGCATGTACAGATGGACTTATGCTTTCGATTGGCATCCTTAAAAAAAAATTTTTTTATTTGACCATTTTCGTGAAAAATCAACGATGGTTAACCCACGGTTTTTTTTGGCCAAAAATCTTTTTGTTGCGAAATCGAAAAAGATTGTTATATTATCGTTCTATACATTGTTACGAACCCGAAACTGCCTTTGGTTCGAAAATCAACCCTTATATAACAATGGTACATGCATTCGCTGAAGAAGCCACGTTCGTCTCTCCCTCTTAGTGGGAAGTGTTCATCCCTTAAACAGCATTTTCATCCCTTAAACGTGCTTTGTTTTGGGAAAAATTTGCACAGCATGTACAGATGGACTTATGCTTTCGATTGGCATCCTTAAAAAAAAATTTTTTTATTTGACCATTTTCGTGAAAAATCAACGATGGTTAACCCACGGTTTTTTTTGGCCAAAAATCTTTTTGTTGCGAAATCGAAAAAGATTGTTATATTATCGTTCTATACATTGTTACGAACCCGAAACTGCCTTTGGTTCGAAAATCAACCCTTATATAACAATGGTACATGCATTCGCTGAAGAAGCCACGTTCGTCTCTCCCTCTTAGTGGGAAGTGTTCATCCCTTAAACAGCATTTTCATCCCTTAAACGTGCTTTGTTTTGGGAAAAATGTGCACAGCATGTACAGATGGACTTATGCTTTCGATTGGCATCCTTAAAAAAAAATTTTTTTATTTGACCATTTTCGTGAAAAATCAACGATGGTTAACCCACGGTTTTTTTTGGCCAAAAATCTTTTTGTTGCGAAATCGAAAAAGATTGTTATATTATCGTTCTATACATTGTTACGAACCCGAAACTGCCTTTGGTTCGAAAATCAACCCTTATATAACAATGGTACATGCATTCGCTGAAGAAGCCACGTTCGTCTCTCCCTCTTAGTGGGAAGTGTTCATCCCTTAAACAGCATTTTCATCCCTTAAACGTGCTTTGTTTTGGGAAAAATTTGCACAGCATGTACAGATGGACTTATGCTTTCGATTGGCATCCTTAAAAAAAAATTTTTTTATTTGACCATTTTCGTGAAAAATCAACGATGGTTAACCCACGGTTTTTTTTGGCCAAAAATCTTTTTGTTGCGAAATCGAAAAAGATTGTTATATTATCGTTCTATACATTGTTACGAACCCGAAACTGCCTTTGGTTCGAAAATCAACCCTTATATAACAATGGTACATGCATTCGCTGAAGAAGCCACGTTCGTCTCTCCCTCTTAGTGGGAAGTGTTCATCCCTTAAACAGCATTTTCATCCCTTAAACGTGCTTTGTTTTGGGAAAAATTTGCACAGCATGTACAGATGGACTTATGCTTTCGATTGGCATCCTTAAAAAAAAATTTTTTTATTTGACCATTTTCGTGAAAAATCAACGATGGTTAACCCACGGTTTTTTTTGGCCAAAAATCTTTTTGTTGCGAAATCGAAAAAGATTGTTATATTATCGTTCTATACATTGTTACGAACCCGAAACTGCCTTTGGTTCGAAAATCAACCCTTATATAACAATGGTACATGCATTCGCTGAAGAAGCCACGTTCGTCTCTCCCTCTTAGTGGGAAGTGTTCATCCCTTAAATAGCATTTTCATCCCTTAAACGTGCTTTGTTTTGGGAAAAATTTGCACAGCATGTACAGATGGACTTATGCTTTCGATTGGCATCCTTAAAAAAAAATTTTTTTATTTGACCATTTTCGTGAAAAATCAACGATGGTTAACCCACGGTTTTTTTTGGCCAAAAATCTTTTTGTTGCGAAATCGAAAAAGATTGTTATATTATCGTTCTATACATTGTTACGAACCCGAAACTGCCTTTGGTTCGAAAATCAACCCTTATATAACAATGGTACATGCATTCGCTGAAGAAGCCACGTTCGTCTCTCCCTCTTAGTGGGAAGTGTTCATCCCTTAAACAGCATTTTCATCCCTTAAACGTGCTTTGTTTTGGGAAAAATTTGCACAGCATGTACAGATGGACTTATGCTTTCGATTGGCATCCTTAAAAAAAAATTTTTTTATTTGACCATCTTCGTGAAAAATCAACGATGGTTAACCCACGGTTTTTTTTGGCCAAAAATCTTTTTGTTGCGAAATCGAAAAAGATTGTTATATTATCGTTCTATACATTGTTACGAACCCGAAACTGCCTTTGGTTCGAAAATCAACCCTTATATAACAATGGTACATGCATTCGCTGAAGAAGCCACGTTCGTCTCTCCCTCTTAGTGGGAAGTGTTCATCCCTTAAACAGCATTTTCATCCCTTAAACGTGCTTTGTTTTGGGAAAAATTTGCACAGCATGTACAGATGGACTTATGCTTTCGATTGGCATCCTTAAAAAAAAATTTTTTTATTTGACCATTTTCGTGAAAAATCAACGATGGTTAACCCACGGTTTTTTTTGGCCAAAAATCTTTTTGTTGCGAAATCGAAAAAGATTGTTATATTATCGTTCTATACATTGTTACGAACCCGAAACTGCCTTTGGTTCGAAAATCAACCCTTATATAACAATGGTACATGCATTCGCTGAAGAAGCCACGTTCGTCTCTCCCTCTTAGTGGGAAGTGTTCATCCCTTAAACAGCATTTTCATCCCTTAAACGTGCTTTGTTTTGGGAAAAATTTGCACAGCATGTACAGATGGACTTATGCTTTCGATTGGCATCCTTAAAAAAAAATTTTTTTATTTGACCATTTTCGTGAAAAATCAACGATGGTTAACCCACGGTTTTTTTTGGCCAAAAATCTTTTTGTTGCGAAATCGAAAAAGATTGTTATATTATCGTTCTATACATTGTTACGAACCCGAAACTGCCTTTGGTTCGAAAATCAACCCTTATATAACAATGGTACATGCATTCGCTGAAGAAGCCACGTTCGTCTCTCCCTCTTAGTGGGAAGTGTTCATCCCTTAAACAGCATTTTCATCCCTTAAACGTGCTTTGTTTGGGAAAAATTTGCACAGCATGTACAGATGGACTTATGCTTTCGATTGGCATCCTTAAAAAAAAATTTTTTTATTTGACCATTTTCGTGAAAAATCAACGATGGTTAACCCACGGTTTTTTTTGGCCAAAAATCTTTTTGTTGCGAAATCGAAAAAGATTGTTATATTATCGTTCTATACATTGTTACGAACCCGAAACTGCCTTTGGTTCGAAAATCAACCCTTATATAACAATGGTACATGCATTCGCTGAAGAAGCCACGTTCGTCTCTCCCTCTTAGTGGGAAGTGTTCATCCCTTAAACAGCATTTTCATCCCTTAAACGTGCTTTGTTTTGGGAAAAATTTGCACAGCATGTACAGATGGACTTATGCTTTCGATTGGCATCCTTAAAAAAAAATTTTTTTATTTGACCATTTTCGTGAAAAATCAACGATGGTTAACCCACGGTTTTTTTTGGCCAAAAATCTTTTTGTTGCGAAATCGAAAAAGATTGTTATATTATCGTTCTATACATTGTTACGAACCCGAAACTGCCTTTGGTTCGAAAATCAACCCTTATACAACAATGGTACATGCATTCGCTGAAGAAGCCACGTTCGTCTCTCCCTCTTAGTGGGAAGTGTTCATCCCTTAAACAGCATTTTCATCCCTTAAACGTGCTTTGTTTTGGGAAAAATTTGCACAGCATGTACAGATGGACTTATGCTTTCGATTGGCATCCTTAAAAAAAAATTTTTTTATTTGACCATTTTCGTGAAAAATCAACGATGGTTAACCCACGGTTTTTTTTGGCCAAAAATCTTTTTGTTGCGAAATCGAAAAAGAATGTTATATTATCGTTCTATACATTGTTACGAACCCGAAACTGCCTTTGGTTCGAAAATCAACCCTTATATAACAATGGTACATGCATTCGCTGAAGAAGCCACGTTCGTCTCTCCCTCTTAGTGGGAAGTGTTCATCCCTTAAACAGCATTTTCATCCCTTAAACGTGCTTTGTTTTGGGAAAAATTTGCACAGCATGTACAGATGGACTTATGCTTTCGATTGGCATCCTTAAAAAAAAATTTTTTTATTTGACCATCTTCGTGAAAAATCAACGATGGTTAACCCACGGTTTTTTTTGGCCAAAAATCTTTTTGTTGCGAAATCGAAAAAGATTGTTATATTATCGTTCTATACATTGTTACGAACCCGAAACTGCCTTTGGTTCGAAAATCAACCCTTATATAACAATGGTACATGCATTCGCTGAAGAAGCCACGTTCGTCTCTCCCTCTTAGTGGGAAGTGTTCATCCCTTAAACAGCATTTTCATCCCTTAAACGTGCTTTGTTTTGGGAAAAATTTGCACAGCATGTACAGATGGACTTATGCTTTCGATTGGCATCCTTAAAAAAAAATTTTTTTATTTGACCATTTTCGTGAAAAATCAACGATGGTTAACCCACGGTTTTTTTTGGCCAAAAATCTTTTTGTTGCGAAATCGAAAAAGATTGTTATATTATCGTTCTATACATTGTTACGAACCCGAAACTGCCTTTGGTTCGAAAATCAACCCTTATATAACAATGGTACATGCATTCGCTGAAGAAGCCACGTTCGTCTCTCCCTCTTAGTGGGAAGTGTTCATCCCTTAAACAGCATTTTCATCCCTTAAACGTGCTTTGTTTTGGGAAAAATTTGCACAGCATGTACAGATGGACTTATGCTTTCGATTGGCATCCTTAAAAAAAAATTTTTTTATTTGACCATTTTCGTGAAAAATCAACGATGGTTAACCCACGGTTTTTTTTGGCCAAAAATCTTTTTGTTGCGAAATCGAAAAAGATTGTTATATTATCGTTCTATACATTGTTACGAACCCGAAACTGCCTTTGGTTCGAAAATCAACCCTTATATAACAATGGTACATGCATTCGCTGAAGAAGCCACGTTCGTCTCTCCCTCTTAGTGGGAAGTGTTCATCCCTTAAACAGCATTTTCATCCCTTAAACGTGCTTTGTTTGGGAAAAATTTGCACAGCATGTACAGATGGACTTATGCTTTCGATTGGCATCCTTAAAAAAAAATTTTTTTATTTGACCATTTTCGTGAAAAATCAACGATGGTTAACCCACGGTTTTTTTTGGCCAAAAATCTTTTTGTTGCGAAATCGAAAAAGATTGTTATATTATCGTTCTATACATTGTTACGAACCCGAAACTGCCTTTGGTTCGAAAATCAACCCTTATATAACAATGGTACATGCATTCGCTGAAGAAGCCACGTTCGTCTCTCCCTCTTAGTGGGAAGTGTTCATCCCTTAAACAGCATTTTCATCCCTTAAACGTGCTTTGTTTTGGGAAAAATTTGCACAGCATGTACAGATGGACTTATGCTTTCGATTGGCATCCTTAAAAAAAAATTTTTTTATTTGACCATTTTCGTGAAAAATCAACGATGGTTAACCCACGGTTTTTTTTGGCCAAAAATCTTTTTGTTGCGAAATCGAAAAAGATTGTTATATTATCGTTCTATACATTGTTACGAACCCGAAACTGCCTTTGGTTCGAAAATCAACCCTTATACAACAATGGTACATGCATTCGCTGAAGAAGCCACGTTCGTCTCTCCCTCTTAGTGGGAAGTGTTCATCCCTTAAACAGCATTTTCATCCCTTAAACGTGCTTTGTTTTGGGAAAAATTTGCACAGCATGTACAGATGGACTTATGCTTTCGATTGGCATCCTTAAAAAAAAATTTTTTTATTTGACCATTTTCGTGAAAAATCAACGATGGTTAACCCACGGTTTTTTTTGGCCAAAAATCTTTTTGTTGCGAAATCGAAAAAGAATGTTATATTATCGTTCTATACATTGTTACGAACCCGAAACTGCCTTTGGTTCGAAAATCAACCCTTATATAACAATGGTACATGCATTCGCTGAAGAAGCCACGTTCGTCTCTCCCTCTTAGTGGGAAGTGTTCATCCCTTAAACAGCATTTTCATCCCTTAAACGTGCTTTGTTTTGGGAAAAATTTGCACAGCATGTACAGATGGACTTATGCTTTCGATTGGCATCCTTAAAAAAAAATTTTTTTATTTGACCATTTTCGTGAAAAATCAACGATGGTTAACCCACGGTTTTTTTTGGCCAAAAATCTTTTTGTTGCGAAATCGAAAAAGATTGTTATATTATCGTTCTATACATTGTTACGAACCCGAAACTGCCTTTGGTTCGAAAATCAACCCTTATACAACAATGGTACATGCATTCGCTGAAGAAGCCACGTTCGTCTCTCCCTCTTAGTGGGAAGTGTTCATCCCTTAAACAGCATTTTCATCCCTTAAACGTGCTTTGTTTTGGGAAAAATTTGCACAGCATGTACAGATGGACTTATGCTTTCGATTGGCATCCTTAAAAAAAAATTTTTTTATTTGACCATTTTCGTGAAAAATCAACGATGGTTAACCCACGGTTTTTTTTGGCCAAAAATCTTTTTGTTGCGAAATCGAAAAAGATTGTTATATTATCGTTCTATACATTGTTACGAACCCGAAACTGCCTTTGGTTCGAAAATCAACCCTTATACAACAATGGTACATGCATTCGCTGAAGAAGCCACGTTCGTCTCTCCCTCTTAGTGGGAAGTGTTCATCCCTTAAACAGCATTTTCATCCCTTAAACGTGCTTTGTTTTGGGAAAAATTTGCACAGCATGTACAGATGGACTTATGCTTTCGATTGGCATCCTTAAAAAAAAATTTTTTTATTTGACCATTTTCGTGAAAAATCAACGATGGTTAACCCACGGTTTTTTTTGGCCAAAAATCTTTTTGTTGCGAAATCGAAAAAGATTGTTATATTATCGTTCTATACATTGTTACGAACCCGAAACTGCCTTTGGTTCGAAAATCAACCCTTATATAACAATGGTACATGCATTCGCTGAAGAAGCCACGTTCGTCTCTCCCTCTTAGTGGGAAGTGTTCATCCCTTAAACAGCATTTTCATCCCTTAAACGTGCTTTGTTTTGGGAAAAATTTGCACAGCATGTACAGATGGACTTATGCTTTCGATTGGCATCCTTAAAAAAAAATTTTTTTATTTGACCATTTTCGTGAAAAATCAACGATGGTTAACCCACGGTTTTTTTTGGCCAAAAATCTTTTTGTTGCGAAATCGAAAAAGATTGTTATATTATCGTTCTATACATTGTTACGAACCCGAAACTGCCTTTGGTTCGAAAATCAACCCTTATATAACAATGGTACATGCATTCGCTGAAGAAGCCACGTTCGTCTCTCCCTCTTAGTGGGAAGTGTTCATCCCTTAAACAGCATTTTCATCCCTTAAACGTGCTTTGTTTTGGGAAAAATTTGCACAGCATGTACAGATGGACTTATGCTTTCGATTGGCATCCTTAAAAAAAAATTTTTTTATTTGACCATTTTCGTGAAAAATCAACGATGGTTAACCCACGGTTTTTTTTGGCCAAAAATCTTTTTGTTGCGAAATCGAAAAAGATTGTTATATTATCGTTCTATACATTGTTACGAACCCGAAACTGCCTTTGGTTCGAAAATCAACCCTTATACAACAATGGTACATGCATTCGCTGAAGAAGCCACGTTCGTCTCTCCCTCTTAGTGGGAAGTGTTCATCCCTTAAACAGCATTTTCATCCCTTAAACGTGCTTTGTTTTGGGAAAAATTTGCACAGCATGTACAGATGGACTTATGCTTTCGATTGGCATCCTTAAAAAAAAATTTTTTTATTTGACCATTTTCGTGAAAAATCAACGATGGTTAACCCACGGTTTTTTTTGGCCAAAAATCTTTTTGTTGCGAAATCGAAAAAGATTGTTATATTATCGTTCTATACATTGTTACGAACCCGAAACTGCCTTTGGTTCGAAAATCAACCCTTATATAACAATGGTACATGCATTCGCTGAAGAAGCCACGTTCGTCTCTCCCTCTTAGTGGGAAGTGTTCATCCCTTAAACAGCATTTTCATCCCTTAAACGTGCTTTGTTTTGGGAAAAATTTGCACAGCATGTACAGATGGACTTATGCTTTCGATTGGCATCCTTAAAAAAAAATTTTTTTATTTGACCATTTTCGTGAAAAATCAACGATGGTTAACCCACGGTTTTTTTTGGCCAAAAATCTTTTTGTTGCGAAATCGAAAAAGATTGTTATATTATCGTTCTATACATTGTTACGAACCCGAAACTGCCTTTGGTTCGAAAATCAACCCTTATATAACAATGGTACATGCATTCGCTGAAGAAGCCACGTTCGTCTCTCCCTCTTAGTGGGAAGTGTTCATCCCTTAAACAGCATTTTCATCCCTTAAACGTGCTTTGTTTTGGGAAAAATTTGCACAGCATGTACAGATGGACTTATGCTTTCGATTGGCATCCTTAAAAAAAAATTTTTTTATTTGACCATTTTCGTGAAAAATCAACGATGGTTAACCCACGGTTTTTTTTGGCCAAAAATCTTTTTGTTGCGAAATCGAAAAAGATTGTTATATTATCGTTCTATACATTGTTACGAACCCGAAACTGCCTTTGGTTCGAAAATCAACCCTTATATAACAATGGTACATGCATTCGCTGAAGAAGCCACGTTCGTCTCTCCCTCTTAGTGGGAAGTGTTCATCCCTTAAACAGCATTTTCATCCCTTAAACGTGCTTTGTTTTGGGAAAAATTTGCACAGCATGTACAGATGGACTTATGCTTTCGATTGGCATCCTTAAAAAAAAATTTTTTTATTTGACCATTTTCGTGAAAAATCAACGATGGTTAACCCACGGTTTTTTTTGGCCAAAAATCTTTTTGTTGCGAAATCGAAAAAGATTGTTATATTATCGTTCTATACATTGTTACGAACCCGAAACTGCCTTTGGTTCGAAAATCAACCCTTATACAACAATGGTACATGCATTCGCTGAAGAAGCCACGTTCGTCTCTCCCTCTTAGTGGGAAGTGTTCATCCCTTAAACAGCATTTTCATCCCTTAAACGTGCTTTGTTTTGGGAAAAATTTGCACAGCATGTACAGATGGACTTATGCTTTCGATTGGCATCCTTAAAAAAAAATTTTTTTATTTGACCATTTTCGTGAAAAATCAACGATGGTTAACCCACGGTTTTTTTTGGCCAAAAATCTTTTTGTTGCGAAATCGAAAAAGATTGTTATATTATCGTTCTATACATTGTTACGAACCCGAAACTGCCTTTGGTTCGAAAATCAACCCTTATATAACAATGGTACATGCATTCGCTGAAGAAGCCACGTTCGTCTCTCCCTCTTAGTGGGAAGTGTTCATCCCTTAAACAGCATTTTCATCCCTTAAACGTGCTTTGTTTTGGGAAAAATTTGCACAGCATGTACAGATGGACTTATGCTTTCGATTGGCATCCTTAAAAAAAAATTTTTTTATTTGACCATTTTCGTGAAAAATCAACGATGGTTAACCCACGGTTTTTTTTGGCCAAAAATCTTTTTGTTGCGAAATCGAAAAAGATTGTTATATTATCGTTCTATACATTGTTACGAACCCGAAACTGCCTTTGGTTCGAAAATCAACCCTTATATAACAATGGTACATGCATTCGCTGAAGAAGCCACGTTCGTCTCTCCCTCTTAGTGGGAAGTGTTCATCCCTTAAACAGCATTTTCATCCCTTAAACGTGCTTTGTTTTGGGAAAAATTTGCACAGCATGTACAGATGGACTTATGCTTTCGATTGGCATCCTTAAAAAAAAATTTTTTTATTTGACCATTTTCGTGAAAAATCAACGATGGTTAACCCACGGTTTTTTTTGGCCAAAAATCTTTTTGTTGCGAAATCGAAAAAGATTGTTATATTATCGTTCTATACATTGTTACGAACCCGAAACTGCCTTTGGTTCGAAAATCAACCCTTATACAACAATGGTACATGCATTCGCTGAAGAAGCCACGTTCGTCTCTCCCTCTTAGTGGGAAGTGTTCATCCCTTAAACAGCATTTTCATCCCTTAAACGTGCTTTGTTTTGGGAAAAATTTGCACAGCATGTACAGATGGACTTATGCTTTCGATTGGCATCCTTAAAAAAAAATTTTTTTATTTGACCATTTTCGTGAAAAATCAACGATGGTTAACCCACGGTTTTTTTTGGCCAAAAATCTTTTTGTTGCGAAATCGAAAAAGATTGTTATATTATCGTTCTATACATTGTTACGAACCCGAAACTGCCTTTGGTTCGAAAATCAACCCTTATATAACAATGGTACATGCATTCGCTGAAGAAGCCACGTTCGTCTCTCCCTCTTAGTGGGAAGTGTTCATCCCTTAAACAGCATTTTCATCCCTTAAACGTGCTTTGTTTTGGGAAAAATTTGCACAGCATGTACAGATGGACTTATGCTTTCGATTGGCATCCTTAAAAAAAAATTTTTTTATTTGACCATTTTCGTGAAAAATCAACGATGGTAACCCACGGTTTTTTTTGGCCAAAAATCTTTTTGTTGCGAAATCGAAAAAGATTGTTATATTATCGTTCTATACATTGTTACGAACCCGAAACTGCCTTTGGTTCGAAAATCAACCCTTATATAACAATGGTACATGCATTCGCTGAAGAAGCCACGTTCGTCTCTCCCTCTTAGTGGGAAGTGTTCATCCCTTAAACAGCATTTTCATCCCTTAAACGTGCTTTGTTTTGGGAAAAATTTGCACAGCATGTACAGATGGACTTATGCTTTCGATTGGCATCCTTAAAAAAAAATTTTTTTATTTGACCATTTTCGTGAAAAATCAACGATGGTTAACCCACGGTTTTTTTTGGCCAAAAATCTTTTTGTTGCGAAATCGAAAAAGATTGTTATATTATCGTTCTATACATTGTTACGAACCCGAAACTGCCTTTGGTTCGAAAATCAACCCTTATATAACAATGGTACATGCATTCGCTGAAGAAGCCACGTTCGTCTCTCCCTCTTAGTGGGAAGTGTTCATCCCTTAAACAGCATTTTCATCCCTTAAACGTGCTTTGTTTTGGGAAAAATTTGCACAGCATGTACAGATGGACTTATGCTTTCGATTGGCATCCTTAAAAAAAAATTTTTTTATTTGACCATTTTCGTGAAAAATCAACGATGGTTAACCCACGGTTTTTTTTGGCCAAAAATCTTTTTGTTGCGAAATCGAAAAAGATTGTTATATTATCGTTCTATACATTGTTACGAACCCGAAACTGCCTTTGGTTCGAAAATCAACCCTTATATAACAATGGTACATGCATTCGCTGAAGAAGCCACGTTCGTCTCTCCCTCTTAGTGGGAAGTGTTCATCCCTTAAACAGCATTTTCATCCCTTAAACGTGCTTTGTTTTGGGAAAAATTTGCACAGCATGTACAGATGGACTTATGCTTTCGATTGGCATCCTTAAAAAAAAATTTTTTTATTTGACCATTTTCGTGAAAAATCAACGATGGTTAACCCACGGTTTTTTTTGGCCAAAAATCTTTTTGTTGCGAAATCGAAAAAGATTGTTATATTATCGTTCTATACATTGTTACGAACCCGAAACTGCCTTTGGTTCGAAAATCAACCCTTATATAACAATGGTACATGCATTCGCTGAAGAAGCCACGTTCGTCTCTCCCTCTTAGTGGGAAGTGTTCATCCCTTAAACAGCATTTTCATCCCTTAAACGTGCTTTGTTTTGGGAAAAATTTGCACAGCATGTACAGATGGACTTATGCTTTCGATTGGCATCCTTAAAAAAAAATTTTTTTATTTGACCATTTTCGTGAAAAATCAACGATGGTTAACCCACGGTTTTTTTTGGCCAAAAATCTTTTTGTTGCGAAATCGAAAAAGATTGTTATATTATCGTTCTATACATTGTTACGAACCCGAAACTGCCTTTGGTTCGAAAATCAACCCTTATACAACAATGGTACATGCATTCGCTGAAGAAGCCACGTTCGTCTCTCCCTCTTAGTGGGAAGTGTTCATCCCTTAAACAGCATTTTCATCCCTTAAACGTGCTTTGTTTTGGGAAAAATTTGCACAGCATGTACAGATGGACTTATGCTTTCGATTGGCATCCTTAAAAAAAAATTTTTTTATTTGACCATTTTCGTGAAAAATCAACGATGGTTAACCCACGGTTTTTTTTGGCCAAAAATCTTTTTGTTGCGAAATCGAAAAAGATTGTTATATTATCGTTCTATACATTGTTACGAACCCGAAACTGCCTTTGGTTCGAAAATCAACCCTTATATAACAATGGTACATGCATTCGCTGAAGAAGCCACGTTCGTCTCTCCCTCTTAGTGGGAAGTGTTCATCCCTTAAACAGCATTTTCATCCCTTAAACGTGCTTTGTTTTGGGAAAAATTTGCACAGCATGTACAGATGGACTTATGCTTTCGATTGGCATCCTTAAAAAAAAATTTTTTTATTTGACCATTTTCGTGAAAAATCAACGATGGTAACCCACGGTTTTTTTTGGCCAAAAATCTTTTTGTTGCGAAATCGAAAAAGATTGTTATATTATCGTTCTATACATTGTTACGAACCCGAAACTGCCTTTGGTTCGAAAATCAACCCTTATATAACAATGGTACATGCATTCGCTGAAGAAGCCACGTTCGTCTCTCCCTCTTAGTGGGAAGTGTTCATCCCTTAAACAGCATTTTCATCCCTTAAACGTGCTTTGTTTTGGGAAAAATTTGCACAGCATGTACAGATGGACTTATGCTTTCGATTGGCATCCTTAAAAAAAAATTTTTTTATTTGACCATTTTCGTGAAAAATCAACGATGGTTAACCCACGGTTTTTTTTGGCCAAAAATCTTTTTGTTGCGAAATCGAAAAAGATTGTTATATTATCGTTCTATACATTGTTACGAACCCGAAACTGCCTTTGGTTCGAAAATCAACCCTTATACAACAATGGTACATGCATTCGCTGAAGAAGCCACGTTCGTCTCTCCCTCTTAGTGGGAAGTGTTCATCCCTTAAACAGCATTTTCATCCCTTAAACGTGCTTTGTTTTGGGAAAAATTTGCACAGCATGTACAGATGGACTTATGCTTTCGATTGGCATCCTTAAAAAAAAATTTTTTTATTTGACCATTTCCGTGAAAAATCAACGATGGTTAACCCACGGTTTTTTTTGGCCAAAAATCTTTTTGTTGCGAAATCGAAAAAGATTGTTATATTATCGTTCTATACATTGTTACGAACCCGAAACTGCCTTTGGTTCGAAAATCAACCCTTATACAACAATGGTACATGCATTCGCTGAAGAAGCCACGTTCGTCTCTCCCTCTTAGTGGGAAGTGTTCATCCCTTAAACAGCATTTTCATCCCTTAAACGTGCTTTGTTTTGGGAAAAATTTGCACAGCATGTACAGATGGACTTATGCTTTCGATTGGCATCCTTAAAAAAAAATTTTTTTATTTGACCATTTTCGTGAAAAATCAACGATGGTTAACCCACGGTTTTTTTTGGCCAAAAATCTTTTTGTTGCGAAATCGAAAAAGATTGTTATATTATCGTTCTATACATTGTTACGAACCCGAAACTGCCTTTGGTTCGAAAATCAACCCTTATACAACAATGGTACATGCATTCGCTGAAGAAGCCACGTTCGTCTCTCCCTCTTAGTGGGAAGTGTTCATCCCTTAAACAGCATTTTCATCCCTTAAACGTGCTTTGTTTTGGGAAAAATTTGCACAGCATGTACAGATGGACTTATGCTTTCGATTGGCATCCTTAAAAAAAAATTTTTTTATTTGACCATTTTCGTGAAAAATCAACGATGGTAACCCACGGTTTTTTTTGGCCAAAAATCTTTTTGTTGCGAAATCGAAAAAGATTGTTATATTATCGTTCTATACATTGTTACGAACCCGAAACTGCCTTTGGTTCGAAAATCAACCCTTATACAACAATGGTACATGCATTCGCTGAAGAAGCCACGTTCGTCTCTCCCTCTTAGTGGGAAGTGTTCATCCCTTAAACAGCATTTTCATCCCTTAAACGTGCTTTGTTTTGGGAAAAATTTGCACAGCATGTACAGATGGACTTATGCTTTCGATTGGCATCCTTAAAAAAAAATTTTTTTATTTGACCATTTTCGTGAAAAATCAACGATGGTTAACCCACGGTTTTTTTTGGCCAAAAATCTTTTTGTTGCGAAATCGAAAAAGATTGTTATATTATCGTTCTATACATTGTTACGAACCCGAAACTGCCTTTGGTTCGAAAATCAACCCTTATATAACAATGGTACATGCATTCGCTGAAGAAGCCACGTTCGTCTCTCCCTCTTAGTGGGAAGTGTTCATCCCTTAAACAGCATTTTCATCCCTTAAACGTGCTTTGTTTTGGGAAAAATTTGCACAGCATGTACAGATGGACTTATGCTTTCGATTGGCATCCTTAAAAAAAAATTTTTTTATTTGACCATTTTCGTGAAAAATCAACGATGGTAACCCACGGTTTTTTTTGGCCAAAAATCTTTTTGTTGCGAAATCGAAAAAGATTGTTATATTATCGTTCTATACATTGTTACGAACCCGAAACTGCCTTTGGTTCGAAAATCAACCCTTATACAACAATGGTACATGCATTCGCTGAAGAAGCCACGTTCGTCTCTCCCTCTTAGTGGGAAGTGTTCATCCCTTAAACAGCATTTTCATCCCTTAAACGTGCTTTGTTTTGGGAAAAATTTGCACAGCATGTACAGATGGACTTATGCTTTCGATTGGCATCCTTAAAAAAAAATTTTTTTATTTGACCATTTTCGTGAAAAATCAACGATGGTTAACCCACGGTTTTTTTTGGCCAAAAATCTTTTTGTTGCGAAATCGAAAAAGATTGTTATATTATCGTTCTATACATTGTTACGAACCCGAAACTGCCTTTGGTTCGAAAATCAACCCTTATATAACAATGGTACATGCATTCGCTGAAGAAGCCACGTTCGTCTCTCCCTCTTAGTGGGAAGTGTTCATCCCTTAAACAGCATTTTCATCCCTTAAACGTGCTTTGTTTTGGGAAAAATTTGCACAGCATGTACAGATGGACTTATGCTTTCGATTGGCATCCTTAAAAAAAAATTTTTTTATTTGACCATTTTCGTGAAAAATCAACGATGGTTAACCCACGGTTTTTTTTGGCCAAAAATCTTTTTGTTGCGAAATCGAAAAAGATTGTTATATTATCGTTCTATACATTGTTACGAACCCGAAACTGCCTTTGGTTCGAAAATCAACCCTTATACAACAATGGTACATGCATTCGCTGAAGAAGCCACGTTCGTCTCTCCCTCTTAGTGGGAAGTGTTCATCCCTTAAACAGCATTTTCATCCCTTAAACGTGCTTTGTTTTGGGAAAAATTTGCACAGCATGTACAGATGGACTTATGCTTTCGATTGGCATCCTTAAAAAAAAATTTTTTTATTTGACCATTTTCGTGAAAAATCAACGATGGTTAACCCACGGTTTTTTTTGGCCAAAAATCTTTTTGTTGCGAAATCGAAAAAGATTGTTATATTATCGTTCTATACATTGTTACGAACCCGAAACTGCCTTTGGTTCGAAAATCAACCCTTATACAACAATGGTACATGCATTCGCTGAAGAAGCCACGTTCGTCTCTCCCTCTTAGTGGGAAGTGTTCATCCCTTAAACAGCATTTTCATCCCTTAAACGTGCTTTGTTTTGGGAAAAATTTGCACAGCATGTACAGATGGACTTATGCTTTCGATTGGCATCCTTAAAAAAAAATTTTTTTATTTGACCATTTTCGTGAAAAATCAACGATGGTAACCCACGGTTTTTTTTGGCCAAAAATCTTTTTGTTGCGAAATCGAAAAAGATTGTTATATTATCGTTCTATACATTGTTACGAACCCGAAACTGCCTTTGGTTCGAAAATCAACCCTTATACAACAATGGTACATGCATTCGCTGAAGAAGCCACGTTCGTCTCTCCCTCTTAGTGGGAAGTGTTCATCCCTTAAACAGCATTTTCATCCCTTAAACGTGCTTTGTTTTGGGAAAAATTTGCACAGCATGTACAGATGGACTTATGCTTTCGATTGGCATCCTTAAAAAAAAATTTTTTTATTTGACCATTTTCGTGAAAAATCAACGATGGTTAACCCACGGTTTTTTTTGGCCAAAAATCTTTTTGTTGCGAAATCGAAAAAGATTGTTATATTATCGTTCTATACATTGTTACGAACCCGAAACTGCCTTTGGTTCGAAAATCAACCCTTATATAACAATGGTACATGCATTCGCTGAAGAAGCCACGTTCGTCTCTCCCTCTTAGTGGGAAGTGTTCATCCCTTAAACAGCATTTTCATCCCTTAAACGTGCTTTGTTTTGGGAAAAATTTGCACAGCATGTACAGATGGACTTATGCTTTCGATTGGCATCCTTAAAAAAAAATTTTTTTATTTGACCATTTTCGTGAAAAATCAACGATGGTTAACCCACGGTTTTTTTTGGCCAAAAATCTTTTTGTTGCGAAATCGAAAAAGATTGTTATATTATCGTTCTATACATTGTTACGAACCCGAAACTGCCTTTGGTTCGAAAATCAACCCTTATACAACAATGGTACATGCATTCGCTGAAGAAGCCACGTTCGTCTCTCCCTCTTAGTGGGAAGTGTTCATCCCTTAAACAGCATTTTCATCCCTTAAACGTGCTTTGTTTTGGGAAAAATTTGCACAGCATGTACAGATGGACTTATGCTTTCGATTGGCATCCTTAAAAAAAAATTTTTTTATTTGACCATTTTCGTGAAAAATCAACGATGGTTAACCCACGGTTTTTTTTGGCCAAAAATCTTTTTGTTGCGAAATCGAAAAAGATTGTTATATTATCGTTCTATACATTGTTACGAACCCGAAACTGCCTTTGGTTCGAAAATCAACCCTTATACAACAATGGTACATGCATTCGCTGAAGAAGCCACGTTCGTCTCTCCCTCTTAGTGGGAAGTGTTCATCCCTTAAACAGCATTTTCATCCCTTAAACGTGCTTTGTTTTGGGAAAAATTTGCACAGCATGTACAGATGGACTTATGCTTTCGATTGGCATCCTTAAAAAAAAATTTTTTTATTTGACCATTTTCGTGAAAAATCAACGATGGTAACCCACGGTTTTTTTTGGCCAAAAATCTTTTTGTTGCGAAATCGAAAAAGATTGTTATATTATCGTTCTATACATTGTTACGAACCCGAAACTGCCTTTGGTTCGAAAATCAACCCTTATACAACAATGGTACATGCATTCGCTGAAGAAGCCACGTTCGTCTCTCCCTCTTAGTGGGAAGTGTTCATCCCTTAAACAGCATTTTCATCCCTTAAACGTGCTTTGTTTTGGGAAAAATTTGCACAGCATGTACAGATGGACTTATGCTTTCGATTGGCATCCTTAAAAAAAAATTTTTTTATTTGACCATTTTCGTGAAAAATCAACGATGGTTAACCCACGGTTTTTTTTGGCCAAAAATCTTTTTGTTGCGAAATCGAAAAAGATTGTTATATTATCGTTCTATACATTGTTACGAACCCGAAACTGCCTTTGGTTCGAAAATCAACCCTTATATAACAATGGTACATGCATTCGCTGAAGAAGCCACGTTCGTCTCTCCCTCTTAGTGGGAAGTGTTCATCCCTTAAACAGCATTTTCATCCCTTAAACGTGCTTTGTTTTGGGAAAAATTTGCACAGCATGTACAGATGGACTTATGCTTTCGATTGGCATCCTTAAAAAAAAATTTTTTTATTTGACCATTTTCGTGAAAAATCAACGATGGTAACCCACGGTTTTTTTTGGCCAAAAATCTTTTTGTTGCGAAATCGAAAAAGATTGTTATATTATCGTTCTATACATTGTTACGAACCCGAAACTGCCTTTGGTTCGAAAATCAACCCTTATACAACAATGGTACATGCATTCGCTGAAGAAGCCACGTTCGTCTCTCCCTCTTAGTGGGAAGTGTTCATCCCTTAAACAGCATTTTCATCCCTTAAACGTGCTTTGTTTTGGGAAAAATTTGCACAGCATGTACAGATGGACTTATGCTTTCGATTGGCATCCTTAAAAAAAAATTTTTTTATTTGACCATTTTCGTGAAAAATCAACGATGGTTAACCCACGGTTTTTTTTTGGCCAAAAATCTTTTTGTTGCGAAATCGAAAAAGATTGTTATATTATCGTTCTATACATTGTTACGAACCCGAAACTGCCTTTGGTTCGAAAATCAACCCTTATATAACAATGGTACATGCATTCGCTGAAGAAGCCACGTTCGTCTCTCCCTCTTAGTGGGAAGTGTTCATCCCTTAAACAGCATTTTCATCCCTTAAACGTGCTTTGTTTTGGGAAAAATTTGCACAGCATGTACAGATGGACTTATGCTTTCGATTGGCATCCTTAAAAAAAAATTTTTTTATTTGACCATTTTCGTGAAAAATCAACGATGGTAACCCACGGTTTTTTTTGGCCAAAAATCTTTTTGTTGCGAAATCGAAAAAGATTGTTATATTATCGTTCTATACATTGTTACGAACCCGAAACTGCCTTTGGTTCGAAAATCAACCCTTATACAACAATGGTACATGCATTCGCTGAAGAAGCCACGTTCGTCTCTCCCTCTTAGTGGGAAGTGTTCATCCCTTAAACAGCATTTTCATCCCTTAAACGTGCTTTGTTTTGGGAAAAATTTGCACAGCATGTACAGATGGACTTATGCTTTCGATTGGCATCCTTAAAAAAAAATTTTTTTATTTGACCATTTTCGTGAAAAATCAACGATGGTTAACCCACGGTTTTTTTTGGCCAAAAATCTTTTTGTTGCGAAATCGAAAAAGATTGTTATATTATCGTTCTATACATTGTTACGAACCCGAAACTGCCTTTGGTTCGAAAATCAACCCTTATACAACAATGGTACATGCATTCGCTGAAGAAGCCACGTTCGTCTCTCCCTCTTAGTGGGAAGTGTTCATCCCTTAAACAGCATTTTCATCCCTTAAACGTGCTTTGTTTTGGGAAAAATTTGCACAGCATGTACAGATGGACTTATGCTTTCGATTGGCATCCTTAAAAAAAAATTTTTTTATTTGACCATTTTCGTGAAAAATCAACGATGGTAACCCACGGTTTTTTTTGGCCAAAAATCTTTTTGTTGCGAAATCGAAAAAGATTGTTATATTATCGTTCTATACATTGTTACGAACCCGAAACTGCCTTTGGTTCGAAAATCAACCCTTATACAACAATGGTACATGCATTCGCTGAAGAAGCCACGTTCGTCTCTCCCTCTTAGTGGGAAGTGTTCATCCCTTAAACAGCATTTTCATCCCTTAAACGTGCTTTGTTTTGGGAAAAATTTGCACAGCATGTACAGATGGACTTATGCTTTCGATTGGCATCCTTAAAAAAAAATTTTTTTATTTGACCATTTTCGTGAAAAATCAACGATGGTAACCCACGGTTTTTTTTGGCCAAAAATCTTTTTGTTGCGAAATCGAAAAAGATTGTTATATTATCGTTCTATACATTG
The DNA here is from genome assembly GCA_958496175.1 of Sisyra terminalis. Classification (NCBI taxonomy): domain Eukaryota; kingdom Metazoa; phylum Arthropoda; class Insecta; order Neuroptera; family Sisyridae; genus Sisyra; species Sisyra terminalis. The sequence goes on from OY292277.1 coordinate 53,362,771, forward strand.
TTACGAACCCGAAACTGCCTTTGGTTCGAAAATCAACCCTTATATAACAATGGTACATGCATTCGCTGAAGAAGCCACGTTCGTCTCTCCCTCTTAGTGGGAAGTGTTCATCCCTTAAACAGCATTTTCATCCCTTAAACGTGCTTTGTTTTGGGAAAAATTTGCACAGCATGTACAGATGGACTTATGCTTTCGATTGGCATCCTTAAAAAAAAATTTTTTTATTTGACCATTTTCGTGAAAAATCAACGATGGTTAACCCACGGTTTTTTTTGGCCAAAAATCTTTTTGTTGCGAAATCGAAAAAGATTGTTATATTATCGTTCTATACATTGTTACGAACCCGAAACTGCCTTTGGTTCGAAAATCAACCCTTATACAACAATGGTACATGCATTCGCTGAAGAAGCCACGTTCGTCTCTCCCTCTTAGTGGGAAGTGTTCATCCCTTAAACAGCATTTTCATCCCTTAAACGTGCTTTGTTTTGGGAAAAATTTGCACAGCATGTACAGATGGACTTATGCTTTCGATTGGCATCCTTAAAAAAAAATTTTTTTATTTGACCATTTTCGTGAAAAATCAACGATGGTTAACCCACGGTTTTTTTTGGCCAAAAATCTTTTTGTTGCGAAATCGAAAAAGATTGTTATATTATCGTTCTATACATTGTTACGAACCCGAAACTGCCTTTGGTTCGAAAATCAACCCTTATACAACAATGGTACATGCATTCGCTGAAGAAGCCACGTTCGTCTCTCCCTCTTAGTGGGAAGTGTTCATCCCTTAAACAGCATTTTCATCCCTTAAACGTGCTTTGTTTTGGGAAAAATTTGCACAGCATGTACAGATGGACTTATGCTTTCGATTGGCATCCTTAAAAAAAAATTTTTTTATTTGACCATTTTCGTGAAAAATCAACGATGGTTAACCCACGGTTTTTTTTGGCCAAAAATCTTTTTGTTGCGAAATCGAAAAAGATTGTTATATTATCGTTCTATACATTGTTACGAACCCGAAACTGCCTTTGGTTCGAAAATCAACCCTTATACAACAATGGTACATGCATTCGCTGAAGAAGCCACGTTCGTCTCTCCCTCTTAGTGGGAAGTGTTCATCCCTTAAACAGCATTTTCATCCCTTAAACGTGCTTTGTTTTGGGAAAAATTTGCACAGCATGTACAGATGGACTTATGCTTTCGATTGGCATCCTTAAAAAAAAATTTTTTTATTTGACCATTTTCGTGAAAAATCAACGATGGTAACCCACGGTTTTTTTTGGCCAAAAATCTTTTTGTTGCGAAATCGAAAAAGATTGTTATATTATCGTTCTATACATTGTTACGAACCCGAAACTGCCTTTGGTTCGAAAATCAACCCTTATACAACAATGGTACATGCATTCGCTGAAGAAGCCACGTTCGTCTCTCCCTCTTAGTGGGAAGTGTTCATCCCTTAAACAGCATTTTCATCCCTTAAACGTGCTTTGTTTTGGGAAAAATTTGCACAGCATGTACAGATGGACTTATGCTTTCGATTGGCATCCTTAAAAAAAAATTTTTTTATTTGACCATTTTCGTGAAAAATCAACGATGGTTAACCCACGGTTTTTTTTGGCCAAAAATCTTTTTGTTGCGAAATCGAAAAAGATTGTTATATTATCGTTCTATACATTGTTACGAACCCGAAACTGCCTTTGGTTCGAAAATCAACCCTTATATAACAATGGTACATGCATTCGCTGAAGAAGCCACGTTCGTCTCTCCCTCTTAGTGGGAAGTGTTCATCCCTTAAACAGCATTTTCATCCCTTAAACGTGCTTTGTTTTGGGAAAAATTTGCACAGCATGTACAGATGGACTTATGCTTTCGATTGGCATCCTTAAAAAAAAATTTTTTTATTTGACCATTTTCGTGAAAAATCAACGATGGTTAACCCACGGTTTTTTTTGGCCAAAAATCTTTTTGTTGCGAAATCGAAAAAGATTGTTATATTATCGTTCTATACATTGTTACGAACCCGAAACTGCCTTTGGTTCGAAAATCAACCCTTATACAACAATGGTACATGCATTCGCTGAAGAAGCCACGTTCGTCTCTCCCTCTTAGTGGGAAGTGTTCATCCCTTAAACAGCATTTTCATCCCTTAAACGTGCTTTGTTTTGGGAAAAATTTGCACAGCATGTACAGATGGACTTATGCTTTCGATTGGCATCCTTAAAAAAAAATTTTTTTATTTGACCATTTTCGTGAAAAATCAACGATGGTTAACCCACGGTTTTTTTTGGCCAAAAATCTTTTTGTTGCGAAATCGAAAAAGATTGTTATATTATCGTTCTATACATTGTTACGAACCCGAAACTGCCTTTGGTTCGAAAATCAACCCTTATACAACAATGGTACATGCATTCGCTGAAGAAGCCACGTTCGTCTCTCCCTCTTAGTGGGAAGTGTTCATCCCTTAAACAGCATTTTCATCCCTTAAACGTGCTTTGTTTTGGGAAAAATTTGCACAGCATGTACAGATGGACTTATGCTTTCGATTGGCATCCTTAAAAAAAAATTTTTTTATTTGACCATTTTCGTGAAAAATCAACGATGGTAACCCACGGTTTTTTTTGGCCAAAAATCTTTTTGTTGCGAAATCGAAAAAGATTGTTATATTATCGTTCTATACATTGTTACGAACCCGAAACTGCCTTTGGTTCGAAAATCAACCCTTATACAACAATGGTACATGCATTCGCTGAAGAAGCCACGTTCGTCTCTCCCTCTTAGTGGGAAGTGTTCATCCCTTAAACAGCATTTTCATCCCTTAAACGTGCTTTGTTTTGGGAAAAATTTGCACAGCATGTACAGATGGACTTATGCTTTCGATTGGCATCCTTAAAAAAAAATTTTTTTATTTGACCATTTTCGTGAAAAATCAACGATGGTTAACCCACGGTTTTTTTTGGCCAAAAATCTTTTTGTTGCGAAATCGAAAAAGATTGTTATATTATCGTTCTATACATTGTTACGAACCCGAAACTGCCTTTGGTTCGAAAATCAACCCTTATACAACAATGGTACATGCATTCGCTGAAGAAGCCACGTTCGTCTCTCCCTCTTAGTGGGAAGTGTTCATCCCTTAAACAGCATTTTCATCCCTTAAACGTGCTTTGTTTTGGGAAAAATTTGCACAGCATGTACAGATGGACTTATGCTTTCGATTGGCATCCTTAAAAAAAAATTTTTTTATTTGACCATTTTCGTGAAAAATCAACGATGGTAACCCACGGTTTTTTTTGGCCAAAAATCTTTTTGTTGCGAAATCGAAAAAGATTGTTATATTATCGTTCTATACATTGTTACGAACCCGAAACTGCCTTTGGTTCGAAAATCAACCCTTATACAACAATGGTACATGCATTCGCTGAAGAAGCCACGTTCGTCTCTCCCTCTTAGTGGGAAGTGTTCATCCCTTAAACAGCATTTTCATCCCTTAAACGTGCTTTGTTTTGGGAAAAATTTGCACAGCATGTACAGATGGACTTATGCTTTCGATTGGCATCCTTAAAAAAAAATTTTTTTATTTGACCATTTTCGTGAAAAATCAACGATGGTTAACCCACGGTTTTTTTTGGCCAAAAATCTTTTTGTTGCGAAATCGAAAAAGATTGTTATATTATCGTTCTATACATTGTTACGAACCCGAAACTGCCTTTGGTTCGAAAATCAACCCTTATATAACAATGGTACATGCATTCGCTGAAGAAGCCACGTTCGTCTCTCCCTCTTAGTGGGAAGTGTTCATCCCTTAAACAGCATTTTCATCCCTTAAACGTGCTTTGTTTTGGGAAAAATTTGCACAGCATGTACAGATGGACTTATGCTTTCGATTGGCATCCTTAAAAAAAAATTTTTTTATTTGACCATTTTCGTGAAAAATCAACGATGGTTAACCCACGGTTTTTTTTGGCCAAAAATCTTTTTGTTGCGAAATCGAAAAAGATTGTTATATTATCGTTCTATACATTGTTACGAACCCGAAACTGCCTTTGGTTCGAAAATCAACCCTTATACAACAATGGTACATGCATTCGCTGAAGAAGCCACGTTCGTCTCTCCCTCTTAGTGGGAAGTGTTCATCCCTTAAACAGCATTTTCATCCCTTAAACGTGCTTTGTTTTGGGAAAAATTTGCACAGCATGTACAGATGGACTTATGCTTTCGATTGGCATCCTTAAAAAAAAATTTTTTTATTTGACCATTTTCGTGAAAAATCAACGATGGTTAACCCACGGTTTTTTTTGGCCAAAAATCTTTTTGTTGCGAAATCGAAAAAGATTGTTATATTATCGTTCTATACATTGTTACGAACCCGAAACTGCCTTTGGTTCGAAAATCAACCCTTATACAACAATGGTACATGCATTCGCTGAAGAAGCCACGTTCGTCTCTCCCTCTTAGTGGGAAGTGTTCATCCCTTAAACAGCATTTTCATCCCTTAAACGTGCTTTGTTTTGGGAAAAATTTGCACAGCATGTACAGATGGACTTATGCTTTCGATTGGCATCCTTAAAAAAAAATTTTTTTATTTGACCATTTTCGTGAAAAATCAACGATGGTAACCCACGGTTTTTTTTGGCCAAAAATCTTTTTGTTGCGAAATCGAAAAAGATTGTTATATTATCGTTCTATACATTGTTACGAACCCGAAACTGCCTTTGGTTCGAAAATCAACCCTTATACAACAATGGTACATGCATTCGCTGAAGAAGCCACGTTCGTCTCTCTCTCTTAGTGGGAAGTGTTCATCCCTTAAACAGCATTTTCATCCCTTAAACGTGCTTTGTTTTGGGAAAAATTTGCACAGCATGTACAGATGGACTTATGCTTTCGATTGGCATCCTTAAAAAAAAATTTTTTTATTTGACCATTTTCGTGAAAAATCAACGATGGTTAACCCACGGTTTTTTTTGGCCAAAAATCTTTTTGTTGCGAAATCGAAAAAGATTGTTATATTATCGTTCTATACATTGTTACGAACCCGAAACTGCCTTTGGTTCGAAAATCAACCCTTATACAACAATGGTACATGCATTCGCTGAAGAAGCCACGTTCGTCTCTCCCTCTTAGTGGGAAGTGTTCATCCCTTAAACAGCATTTTCATCCCTTAAACGTGCTTTGTTTTGGGAAAAATTTGCACAGCATGTACAGATGGACTTATGCTTTCGATTGGCATCCTTAAAAAAAAATTTTTTTATTTGACCATTTTCGTGAAAAATCAACGATGGTAACCCACGGTTTTTTTTGGCCAAAAATCTTTTTGTTGCGAAATCGAAAAAGATTGTTATATTATCGTTCTATACATTGTTACGAACCCGAAACTGCCTTTGGTTCGAAAATCAACCCTTATACAACAATGGTACATGCATTCGCTGAAGAAGCCACGTTCGTCTCTCCCTCTTAGTGGGAAGTGTTCATCCCTTAAACAGCATTTTCATCCCTTAAACGTGCTTTGTTTTGGGAAAAATTTGCACAGCATGTACAGATGGACTTATGCTTTCGATTGGCATCCTTAAAAAAAAATTTTTTTATTTGACCATTTTCGTGAAAAATCAACGATGGTTAACCCACGGTTTTTTTTGGCCAAAAATCTTTTTGTTGCGAAATCGAAAAAGATTGTTATATTATCGTTCTATACATTGTTACGAACCCGAAACTGCCTTTGGTTCGAAAATCAACCCTTATATAACAATGGTACATGCATTCGCTGAAGAAGCCACGTTCGTCTCTCCCTCTTAGTGGGAAGTGTTCATCCCTTAAACAGCATTTTCATCCCTTAAACGTGCTTTGTTTTGGGAAAAATTTGCACAGCATGTACAGATGGACTTATGCTTTCGATTGGCATCCTTAAAAAAAAATTTTTTTATTTGACCATTTTCGTGAAAAATCAACGATGGTTAACCCACGGTTTTTTTTGGCCAAAAATCTTTTTGTTGCGAAATCGAAAAAGATTGTTATATTATCGTTCTATACATTGTTACGAACCCGAAACTGCCTTTGGTTCGAAAATCAACCCTTATACAACAATGGTACATGCATTCGCTGAAGAAGCCACGTTCGTCTCTCCCTCTTAGTGGGAAGTGTTCATCCCTTAAACAGCATTTTCATCCCTTAAACGTGCTTTGTTTTGGGAAAAATTTGCACAGCATGTACAGATGGACTTATGCTTTCGATTGGCATCCTTAAAAAAAAATTTTTTTATTTGACCATTTTCGTGAAAAATCAACGATGGTTAACCCACGGTTTTTTTTGGCCAAAAATCTTTTTGTTGCGAAATCGAAAAAGATTGTTATATTATCGTTCTATACATTGTTACGAACCCGAAACTGCCTTTGGTTCGAAAATCAACCCTTATATAACAATGGTACATGCATTCGCTGAAGAAGCCACGTTCGTCTCTCCCTCTTAGTGGGAAGTGTTCATCCCTTAAACAGCATTTTCATCCCTTAAACGTGCTTTGTTTTGGGAAAAATTTGCACAGCATGTACAGATGGACTTATGCTTTCGATTGGCATCCTTAAAAAAAAATTTTTTTATTTGACCATTTTCGTGAAAAATCAACGATGGTTAACCCACGGTTTTTTTTGGCCAAAAATCTTTTTGTTGCGAAATCGAAAAAGATTGTTATATTATCGTTCTATACATTGTTACGAACCCGAAACTGCCTTTGGTTCGAAAATCAACCCTTATACAACAATGGTACATGCATTCGCTGAAGAAGCCACGTTCGTCTCTCCCTCTTAGTGGGAAGTGTTCATCCCTTAAACAGCATTTTCATCCCTTAAACGTGCTTTGTTTTGGGAAAAATTTGCACAGCATGTACAGATGGACTTATGCTTTCGATTGGCATCCTTAAAAAAAAATTTTTTTATTTGACCATTTTCGTGAAAAATCAACGATGGTTAACCCACGGTTTTTTTTGGCCAAAAATCTTTTTGTTGCGAAATCGAAAAAGATTGTTATATTATCGTTCTATACATTGTTACGAACCCGAAACTGCCTTTGGTTCGAAAATCAACCCTTATATAACAATGGTACATGCATTCGCTGAAGAAGCCACGTTCGTCTCTCCCTCTTAGTGGGAAGTGTTCATCCCTTAAACAGCATTTTCATCCCTTAAACGTGCTTTGTTTTGGGAAAAATTTGCACAGCATGTACAGATAGACTTATGCTTTCGATTGGCATCCTTAAAAAAAAATTTTTTTATTTGACCATTTTCGTGAAAAATCAACGATGGTTAACCCACGGTTTTTTTTGGCCAAAAATCTTTTTGTTGCGAAATCGAAAAAGATTGTTATATTATCGTTCTATACATTGTTACGAACCCGAAACTGCCTTTGGTTCGAAAATCAACCCTTATATAACAATGGTACATGCATTCGCTGAAGAAGCCACGTTCGTCTCTCCCTCTTAGTGGGAAGTGTTCATCCCTTAAACAGCATTTTCATCCCTTAAACGTGCTTTGTTTTGGGAAAAATTTGCACAGCATGTACAGATGGACTTATGCTTTCGATTGGCATCCTTAAAAAAAAATTTTTTTATTTGACCATTTTCGTGAAAAATCAACGATGGTTAACCCACGGTTTTTTTTGGCCAAAAATCTTTTTGTTGCGAAATCGAAAAAGATTGTTATATTATCGTTCTATACATTGTTACGAACCCGAAACTGCCTTTGGTTCGAAAATCAACCCTTATATAACAATGGTACATGCATTCGCTGAAGAAGCCACGTTCGTCTCTCCCTCTTAGTGGGAAGTGTTCATCCCTTAAACAGCATTTTCATCCCTTAAACGTGCTTTGTTTTGGGAAAAATTTGCACAGCATGTACAGATGGACTTATGCTTTCGATTGGCATCCTTAAAAAAAAATTTTTTTATTTGACCATTTTCGTGAAAAATCAACGATGGTTAACCCACGGTTTTTTTTGGCCAAAAATCTTTTTGTTGCGAAATCGAAAAAGATTGTTATATTATCGTTCTATACATTGTTACGAACCCGAAACTGCCTTTGGTTCGAAAATCAACCCTTATACAACAATGGTACATGCATTCGCTGAAGAAGCCACGTTCGTCTCTCCCTCTTAGTGGGAAGTGTTCATCCCTTAAACAGCATTTTCATCCCTTAAACGTGCTTTGTTTTGGGAAAAATTTGCACAGCATGTACAGATGGACTTATGCTTTCGATTGGCATCCTTAAAAAAAAATTTTTTTATTTGACCATTTTCGTGAAAAATCAACGATGGTTAACCCACGGTTTTTTTTGGCCAAAAATCTTTTTGTTGCGAAATCGAAAAAGATTGTTATATTATCGTTCTATACATTGTTACGAACCCGAAACTGCCTTTGGTTCGAAAATCAACCCTTATACAACAATGGTACATGCATTCGCTGAAGAAGCCACGTTCGTCTCTCCCTCTTAGTGGGAAGTGTTCATCCCTTAAACAGCATTTTCATCCCTTAAACGTGCTTTGTTTTGGGAAAAATTTGCACAGCATGTACAGATGGACTTATGCTTTCGATTGGCATCCTTAAAAAAAAATTTTTTTATTTGACCATTTTCGTGAAAAATCAACGATGGTTAACCCACGGTTTTTTTTGGCCAAAAATCTTTTTGTTGCGAAATCGAAAAAGATTGTTATATTATCGTTCTATACATTGTTACGAACCCGAAACTGCCTTTGGTTCGAAAATCAACCCTTATATAACAATGGTACATGCATTCGCTGAAGAAGCCACGTTCGTCTCTCCCTCTTAGTGGGAAGTGTTCATCCCTTAAACAGCATTTTCATCCCTTAAACGTGCTTTGTTTTGGGAAAAATTTGCACAGCATGTACAGATGGACTTAAGCTTTCGATTGGCATCCTTAAAAAAAAATTTTTTTATTTGACCATTTTCGTGAAAAATCAACGATGGTTAACCCACGGTTTTTTTTGGCCAAAAATCTTTTTGTTGCGAAATCGAAAAAGATTGTTATATTATCGTTCTATACATTGTTACGAACCCGAAACTGCCTTTGGTTCGAAAATCAACCCTTATACAACAATGGTACATGCATTCGCTGAAGAAGCCACGTTCGTCTCTCCCTCTTAGTGGGAAGTGTTCATCCCTTAAACAGCATTTTCATCCCTTAAACGTGCTTTGTTTTGGGAAAAATTTGCACAGCATGTACAGATGGACTTATGCTTTCGATTGGCATCCTTAAAAAAAAATTTTTTTATTTGACCATTTTCGTGAAAAATCAACGATGGTAACCCACGGTTTTTTTTGGCCAAAAATCTTTTTGTTGCGAAATCGAAAAAGATTGTTATATTATCGTTCTATACATTGTTACGAACCCGAAACTGCCTTTGGTTCGAAAATCAACCCTTATACAACAATGGTACATGCATTCGCTGAAGAAGCCACGTTCGTCTCTCCCTCTTAGTGGGAAGTGTTCATCCCTTAAACAGCATTTTCATCCCTTAAACGTGCTTTGTTTTGGGAAAAATTTGCACAGCATGTACAGATGGACTTATGCTTTCGATTGGCATCCTTAAAAAAAAATTTTTTTATTTGACCATTTTCGTGAAAAATCAACGATGGTTAACCCACGGTTTTTTTTGGCCAAAAATCTTTTTGTTGCGAAATCGAAAAAGATTGTTATATTATCGTTCTATACATTGTTACGAACCCGAAACTGCCTTTGGTTCGAAAATCAACCCTTATATAACAATGGTACATGCATTCGCTGAAGAAGCCACGTTCGTCTCTCCCTCTTAGTGGGAAGTGTTCATCCCTTAAACAGCATTTTCATCCCTTAAACGTGCTTTGTTTTGGGAAAAATTTGCACAGCATGTACAGATGGACTTATGCTTTCGATTGGCATCCTTAAAAAAAAATTTTTTTATTTGACCATTTTCGTGAAAAATCAACGATGGTTAACCCACGGTTTTTTTTGGCCAAAAATCTTTTTGTTGCGAAATCGAAAAAGATTGTTATATTATCGTTCTATACATTGTTACGAACCCGAAACTGCCTTTGGTTCGAAAATCAACCCTTATATAACAATGGTACATGCATTCGCTGAAGAAGCCACGTTCGTCTCTCCCTCTTAGTGGGAAGTGTTCATCCCTTAAACAGCATTTTCATCCCTTAAACGTGCTTTGTTTTGGGAAAAATTTGCACAGCATGTACAGATGGACTTATGCTTTCGATTGGCATCCTTAAAAAAAAATTTTTTTATTTGACCATTTTCGTGAAAAATCAACGATGGTTAACCCACGGTTTTTTTTGGCCAAAAATCTTTTTGTTGCGAAATCGAAAAAGATTGTTATATTATCGTTCTATACATTGTTACGAACCCGAAACTGCCTTTGGTTCGAAAATCAACCCTTATATAACAATGGTACATGCATTCGCTGAAGAAGCCACGTTCGTCTCTCCCTCTTAGTGGGAAGTGTTCATCCCTTAAACAGCATTTTCATCCCTTAAACGTGCTTTGTTTTGGGAAAAATTTGCACAGCATGTACAGATGGACTTAAGCTTTCGATTGGCATCCTTAAAAAAAAATTTTTTTATTTGACCATTTTCGTGAAAAATCAACGATGGTTAACCCACGGTTTTTTTTGGCCAAAAATCTTTTTGTTGCGAAATCGAAAAAGATTGTTATATTATCGTTCTATACATTGTTACGAACCCGAAACTGCCTTTGGTTCGAAAATCAACCCTTATACAACAATGGTACATGCATTCGCTGAAGAAGCCACGTTCGTCTCTCCCTCTTAGTGGGAAGTGTTCATCCCTTAAACAGCATTTTCATCCCTTAAACGTGCTTTGTTTTGGGAAAAATTTGCACAGCATGTACAGATGGACTTATGCTTTCGATTGGCATCCTTAAAAAAAAATTTTTTTATTTGACCATTTTCGTGAAAAATCAACGATGGTTAACCCACGGTTTTTTTTGGCCAAAAATCTTTTTGTTGCGAAATCGAAAAAGATTGTTATATTATCGTTCTATACATTGTTACGAACCCGAAACTGCCTTTGGTTCGCAAATCAACCCTTATACAACAATGGTACATGCATTCGCTGAAGAAGCCACGTTCGTCTCTCCCTCTTAGTGGGAAGTGTTCATCCCTTAAACAGCATTTTCATCCCTTAAACGTGCTTTGTTTTGGGAAAAATTTGCACAGCATGTACAGATGGACTTATGCTTTCGATTGGCATCCTTAAAAAAAAATTTTTTTATTTGACCATTTTCGTGAAAAATCAACGATGGTTAACCCACGGTTTTTTTTGGCCAAAAATCTTTTTGTTGCGAAATCGAAAAAGATTGTTATATTATCGTTCTATACATTGTTACGAACCCGAAACTGCCTTTGGTTCGAAAATCAACCCTTATATAACAATGGTACATGCATTCGCTGAAGAAGCCACGTTCGTCTCTCCCTCTTAGTGGGAAGTGTTCATCCCTTAAACAGCATTTTCATCCCTTAAACGTGCTTTGTTTTGGGAAAAATTTGCACAGCATGTACAGATGGACTTATGCTTTCGATTGGCATCCTTAAAAAAAAATTTTTTTATTTGACCATTTTCGTGAAAAATCAACGATGGTTAACCCACGGTTTTTTTTGGCCAAAAATCTTTTTGTTGCGAAATCGAAAAAGATTGTTATATTATCGTTCTATACATTGTTACGAACCCGAAACTGCCTTTGGTTCGAAAATCAACCCTTATATAACAATGGTACATGCATTCGCTGAAGAAGCCACGTTCGTCTCTCCCTCTTAGTGGGAAGTGTTCATCCCTTAAACAGCATTTTCATCCCTTAAACGTGCTTTGTTTTGGGAAAAATTTGCACAGCATGTACAGATGGACTTAAGCTTTCGATTGGCATCCTTAAAAAAAAATTTTTTTATTTGACCATTTTCGTGAAAAATCAACGATGGTTAACCCACGGTTTTTTTTGGCCAAAAATCTTTTTGTTGCGAAATCGAAAAAGATTGTTATATTATCGTTCTATACATTGTTACGAACCCGAAACTGCCTTTGGTTCGAAAATCAACCCTTATACAACAATGGTACATGCATTCGCTGAAGAAGCCACGTTCGTCTCTCCCTCTTAGTGGGAAGTGTTCATCCCTTAAACAGCATTTTCATCCCTTAAACGTGCTTTGTTTTGGGAAAAATTTGCACAGCATGTACAGATGGACTTATGCTTTCGATTGGCATCCTTAAAAAAAAATTTTTTTATTTGACCATTTTCGTGAAAAATCAACGATGGTTAACCCACGGTTTTTTTTGGCCAAAAATCTTTTTGTTGCGAAATCGAAAAAGATTGTTATATTATCGTTCTATACATTGTTACGAACCCGAAACTGCCTTTGGTTCGAAAATCAACCCTTATACAACAATGGTACATGCATTCGCTGAAGAAGCCACGTTCGTCTCTCCCTCTTAGTGGGAAGTGTTCATCCCTTAAACAGCATTTTCATCCCTTAAACGTGCTTTGTTTTGGGAAAAATTTGCACAGCATGTACAGATGGACTTATGCTTTCGATTGGCATCCTTAAAAAAAAATTTTTTTATTTGACCATTTTCGTGAAAAATCAACGATGGTTAACCCACGGTTTTTTTTGGCCAAAAATCTTTTTGTTGCGAAATCGAAAAAGATTGTTATATTATCGTTCTATACATTGTTACGAACCCGAAACTGCCTTTGGTTCGAAAATCAACCCTTATATAACAATGGTACATGCATTCGCTGAAGAAGCCACGTTCGTCTCTCCCTCTTAGTGGGAAGTGTTCATCCCTTAAACAGCATTTTCATCCCTTAAACGTGCTTTGTTTTGGGAAAAATTTGCACAGCATGTACAGATGGACTTATGCTTTCGATTGGCATCCTTAAAAAAAAATTTTTTTATTTGACCATTTTCGTGAAAAATCAACGATGGTTAACCCACGGTTTTTTTTGGCCAAAAATCTTTTTGTTGCGAAATCGAAAAAGATTGTTATATTATCGTTCTATACATTGTTACGAACCCGAAACTGCCTTTGGTTCGAAAATCAACCCTTATATAACAATGGTACATGCATTCGCTGAAGAAGCCACGTTCGTCTCTCCCTCTTAGTGGGAAGTGTTCATCCCTTAAACAGCATTTTCATCCCTTAAACGTGCTTTGTTTTGGGAAAAATTTGCACAGCATGTACAGATGGACTTATGCTTTCGATTGGCATCCTTAAAAAAAAATTTTTTTATTTGACCATTTTCGTGAAAAATCAACGATGGTTAACCCACGGTTTTTTTTGGCCAAAAATCTTTTTGTTGCGAAATCGAAAAAGATTGTTATATTATCGTTCTATACATTGTTACGAACCCGAAACTGCCTTTGGTTCGAAAATCAACCCTTATATAACAATGGTACATGCATTCGCTGAAGAAGCCACGTTCGTCTCTCCCTCTTAGTGGGAAGTGTTCATCCCTTAAACAGCATTTTCATCCCTTAAACGTGCTTTGTTTTGGGAAAAATTTGCACAGCATGTACAGATGGACTTATGCTTTCGATTGGCATCCTTAAAAAAAAATTTTTTTATTTGACCATTTTCGTGAAAAATCAACGATGGTTAACCCACGGTTTTTTTTGGCCAAAAATCTTTTTGTTGCGAAATCGAAAAAGATTGTTATATTATCGTTCTATACATTGTTACGAACCCGAAACTGCCTTTGGTTCGAAAATCAACCCTTATATAACAATGGTACATGCATTCGCTGAAGAAGCCACGTTCGTCTCTCCCTCTTAGTGGGAAGTGTTCATCCCTTAAACAGCATTTTCATCCCTTAAACGTGCTTTGTTTTGGGAAAAATTTGCACAGCATGTACAGATGGACTTATGCTTTCGATTGGCATCCTTAAAAAAAAATTTTTTTATTTGACCATTTTCGTGAAAAATCAACGATGGTTAACCCACGGTTTTTTTTGGCCAAAAATCTTTTTGTTGCGAAATCGAAAAAGATTGTTATATTATCGTTCTATACATTGTTACGAACCCGAAACTGCCTTTGGTTCGAAAATCAACCCTTATACAACAATGGTACATGCATTCGCTGAAGAAGCCACGTTCGTCTCTCCCTCTTAGTGGGAAGTGTTCATCCCTTAAACAGCATTTTCATCCCTTAAACGTGCTTTGTTTTGGGAAAAATTTGCACAGCATGTACAGATGGACTTATGCTTTCGATTGGCATCCTTAAAAAAAAATTTTTTTATTTGACCATTTTCGTGAAAAATCAACGATGGTTAACCCACGGTTTTTTTTGGCCAAAAATCTTTTTGTTGCGAAATCGAAAAAGATTGTTATATTATCGTTCTATACATTGTTACGAACCCGAAACTGCCTTTGGTTCGAAAATCAACCCTTATATAACAATGGTACATGCATTCGCTGAAGAAGCCACGTTCGTCTCTCCCTCTTAGTGGGAAGTGTTCATCCCTTAAACAGCATTTTCATCCCTTAAACGTGCTTTGTTTTGGGAAAAATTTGCACAGCATGTACAGATGGACTTATGCTTTCGATTGGCATCCTTAAAAAAAAATTTTTTTATTTGACCATTTTCGTGAAAAATCAACGATGGTTAACCCACGGTTTTTTTTGGCCAAAAATCTTTTTGTTGCGAAATCGAAAAAGATTGTTATATTATCGTTCTATACATTGTTACGAACCCGAAACTGCCTTTGGTTCGAAAATCAACCCTTATATAACAATGGTACATGCATTCGCTGAAGAAGCCACGTTCGTCTCTCCCTCTTAGTGGGAAGTGTTCATCCCTTAAACAGCATTTTCATCCCTTAAACGTGCTTTGTTTTGGGAAAAATTTGCACAGCATGTACAGATGGACTTAAGCTTTCGATTGGCATCCTTAAAAAAAAATTTTTTTATTTGACCATTTTCGTGAAAAATCAACGATGGTTAACCCACGGTTTTTTTTGGCCAAAAATCTTTTTGTTGCGAAATCGAAAAAGATTGTTATATTATCGTTCTATACATTGTTACGAACCCGAAACTGCCTTTGGTTCGAAAATCAACCCTTATACAACAATGGTACATGCATTCGCTGAAGAAGCCACGTTCGTCTCTCCCTCTTAGTGGGAAGTGTTCATCCCTTAAACAGCATTTTCATCCCTTAAACGTGCTTTGTTTTGGGAAAAATTTGCACAGCATGTACAGATGGACTTATGCTTTCGATTGGCATCCTTAAAAAAAATTTTTTTATTTGACCATTTTCGTGAAAAATCAACGATGGTTAACCCACGGTTTTTTTTGGCCAAAAATCTTTTTGTTGCGAAATCGAAAAAGATTGTTATATTATCGTTCTATACATTGTTACGAACCCGAAACTGCCTTTGGTTCGAAAATCAACCCTTATATAACAATGGTACATGCATTCGCTGAAGAAGCCACGTTCGTCTCTCCCTCTTAGTGGGAAGTGTTCATCCCTTAAACAGCATTTTCATCCCTTAAACGTGCTTTGTTTTGGGAAAAATTTGCACAGCATGTACAGATGGACTTAAGCTTTCGATTGGCATCCTTAAAAAAAAATTTTTTTATTTGACCATTTTCGTGAAAAATCAACGATGGTTAACCCACGGTTTTTTTTGGCCAAAAATCTTTTTGTTGCGAAATCGAAAAAGATTGTTATATTATCGTTCTATACATTGTTACGAACCCGAAACTGCCTTTGGTTCGAAAATCAACCCTTATACAACAATGGTACATGCATTCGCTGAAGAAGCCACGTTCGTCTCTCCCTCTTAGTGGGAAGTGTTCATCCCTTAAACAGCATTTTCATCCCTTAAACGTGCTTTGTTTTGGGAAAAATTTGCACAGCATGTACAGATGGACTTATGCTTTCGATTGGCATCCTTAAAAAAAAATTTTTTTATTTGACCATTTTCGTGAAAAATCAACGATGGTTAACCCACGGTTTTTTTTGGCCAAAAATCTTTTTGTTGCGAAATCGAAAAAGATTGTTATATTATCGTTCTATACATTGTTACGAACCCGAAACTGCCTTTGGTTCGAAAATCAACCCTTATACAACAATGGTACATGCATTCGCTGAAGAAGCCACGTTCGTCTCTCCCTCTTAGTGGGAAGTGTTCATCCCTTAAACAGCATTTTCATCCCTTAAACGTGCTTTGTTTTGGGAAAAATTTGCACAGCATGTACAGATGGACTTATGCTTTCGATTGGCATCCTTAAAAAAAAATTTTTTTATTTGACCATTTTCGTGAAAAATCAACGATGGTTAACCCACGGTTTTTTTTGGCCAAAAATCTTTTTGTTGCGAAATCGAAAAAGATTGTTATATTATCGTTCTATACATTGTTACGAACCCGAAACTGCCTTTGGTTCGAAAATCAACCCTTATATAACAATGGTACATGCATTCGCTGAAGAAGCCACGTTCGTCTCTCCCTCTTAGTGGGAAGTGTTCATCCCTTAAACAGCATTTTCATCCCTTAAACGTGCTTTGTTTTGGGAAAAATTTGCACAGCATGTACAGATGGACTTATGCTTTCGATTGGCATCCTTAAAAAAAAATTTTTTTATTTGACCATTTTCGTGAAAAATCAACGATGGTTAACCCACGGTTTTTTTTGGCCAAAAATCTTTTTGTTGCGAAATCGAAAAAGATTGTTATATTATCGTTCTATACATTGTTACGAACCCGAAACTGCCTTTGGTTCGAAAATCAACCCTTATATAACAATGGTACATGCATTCGCTGAAGAAGCCACGTTCGTCTCTCCCTCTTAGTGGGAAGTGTTCATCCCTTAAACAGCATTTTCATCCCTTAAACGTGCTTTGTTTTGGGAAAAATTTGCACAGCATGTACAGATGGACTTAAGCTTTCGATTGGCATCCTTAAAAAAAAATTTTTTTATTTGACCATTTTCGTGAAAAATCAACGATGGTTAACCCACGGTTTTTTTTGGCCAAAAATCTTTTTGTTGCGAAATCGAAAAAGATTGTTATATTATCGTTCTATACATTGTTACGAACCCGAAACTGCCTTTGGTTCGAAAATCAACCCTTATACAACAATGGTACATGCATTCGCTGAAGAAGCCACGTTCGTCTCTCCCTCTTAGTGGGAAGTGTTCATCCCTTAAACAGCATTTTCATCCCTTAAACGTGCTTTGTTTTGGGAAAAATTTGCACAGCATGTACAGATGGACTTATGCTTTCGATTGGCATCCTTAAAAAAAAATTTTTTTATTTGACCATTTTCGTGAAAAATCAACGATGGTTAACCCACGGTTTTTTTTGGCCAAAAATCTTTTTGTTGCGAAATCGAAAAAGATTGTTATATTATCGTTCTATACATTGTTACGAACCCGAAACTGCCTTTGGTTCGAAAATCAACCCTTATATAACAATGGTACATGCATTCGCTGAAGAAGCCACGTTCGTCTCTCCCTCTTAGTGGGAAGTGTTCATCCCTTAAACACCATTTTCATCCCTTAAACATGCTTTGTTTTGGGAAAAATTTGCACAGCATGTACAGATGGACTTAAGCTTTCGATTGGCATCCTTAAAAAAAAATTTTTTTATTTGACCATTTTCGTGAAAAATCAACGATGGTTAACCCACGGTTTTTTTTGGCCAAAAATCTTTTTGTTGCGAAATCGAAAAAGATTGTTATATTATCGTTCTATACATTGTTACGAACCCGAAACTGCCTTTGGTTCGAAAATCAACCCTTATATAACAATGGTACATGCATTCGCTGAAGAAGCCACGTTCGTCTCTCCCTCTTAGTGGGAAGTGTTCATCCCTTAAACAGCATTTTCATCCCTTAAACGTGCTTTGTTTTGGGAAAAATTTGCACAGCATGTACAGATGGACTTATGCTTTCGATTGGCATCCTTAAAAAAAAATTTTTTTATTTGACCATTTTCGTGAAAAATCAACGATGGTAACCCACGGTTTTTTTTGGCCAAAAATCTTTTTGTTGCGAAATCGAAAAAGATTGTTATATTATCGTTCTATACATTGTTACGAACCCGAAACTGCCTTTGGTTCGAAAATCAACCCTTATATAACAATGGTACATGCATTCGCTGAAGAAGCCACGTTCGTCTCTCCCTCTTAGTGGGAAGTGTTCATCCCTTAAACAGCATTTTCATCCCTTAAACGTGCTTTGTTTTGGGAAAAATTTGCACAGCATGTACAGATGGACTTATGCTTTCGATTGGCATCCTTAAAAAAAATTTTTTTTATTTGACCATTTTCGTGAAAAATCAACGATGGTTAACCCACGGTTTTTTTTGGCCAAAAATCTTTTTGTTGCGAAATCGAAAAAGATTGTTATATTATTGTTCTATACATTGTAACGAACCCGAAACTGCCTTTGGTTCGAAAATCAACCCTTATATAACAATGGTACATGCATTCGCTGAAGAAGCCACGTTCGTCTCTCCCTCTTAGTGGGAAGTGTTCATCCCTTAAACAGCATTTTCATCCCTTAAACGTGCTTTGTTTTGGGAAAAATTTGCACAGCATGTACAGATGGACTTATGCTTTCGATTGGCATCCTTAAAAAAAAATTTTTTTATTTGACCATTTTCGTGAAAAATCAACGATGGTAACCCACGGTTTTTTTTGGCCAAAAATCTTTTTGTTGCGAAATCGAAAAAGATTGTTATATTATCGTTCTATACATTGTTACGAACCCGAAACTGCCTTTGGTTCGAAAATCAACCCTTATATAACAATGGTACATGCATTCGCTGAAGAAGCCACGTTCGTCTCTCCCTCTTAGTGGGAAGTGTTCATCCCTTAAACAGCATTTTCATCCCTTAAACGTGCTTTGTTTTGGGAAAAATTTGCACAGCATGTACAGATGGACTTATGCTTTCGATTGGCATCCTTAAAAAAAAATTTTTTTATTTGACCATTTTCGTGAAAAATCAACGATGGTTAACCCACGGTTTTTTTTGGCCAAAAATCTTTTTGTTGCGAAATCGAAAAAGATTGTTATATTATCGTTCTATACATTGTTACGAACCCGAAACTGCCTTTGGTTCGAAAATCAACCCTTATATAACAATGGTACATGCATTCGCTGAAGAAGCCACGTTCGTCTCTCCCTCTTAGTGGGAAGTGTTCATCCCTTAAATAGCATTTTCATCCCTTAAACGTGCTTTGTTTTGGGAAAAATTTGCACAGCATGTACAGATGGACTTATGCTTTCGATTGGCATCCTTAAAAAAAAATTTTTTTATTTGACCATTTTCGTGAAAAATCAACGATGGTTAACCCACGGTTTTTTTTGGCCAAAAATCTTTTTGTTGCGAAATCGAAAAAGATTGTTATATTATCGTTCTATACATTGTTACGAACCCGAAACTGCCTTTGGTTCGAAAATCAACCCTTATATAACAATGGTACATGCATTCGCTGAAGAAGCCACGTTCGTCTCTCCCTCTTAGTGGGAAGTGTTCATCCCTTAAACAGCATTTTCATCCCTTAAACGTGCTTTGTTTTGGGAAAAATTTGCACAGCATGTACAGATGGACTTATGCTTTCGATTGGCATCCTTAAAAAAAAATTTTTTTATTTGACCATTTTCGTGAAAAATCAACGATGGTTAACCCACGGTTTTTTTTGGCCAAAAATCTTTTTGTTGCGAAATCGAAAAAGATTGTTATATTATCGTTCTATACATTGTTACGAACCCGAAACTGCCTTTGGTTCGAAAATCAACCCTTATATAACAATGGTACATGCATTCGCTGAAGAAGCCACGTTCGTCTCTCCCTCTTAGTGGGAAGTGTTCATCCCTTAAACAGCATTTTCATCCCTTAAACGTGCTTTGTTTGGGAAAAATTTGCACAGCATGTACAGATGGACTTATGCTTTCGATTGGCATCCTTAAAAAAAAATTTTTTTATTTGACCATTTTCGTGAAAAATCAACGATGGTTAACCCACGGTTTTTTTTGGCCAAAAATCTTTTTGTTGCGAAATCGAAAAAGATTGTTATATTATCGTTCTATACATTGTTACGAACCCGAAACTGCCTTTGGTTCGAAAATCAACCCTTATATAACAATGGTACATGCATTCGCTGAAGAAGCCACGTTCGTCTCTCCCTCTTAGTGGGAAGTGTTCATCCCTTAAACAGCATTTTCATCCCTTAAACGTGCTTTGTTTTGGGAAAAATTTGCACAGCATGTACAGATGGACTTATGCTTTCGATTGGCATCCTTAAAAAAAAATTTTTTTATTTGACCATTTTCGTGAAAAATCAACGATGGTTAACCCACGGTTTTTTTTGGCCAAAAATCTTTTTGTTGCGAAATCGAAAAAGATTGTTATATTATCGTTCTATACATTGTTACGAACCCGAAACTGCCTTTGGTTCGAAAATCAACCCTTATATAACAATGGTACATGCATTCGCTGAAGAAGCCACGTTCGTCTCTCCCTCTTAGTGGGAAGTGTTCATCCCTTAAACAGCATTTTCATCCCTTAAACGTGCTTTGTTTTGGGAAAAATTTGCACAGCATGTACAGATGGACTTATGCTTTCGATTGGCATCCTTAAAAAAAAATTTTTTTATTTGACCATTTTCGTGAAAAATCAACGATGGTTAACCCACGGTTTTTTTTGGCCAAAAATCTTTTTGTTGCGAAATCGAAAAAGATTGTTATATTATCGTTCTATACATTGTTACGAACCCGAAACTGCCTTTGGTTCGAAAATCAACCCTTATATAACAATGGTACATGCATTCGCTGAAGAAGCCACGTTCGTCTCTCCCTCTTAGTGGGAAGTGTTCATCCCTTAAACAGCATTTTCATCCCTTAAACGTGCTTTGTTTTGGGAAAAATTTGCACAGCATGTACAGATGGACTTATGCTTTCGATTGGCATCCTTAAAAAAAAATTTTTTTATTTGACCATTTTCGTGAAAAATCAACGATGGTTAACCCACGGTTTTTTTTGGCCAAAAATCTTTTTGTTGCGAAATCGAAAAAGATTGTTATATTATCGTTCTATACATTGTTACGAACCCGAAACTGCCTTTGGTTCGAAAATCAACCCTTATATAACAATGGTACATGCATTCGCTGAAGAAGCCACGTTCGTCTCTCCCTCTTAGTGGGAAGTGTTCATCCCTTAAACAGCATTTTCATCCCTTAAACGTGCTTTGTTTTGGGAAAAATTTGCACAGCATGTACAGATGGACTTATGCTTTCGATTGGCATCCTTAAAAAAAAATTTTTTTATTTGACCATTTTCGTGAAAAATCAACGATGGTTAACCCACGGTTTTTTTTGGCCAAAAATCTTTTTGTTGCGAAATCGAAAAAGATTGTTATATTATCGTTCTATACATTGTTACGAACCCGAAACTGCCTTTGGTTCGAAAATCAACCCTTATATAACAATGGTACATGCATTCGCTGAAGAAGCCACGTTCGTCTCTCCCTCTTAGTGGGAAGTGTTCATCCCTTAAACAGCATTTTCATCCCTTAAACGTGCTTTGTTTTGGGAAAAATTTGCACAGCATGTACAGATGGACTTATGCTTTCGATTGGCATCCTTAAAAAAAAATTTTTTTATTTGACCATTTTCGTGAAAAATCAACGATGGTTAACCCACGGTTTTTTTTGGCCAAAAATCTTTTTGTTGCGAAATCGAAAAAGATTGTTATATTATCGTTCTATACATTGTTACGAACCCGAAACTGCCTTTGGTTCGAAAATCAACCCTTATATAACAATGGTACATGCATTCGCTGAAGAAGCCACGTTCGTCTCTCCCTCTTAGTGGGAAGTGTTCATCCCTTAAACAGCATTTTCATCCCTTAAACGTGCTTTGTTTTGGGAAAAATTTGCACAGCATGTACAGATGGACTTATGCTTTCGATTGGCATCCTTAAAAAAAAATTTTTTTATTTGACCATTTTCGTGAAAAATCAACGATGGTTAACCCACGGTTTTTTTTGGCCAAAAATCTTTTTGTTGCGAAATCGAAAAGATTGTTATATTATCGTTCTATACATTGTTACGAACCCGAAACTGCCTTTGGTTCGAAAATCAACCCTTATATAACAATGGTACATGCATTCGCTGAAGAAGCCACGTTCGTCTCTCCCTCTTAGTGGGAAGTGTTCATCCCTTAAACAGCATTTTCATCCCTTAAACGTGCTTTGTTTTGGGAAAAATTTGCACAGCATGTACAGATGGACTTATGCTTTCGATTGGCATCCTTAAAAAAAAATTTTTTTATTTGACCATTTTCGTGAAAAATCAACGATGGTTAACCCACGGTTTTTTTTGGCCAAAAATCTTTTTGTTGCGAAATCGAAAAAGATTGTTATATTATCGTTCTATACATTGTTACGAACCCGAAACTGCCTTTGGTTCGAAAATCAACCCTTATATAACAATGGTACATGCATTCGCTGAAGAAGCCACGTTCGTCTCTCCCTCTTAGTGGGAAGTGTTCATCCCTTAAACAGCATTTTCATCCCTTAAACGTGCTTTGTTTTGGGAAAAATTTGCACAGCATGTACAGATGGACTTATGCTTTCGATTGGCATCCTTAAAAAAAAATTTTTTTATTTGACCATTTTCGTGAAAAATCAACGATGGTTAACCCACGGTTTTTTTTGGCCAAAAATCTTTTTGTTGCGAAATCGAAAAAGATTGTTATATTATCGTTCTATACATTGTTACGAACCCGAAACTGCCTTTGGTTCGAAAATCAACCCTTATATAACAATGGTACATGCATTCGCTGAAGAAGCCACGTTCGTCTCTCCCTCTTAGTGGGAAGTGTTCATCCCTTAAACAGCATTTTCATCCCTTAAACGTGCTTTGTTTTGGGAAAAATTTGCACAGCATGTACAGATGGACTTATGCTTTCGATTGGCATCCTTAAAAAAAAATTTTTTTATTTGACCATTTTCGTGAAAAATCAACGATGGTTAACCCACGGTTTTTTTTGGCCAAAAATCTTTTTGTTGCGAAATCGAAAAAGATTGTTATATTATCGTTCTATACATTGTTACGAACCCGAAACTGCCTTTGGTTCGAAAATCAACCCTTATATAACAATGGTACATGCATTCGCTGAAGAAGCCACGTTCGTCTCTCCCTCTTAGTGGGAAGTGTTCATCCCTTAAACAGCATTTTCATCCCTTAAACGTGCTTTGTTTTGGGAAAAATTTGCACAGCATGTACAGATGGACTTATGCTTTCGATTGGCATCCTTAAAAAAAAATTTTTTTATTTGACCATTTTCGTGAAAAATCAACGATGGTTAACCCACGGTTTTTTTTGGCCAAAAATCTTTTTGTTGCGAAATCGAAAAAGATTGTTATATTATCGTTCTATACATTGTTACGAACCCGAAACTGCCTTTGGTTCGAAAATCAACCCTTATATAACAATGGTACATGCATTCGCTGAAGAAGCCACGTTCGTCTCTCCCTCTTAGTGGGAAGTGTTCATCCCTTAAACAGCATTTTCATCCCTTAAACGTGCTTTGTTTTGGGAAAAATTTGCACAGCATGTACAGATGGACTTATGCTTTCGATTGGCATCCTTAAAAAAAAATTTTTTATTTGACCATTTTCGTGAAAAATCAACGATGGTTAACCCACGGTTTTTTTTGGCCAAAAATCTTTTTGTTGCGAAATCGAAAAAGATTGTTATATTATCGTTCTATACATTGTTACGAACCCGAAACTGCCTTTGGTTCGAAAATCAACCCTTATATAACAATGGTACATGCATTCGCTGAAGAAGC
Organism: Sisyra terminalis; assembly: GCA_958496175.1. NCBI lineage: Eukaryota > Metazoa > Arthropoda > Insecta > Neuroptera > Sisyridae > Sisyra > Sisyra terminalis. The sequence continues at coordinate 53,386,619 of OY292277.1, forward strand.
CACGTTCGTCTCTCCCTCTTAGTGGGAAGTGTTCATCCCTTAAACAGCATTTTCATCCCTTAAACGTGCTTTGTTTTGGGAAAAATTTGCACAGCATGTACAGATGGACTTATGCTTTCGATTGGCATCCTTAAAAAAAAATTTTTTTATTTGACCATTTTCGTGAAAAATCAACGATGGTTAACCCACGGTTTTTTTTGGCCAAAAATCTTTTTGTTGCGAAATCGAAAAAGATTGTTATATTATCGTTCTATACATTGTTACGAACCCGAAACTGCCTTTGGTTCGAAAATCAACCCTTATATAACAATGGTACATGCATTCGCTGAAGAAGCCACGTTCGTCTCTCCCTCTTAGTGGGAAGTGTTCATCCCTTAAACAGCATTTTCATCCCTTAAACGTGCTTTGTTTTGGGAAAAATTTGCACAGCATGTACAGATGGACTTATGCTTTCGATTGGCATCCTTAAAAAAAAATTTTTTTATTTGACCATTTTCGTGAAAAATCAACGATGGTTAACCCACGGTTTTTTTTGGCCAAAAATCTTTTTGTTGCGAAATCGAAAAAGATTGTTATATTATCGTTCTATACATTGTTACGAACCCGAAACTGCCTTTGGTTCGAAAATCAACCCTTATATAACAATGGTACATGCATTCGCTGAAGAAGCCACGTTCGTCTCTCCCTCTTAGTGGGAAGTGTTCATCCCTTAAACAGCATTTTCATCCCTTAAACGTGCTTTGTTTTGGGAAAAATTTGCACAGCATGTACAGATGGACTTATGCTTTCGATTGGCATCCTTAAAAAAAAATTTTTTTATTTGACCATTTTCGTGAAAAATCAACGATGGTTAACCCACGGTTTTTTTTGGCCAAAAATCTTTTTGTTGCGAAATCGAAAAAGATTGTTATATTATCGTTCTATACATTGTTACGAACCCGAAACTGCCTTTGGTTCGAAAATCAACCCTTATATAACAATGGTACATGCATTCGCTGAAGAAGCCACGTTCGTCTCTCCCTCTTAGTGGGAAGTGTTCATCCCTTAAACAGCATTTTCATCCCTTAAACGTGCTTTGTTTTGGGAAAAATTTGCACAGCATGTACAGATGGACTTATGCTTTCGATTGGCATCCTTAAAAAAAAATTTTTTTATTTGACCATTTTCGTGAAAAATCAACGATGGTTAACCCACGGTTTTTTTTGGCCAAAAATCTTTTTGTTGCGAAATCGAAAAAGATTGTTATATTATCGTTCTATACATTGTTACGAACCCGAAACTGCCTTTGGTTCGAAAATCAACCCTTATATAACAATGGTACATGCATTCGCTGAAGAAGCCACGTTCGTCTCTCCCTCTTAGTGGGAAGTGTTCATCCCTTAAACAGCATTTTCATCCCTTAAACGTGCTTTGTTTTGGGAAAAATTTGCACAGCATGTACAGATGGACTTATGCTTTCGATTGGCATCCTTAAAAAAAAATTTTTTTATTTGACCATTTTCGTGAAAAATCAACGATGGTTAACCCACGGTTTTTTTTGGCCAAAAATCTTTTTGTTGCGAAATCGAAAAAGATTGTTATATTATCGTTCTATACATTGTTACGAACCCGAAACTGCCTTTGGTTCGAAAATCAACCCTTATATAACAATGGTACATGCATTCGCTGAAGAAGCCACGTTCGTCTCTCCCTCTTAGTGGGAAGTGTTCATCCCTTAAACAGCATTTTCATCCCTTAAACGTGCTTTGTTTTGGGAAAAATTTGCACAGCATGTACAGATGGACTTATGCTTTCGATTGGCATCCTTAAAAAAAAATTTTTTTATTTGACCATTTTCGTGAAAAATCAACGATGGTTAACCCACGGTTTTTTTTGGCCAAAAATCTTTTTGTTGCGAAATCGAAAAAGATTGTTATATTATCGTTCTATACATTGTTACGAACCCGAAACTGCCTTTGGTTCGAAAATCAACCCTTATATAACAATGGTACATGCATTCGCTGAAGAAGCCACGTTCGTCTCTCCCTCTTAGTGGGAAGTGTTCATCCCTTAAACAGCATTTTCATCCCTTAAACGTGCTTTGTTTTGGGAAAAATTTGCACAGCATGTACAGATGGACTTATGCTTTCGATTGGCATCCTTAAAAAAAAATTTTTTATTTGACCATTTTCGTGAAAAATCAACGATGGTTAACCCACGGTTTTTTTTGGCCAAAAATCTTTTTGTTGCGAAATCGAAAAAGATTGTTATATTATCGTTCTATACATTGTTACGAACCCGAAACTGCCTTTGGTTCGAAAATCAACCCTTATATAACAATGGTACATGCATTCGCTGAAGAAGCCACGTTCGTCTCTCCCTCTTAGTGGGAAGTGTTCATCCCTTAAACAGCATTTTCATCCCTTAAACGTGCTTTGTTTTGGGAAAAATTTGCACAGCATGTACAGATGGACTTATGCTTTCGATTGGCATCCTTAAAAAAAAATTTTTTTATTTGACCATTTTCGTGAAAAATCAACGATGGTTAACCCACGGTTTTTTTTGGCCAAAAATCTTTTTGTTGCGAAATCGAAAAAGATTGTTATATTATCGTTCTATACATTGTTACGAACCCGAAACTGCCTTTGGTTCGAAAATCAACCCTTATATAACAATGGTACATGCATTCGCTGAAGAAGCCACGTTCGTCTCTCCCTCTTAGTGGGAAGTGTTCATCCCTTAAACAGCATTTTCATCCCTTAAACGTGCTTTGTTTTGGGAAAAATTTGCACAGCATGTACAGATGGACTTATGCTTTCGATTGGCATCCTTAAAAAAAAATTTTTTTATTTGACCATTTTCGTGAAAAATCAACGATGGTTAACCCACGGTTTTTTTTGGCCAAAAATCTTTTTGTTGCGAAATCGAAAAAGATTGTTATATTATCGTTCTATACATTGTTACGAACCCGAAACTGCCTTTGGTTCGAAAATCAACCCTTATATAACAATGGTACATGCATTCGCTGAAGAAGCCACGTTCGTCTCTCCCTCTTAGTGGGAAGTGTTCATCCCTTAAACAGCATTTTCATCCCTTAAACGTGTTTTGTTTTGGGAAAAATTTGCACAGCATGTACAGATGGACTTATGCTTTCGATTGGCATCCTTAAAAAAAAATTTTTTTATTTGACCATTTTCGTGAAAAATCAACGATGGTTAACCCACGGTTTTTTTTGGCCAAAAATCTTTTTGTTGCGAAATCGAAAAAGATTGTTATATTATCGTTCTATACATTGTTACGAACCCGAAACTGCCTTTGGTTCGAAAATCAACCCTTATATAACAATGGTACATGCATTCGCTGAAGAAGCCACGTTCGTCTCTCCCTCTTAGTGGGAAGTGTTCATCCCTTAAACAGCATTTTCATCCCTTAAACGTGCTTTGTTTGGGAAAAATTTGCACAGCATGTACAGATGGACTTATGCTTTCGATTGGCATCCTTAAAAAAAAATTTTTTTATTTGACCATTTTCGTGAAAAATCAACGATGGTTAACCCACGGTTTTTTTTGGCCAAAAATCTTTTTGTTGCGAAATCGAAAAAGATTGTTATATTATCGTTCTATACATTGTTACGAACCCGAAACTGCCTTTGGTTCGAAAATCAACCCTTATATAACAATGGTACATGCATTCGCTGAAGAAGCCACGTTCGTCTCTCCCTCTTAGTGGGAAGTGTTCATCCCTTAAACAGCATTTTCATCCCTTAAACGTGCTTTGTTTTGGGAAAAATTTGCACAGCATGTACAGATGGACTTATGCTTTCGATTGGCATCCTTAAAAAAAAATTTTTTTATTTGACCATTTTCGTGAAAAATCAACGATGGTTAACCCACGGTTTTTTTTGGCCAAAAATCTTTTTGTTGCGAAATCGAAAAAGATTGTTATATTATCGTTCTATACATTGTTACGAACCCGAAACTGCCTTTGGTTCGAAAATCAACCCTTATACAACAATGGTACATGCATTCGCTGAAGAAGCCACGTTCGTCTCTCCCTCTTAGTGGGAAGTGTTCATCCCTTAAACAGCATTTTCATCCCTTAAACGTGCTTTGTTTTGGGAAAAATTTGCACAGCATGTACAGATGGACTTATGCTTTCGATTGGCATCCTTAAAAAAAAATTTTTTATTTGACCATTTTCGTGAAAAATCAACGATGGTTAACCCACGGTTTTTTTTGGCCAAAAATCTTTTTGTTGCGAAATCGAAAAAGATTGTTATATTATCGTTCTATACATTGTTACGAACCCGAAACTGCCTTTGGTTCGAAAATCAACCCTTATATAACAATGGTACATGCATTCGCTGAAGAAGCCACGTTCGTCTCTCCCTCTTAGTGGGAAGTGTTCATCCCTTAAACAGCATTTTCATCCCTTAAACGTGCTTTGTTTTGGGAAAAATTTGCACAGCATGTACAGATGGACTTATGCTTTCGATTGGCATCCTTAAAAAAAAATTTTTTTATTTGACCATTTTCGTGAAAAATCAACGATGGTTAACCCACGGTTTTTTTTGGCCAAAAATCTTTTTGTTGCGAAATCGAAAAAGATTGTTATATTATCGTTCTATACATTGTTACGAACCCGAAACTGCCTTTGGTTCGAAAATCAACCCTTATATAACAATGGTACATGCATTCGCTGAAGAAGCCACGTTCGTCTCTCCCTCTTAGTGGGAAGTGTTCATCCCTTAAACAGCATTTTCATCCCTTAAACGTGCTTTGTTTTGGGAAAAATTTGCACAGCATGTACAGATGGACTTATGCTTTCGATTGGCATCCTTAAAAAAAAATTTTTTTATTTGACCATTTTCGTGAAAAATCAACGATGGTTAACCCACGGTTTTTTTTGGCCAAAAATCTTTTTGTTGCGAAATCGAAAAAGATTGTTATATTATCGTTCTATACATTGTTACGAACCCGAAACTGCCTTTGGTTCGAAAATCAACCCTTATATAACAATGGTACATGCATTCGCTGAAGAAGCCACGTTCGTCTCTCCCTCTTAGTGGGAAGTGTTCATCCCTTAAACAGCATTTTCATCCCTTAAACGTGCTTTGTTTGGGAAAAATTTGCACAGCATGTACAGATGGACTTATGCTTTCGATTGGCATCCTTAAAAAAAAATTTTTTTATTTGACCATTTTCGTGAAAAATCAACGATGGTTAACCCACGGTTTTTTTTGGCCAAAAATCTTTTTGTTGCGAAATCGAAAAAGATTGTTATATTATCGTTCTATACATTGTTACGAACCCGAAACTGCCTTTGGTTCGAAAATCAACCCTTATATAACAATGGTACATGCATTCGCTGAAGAAGCCACGTTCGTCTCTCCCTCTTAGTGGGAAGTGTTCATCCCTTAAACAGCATTTTCATCCCTTAAACGTGCTTTGTTTTGGGAAAAATTTGCACAGCATGTACAGATGGACTTATGCTTTCGATTGGCATCCTTAAAAAAAAATTTTTTTATTTGACCATTTTCGTGAAAAATCAACGATGGTTAACCCACGGTTTTTTTTGGCCAAAAATCTTTTTGTTGCGAAATCGAAAAAGATTGTTATATTATCGTTCTATACATTGTTACGAACCCGAAACTGCCTTTGGTTCGAAAATCAACCCTTATACAACAATGGTACATGCATTCGCTGAAGAAGCCACGTTCGTCTCTCCCTCTTAGTGGGAAGTGTTCATCCCTTAAACAGCATTTTCATCCCTTAAACGTGCTTTGTTTTGGGAAAAATTTGCACAGCATGTACAGATGGACTTATGCTTTCGATTGGCATCCTTAAAAAAAAATTTTTTATTTGACCATTTTCGTGAAAAATCAACGATGGTTAACCCACGGTTTTTTTTGGCCAAAAATCTTTTTGTTGCGAAATCGAAAAAGATTGTTATATTATCGTTCTATACATTGTTACGAACCCGAAACTGCCTTTGGTTCGAAAATCAACCCTTATATAACAATGGTACATGCATTCGCTGAAGAAGCCACGTTCGTCTCTCCCTCTTAGTGGGAAGTGTTCATCCCTTAAACAGCATTTTCATCCCTTAAACGTGCTTTGTTTTGGGAAAAATTTGCACAGCATGTACAGATGGACTTATGCTTTCGATTGGCATCCTTAAAAAAAAATTTTTTTATTTGACCATTTTCGTGAAAAATCAACGATGGTTAACCCACGGTTTTTTTTGGCCAAAAATCTTTTTGTTGCGAAATCGAAAAAGATTGTTATATTATCGTTCTATACATTGTTACGAACCCGAAACTGCCTTTGGTTCGAAAATCAACCCTTATACAACAATGGTACATGCATTCGCTGAAGAAGCCACGTTCGTCTCTCCCTCTTAGTGGGAAGTGTTCATCCCTTAAACAGCATTTTCATCCCTTAAACGTGCTTTGTTTTGGGAAAAATTTGCACAGCATGTACAGATGGACTTATGCTTTCGATTGGCATCCTTAAAAAAAAATTTTTTATTTGACCATTTTCGTGAAAAATCAACGATGGTTAACCCACGGTTTTTTTTGGCCAAAAATCTTTTTGTTGCGAAATCGAAAAAGATTGTTATATTATCGTTCTATACATTGTTACGAACCCGAAACTGCCTTTGGTTCGAAAATCAACCCTTATATAACAATGGTACATGCATTCGCTGAAGAAGCCACGTTCGTCTCTCCCTCTTAGTGGGAAGTGTTCATCCCTTAAACAGCATTTTCATCCCTTAAACGTGCTTTGTTTTGGGAAAAATTTGCACAGCATGTACAGATGGACTTATGCTTTCGATTGGCATCCTTGGCCTTTGTTATACTATTAAATACGGAAATAAATTAGCTTTAATGTGGTATTTATATCACTCATCTACGTAATGAAGTAAATTTTCAATAAAATCTTACCTTGTTACACGTGGCGTCCTAGTTTTTAGTCAATTAATCAGCGGCCCCCGTTACGTTTTAAATATCTTCAATACAGTGTTGTATTATGGTCGAGGTTTCGTTTCCATACGATATCAAATAAATTTTTCTTCTAAAACTCAATTAGTAATATTTATTTTAATAATACTAGGCACGGAGCATTGAAACCAGAAGTCCAAACGGATTTACCAAATTGATGTATATGGTATTCAAGTTTTCATGGTTTGTTTTGGGAAAAATTTGCACAATATGTACGGGGGGGACTTATACTTTTAATTGGCATCATAAAAAATCAAACTTTAAACTGTGACGATTGTCGGGAAAAATCAACGATGGGTTTAAGCTGTGGAAGAACATGAAGAAGAAAAATTCAAAGGATATTAAAAAAAGGAAAAATTGGAGAATGTTTTTTATGTCAAGGTTTTACATTTCGCATTTTATTTCATTAATAATTTCATATTATTTTAATAATATAGTACATTGTATTGTTTCTTGTGTGTATGGATTTTGTAAATTCAATTCTCTTTTCGTTCGTATTTTAAAAAAATATTTCTTTTTTTTTTTTTTTTTTTAGAAAAACTTTGTGACTTTTATCTCTTATCAATCGTCGTTATTACATCGTCGTGAGAAGTCTATGTTTGTTTTTTTTTTTTTTGAATTACCGAAAAAGTTTTCGTTTGCACATGTCACACGTAAAAAATCAAATATAAAAAAAATTAAGTTTACAAAATCATTTCAGGTCTTATCACTGTTTATCTATTGAAACTGTTTTTTTTTTTTTTATTAAAGAGCTTTTATTTTTCAAATTACATATTTATTTAAAAATGAATCCCTAAAATTATGTCAACAAAAAGAAAAAATATATCTTTATTTATATTTGTTAACTTTTTTTATTTTTAATAAAAACTAAGTTAAAAACCAAACCTCTCCCATTGTTTCTATATTACAAAAAAAAATTAATTGTATATATATATATGCATATATATTTATATAAGTATTAATTTAATAAAAAATATTTAAACACCTTCATCTCATTTTTGCTTTCCTCTTTAAAGAAAATCATTACGTTTGGGATTTATGTATATGCACTTTGTAAGTGTCGGGAAAAAATTTAATTTTTTCTCGTTCATGATTTTCTTCAAAGAGACGAAAGTAAAAACCATTAAAACATAATAATAAGAATAACAAAAATGCTGAGAAAAACTCAAAACGTGTTACGTACGTAATTTAAAAATCGACTGGAAAAAAAACAAGGGGTTTCCGATTTGATTTTTAAAGGGATGCCGGATTGGAGTCGGAAATTTGTGGATCAGACTAGTTGTATTTTTATGAAGGTGATCATTTTTTAAAGCTACAAAAATGTTCTAAAGAAAAACCGATTTCAATCAATTGAATTCAACTCCGGCGCAGCCCCTTTTGTAATCAAATCACAACCAAATCAACATCTAATAGTTATTACGTTAATTTTTATATAATTTACGTTAATATTTCTTTACATTTCAATTAAAAAATTTTAAGGCAGGTCATATTTTTTGATTGGATATAATTATATTTTCTCCACTAATAACAGTTAAGTGTTTCGTTATAGTAAAATCGTAGTAATAAATCTGGTGTGAAAGATTCTCCTTAAATATTGTATTTTATTTATAAACCTTAAATTTAAATCCTTCTGCTCTATTTTTGTTGTCTGATGAATCGCTATTATTTTTATTTTTTTTTTTGTTGTCAACAATACGTACGTAAATAAATCAATTACATATTTAAATTACAGTTAAATTACATCATTTTTTTGTCACTAGTTTTACATTATTTTTTACTTTTTTTTAGCAAAGATGCGTGCAAACATTTTGTTACTTATGAAAATCAAAAAAAAAAAATTGAATAAAACGGAAATAACGGAAGAGGATTTGATTAAACAACTCTCTTACATAAAACACATTGAAAAAATGGCGGTACAAATTTTCCATTTTTGATAAAAATCTCTATTTAATCAGCAGGTACTTGTCTAAAATTATCAACATTTTTCTTTGTCATAAGTATATACAATAGGATGTCCGTAATTTACCAAATTGTTTTTTTTTTCACAGCGATCGCCCCCTGAATTTTTAGTTTAAGACACAAAAAAAATTATCCAATACAATTAAGCTCGTAATTTCTTGATTAAACCGTGCCGGAATCATGTTACTTTTACCATTTAAATAACATGGGATTATTTGACTTGTTACCATTTAATTTTTTTTCTCAGAAACAAATGAATAAAAAGATTTAAAGTTAAATTATTCTGACGTAAAATTTAATGCTCTACAAAAAAGGTCTCTTATAAATTTTCGATTAAGTCACTCCATTAAAAGTTATTCAACATTTAACTTGTGCCAAATATTTTCAACTTTTTGCTCCTTTTTACTATTTTAAACTATGAAATTATTGGAAGAGAAGATAAAAATTATTATCATTAGAGCGCCAGTGATTATTTGTGTTAATTTAATGGCTTTAACTAAAAATTAAACAAAAAAAAATCATTTTTTGACAATTAAAACCGGGGTGACATAAGATCCAAATTCGCTATTGTCGTGAAATTCAATTTATCCCGGATAAATTTTCGTACTTTAATCAATATTTTGTACCAACGAAGTGAATTTCATACTAATTAATGAGACTAGCGACAAAAGTTCAATTATTATTCGATTTTTTTCCATTTCACCTGACGCCATCTAAGAGAAATTTCTTAGAACTTGTAGTCAACATAGGTACAAGTTAAATGTTAAATAACAAGTTAAATAACTTTTAATGGAGTGATTTAATCGAAAATTCACAAGAAACCTTTTTTGTAGAGCGTTAAATTTTACATCAGAATAATTTGACTTTAAATCTTTTCATCCATTTGTTTCTGAGAAAAAAAATTAAAAGTACAAAGTCAAATAATTCCATGTTATTTAATTCTGGCACGGTTTAATCAAGAAATTAAGAGCTTAATTGTATTGGATATTTTTTTTTTATATCTTAAACTAAAAATTCAGGGGGCGATCGCTGTAAAAAAATCAATTTGCGAAATAACACACACCCTAATATACAATTTAATATTGTTAAAAACCTCAACTAAAACTAGTTACTCTTATTGTGAGTTAATGTTTGCGAACAAGAATCGAACTTTTCCTCCATTCAAACCATATATATTCTACCAAAGATATTGCCCCCCCCATCCCGTATTTCAACGACTTAATCATGGAAAGTTATTAGTTTAATATATAATCATTAAAACCAGAAAAAAAGTACAAAATTTAATATCCCACTACATATATAAATTGTCCAAAAGAAAAACCCGTTGTTTTTCGAGTCAAAACTATTTTTCCGGCAATATCCTTGCTTTTCCCCATCAACATCCTTTCACACAATATTAAATCGTTAATCATTTATCATAGCTATTTTCATAAATATAACAAAATGTCGGCAAAACATTAACAGTCTAAAATTATATATTTTACTCTTTATTATTATCGTTTATATATTTTTGTCCATTTTTTATTTCTTTTTATAAATAATATGTGAATGTGTTTCATCTATTTTTTTTTCTTGTTTAAATTTTAGCTCAGCATTATGTAACAGTATTCATTTTTTTTTTTTTGTAATTATTTAACTTATGTAACTTTTTCACTAATATATTTATATATATATCTCTCTGTTTTTCTCTTTTTCATATTCTCATATATATATATAATAATAATAATAATTATTATGTATATTATTTATATCTTTATATATATATATTTATAGACTTAAAATTATTTAATATATATATACTTTTTTTTTAATAATAGAAAACCACTTTAACCGGTATTTATAAAGAGCGTCAAGGTATCAACTACCACATAAAAAAAGAAACAAAAATATCGTTATTGTAATAATAAAATAATTGTTACTAACTAATGAATTAAATACATAATAATATATGTAACTTTGTAAATATTTTTTTTCCTTAAACATTAAATTTCTGTTTATAAGTGTAAACGTTTACCTTTTGTAGGTTCCGTATAGATCATAGCGTTTTTTTATTTTATTTTTTCAATGAAATCAAATGGACAACCCTCGATTTACTGGACTTGAAAACAATTTCGATTGTTGCAATAATAAAAGAAAAACAATTGAATAAAATTTCGAGATATCGAGATAAAACAAAACAATAATTTCAGTCCATTAAATTGAATGTGTTCAACTATTTAAACATATAATAATAATATGTGAATCACCATTTCTCATAAGTTTGTTTATGTTTATGTTTTTTCATATAAAAAATCAGCTTTTTCTTCGTTTGTACTGAATTTTAGCATACGCATACGTGCTGCCATCTACTATTGTCGTCTTGCACTAGTATTGTTCGAAAACAATTGCTTATAGTTAGGGCAAATGTTTTTGAACTACTTGTCGATAGAGATCTTGCGTTTTTTTTGTTTTTTTGTTGTAATGATCGAGAAAACTGATTTTTTATTACGTGGAAAAAGGTTCATCTTTCTCGTTTGTCGCGACGTTTCTACAATAATTAAAAGGTTTTACTTTTTTATAACTTAACTATGCCACAACAATTAAATTTTAAATATAATATTTATAACATTTTAAGGCCGTTACATTCTTTTAATGAAGGATTCTGCAACAAAAAGAAAATGTTTTGTTAGTTGGTTTCGATGGATTTGAAATTTGGTTGAATATCTGACTTGGAGATATCTCTGGAAATAAAACAGCGACGATTTTCGGGGAAAACTCCTTGGAAAATTTCTCTTTTACAGCTAAAATTTGTGCCACAAATTGACATAACTATGACTATTTAACTATATCCAAGTTAAAGCTCTAAATTCTTTCGGCACTAAAATCATTATCTGTCATTTTCCGGAAATATGAAGCTTGCCATTTTTTCTGCCCACAAAACTTAATTTCCGGGAAGTACTACTTTTGGTTTCTATGTAAAGAAAAATACATCCAATGGACATTGGTCAGTGTAAAAAGCAATTAAGAACCATGTTCCGCCAATAAAAGTATATAAATTTTAGTTTTGGCATTTTAAAAATGATTATTTAACTATATCCAAGTTAAAGCTCTATCCTTTCGCCACTTAAAATCATTATCTGTCATTTTCCGGAAGTATAAAGCATGCCATCTTTTCTGCCCACAAAACATAATTTCCGGGAAGTACTACTTTTGGTTTTTATGCAAAAAAAAGTACAACCAATGGACATTGGTCAGTGTATAAACCATATAAGAACCATGTTCCTCCAATAAAAGTATATGAATTTAATTTTGGCAGTTTAAAAGTGGTGAATTTGGTACCAAAGATAAAAAAAATGCAAAAGTAGACCAGGAAGTTTAAAAATACTTTGAAGAAATTGATGAAACTATTAAATTTTAAACATTTTTTTTTAACTTGAAAGTGAAAGACAACCCCTAAACATGAGAAAATCATAGGACAAACCCGGTCATTTCAACGGCGAAACCGAAAATTTCTGGCAAGAAGTTATTGCTCTGCATTTTGGGAAATAAAATCGAAGTTAACCACTATGATTTACTTCAACCTAATGAAATCATTACTGGAAAACAATTTAGTCGATAATTAAAGCCCAAACGTCTTCAATTTACCAAAATGCATCATCTTTTAGCACGAATTTTGGCTATATGTTGCAAAAATTGTTAATAAAACTCGAGAAATAATTCAATGGGATGTCCTACTCCACCTGCCAAATTCTTCAGGTGTTGCCCCATCTAATTACTATTCATAAGTCCAAGAACCAAAGCTTAATTGAAGAGCACTTTAGATTTTACGAAAACGCTTAAAACTAGATTATTTCCGGGAAGTACTACTTTTGTTTTTTATGTAAAGAAAAGTACATCCAATGGACATTGGTCAGTGTATAAAGCATAAAAGAACCAAATTCCACCAATAAAAGTATATGAATTTTGGTTTTGGCATTTTAAAAATGATAATTTAACTATATCCAAGTTAAAGTTCTATCTTTTCGCTACTTAAAACCATTATCTGCCATTTTCCGGAAGTATAAAGCCTGCCATTTTTTCTACCTACAAAACGCCATTTCCGGGAAGTACTACTTTTGGTTTCTATGTAAAGAAAAATACATCCAATGGACATTGCTCAGTGTATAAAGCATATAAGAACCATGTTCCACCAATAAAAGTATATAAATTTTGGTTTTGCCATTTTAAAAGTGGTGATTTTGGTACCAAAGATAGAAAATGCATAATTAGACAAGTAAGTTTAAAAATACTTTGAAAAAATTGATGAAACTATTAAATTTTAAACATCTTTTTTAACTTAAAGATTTTTGCATAGGATCCCAATAAAATACGAAAAGTGGACCAATCCGACAACCCCTAAACATTAGGAAATCGGGGGATGAACCCTGCTATCTATGAACTTCAACGCCGAAACCTAGAATTCATGGCAAGAAGTTATTGCTCTGCATTTTGGGAAATAAAATCGAAATTAACTACTATGATTTACTTCAATCTAATAAAATCATTACTGGAAACTTTTTTTTTGTAAATATTAATACGATTTAGTCGATAATTAAAGCTCAAACGTCTTCAATATACCAAAATACATAAGAAGATCATCTTTTAGCACGAATTTCGGCTACACGTTGCAAAAATTGTTAATAAAACTATAGAAATTATTCAATGGGATATCCTACTCCACCTGTCATATTCACCAGGTGTTGCCCCATCTAATTACTATTTATAAGTCCATTAACCAAAGCCTAATTGACATCTAAACCATTTAGATTTTACGAAGGCCGTTAAAACTAGATCATATATCGAAGGAGAAGGATTTTTCTTTTTTAAAAGGAATACGTTAAGAAAAAATAATCAAGTATACTTCCATCGTCATCACGTAATATTGAAACTTTCCGTTATTGCTGGGAAGGAAAAGTAGCGAATTATTTAAATGTAGTTAAGTTTGGCTAATTTTTTCACTTATGGCCGGTATTTCTATTCCTAGATAGATAGGTCATATCCTTTGAATAGCTCCGTCCGTATTGGATGAAAATTTCTGTTAGATTAATTCTTCTCATTATTAGGTGAAAATATGTTTTCTCTATCCTACGGATAAATTTTAAATTTAAAGATAAATGTCAATATCAAGTTGAGAAAATACCATTCTTCAATTGTAAATGTAGCTTTGATTCATCCAGAGTCCACTGTTTTTGAATTTTCTTCACATTTTTGGACTTAAAATGCTTATTATTGCAAAAAAATATAAATTTTATAGCAATTTCTTCCATAAAACTTCAATTTTTCAAATCATTTTGACCGCAGAAGTCATGAAGGGATCCAACACTGCTGAAGAAGATTCCTGGTCAATCGGTAAACATATCTGAGGTAATATATCAGATTTTTTTTCGAGGATGATTTACTAAAATAATATTTCACCAAATTTTCCACCCAATATATGGAAACAAACTAAGGTGCAGTGGATTAAGATCGTAAACGGGGCAAAATCGTATTCGGCCTATATACTCGTATATTCAGACATTAATGAGAATATAATAGCTAATATTCATAGAGAAGTTTCTCATGTATGCAGGTAATAACCATATTATATGACTCATTTATTTTGAAAGTGGCGTAAGTCCATTTCAAGGACGATCTATATATGGTGATTCTTCTTCTTGTAACTAGAACAAAGTATGTTAATTATTTAACTGCTAGGTTTTCAGAAATTACTCATTTCATTTTAGTTATTAACAAAAACGCCAATTATTCCCTCCTCCTTAGTATCTTCCATAGTTCCTATGGTTAAAAATGATAATACTATAGGGATTGTTCTTGAAAAGGACTTAATTTACTTTCAAAATAAATGGCGCACATATTCGTTATAAAGTACAACTTCTCCTGCAGTGTTCAACTAACCTAAGAGTTGTCCAACAAAATGCCGTGATTTTTATGGAAATTATGTTTCTTTCAAGTTAATTTTTGGTAAGTATGCAGAATATTGTTTACAGATTATATTACATAAATAAATTACATCGGTTATGTAAAATTTATTGGGGGAACCGCTACTCCGGTTTTGCCCCGAAAATATTAGTTCACAGGGTAAAACCGGAGCATGCTCCGGGACAAAATCGCAGTGCTTTATACTGTTCATGTATTTCGGTTATTTCTTCTGATATTTTCTTCCAGCACTTATATTTATAAAGAAATTACGTTATTATTTTAGGAAAACAAATCGAAGATTGTGTACTAAGTAATATTTGATAAATTCTTAGCAGAAATTAGGACTGGACGTATAAACTTCTTTCTCTATGGAAGTAAAACAGGAATTTCTTTAAAAATGTGTAATTTTTAAACTAATCAATATATTTTAATGTGGTAAATGGCATTCTGTAAATGTTTTATGATATATTTCCATTTTTTTCCCAGAAAACAGTAAAATACATTTCAATTGGTTTTAGATAGCCGTCAGCAAACTTGCCCCGAATGCGGAGCATTAATACAAAAATTCTCAGGAAAATTGGTGTTTTTTTCAATATAAATTATAGAATATCAATTCGTATTTGCGTTGATACCCACATATTTTAAATATTTATAAAAAGGACATCAAAATAAATGCGTTAAAAGTGGAATTTTCCAAAAATTGGTTCGATCTTATCCCACTTTATCTTAAATAATATTTACATTTATCGATTTTAATTCAATTTTTGCCAATTTACTGGATAATATTGTAGGAAAATCAGTGCCAAATATGTGGAGACTATCGACGCGGAATTTGGTGTTTTTTCAATATAAATTATAAAATATCAATTCTTTTTTGCATTGATACCAATAGGTTTTAAATATTTAAAAAAAGGACATAAAAATAAATGTGTTAAAAGTGGAATTTTCCAAAAACCGGTCTGATCTCACCCAACTTCACCCTAAATGTTATTTATATTTATCGAAAATATTAGTCAATTTACTGGATAATGTAGAAAAATCAATACCAAATACGTGGAGACCATCTTCGCGGAAAAGAGTTTATAAATCATTGAAAATTCGTCGCTGTTTTTCGTCCAGAATCTACCACAATCACCCACACTTACCATGGCAATTGCAAAGGCCCCATTATATTTTATCATGCATGTGTTTACGTGAATTTATGTATGTATTTTTTTTTTTTTTTTGTTAAATATAATTATTATTTCGTGTGTAAGTGTGAGTGTAATGTTTGGTCTATTCAGAAGTGTAAATGTGTTGGTGATGAGAATCGGCGGGTGACAGATCGGGGCTGCTGGACTCATCGTCGGAGGCTCAGCTATCCACGCTAAACAGTTCCTTGTGGAGAGCGGGGAACTCAAGATGTGGAGCCGATCGCTTCAATTTACTCAACGCTTCCATGTGCATTTGGCTCAGTTCTCTACAATTTATATAATTCATTAGTAGTGATTTTTATTTAGTATTATTGTAGATATTTTACCGTAGTTGTGGTATTTTTGTTAAGAGGGCATCACACACGGTGACGTCACCTTTAATCGGCATCGAATGATTTCTATCAAGTTCAAGTCTTAATGCTCTTAGTACAGCGTTTGATAATCGAGTGATTTCATCCAAACATTTAAGGCCTGGTCGATCTACAATCAAAGAAAAGTATTACTCCAGGTGGGAAATAAGAAGGTGATGTTTAACTAATACCTGGAGATAAAAGAACACATGCAGAATATAATCCTAGTTCACTATCCGTAAGTTTAAGTTCCGATATTCCCTTGGCTAGTTCGAACACACACGTGACCAATTTCATTTCGGATGTATCTGCCGTAAAGAATGCCTCCTGCGGCACAATTGCATCACCGTACAGAACCCGACATGTTCCGTTAGAGATCTGCATATATCGTGTCATCCGCAAAATGGCGATTTCGAAACTCGCTAAAATCAAAGAACATATATGTTAGTCTCTGTAAAAACTGGGCAAATTTTTCACGTCTTACCTGATTTCAGTAGAACGATTTGGTCGTCTTGCGATAGTTTCATGAAGCCGGGCACCATTTTGGCGAACTCGATGATCTGTTGAATGATTTGCGTGAGACGTTGGGCACAGTCGAGCCATAGTTCTTCGTGCGACATGTTCTTGTAGTAGAGCAGTCGACTGAGGTTCTCGTGTTGCGACATCGGCTTGCAGAACATATCGTGCACCTCGTCCAGCTGATAGAGACACGTGCGCACGTGGGCATCCGAAATTGTCTTCAGTAATAGTTCAGTTATTTGCATTGGATCTACGAAAGAAAAAAAAAACATGCCGTGTATAAGTGGAAGATATCAAAACAAATGGTCTTTACATAAAGAATCCCAAAGGCTGTGTCTTAGGCTGGTCCTTAATAGGGGTGTTTTTGAATTTTTTTGCTCCCAGTGGCTCAAATGCTTCCAAACTGATAAAAAATAATTCCCTGAAAATGTGAGCTCTTATTATTCACTTTAAGTTTCTTATGGAAATAACGTGGGAAAAAATATTTTTTTTCTTTAGAATTCCATAACTCAGCGAGACAAATAAATCCAAAGTAACTAATTACGTCATTTTTATTGTAAATTTAACGCTCTACAAAAAAGGCCTCATAATTTTTCGCTAAATCCATTGGTTTAAGAGTTATTCGAGCTTTTTTAACTGAGCAATGGAAAGATGGTAGACTTGGATTAAGGATGTACTACTACTAAAAGATTTAGCGACAAATCGCTAAATCTTTTGGCATAAGATTTATTCGAGCTCAAAGTTTAATTATTATATAATTATTAACATTATCAACATTATAATTATTAAGAAAATACTTATTTTTACGAAATATATCTATGAAGCTGTAGTAGTACATCCTTAATCCAAGTGTACCAGCTTTCCATTGCTCAGTTAAAAAAGCTCAAATAACTCTTAAGCCAATAGATTTAGCGAAAAATCATAAGAGGTCTTTTTTGTAGAGCGTTAAATTTACAATAAAAATGACATAATTAGCTACTTTAGATTTATTTGTCTCGCTGAGTTATGAAATTCAAAAAAAAAAAAAAAAAAATTCCCACGTTATTTCCATAAGAAACCTGAGTTGGAAAACGGAGTGTCTTAAAGCTAATATTTAAGAGCCCAAATTTTCAGGGAATTTTTTTTTATATCAGTTTGGAAGCATTTGAGCCACTGGGAGCCAAAAAATATCGAAAACACCCTTTTTAAGGATCACCCTACTGTATATACAATATATAGAATATATTGCGGTCCAATTTATGTAGGTAGTATAATTTAATATAATAATAGATAAAAATCATACCATAAACATAAATTTGAACAGAAGTTCAAACAAAAATAATTATTTTAGATTATAATATATAATTAGGTTTATGGTATGATTTTTATATATTATTATATTAAATTATACTACCTACATAAATTGGACCGCAATATATTCTATATATTGTATACACAGTATAACTGTTCAAAGTCAGCGAAAAAATCTTATTTTAATCCCACAGGCGTCAAACCAGAGGATCCCCTTAAATGTGACACTGGATTAAAGTATACAAGTGATTAAAAATATCTTAAAGGGTATTCCCGATCAATAAAGGTGTAATTTTTTTCTATTGAGACTAAAATTTTGGACCCTCATAATTTTCCGGTCAATAAACTTCTATAGATCAAAAAAATTCTCCTACTTTAATCGGGAAAACCTTTCGGTTTTCCTATATAAATAAGTATTGTAATATCTTTTTTCTTTTAAAATCAATAATCCTCATGATTATTTCATCATAGATCATTTAATTTGTGTTTTAAATAACTTTTACAGTTGTCCTTTCTTTCTGGGCCACCCCATTCACTTTGTGGCAACCCCAATGTTGCTTAGCCTTAGAAATCAATCTATAACCCCGAGAAAAACAAGGCTTAAGATAGTAGCCAAGGGCGGATTTAGGATTTTTTTCTGGGGGGGGACACAATATCATAATATCATCTTTCATTTGCAGACTAATGTTTTTCCTATTACTTTCTTCATATATTTTCACAACTTTAATCTTATGGAATCTCCACAGTACACAAAAATACCTTGGAGGGGGGGGGGGGGGGGGCACGGGGCCCCGTGCCCCCCTCCCCCTTAAATCCGCCCTAGATAGTAGCCCCATATTTACCGTTTAATCATCTTTAAATTACATATACTTAAAACTATAAAAAAATCCAATTCTAAAAAATTTTCTTTACAAAAGAAAAAGCTTTACGAAAAATCGGTTCTAATACAACATAATATTGGTCAGCAAAGCTTCACATTCCAACGAAACGAAAAAAAAAATTAACCACACACACACACACACACACGCAAAAAATTTAACAAGTATGAATCGAAAACTAAAGCCAAAAAGCAAAAAACAAAAATTTTTTTTGGAAAAATTGAACTTTTTTTCAACCAAAATTGACTAAACAAAAAAATTCTAAGTTCTAGATAACCATGAAAAAGCACCGTCAACCCTCTCAGACTTATCCTTTTTTCCACTGTTCATCGGTTTCCAACTTAAGCATCTTAAGATTTTTGTAATTATTAAAAATGCGTTTTTCAATTGTTTTTAAAGAAATTTTTTGGGCATCTTCACAAAATTGAAGGTCTACAAAGACTTAGGGATCAACTTTTGAAAAAAAAAAAAAAAAAATTGGCATGTTTCGGGGATCGAACCTGTGACTTATGGGTTAAGGCAATGGAAATCCATATAAGTGGATTAAGTAGGCTTATGTGATAGAGGATGGAAACTTGCAGCATTTTTGGTCGTTGTAATGATTAAAAATGCGTTTTTCAATTGTTTTTATAAAAATTTTTGGGTGTCTTCACAAAATTGAAGGTCTACAAAGACTTTGGGATCAATTTTTGAAAAAAAATTAAAAAAAAAAATTGGTGTCTTTCGGGGATCGAACCTGTGACTTATGGGTTAAGGCAATGGATATCCATATAAATGGATTAAGTAGGCTTATGTGATAGAGGGTGGAAACTTACAGCATTTCTGGTGGTTCTAATTATTAAAAAAGAGTTATTCAATTGTTTTTAAAGAATTTTTTTGGGCCTCTCCACAAAATTGAAGGTCTACAATGACTTTGGGATCAATTTTTTAAAAAAAAAATTAAAAAAAAAAATTGGCGTCTTTCGGGGTTTGAACCTGTGACTTATGGATTAAGCCAACGGGTATCCATCGAAGTGGATTAAGTAGGCTTATATGATACAGGGTGGAAACTTGCAGCATTTCGGGTTGTAATTAAGTCTGATAGGGTTAATCTGGAGGGAAAAAAAATTGGCGTGGTGTACACAAAAAACTGGGGACTTACTGGGAACAACATTGATTTGTTCGCAAGTATCATCACTACAAACAACAGAACTTCCACCACCGACACCTGGTGCCGATCTAGTGTTCGTCGAACTCTGTATACTCTGTCCCTGTGCCGGCGGAGAAGACGAGGCCGCAACACCTCCAACCCCAAGTCCTCGACCTCCTCCACCACCTCCACCGCCACCACCGCCACCGCCGCCACTTGGACTGCTTTCCGACAACGTAGACGATGACGAGTTGGACAATCCGGTTGTGGTCGCCGCTGTCGATAAATGATTATTATGTTGAGGCGAATTTAGAAATGTCGTTGTGCTATCAACATAGCCGCCCCCCATAAACCGGTCCACGCCGCCCCCCGATTCCTGTTTGATTGCAATCTGAACGAGAAAACCACCGGCCATGCCAGTCCGGGACATTCGGGCACTCTGCGGCTGTTCCCCATCATCACCATCACCACTATCACTCTCACCACCTCCACCAGTATCGCCCCCTACAGTTTTTCATTCACAATCAATTCACACGAGAATTTTCACCCCCACCCCACCCCCTATCTTCCACGTTCCCCAATTAACCAATTTAACAAGTGTGTGTGTGTGGTGTAAGAAATAGACAACAACAATAACAAAAAAAAAAAAATCGAAAATCCAAAGGAACACAACAAAGCCTCTGATTTCAATTTTTTTCAACAAAAAAAAAAAGACAAAACTCAACATAAACAAGTAATTCATCTTACACAAATTACCGAAGAAGTATCACTTCTCGCTAAGGTGACCAACTATGTTCAATCAAACAAAAATCAGAGTTGCATAACCGAAGAACGAGGGGAGGATATTAATTACGTCATAAAAACAAAAGAGAGTAACAAATTTTCTTATGAAAAGTATAGTTGGTCACCTTACTATATCAAGAGTAAGTGTTTTTCTTTTTAATTTACGACTAACAACAAAGAAAAAAACAAAAGAACAAAAACAAATGAAGGAATGATTTTGTGTATACCGATAGATGGGGTTTTTATTTAATAAAAGTGGACTCATTTTTTTTAAAATTTTCTTCCTTTTCTTTGTAAATTTGAATTCCCATTTGAATAAAACAAAAAATGGCTCACTAAAGTTAGCACCAACCACTTGTTGGATTAAAAAATTTTTTTTCGATTTTCTTTTTTTTCGAAACAAGCTCACTATCATTTGTGTTAAACTAAAACCAATTGTTTTAGTTTAAAAAGTAAACAATTGAATCGCTTTAAAACAATTGCAATCGAATCAATTTATTTGCTATAATAAGTTACTAAAGTTTCTACGATGGGGGGCTAAATTTAGTGAGCCACTGACCAGTAGGTACTAAATATGGGGGGAGAGAATTTCCCGACTAACCTGTCGTGCCGATCATTAACGTGGACGTATCGGCACTGAGTGGATCCAATCCAGGTCGTGGATCGTAGGTGGTGGTGCTGTCGACGTAATCTGCCGAAATGTCGTAACCCATTGCAGATCCGCCATTACCATTTCCGGGGGTCACTTGCGGCGTGTTGTACGTATACGCTGGCGTGTAACTTCCAACCTCGCTGTTGTACGTGTAACTGCCAAAAAACAATGAAAAAACATGTGAATGAAAAAAACAAAACAACAACAACAAAAAAAAAAAACAAAAGAAAAAAAAATGGACGACTCATCCCATTTGATTTCCTCTAATCATCCGTACCCGCCATTGTAGTGGTGCTGCAGTTGGTCACTACTCGATGGGGTCTGTTGTTCGAACACGGAACTGTCGGGGGCGGCGGCGTCCGATTGAGCACGCATCTGTGCTCGATGAAACCGCACCTCATCCTCCACTTTCTCCCGCTGCTTCTTCGACATACGTCCGAATTTCACGGCTGTAACAAAAATAGATAGTGCTTTGAGAAAAAAAATTCCACATCAAAATCGGTTCAGCATTGTATTATCTTAGTTTTTGCAATCGGCGCTAAGCTAACAAACTAAGGAGTTCTCAAATGAGAGCTCCTAACTGTTATTCTGAGGTTCCCAACTTTTTTAAGTCTAAGACCCACATTCGAGAAAGTCAAAAGTAAAGATTCTCTTTATTAAGGTAACTCAATCGGATGTATGTAAAACCCTCTACAGGCCTAAGATTGGGGACCACTGCTTTAGAAAATTTAGTACCTATCAAGAAAAACATCTCATATATAAGCTGGCTATCTTGCCGTGCGTCCGTGCAGAATGGGCTATGCGCATGCGCTCTGTTATCCCCACTTACGCATTCAAAACGTTGGTAAGGGTACTCACTCACTAATGTATTTATATGTGAATATGTATTTCTGATTTTCAGGTTTACAATAGGTAAAAGCCAAAAAACATACTCCTCACTTATAAACTTAACTTAAGCATTTCAGATATATCTACTTATTAGAGTTTAAATTTTTAAGCAGACCCTAAATTTTTGTTTCTTATAATAAATCAACTTTCTTTTATATTAAGCAGTAATAACGTTTCGCTTATAAAAGAGACTTGAATTACTTACTTTGAATAATTAAAATAATTTTTTTTCGCTGACTTTGAACAGTTATACTGTGTATACAATATATAGGATATATTGCGATCCAATTTATGTAGTACAATTTAATATAATAATATATATATAAATCATACCATAAACATAAATTTGAACAGAAGTTCCAACAAAAATATTCGTGACGTATTGCCCAGATATGTATTTCGATTGCCAAGCAATCATCCTCAGTTACTCCGTTACAAAGCAGGTACGGAGTGATCCCAACTACTTGGTGACCACTGAGGAAGATTGCTTGGCAATCGAAATACGTATCTGGGCAATACGTCACGAATATTTTTGTTGGAACTTCTCTTCAAATTTATGTTTATGGTATGATTTTTATATATTATTATATTAAATTATACTACCTACATAAATTGGACCGTAATGTATTCTATATATTGTATACACAGTATAACTGTTCAAAGTCAGTTAAAAAAATTTATTTTGATTATTCAATACATAATCAATAATAGACCCTGTCGGATTACAGGGGGTGCCGGATTAGCCGATGGCCGGATTATCGAGGACCCACTGTAATTAACATACTTTGTTCTAGTTACAAGAAGAAGAATCACCATATAGACCGTCCTTGCAATGGACTTACACTACTTTCAAAATAAACGAGTCAATTGTTACCCGAAAAAAAAACAAATGCAAGTTTCACTATTGTACCTTCAATTGTTTTTAACTTATTTTCATTCATATACAATTTCTATCATTTTTCAAAAAAAAAAAAAAAACAAAGGAAAATCTAAGATAAGTTTAATTCCGCGACCTTCTTTTATTATGATTATTTATTTTTTTCAACAAATCTTATTTTTTTATTTCAATAAGGGAAAAACTTTAAGGTTTCACTAAAATATAAAAATTTTCATCTTTTCCGCCTTAAAAAAGTAAATAAGTCAATAAAATTCGATAACCAATGACTTAACGTTCTTTTTTCTTCCCTGAAAATATGAGAATATCATAGTATGCCATGCAAAGTAAACAAAAAAAAAAGAAGAAGTAGTGTGTATACAATATATAGAATATATTGCGGTCCAATTTAAGTAGTATAATTTAATATAATAATAACGAAAAAATTATGGTATGATTTTTATATATTATTGTATTAAATTATACTACTTAAATTGGACCGCAATATATTCTATATATTGTATACACAGTATAACTGTTCAAAGTCAGCGAAAAAATCATATATTGAAGAAGAAGTAGCACTGGTAATTGTTGCACATATTTTCTTGTCTTAATGCAACACTCTACCGATAAAATAGCAATTTTTTTCGATTTTTCACTTTACGTAAAACGTTTGGCCATTGCAAAGAATGCACTTTAAATGATTGCATTAATCATAAACATTACGCATAAGTTAATAAGTTTTTACACAAAAAGCAAACAATTTAGTTGGATGCACTTTATCATTGCGTCTGCATAACACTTTGCACCTATTTGCATAATTCCTATCCAATTTTATCGAATGACATTTTCCTTAAACCTACATTCGTCGTTACACAAATGTCATCGTTGCATTGCATGCAATTTTGCAAACTGCCAATCACAAAACCGAATAGAAATATCAAAATAAAATTTAAAAAAAAAAACATAAACATAAACATAGAATAATTTATTGATAAACAACAACGCCTGCGTGCAACAGGTGGTTGTATATGCTCGTGATTCATTTTTTTTTCTCCAATGTTTTGTTTGTTTTATTTATTTTTTTTTCGGTGTTATGAAACCAAACATAAACAAAGAAATAAATAAAATAAACGACGAACGATGAATGGCGACCTCGAAAAGAATGCGAAAAAAAAATTGGGTTATCTAAATTTTTTGGGCGAATTCTTCCCATTCCAATTGTGCTTTGATCTTTCTTGTACTGTTTTTGTTTTGTTTTCTTCATCAACTGTTTATGAGACATAAACTATTTAAAAATTTAACAAACGATAAATTTTTGTTTTAGGAAAAAAATTGAACATCTATATAACAAGCAACAAACAAAATGCCATATGACTAGCCAAGGTTTGTAAATTACACAGGTTGCCCCATTAGAAAAAAAAATAAGATGTCATTTTGAAGAATTTTGAAATTTGAATTAGTCTGAAGATATATATGAATTTCTTCTGGATACGTGACGTAGCGCATGAGGCCACCTGTGTATTTTATAAACCTTGATAACTAGCTACCTAGGGACCATTTTGATTTATAAAAAATCAGCCAATCCAATGAGTGCAAACACGCGGGAAAATGATTTTCCCGATTGGCAACCATTCATCATCAATTGTTTACAGCATTTCGGAGACAAGAGAGAGAAAGGACCATTATTATCTTATATCCTTCAAGTATCCTTACCAAAAAAACGTAGTTTTTTATCTTACTACAAGGCAAATAGGGGGAGGGTGTAATTTATGAATGGCCTACTACTAAAATAAATGAAAATCGGATGTCATCAAATGAATGCTTCATAGAATGACACTATTGGTGATAAGGATAAATTTCATAGTCAATTTTTGGGGGAACGCGGGGCGATTGAGGTATACCGAAATATACAAGTTCTACAATAACTACGATTGTTATAAGGAAAGACAAAAGGGACCCAAATTTTTGGCTCGTTCGGGGTACCCAGATAGTTAAAACCGGTCCCGATAGTTTTAGTTAATTTTCATAAGAAGATGTAGAAAAGTATTGATCTCTGCTAATGGTCAAAAATCATGGATAGCTTAGATAATTTTTTTATTCTATAAACAGAAGAACATCAAATTGTTTTTTTTTTGTTTTTTTGCGGTTTTTTTTCCAATTAAGTTTAATGCCAACCAAGATAAAATATTCAACAAAAAAAAAGTGAAAAATGAAAAACGAGCTTTTTTTTTGATTAAGGTGTCTATGCCTATATGGCTGAGTGGACCACTTGTTAATAATTCAATCATTTTTATGTACCACGTGGGATTTTTGTTGATGATGTGAAAATTTTTTAGCGCTACCCTAATGAAATGTATAGCGGCATGTATAGCGAGGGTGAGTCTCTAGAGGGATGAAAAATCTTATTCCCATAATTTTTCATATTTTCCTCACCGATTTTCATATTTTTTTTTTGAAGTTACTAAAAAAAACAATCGATGTTTTCTTACTAAATATTAAAATTGGTGATATGAAATTTAATAAACATTTTTCTAGCATATCAAAAGATATCTTTCAATCTAGCCGGCCTTTCTAATCACAGAGATCTAGTATAGAGTGCTTATGTTGTATAATATAATCAATACTTTGTTCTTGACCTATTGATTTACGTCAAATTTCGGAAATCCTGTCTCTTTCTACCAGCATGGAATGTAAAATAACAGTTGGAAAGGGACAAGGTTTATAAATTACACAGGTTGCCTCATTAGAAAAAAAAAATATGACGTCATACGAAGAATTTTGAAATTTGAATCAGTCTGACGATATGTATGAATTTCTTCTGGATACGTCACATAGCCACCATGAGGCCACCTTTGTATTTTATAAACCTTGGGAAAGAGACGGAATTTCTAGATCACTAACTGTTTTGAGTAATGTTAAAGATCAGTCCTCTATACTACATCTCTGAGCTTCTAATCAAAGTAGGCTGTGATCTAAATATGATTTTCATTTGTTTTTAAACAGACGTTTGTCATATTTTTCTAGGTACTTAATAATAACTTTTAATAAAATGATTAATTACTAAAGAATGGCAGTATTAAATCTCAACTCCTAAATTGATAGACCTAAATCAGTGGTTCTTAAACTTTTTGGAGGAACTGCCCCCCCCCCCCTCCGTGAACCCTTCTTGATTGGAACCCATATTTTTTTGCCCAAAACCGAAAGCCTAACTCACCAAACCATTGGGATTCGATTGAATCCTGATTAAGATCATCCTTAACAGTCTGGAAAATTAAATTGTCCTAGTGCAGTAGAACTCGGCTTGAGGGAAACTATAAAACAAAGAAGGCTGAAGCGGAAACTTCCTCAAGATCTCCAAGAAATAGCAGTTGCTTGACCATAGGTCAAGAAAAATTAACAAATCAAAAAAATAAAAAAGACAGGGGAATGAAGTTCGATTTCTCCAGCTACTTAAACGCCGATAAAGATCAAATGCCTACTATCGCCACCATGATATAGCGGCAAATTGTTGAACTGGTGCAAATTACATAATAGTCCACCAAAAAAAAAATCGTTGAAATTTTAAAAATTGGCATATTTTTCATTCGTGAAATTTGCAAAGAATTACAACAATTTGTACTATATTTTCGATGTTGGCAAATAGCCTATTAGGAAATAACCCCTCCCCCCCCTTACCGATTAACTTCAAAAATTTGGAACTAGGTATATTTTGTTTCTTTTAATCAAAGGAACTAAAAGAAATATAATGAAAGTATTGGAAATAATTGGGATCAAACAAAGTATTTCTTATGAAAAATCAGTCATGGGCTAGTTAAAGATAGTTTTGGGACTCTGGATTGATATCTATGAAGTTAGTTGAAGGACAAAAGTATAAAGTTGATGAATTTACTCATTTCAATATTATTTCATTCCTTTCTTCTATCTAGTCCCTGTTTAGGAGTTTAGGTATCCTGCCCCATGCAGATTTCTAGCAGTTCAAAAAAAAAAAACAGTTTCCCTCACCGATTAGAAATTTTAATTTTACAAAAAAAAAAAAACGGAATTCCCGTTAAAATTTTTCTCACAAAAACATCGATTACTTATCGAAAGTTAACGGCTCGCCTGACGGAAATGGTCGTCTACAAAAACCGCTAAACACTGATAAGAATGAAATGAACAAAAAAATCAGTCTGCAATTTTTTTTATTTTTTTTTTGGAGAAAATATTATGGAATGGGAATGGAAAAGGAGACAGGATAGACAACAGGAAGCAAAAGGCCGACGGGACAGGTCGAACCGGCCCCGGACCAACCTGGATTGGACCAACCAGCTCCACCACCACCCCACCACAACCCCCTGTATATGTGGCATTCCCCATTTCTTTTGCCAGGCGATTTTTATTCGACCGACCGGTCAGTGAACTTTTTCGACGAATACTTTTCGTGACTAACGACCATTCATCATAAAAAATTGGACACTTTTTAACTAAACTTATCTGTAAATATATCTTCGCCTCTTCTGACGCTCCTTGGAGACGTTTTATCTTATACTAGAAACAATAAGAGTTATGACTTTTCCCGCAACCATTTTCCTCGTCAACTCATAACTTTTATGCATTAAAAGCGGATTTTCTTTCCTTGTATGTAGGTTTGTTGCTCTTTTACGTAAAAATCTTGTCAATAAAGTTATGATAAATTAATCATTGGTTAGTCACAAATTATGGCCAGGAAGTAATTCAAAAAGAAATTTTCTTTCCGAAATGGTTCGAAACAGTATCAATAAGCATTTGTTTTTATAAGCTTTAGGCATAGCACCATTTAATCATAAGTGTTTTAAATATCGGAGAAAAATTTCATATGACCAAATTTTTAAGCCATAAAGCTACACAAAATCAAAAAAAAAAATTCAGTAGAATAAAAGGGTGGTTTCCAAAAGGTGATTTCACTCCTCAGTGGCACTAAAACTTTTTCAATATCCGACCAGTAAATTTTTAAACTTCTTTTTATAATTCACCCAAATTTGTAGGGAGAGTCTATTACTTAAGTGGTATATTAAATGCAACAATTGATTAATTATTGAATGAAATTTTTTTTATAAGCTTTGCGCATAGCACACTTTAATCATAAGTATTTTCAATATCTAAGAAAAATATCATAAGACTACATATATTACGGTCCAATTTATGCAGTATAATTTAATGTAATAATATACAAAAATCATACCATAAACATAAATTCGAACAGAAGTTCAAACAACAATATTCGTGACGTATTGCCCAGATACGTATTTTGATTGCCAAGCAATCTTCCTCATGAATCATCACAAAGCAGAGGAGTGATCCAAACTACTTGGTGACCACTGACTAAGATTGCTTGGCAATCGAAATACGTATCTGGGCAATACGTCACGAATATTGTTGTTTGAACTACTGTTCGAATTTATGCTTATGATATGATTTTTATTATATTAAATTATACTACATAAATTGGACCACAATATATCCTATATATTGTATACACAGTATAACTGTTCAAAGTCAGCGAAAAAATCTTTTTAAGCCTTAAAGATACACAAAATCAAAAAAAAATAACAGTATAATAAAAGGGTGGTTCCCAAAAGGTGATTTCACTCCTCAGTGGCACTCAAACTTTTTAAATATCCGACAAGTATCTACATGTAACGGAATATTGAGCCTATTGTTATATTATTTCTTACATTTAAGGATGTTATGGAGGTATGTCAAAATGTTTATGGTATGCTATATGACGTAATTATTCACGAAGTTCTACTTTTTGTGTACTTTTGTCTCCGATTGTATCTCCATTAGACTGATTCAAAAAAAAATGATGAATTTTTTTTTTTTAATTATATCGAAAATATTGTTGGAAATGACAAAAAAAAATCGGTGAAAGTTTAAGCTCTTAATATTAATAGTAAGAGGTACCGCATCGCAAATTTTGATTTTCCATTTGAATAACATGGGAACAATATTCTCTTGCACTTTGGAATTTTATAGCTCACGTTGATGACAATATTTCGGAATGACCGAGTTATATTCTTGTAGAAAATTAAACGATCCACAAAAAAGATCTCTTACAGGTTTTTGATATATTTATTCCTTCGAAAGTTATTCGAGGTCAAAGTTGAACTATGGAGAAATTTTAATATTTTTTTTAATTTTTTGACGCAACCATCAATTTTATGAGAAAATTATATAGGACATTTTTTGTAGAGCACTTTTTTTCCTATAACTTATCTTTATACAAGTTTTTGATATTTTTCATAGATCCTCAGTTATTTGCATTAAACTGAAAACTCCTTGAATTATTATATTTCTAACATAAACATTTTTTTTAATTTTAATTAAATAACTTAGGACCTGTGAAAATATCAAAAACTTTTATAGAGATAAGTTATAGGAAAAAAAGTGCTCTACAAAAAATGTCCTATAAAATTTTCTCATAAAA
Organism: Sisyra terminalis; assembly: GCA_958496175.1. Lineage (NCBI taxonomy): Eukaryota > Metazoa > Arthropoda > Insecta > Neuroptera > Sisyridae > Sisyra > Sisyra terminalis. Next base: position 53,416,501 of record OY292277.1, read on the forward strand.
TTGATGGTTGCGTCAAAAAATTGAAAAAATATTAAAATTTCTCTTTAGTTCAACGTTGACCTCGAATAACTTTTGAAGGAATAAATATATCAAAAACTTGTACGAGACCTTTTTTGTAGATCGTTCAATTTTCTACAAGAATATACCTTGGTCATTCCAAAATATTGTCACTAACGTGAGCTATAAAATTCCAAAGTGCAAGAGAATATTGTTCCCATGTTATTTAAAATGGAAAATTGAAATTTACGATGCGGCACCTCTTAAGATTAATATTAAGACCTTAAACTTGCACAAGATTTTTTTTTGTCATTCCCAACAATATTTTCGATATAATTAAGAAAAAAAAATTATCAGTTTTTTTTGAACCAGTCTATTCTCCATAATATCCTACAGAAAACGGATTTAATTTCAAAATTAAAAGTTTTAGACTTCTTTCTGTAATCCACCCAAATTTGCAGTGGAACCTACTATGTAAGTGATACTTTAAGTGCAACAATTGATTGATTATTGAATGAAAAATTTCATTTAAAAAAATTAAGATTTTATTTCTTTTTTTCTTATGGATTTAAAAGTGTTTGGAACAGTTATTAATTGGCAAATTATGCAGTTTAGGTGTCAACGAACGTTGAAAATAAATAATTTATAAACGTAACTGTCACGTTTTTTTTTCTTCTTCTATCCACTAGCATAAGTTTTACGTAAGATATGTGCATCAATCCACACTATTACTTTTACACTCTAAACAATTTCCGTATTCTCACGTTTTTTTTTTTAATTACTGTTACTCAATAATATCGCCACAATGCCCATCCATATAACATTACAATAACAAAATTGCATAATGTTCAAGTGTGTATAAATAATGCATTTTAATGTGCAATTAATTACTACGTATACCTCATTACATATTTATGAATGGATTGGCATAATATGGTATAAATTTTTTTTCTTCTACTTTATATATTTGGGAAAATATAATATTATGTATAGTTGTTGGGGGGGGAGGGAGGGGTACTCACCATCTCGACTCATTCCAAGTCGTAGACATTTTTGCAGTCGACAGTACTGACATCTGTTTCGATTGACTCGATCGACCACACAGTTCTTGTTGCGCGGACATTGGTAGTTGACCACCGAACTTTGGGACCGTCTGAAGAAGCCTTTGCACCCCTCGCATGTGATCACCCCGTAATGCACGCCACTGCTCTTATCCCCACACACCTTACATGGTATTATTTCAATTTGTGCTGCAACAGAAGAAAAAAGAAAATGCAATCAAATTTAAATCCTAAAAAGTTTTAGAAAATTAAACTAAAAAGTCAATGGTTAGGCAACTAGCCTCATTCCTATGTTAGTCTAGTTGCCTATATGTAAGGATGGGATGTTTTTCCTTTTAAACCCTGTCTTCGAAGATAAATTCCTTCAGGTTACAAGAATTACCGTTAGCAGCCCCCGCTTTAGGGGTGGGCAACCCGGGCGGTCGCCCGGGGCGGAAAATTTCAGGGGCGGCATTTTATCATATTTGATATACAATATGAATAAAAATTTGAAATAATTAGTTGTTAGTTAAAAAAATATTTTTCCAAAAAATTAAAAATTTTGTGATATTAAAACTCTGTGTTTTTGCAACCCTGAAGGGGCGGCATTTTTTCATCTTGCCCAGGGCGGTAAATTTGCTAGAGCGGGACCTGCCGTTAGAACACCTAAAACTAGTTACCTGATTAAAAATTTTACAAGTTAAGGTAAAACAATTACATAAATTTTAATTTGCCAGTAGGGTACCGTGGTATTTAAGGGAAGCCCTTAGAAAATATTTATAAGAGAAGATAAATTCAAAAAGTTGTAATTCACTCAAATCTTTCCAACAATCTTTTCAACCAGTGGTTCCCTACCTTTTTTGGTGCATACCCCAAAATAGTATTTCTATAATCCATATGTGTTCCCCCGCCCTTATATATAAGTACACAAATAAAAAAATATTTTCTTCTAAGGGGCCCGTTCATAAAATACACCACGCTAAAATAAGCTTTTTCTGACCTCCTCCCCCCATTGTCATACGCAGTGTCACACTTTCTGTGACCCCCCCTGGAAATATTTCGTCACAAAACTAAGACCGCACCCCCCACCACCCTGAATATGATAAATTTCAATTAAAAGTGCACAAATTTCTATATATATATATATATATATATATATATATATATATTAAAAAATTCCATATATTTTATATTTACTAAATACGAAATGAATGACTTTTTATCATGATAAAAATTGAAAAAGATAAAAATAGTCGAAAGAAATATTAATTTAAAATTTTTTGACCCCCCCCTTGTCACATCTTGTCACACTCAGCAAGACTCCCCTCCCCCTTGTATACGAACGTATTTTATGAACGGCCCCTAATAGTCAATGAAGCCAAAGTAGAAATTTGGTTCACTTAAAGTTTTAAAAAGTACATTTTTGCATTAGCCCCCCTCCTCCCATAATATTAAGAAATAAACCAGTTTTTCCCAAATGGGTCGCAAATAAATATTATAACCATTGTAGAAGTTATGAACACAAAAAAAATAGGAAATGATTGATTTGATGAAATTTATCCACCCCTAAGACAGCTTAGAGGTGGGTTCCAAAATTGACAATTTTTTTTTAGAGATGGGCCAGCCAATTTTGGGAACCACTGGTTTAAACAATTGAGAACATAGGGTATCAACCAGGAGTTTAATCAGCTTAGAAGTATTTAATCTGGATAAAGTGGCAAGCTAGGAAAACAATAAGGGTAAAGGAATATATTCAAAAAAAAATTTTGCTAATTTTTTTTTATAATATATACCCTAACCATATAGTTTTCCTAGCTTGTCACCTTATTAGGCCTAATACTCTTGGTGGTTGTTAACAATTAGAAACAATAAATAAATATTTTCTTTTTTAAACAGCCTACTGGGATGGCCAAGTGATCAAGGTGGCTGTCAAAGCGGTGAAGGATCCAAAACTCGTAAGTATTGGGTCCTAATCTCATATGGAGAACCAATTTTCGAAATTTCACGAATTACGAATTTTACTAGCCCAAGTGTTACTAAAGACTTTGGGTACTACAAAACAACGATAAATAACAATGAAAAAATATATTTTACATTTGCTATGGGAACCCAATATTTTATAGAATTACAGGGCCACTAGCCAAATTTTTGATCAGGAGAGGGGAAGAAAACTTGGAAAAAATTAGTATTTTTTAAAAAAAAAAATTAACATTTTTGTTTCCAATTCTCTATGTTAACTCAAAGCCATCTTAAGGAGAGGAGAAGGGGGGGAGATTTTTTCCGGTCTTCAATCCTTAGCCAACTACAGATATACTCCAAATTTACAGTTTCGAAAATAATTAATAGTGGTATTAGTCTGATAAAGAAAAATATAGGAATTCTCTGAATAAAATGGTTTCACATTGATTTCAGACCACGTGCTGTTGAATTGAGATTGTCAATTGTTTCCAATAGTTGAGTCTCGCCAACTACTTTGACTATTTAAAAGTTCATTTTTTTGTTTCCTTCAAATCGAAAATTTTCGGGACAAATTGGTCTTCGCAAAACAATCTACCAAAAATTTGGATCAAAATTGCCTATAACAAATGACAATCAATGATACTAAAATTATATTAAAAAAAAAATAGTTTTCTTTTAAGTAAATATCGTATAGTAATTTTCGAGGGATACCTTGAAGTTGTACTTTGGAAAAATTCCCTAAAATTCCATAAGTCGGAAGAACGAATAATTGGGAGGGTGGAGGGGACAGGAGTTAAAAAATTCGTCGAAGTTTTGAAATATTAAATGGCGCAGAGTTAAATCTTTCAAAAAAAAAATTTTCACCCCATTCTTAAATTGATTGTCATATGTTTTTCCTATTGTTGAATCACTGAAAAACGATGTTCAAATTTTTCAATTAGTATTACTACAGTAGATGGGCAGAAAGAGGGGACATTAATGAAAATTTAACTAAATATGATTGAAAGGGAGGAAAGGGTATGGATATCATACAGATCTTAAGGGATGAGATTAGTATAAATATTGTGACGTCATAGAATCAATTGTTTTTCCTGTTAAAAAACCAAACTGCAAACTTTTAAATTATTCAGTAGAAATGTGACAAAGTTACATCACTAGGATAGTAATATAAGGGGGGAGGTCTTTATTTGTGAAATAAAGAATCGAAAGTTATATCTCCTTAACCACAAAAATTGTTTACTTATTGTCTAATAAAACAACAAAATCACAGCCTACTAAAACCGATTCACAGCCTCCTACTAAGTTCTATTTAGGGTCCTTTCGTAGACCATGATTATCAAGCAAACAAGTGGTTGTACTAAGAAAATACCAGAGATCAAAGATTTAGATTTATTTCATGGTCCACTAGATGGTAACATGAAAACTAATATTTTGAACCTATCAAATGAATTTCGTGGCAACTCTTTTCCCTCATAGATTAGATAAATTTTAAACTATTTTTGTTCTAAATTACTAAATTAAAAGGCAAAATTAGAGCGGGGGGGAAGGAGTAGAAGAGGGCATTTGAAGACAAACGTTTATAGGGAAGCAAAACGTTTGCGGTTGGTTTTCAGAAAGTCCTGTTCAAATTTTAAACCGTTATTTTCATTGAATTACGTATAGGCAATCAAAATACACATATGTATTACTGGTTGCATACCCAAACAATATTTTGGGTATGTTTGTAATAATGTACTGCTTTGGGCTTTTTAACCGAAAAAATGTAGTACGAAAAATATTTTTTTTCCACTCCCTTCAACCCCTTTTAAGAATAAGCATTTCGTAATACTTTACTGATCTAAATTTTGTCTGTACCATGTAATTTCGGTATTGTAGCACAAAAAAAATTTAGGGAAGCAAAAAGTATTTGGTTAGTCTTAAGACAGTACTGTTTAAATTTTAATTGGCTAAGAACATTGAATTTAAAATAGGCAATCAAAATACACATGTGTAGCACTGGTTGCATACACAAATAATGTACGTGCTGGGCTAATACAAGGTTTATAAATTACACAGGTTGTATCATTAGAAAAAAAAATGACGTCATACGAAGAATTTTGAAATTTGAATCAGTCTGAAGATATGTACGAATTTCTTCTGGATACGTCACGTAGCCACCATGAGACCACCTGTGTATTTTATAAACCTTGGGGCTAATAAGCTTTTCATAATACTTTACTGATTTATGTTTTGATATATGAGTACTATGTAATTTCGGTATTATTGTTGAAAATATAAGGAAATATCAGTAGCGTAGCGTTGTGGGTACCGAAGGGACCATGGACCCGAGTGCCCCTTGAAAATAAGACAGCAAATTGGAAAATTGAATAAAGATTTTGCTTGAATATTACATTTTAAAATAGTTAAACAATTTACAGTTATTTGACTTTTTACCAATTTTCTTGATTAGTTCAGAGGAATTTCCGGTAGGCATCGGGTGGCAATACCACACACTACACCACGAGGAAATTTTCAGTAAGGTAAGTTTTCAACTATCTGGGCCCATAACCTATTGATTTTTTTTATAATAAGCAAGCATATTGTAAATGAATTCATTTCTTTATTTATTGACCTGAAATGTTCTTATCTAGCTATTCGTAAATAAAAGAACGTTTCTTTTCGCTAGTACTTCTTTTTTTTTTCTTCTTTTGTATTTTCTATTTGTGTACCTCGTATTGAATTTGCATTTTTGCTGCCGATAACGGCTCGTTCGCCACTACTACTCCCGCCGGCCATATCACATTGTGGGGGTGGACTTGTGCTATCTGCAGTTGTGTCGTCATTCATGCGATGACGTCGCATCTGAAGTTGTTGATCACCGCCGCCACTGATAATGCCCGTCAAGCACCGCTTCAGTAACATGCCACCATCACAGTTGGCCATGCTATTGTTATTATTATTATTATTACTGTTGCCAGTGTTGTTGTTGGCCCCCAAAGTGCCGCCACTGTTTATCTGCCCCATGCACTGGGTCGGATGGGGATGATGCTGGTGATGATGATGCTGATGATGGTGTTGTTGGGGGTGTGAGGGTTGTGGCGGCGGTGGCAGATGCATCCGCGATTGTGGATCATTGTTGGCCAACAATTGGCGTGACGTGCACGGCACATTGTTACCAGTGGCGGCGTTTGTCCCAGCGGCTGCGGCTGCACCAGCGGTGGCCGTCGTCACACCCCGAAAATTGTTCTCCCCTCCACCGGCCAAAAATGAGATGTCGGCATGGCGCCAAGTGGAGGGGGCATGAACACTACCACATTGTTGATGTTGATTGTTGGAATTATTTGGCGGACCAAATAATTCCTGGAACGAATCGATGTCCATTCTTACAGTTGATACGATTCTCGGCTAAATTTTTCGATATCGAAATGGTCGTTATTATGGCTAATTGGTGCTGATCGGGTGGTCTCGTGCCGCCAATGACGAGCATGGCCGAATCTTTTTAAACCAATGACGTATCACAACAAAACAAAAACAAACAAAACAACAACAACAACAAAAAACAAAAACTTTTCTTTTCGATTTCGTAAATTTTCACCACATTAATATTGACATATGTCACAGAGTCACAGTTTTAAAAATGGCACTCCTTTGTTTTTTGTTTTTCGTTTTTCTTTTTTTTTTATTTCAATTATTTCTTATTGCTCCTCACTTGTTTATATCGGCAGCCATATTAAAAATATTCGCCTGAAATATCAACACCAACCACATACGAAAGATATCTGATTTATATCTATAACAAGTGACTTACGACTCGAAAATATTAAAAGCTCAATTGATTGGGCAATATAGGGAAAACAAAAGAAAAAAAAACAGTTGAAATTTGCTTGTGTATCAACAAAAACAAAAGAAGATCATCAAAATATATATTGTTGAAAAATAAAGAGAGCTTTAAAAAACTCATTGAAAATCAGAAATTCCTTATGGTAATCCCAAAATTACTTAGGAGACTAAAACAGTTGACAGTCAAAAAAATTTTTTTTTTTTCAATTTCAAGTACTATGAGATAAGTAAAAGCTTAACGGTTACATTAAAAACTTAAAAAAATTTAAATTGAGAGGAAAACAAAAGAAAAAGCGTTTCAGAAACAAAAGAAGATCTAAACAATCAATTTTCAAAAAAACAACCAAAACTTTAAAAATTTTCAATGGTTTAATTGAAGAAACGGAAAATAGAATGAAAGATTATTTCTTCATTGCCTAGCCAACTTGAAATAAAACACTAAAACAAATGATTTTACAGCCTACTGAAGGCTGAATGGTCTAGATGACCGCTCCAAAAGTCATAAGTCTTGGATTCGGTTCTCGAATCGAACAAATTTTCGATATTTCTCGACAACGGATTTTTATGCATTCTTGAGTCCCTAAAGACTTTAGTAATTATAGTAACAGTATAGTGATTATAGTGAAAAAAATTATTTATCAATTTTTTATTTATTTCTAAGCCTTATTTTGTTTATTTTGAGACCAAAACAAAAGAAAATCAATCAATCACAAATATCTATTCCTATTGGATATGTTAAAAAAGCTTTAATGTTAAATAAAAGCTCGGCTAATTTGATTTATCTTTGATAGTCAAAAACCAAGACAACTGAAGATCAATTAATTGGTAGGCAGAGCTTTTAAAAGCTCAAACACTTTAAACTGAAATAAAAATCGATTTCTGAATCAAATTTTGTTTTTTTTTTATTAGTAAGCCTCACTTTGTTTAGTGGGCGACTGAAACAATTGACAATCAAGATTTTTATTTCTTTAAGACTGCAAAATATTGAATTGAGAAAAGACCAAAAAAAAAATGAAAATTTCATTTATTTATTTTTTTACAGTAAAGCTCAGTTTTGTTTAAGGCTCGAAAACAAAAGAAGATCTATGAATATAAGAGAACCTCCAAACAACTGAATTGAAAGCTTTAAGCCAAGCTTATATCTTATATTGCGACTTGAATTGATAATAGAAAACCCCTATCATCCATCGATTGTTTTTCCCAAAGCCCACTTTAATATTAGGTCGGAGACTAAAACAATTGAAAATCGAATCATACAATTTTACGTATTTTTTTGTTGTTGTAAATAAACCTTTTAAAAGCTCTAAAAAAGCATAGTCTGTAAACCAAAAATTTTTTACGTCAATTGTTAGGACTATTGCAACTTAGCGTAGAAGAAGACCAAAACAAAAGACGATCAAAATAACTTTTCAAGTGATATTTTTCTAGTAACTAGACAGAGCTTTTGAAAGCTCTTGGAAATCTTAAAAACAAAATTCTTTGTTAACCCGATCGGGTATTGTTTGGGCAAACGGAAACAATAGAAAATCAAGGTAGGTCTTGGGCGTATATTTGATCAAATATTATGATTGATATTATTCATTTCTATTTGACAAAGAAATATGGTATACCACCCATTTGATTGATAAAAATTTGCCAAAACACTTTCTTTTTGTTTCCCGCTTGCTCAATAGTAGAAGAAAGTTGACAGTCGAATGATTCATGCGATTAGTTTTTGTTTTTTCTATTGTTTTACACGGTGGTGCTCCCTATATTTACATATCATTTTTTTTTTTACTTAAAGATAAAATTCATTTGTTTGTCGGTCTTTGTCAGTTTTTGAGAGCATGGGTCCAATTATACTATAATTTATGTAATAGTAAATATATATATACTATATAAACGTTGTAAGGTTGTCAACCTTATGGGCTAAATATTGGTTGTTTTACACACACACTCGATCTTAATATGTTTGCGTTTTTCTTTTATTAAGGCGTGTTTGTCATTTGTTTCATTCAACGGTTGCTAGATTGAAATGATTTAAGCTTTTTCTTTGTAGTAGGTATAATAATATGATATTTCATGACAATTGTGTAAATGTTCCGAATTTTGTAAGCCGCGCGCATAAATTTCCACTGCGCCGTGTGCTTGGTATGTCGGTTCACAGCCGCCTGCCATCGCACATCGACTTTCTGTATTCGCTCTATAATCTGATTAGCACTTGGAAACATGCAAATGACAATTGAATAACTTAAAATGTTATTGTAACACTTTCGAAAAGACAAAAAAAAAATATTATTGAAATTTTCAAAAAATTACAGTTAGGTAGTACCTACGGTGACATTTGTTTCAGCATAGCATTGGTGAAAATAATTGCATACTTTTTCAAGCAAACTTCATTTGTTTTTTTTTTTTCAATTGTTTTTTTTCTTCTTTGGGTAACTTAACTCTATGGTTACAGTACGTTTTTGTTTTGTTTGCATATGGAAATAAATCATAATAGTTAGGTTATAATTACTCAGATTATAGTTCAATTGTATGTGGATGGTTTCATTAACAAAACAACCTGAAAACTGTTGATTTTTCACTCAAGCTTTCGTTGTTTTGATATCTGTTGACAAATGACTATCGGTTATTTTTTTTTAATTGTTTGACTTCCAAAAAAATTGCTCACTTGTTTAATACAAATTCAACGCCTTCTAGACCATACCAATCACTTAAAACAAAATGTTTTTGCTATTCTTTTTTTTTTTTGAGGAGTATAGTTAGAGTTAATATTTTTTTTTAGATTCATGTTTGCCTTTTCTTTTATAACTCCTTAACAAAAGAAAAAAAAATCTTAACCCTTTTTAAAAATAGATAATTATATGGGTATACCAATAGGCAAGGTTTATAAATTACATAGGTTGTCTCATTAGAAAAAAAACATGACGTCATACGAAGAATTTTGAAATTTGATTCAGTCTAAAGATATGAACGAATTTCTTCTGGATACGTCACGTGGTGCATGAGACCACCTGTGTGTTTTATAAACCTTGTACCAATAGGTACTTTAAAAGAAGGTATTTCAATTTGTCAAGAGGTGGCGCCGCCACAAGTGTGTCTATAGTAACTAATGTAAGTAACAGTAAAAATTAGTACTTTACAAAACATTGGAAAATCACACTTGTTTGAGAAAAACAACTTTTTCCATATTTTTTTTTGGCTACTAGCTAGACAAGCAATTTTTTTTCGTAATTAATAGATACTTTTAGAATTAAACTTTGGTGGCCATATTGTCCTAGCGGTAGAAAGAGATAAAAATGATCAGACAGAGTAAACATATTAGTAGTTGGCTATGAAAACAAAACGATACAGGCAACTTTTATTATCCGTTTTTTCACACCCAAACAAAACTTGTCAAAGTGTTTACAAGTAAAAATAAATAAAAAATTCCCTACTTTTGTCGTGTAGTGTACCTCTCCATAATCTTATAGTAATTACTAAATTTTCATAAGTCTATAAAACGATTATTGGTTAATTTACAAATATATGAGCTGCTTTTATGGTTAATAGAAGTTTATGAATTTTTAGGGGGGGGGGGGGCAAAGCCCCTCCCCCCTCCTCCTTCCCCTCTTATCCTGGCAATAAGTGTGTTACATCGTGTATAATAGATTAAAGGTGGATGATAAACAAATGATGGCAATGACCTCTATTGCAATGAAACTTCTGAGGAAAACTCTTATCATAAAACAAATGAACAACTTTTTGAAAATCTTTCTCTATCTCTTTCTCTCTCTCTATCTCTGATTTTCCGTAGGAAAATCTAAAATTAGTAATGAAAAAAAAATGTGTGATCTAAGTATAACAATAGGGTCATTACACTCTCAATTAGTCACACACGATTTTTGTTGATGTGTCAGATTCCGGGGTAAGAGGGAGGGGGGAGGAAAAACTGTGATTTCTGCAATTTTTTGCATTGCAAAAATGCATTTGGGGCTTTTACATTTAAGTAAACAGTCTAATTTTTTTATTTTTTTTTTTTTGACAAATTTGTTGTGTGGAAGATGTAATGGATGCATATGGTGCAACAATAATAAAAATGCATCATTCATGTTTGTTGTGGGGCTCTCAAATTGCATTACATCGCATTGCAGCCCATTGAAAGAAAAAGGGTTAATGCACTTGTTATGTGAAAGATAAGATTAGTGAAACATACTAAGAGGTATGGGGGAGGTGGGGTGGTGCAGGGAGGCATTGGCTCTTTAAGAATAAAAAATCTATTTCCCTTTATTTTTTCCCATTTCAGTTGGTTCGCCTGAAAATTTATTCTGTCATCAGATTTCGGCGAAAAATGCACTTAATGTGTGTGACTGCACTTTTATTGTGGACGACAAAATATGCAAATGCGATGAATTATTTTCGTGAGGATTTTTTTTCCGTTTTTTGTCCAAAATGAAAACCATTTAATACAAATCTAAACATTTCACCATTGCCTCCTTCACCCCCTTAGGGCCTCAAAGCTTTCACAGCCCTCTTAACTTTATGACTAAAGTCCAATTTTGGAAAAAGCTACCCCAATACTTTGACCTCAATTTTCTTTCAAACCATCAATTATATCAAAAAAATGTAAGAGACCAAAAATTTAGATCTTTCCATAGCCTTCTAGATGAGTCAGTTAAAACTTAATTTTTTTCGGGGGAAAGTTCAAAATTTTTAACCGGAAAAGTGGGGGCTTTGGTTAAAATAAGTAATCGTGTTGGAAAGCCGCAATTTACAAATGATCGGATAATTTGATCCATAATGATAACAATAGATCAATATTTATTCGCTTTGTTGTCTTTGGAATTGGCGGGGGAGGGGAAGAAACTGGCGATAAGTTCTTATACGGAAATAACAGAAAAAAGTAGAAAAATTTCAAAAAAATTACCAACTAGCATAATTTCACAGGTTAGAGGAAAAATTAGAGTTTAATCCCCCCCCCCTCTTTAAAGTTTAAAAATTCATGTTTTTACGAGACCCATTAAATTTTCGTATCAACAGCAAAAAAAAACATTTAGTGGAAATCATTTTTTTTCCTTTTAAGTTCTAGCCTTCCAAACAAAAGAAAGTCACGAGGGGAAGGGGGAATGCAAGACGGAAAAATTGTAATCTAAAATCATAATTTCTGCAATAATTATTCAGCTGGATATATTAAAAAATTAAATGGAAAAAAAGGAGCACGAAAAATGGATAAACCACTTGAACTGATATTCTTCTTTTTTTTTTCGTGACTGATACAACCGATTTTGATAAATTTTGGTTTACATAAAGAAAAATGTTTCCCATCGACCAGGAATTTCCAAAATGTAATGGGAAAACGATGAAAAGTGAAATTATGACCACAAACTATCCATTCCGAAAGTTTTTTGTTTTAATACACGCCATTTTGAAAATTTTCGATAGTCTTTTGTTTTTTTTTTTTAGTTGTTTCAAAACTTGACACAAAAATACATAAAATGGTCAAAGTTTTTTTCAAAATCAAATGATTGGTTCCCGAGAAAAGCGGTGATCTATTTGGGCCATCCACTTTTGTTTCTAAAGCCTAGCAGCGCCCTCTTTTAATCAAAAAAATTAAACAGCATATTTTTTTTCGATAGTATAGATTGTGGGCTACCATATAAGACAACAAAAATAAATTTTTACTACTAAGAATAGTGGAGAATTTTTTTTTTTAAAAATGCCTCATCAAGATAGTATTTCATTAACAACCGATTTTGATAAATTTTGGTTTACATTAAGAAAAATGTTTCCCATCGATCAGGAATTTCCAAAATTTAATGGGGAAAATGGAAAAAAAATGAAATTATGACTACAAATTATCCATTCCGAAAGTTTTTTGTTTTAATACACGCCATTTTGAAAATTTTCGATAGTCTTTTGTTTTTGTTTTTTTAGTTGTTTCAAAACTTGACACAAAAATACATAAAATGGTCAAAGTTTTTTTCAAAATCAAATGATTGATTCCCGAGAAAAGCGGTGCTCTATTTGGGCCATCCACTTTTGTTTTTATAGCCTGACAGCGCCCTCTTTTAATCAAAAAAATTAAACAGCAATTTTTTTTTTTTTTTTGATACTTTAGTAGACTAGCATATAAAATAAAACCAAAATAAATTTTTACTACTAAGAATAGTGGAGAAGAAATTTTTTAAAAATGCCTCATCAAAATCATATCGTATGATCTAGTAGGTAAGGATTTTAATTCGTCTCGAGAAAAAAAAAACTGTTTCCCTAATTTTCATTCATTAAAAATCTATTTTTTTTTTCCAATTTTTTTAAGGATAAGATTTTCATGTAATTAATTAAAAATAGATTGGAATCGTATTTTTTTTTTTTTTTTTATTAATAAATCCAATATCAGAAACGCACCGATAAGGACAAAGCGATGCTAATTGCGGTCGGGCATTGACCTTATCACATATGTTGACGCCTGATACCAACTAAATTCTATCTTTATTATAATAATATTAGATCGATGAGAAAAAAACACGTAAATTTTAAATCTAAGCACTCTATTGAAACCAAATGCTGAATATCTCGGTCTTTTTCTACCGAGAAAACAAAATGGCGACTGCAATGAATATAGCAAGTATAAGGCTTACAAATGATAGATAGAAAAATTAAATTATAATTTTCTTTGAGTAAATTTTTGTTCATCAAAAAGTAGAGGAAAATTTTCAAGTGTTTAATGTAGAGCACATTGTAAGTTGGGTTTAGGAATTTGAAGGTCTCGTACACTTATTATTATTGTTATTAAACATTGATAAGACTTCAAATTCAATTTGCAACCACTAACGAACTATTACGCATTGGAAAACTACGTATTAGCGATATAATCACTTAACGAACGTTGATATTATGGAACACATATAACAAGCAAACGAATTTGTTTCTATTAGAGGTTCACGTAGGGTTTTTTCTCTCTGTATATATATAAAATGTATGTATTTATAAAATTTAATTACATAAAGACTTCTTTGTGCGAAATTTCAAAAGCCCTTCATTGTTCTAACGAAAATTAATAACTGTTTTTCCTCCACTACTTATTAGCCATATGGTCGAAATATTAATCACAAAATTTGTAATCAAATCGTTTATTTTAAATGACTTTTTCTCGACTAATTCATTAAGATTTATATTTCAGAATGATTCCCAAACTTTTGACCATTTTAAAATCAAAATTTTTATAGAAAATTGAGTCACAAATATTAAAAGTTTGAGAGCCACTGATCTAATATAGAGGCGTTAAAATTGGTTGAAAATACATCTAAAATACTAGAAGTATATGACGGTCGAAATTTTTGAAATTTACCCTTATATTGACTTAAATTAGGGGTTGAAATCGCAACCATTTTTTAAGTAATTAAACTTCTGAAATTTAAAATTTGAATATTTCTGTGAAATAAAATTTACATTTTTCCTCATTTTTGGATAACATTTGAAGTAGAAATCTCAATTTTTCCCATTTTATTTGTATCACATAATGATTCCCAAACTTGGGGGCAAAAATTTATTATCAAAGATATAATAAATTTTACTGAAAACTGAGTCCCAAATATTAAAAGTTTGAGAGCCACTGATCTAATATAGAGGCGTTAAAATTGGTTGAAAATACAATTAAAATACTACAGAAGTATATGACGGTCGAATTTTTTGAAATTTACCCTTATATTGACTTAAATTAGGGGTTGAAATCGCAACCATTGTTTAAGTAGTAAAACTTCTGAAATTTAAAATTTGAATATTTCTGTGAAATAAAATTTACGTTTTTCCTCATTTTTGGATAATATTTCAAGTACAAATCTCAATTTTTCCCATTTTATTTGTATCACACAATGATTCCCAAACTTTGGAGAAAAAATTTATAATCAAAGATATAATATTTCATTGAAAACTGAGTCCCAAATATTAAAAGTTTGAGAGCCACTGATCTAATATAGAGGCGTTAAAATTGGTTGAAAATACAATTAAAATACTACAGAAGAATATGACGGTCGAATTTTTTGAAATTTACCCTTATATTGACTTAAATTAGGGGTTGAAATCGCAACCATTTTTTAAGTAGTTAAACTTCTGAAATATAAAATTTGAATATTTCTATGAAATAAAATTTACGTTTTTCCTCATTTTTGGTTTATATTTCAAGTACAAATCTCAATTTTTCCCATTTTATTTGTATCACATAATGATTCCCATGAACTTTGGAGCAAAAATTTATAATCAAAGATATAATAAATTTCATTGAAAACTGAGTCCCAAATATTAAATGTTTGAGAGCCACTGATCTAATATAGAGGCATTAGAATTAGTTGAAAATACAACTAAAATACTACAGAAGTATATGACGGTCGAAATTTTTGAAATTTACCCTTATATTGACTTAAATTAGGGGTTGAAATCGCAACCATTTTTTAAGTAGTTAAACTTCTGAAATTTAAAATTTGAATATTTCTGTGAAATAAAATTTACGTTTTTCCCCATTTTTGGACAATATTTCAGGTACAAATCTCAATTTTTCCCATTTTAGATTTTCTATTTGTTGTAAAACGAATAAAGCGAAGCCAAATGGAAAAAGTGTATCAAACATTGCCTTTTACCCTACAAAAAAAAAAAATCATACACCAGTAAAAGGTGGCTTAAAATGTCTAAGGACAAATATATGAAAATTTAAATTAAAAAAAAAAATATGTCTTATTTAGTCACAGCCAACTCTAATCAATGTCCAATCAAAACAAAAGGTAAACAATTGAAATTCGATCAAGATACTCATGAAATTGAGGTTCTTTTTTATAATATATTTTCATCAAAAACAGAAGAACATCAATCATAGGCTTTTTTAGGGTACCTAACGAGCAAATCTCAAATATTCGTCTGTTGAAAACTTTTATCGTTAAAGATCAGGGGTGTCCAACAGGTGGCCACATGTGGGGGGCCGCATGCGGCCCAAATAAAATCACTTAACAAAAGAAAACAAAAACAAAAGAATCTCAACCATAGGCTTTTTTAGGGCACCTAATGTGTAAATCTCAAATTTTCATCTCTTGAAAACTTTTAATGTTATAGATCAGGGGTGTCTACCAGGTGGCCTAAATGCGAGGGGCCGCATGCGGCCCAAAGTAAGATTACTTATTATTGTTTTAATTAAAAAATTCATTTAAGTACTCAATTTTGGTTTTTTTTTTGCGACAATTAATAATTGCAATTATTAATTATTACGATGTTTTTTTTACAATCCAAATCGTGCAAATCTCAAATTTTTATCTGTTGAAAACTGTTATCATTATAGTTCAAGGGTGTCAAGGTGGCTTGCATGCGGGCCGCATGCGGCCTTAAGTAAGATTATTTAATATTGTTTTAATTAAAACCTTAATTTAAGTACTCAATTTTGAATTTATTTCCACAAAAAATATTGCAACTATTAATTATTACGGTGTATTTTTTTTACTATCCAGATTTAATCGGTTGTAATATGCCAGGAACCAAATTGGTGGTAGGTAATAAAGTTTGCTAAAAAAATCGTCTTTATATAGCCAATTTTTTTTAATTTTTTTGGAACATTATAAATGGCCCAAAAGGTCAAAATGGTTGGACACCCCTATGGTAGATAGTATGAAACCAAGCCAACTGGTCAAAGTGTATCAAATAATGTTATTTCCCCTACGAAACAAAAAATTATCGCCCATACCTAAATACAGAAGACAAACGAAAAGCCTAGCCAACTTATCTTCGATAAATCAAGGCAAAGAGTTGTAATTCGATCAAGGTATCCATGAAATAGTAATAAAACACCTAACAAGTACAATCCTTGAAATTCAATTCCCCAAGGGATGAAATTATAAAGGGATGAAAACTATAACTTTATGCTAACCAACTTTTTTGGAAGTAATCTCTGCAAACTTCAAATTTGACTTTTTTGTTAAAAACAAATGAACATCTGATTAGATGTTTTTCTTAGAACATATATAGTTATTTGAAATCATAACACTGTATATAGTAAAAATATGGCTGACTATCAAAGTGGGTCAATTAATATCACTTACCCTACACAATATGCATATATGCAATACATATGTATCTAGTGTACGGTTTATATGTAAACTAAATGGTTTAAGGGGAAAAAAAGAAGATAAGGCGAAAGTGGCTTAGATAAGCCATAGCCAACTTATAGTAAATTTGGCGAAGCCAAAACAAAAGCTTAGCTAAGTTGGCTAAGTTAAGATTTCGTCAAAGACCAGGGATGTACATATTTAAACAATAGAAAAAGTATATTACGGGAAATGTTTCCAAAAATCATCCCTTTCCTTCCGGAAGTTAATAGTACAATTCTATAGTGACAAATTTTTCATGCCAAATACTTGAGAATTGGTTATTTCATCAAAAAACAAAAGAACATCGGTTACAGTGTTTTTCAATTTTTTTTAACAAATTTTTGAATATTTGAAAAATTTAATGAATGTGAAACACAGCGAATTTCAAAAGTGTATCAAATTGGTTTTTTTTACCCTACACCTAACCTCTAATGTCTATTATCATACACAAATGAAGTAAGAACATAGAGTGCCAATAATTTCCTACTTAAAATTTATAATAAATGTAAAATAGAGGGCCATGAATAAAACAAAGCCTACCACTTGTAAAAAGCGTTTTTTTTTATTTTTTGGAAATTTAAGGTAATACTTCAAGTCTCATCTGGTCAAGAAAAAAAATCTATTTGTTTAGCATAACAATTTTCCTCCTCCCCCTCCTTTTCTACCCTCTTTTCAGAAGAATTTTCAACGAAAATTTTTTAAGAAGTTCACACTTTAGTGTAGATGAATGAGGCATTTGTTTTAGGGGAAACAAAATTGAAACAAAAAGAAACTTTCACAACGTGACTAGCATTTTGTTTTTCTATGCTCAATTGTTGATTTTCTAAAGACAAAAATTTTCATTATAATTCGTTCAACTATTGAAATTTTGATTTCCAAAACTTAAAAGCTCTAATTTTATAATTTTTTTATAAGTACGAGGAAAAGAAGACAATAAAAACAAAAACCACACACTAATGAGTTATGATATACTTCTATACATACATACACACATAAAAACATATGAAAGACGGGTAAATTTACACAATTTTTTTTTTTTTTTTGATAAAAATGTTTGCTTATTGCTACTGAGAGGTCAATGACTGACAACAACAATAATGACCACAATCGGTCGCCAATAGATGGGGCCAACAAAACGGGGGCCAAACCATGGCCTACTGAAAGGGTTCCGCACAAAAGGAGATGATCAGGAGGGCGGAAAATACATATAGGAATCCTATAGGACAAGCGAAAATTCAATTGATTAAAGGCGGCTGTAAAACAAAAGATGAGGAAATTTTTTTATTTTATTTTTTTTCGAGAAACAAATGATGTACTTTTCCGTGTTTAGTGTGACGTAAATAAATAGTGTTTTATATGCGCCTATATTTGTGTACATTAATGAAAATTGAGGCGAATAGTATAAGACATCATCATCGTCATCATATTGCATATATATTGGGCGAGAAAAAGAGATAATACGTATCGATCGGTGGATTAGAGTGAGATGCGACGAGACAAGACAATTTTGTCGGTTTTATCGTGAAAAAAAAAATGGATATAGATAACAACAATAGATGGACGAGGAGGAAGCGAAAATAATGATGTGGAAAAAACGCAGTAGGCTGGCTCTCAGTGGAGACTTGAACCATTTGATTTCAGGTCTTCCTAAATGGATTTATCGATTTTTTTTGCGCCTGTCGTATAATATAATACCAAAAAAAAAAAAAAGGAAAAAATAAATTTCCTATGTGATTTTCTTTTCCAAGTCCAGGAAATATGAACCGGAATCAATAAATTCAAATTTATGCCAGTACTGAACTTAGTTGGCGTTCGACGTTCCACAGCCACCCTTGAGATGAGATCGAATAATTGTTACTAGTAGGCTAGGCCGAATGAAAAAAACAAAAAAAAAACAAGTGAACGACTTGAAAATTTAATAGATAAAATTTCAGATGACGGGGGGGGACTAAAGCAAGAAAAAAATTAGTCAACATCTATGAATCTTTTTTTTTTTTTTTGGTTACTGAGTTCAATGACTTAAGACGACGACGCCCCGGCAAAAAACTATGACGACGCCGCCGACGATCGAACTTTCGTACCTTCTATAACACAACATTAAAAATATTACACTATGTATGTAGTATAGTGGTAGTAGTAGTAGTAGTAGTAGTGGTAGTGGTGGTAGCAGTGGTGGTGCGGTCCGTTATTATCAAAAAGATTGCCGCCACTCTATCATTATTTAATTAGTTATGTAAAAATTTAAAAAAAAAAATTGACCATTTTCGGGTTCCCACCCCCTCACCCCCTGCACCACCCGTAATAATCGCTTCTTGTTCCAATAAAGTTCGCAAACGCCCACTAGATATACATAATAATATGTACCACTAGTACCGACGATTCGCATTTTTTTTTTCATTTCAATTAAACAATTGCTCTCCGTGTTTTGTTTCATAATAGTTTCCCTTGAATTAAGTCCTTAAGATTTTCAAATATGATTTATTACTTAAACAAATTTTAAAGGAGGGAAAGTTTTCAATCCATATTGTTCTAAAATCTTTCTATATGAAAAATTCAATATAAACGTTTGAGAAAAAAACTGTCCCATTTATTAAAGGTAGTGATTC
Source organism: Sisyra terminalis (assembly GCA_958496175.1). Classification (NCBI taxonomy): domain Eukaryota; kingdom Metazoa; phylum Arthropoda; class Insecta; order Neuroptera; family Sisyridae; genus Sisyra; species Sisyra terminalis. The sequence continues at coordinate 53,436,007 of OY292277.1, forward strand.
GTAAGTCCATTGACTTACTAGTTTAAACCGAATTTCGAAATTTAACTAGTAAATACCCACAACTTCGTTTTTGTGTCAACAATATGAATTATTATTGCTTCGTTTATTAAGGAAATTAATATGTCGGCCCCCTTAAGGTAGTGATTCAAAAGTTTCTGAACATAAATCAATGAAAATGATGATTCTACTAGGACTATTTCTCCATATTTTCCACTATACTTAATAAATTCAAGTCGAAAAGATAGGCGGCTGGGTAATCCAGAGCCTACTATCAAATTTTTCAAAAAGAAAAATGGGGAAATACATTACAAAAGTGTTTTTTTTAAATAAGAAGATAATTCAGGTTATTTAAGATCTTTTTGTTTTTTATTTTTTTTTATTTAATATTTTTATTATTCAATTAGCTACGTTTCGTTACTTATCGTAACTTCATCAGGCTTCTTGATTCACAAAAATAAAATATTTTTAATTTAAATTCAATAAATTAAAAATTAGATTTTTATTTATTGAATTACAAAAATGTATTAACTAATGAGTTACCTTTAAAAAAAAACACTGTTGAATTCATTGTTGTTATATAAAATTTTAAGTTTTTTGTTTACTTGAAGCCAGAAAAATTCTTTGATATTTCTAGGAAAAAAAAATTTTTTTTTAGCTCAAAAGTTTAGGAAGCACTGGAGTACGAGTCTTTACCACATTAATTAATTAATATCCGGAAAGTGTCCAAAAAAAAAAAATCAACCGTACATCGTAACCTTCCGCAACAAAAACAACACAATCGGATAATTATTTAAAAAAAAAACACTAACGGATTTTCGAGATAATAAAATCCGTTAGTCTTTTTCTTCGGTCTGTGCAATGCTAAAAGGCAGCAACTAGTACCGTTGTTGTTGTGTTTTGTTTTTTTTTTTTCAAATTCAACAAAAATTCATTTGGCATCTTCCTACTAAAAAGAATTTCCGGGTTACTAAGCAGCCATTATTGAAAAAAAAACAGCTTCTTTTTTTCACTTGATTTGATAATAGATGGCTTTGGAAAATTAAATTTCCCTTTGATTACATTAACTTTTCGTGGTACTATATGGTTTCCATGGTAACTACTAATGTTTGTCCTAGGTAACAATTGAAAAAAGAAAGCCATATTTTTGGGTTCATTCTATGACGTCATAGTTTTCATAGAACAACAATCGAAAATTTGGTGATTTGAAAAAATGTATGGGCGGAACATAGAGTTCTAATTGTTGCCAATAAATCGATTTTTAAGTCATTCAACTTTGGAATGGTGAATCTATAAAATTTCTACCGAAATTTTAACGTTAACGATTTGTAATTAAAATGAAATTAGAAAGCCTAAATGTTTTCCGTAACTTTTGCAAAGTTTTAGGTTACAACAATTGAAACAATATTTGTCTTAAATGGTCATATGATATAAATGATTTAGGTAAATTTTTCCTTTTTTACTAGGGTATCACTTGTTAGACAAGAATTTATCGTAGATTGCATCTTTGCAACAATGCAATTTTAATACATACAGAAGCTTCAAATAAAATTTTGCATTATGTCTCCAAAAATGCATATTTTTCTCACCCCGAAATATAATGTTTTTGCCCAAATATTCTAAATTTAAATTTCATATTCTAGTAGGCCATGCAAAAACTTAAAAATTTGGTCTCTTGCATTTTTCGCATACAATTTATAGTTTGGAAGAAAATCGCCTTCAAAAGTAAATAACAACATTATGGGGAATTATCCAACCAAAAAACAAAAAAAACATAAAAAGTAGTAGGCTATGATTATAACAATATAAGAAATATCGTTCCTTACTCTCAACCTTATGGCCCGAATACAAATAACCAGGAAAATCATTAAAAAGAAAAACCAAAAGGGATATTTTTATTGCACAACAATTAAAAACAAAATAGCAACGTGTATAAAGATAATATCCGAAATAAAATCCGAAATAAAATCCCATATGAGAATACCAATAAGCAATCATAGCCAACTAATATTTTAAAATTTAATATATTGGTAGTACGTAGGCTATGATTTTCCCGAAAAAACAAATGAATGTATCAATATAGATTTTTTCATGACCTACTAGATGATGCGATTTAAATACAGGAAAACATCAAATTTTGACCAGAAAAACCAGTTTTATGTTTAACTTTGAGATCTGTCATTAATAATGTAAATTTTTTAAGGGATAGAAAAGTCAAAAAATTAGTTGAAGAATTTTGAAATTTATGAATGGTCCCTTTTCGATGCCTACAATTTGGTTGGGGGGTTGGGGGTTGAATACCAGGTTACGAGGGGAAAAAGTTTTATGTAAATCCCAAAAATATTATTCTTCAAAATTTTCCTAAATCTAATAAGAGGACACCTGCTGATTGGCCCACCTGTTTTGATCAGATATAAACTGTTGTGGTTAAAAATGTAATTTACTAGTATCCATTTAAAAATTATGAACAATAATTTTCTTCATTTTTTTTTTCTACGAAATTTTCCTACGAAACATTTATCGCTTAAAAATATTACAAATATTTTCTGCATTACATATCGCAAATGTTGGCTTCAGTCTTACATTCAAGGTTTTCGATTTAATTATCACATAAAATAAAAAAAAAATTATGTGTAAAATTGAAAATTCACCCCCCTCTCACGTACCCAGGTATCAAAAATTAATATATAAATGGAATTGATATTAATATACGGAGTTGAAAAAAAAAACTTTTGTCTTGATTATCTCAAAGACGGCTCTGACAATTTTGACCAAATTTTCGTATATGATGTATTACATATTCATAAATTGAACGATAAAAAAAAATTGTTGAAAAAGTGTCTTTCCAGGGCTTCAACTAAGAAAATTTATACAACGGTCTTAGAGACCGAAAATTTAATTTTCGAAGTCAAGAGCGCCGCTCATCGCTCAACTTTCCAGCCAACTTTAAAATATGACTCCCGTGACGTCATAAAGCGTAAATATTCCCATACTATATCACAGCCCATTTGATTTTCCGACAAAACATTCCAGTCCCAACTCTCTTCCGCCATACACATACGTAAGTTTTTCAAAGAGAAACATTTAACGACCCTTGTCATTTTTATGGCTCATAAAATTTCCTCCGATTCGAACTCTCCATGAAAATTTCCACCCAAACAACCGAGCATCAAATTGAAAAACGCGCGCATCATATTTCAATTTTTTTTTGTTTTTTAATAAATTAAAATTTCAATGAACAATCCAAGAGTGCTGTGTGTTGGAATAATATAATCAACAGGTAGAACCTTATACCTAGGTATGCATGTACATATGGAAAAGGTCGTAAACCGAAACCGTCCCCCGAACAAAGACACATATTCAACCCTCATTTAAATTCTTTCAATACCCTTATTCATTCACCATCTTAATTATCCTCATCCCCCCCTTAAAGTTTTATTCAAAGAAAAAAATTAAGAAGTACAATTAAATAAAAGACAACTTGTTTTAAAGCAAAAAAAAAAAAATCTCTTCCAAGTCCCAGAAGAGGTTAACAACCTCACCCAAACTTTTTACGTGTTCGTTTCCTTTGAACCTGAGATTAATTTCACTTCCCTTAAAACATTTCACTCTTCCCCTCCGACCTGTCCCCCACCCGCCCGCCATCTTGTTCCTGATTTTTATCAAATCGAATTATTATTAGAATGAACCAAAAAAAAAAAAAAATCGAGACCTAAACATTTACCTGGGAGCCACAACTCATAGGTACATGCGAAAGATAACGGGTTAATAACCTTCCTAACGATCGTAACGATAATTACCATACACGTAACGAAATCAATATAAAACTATTATACCCATAATATGTTCACAATTTGATACGAGATACCAATCCTATGTATGTATATATTTATATATGTATATATGTTTCGAGGCATTAACCTATTAGGTTCAATTGTTTCCGTTTAAAATTGGCGCCAAATTTTCCATTTCCAGCATTCATTTGTTTTTCCAGCCGAGCTTAATTGTTTCAATTGTTTAATCTAAAAATGTCATCTAGGAGGCTTAGATTTCGTCTTGGATTCGTAAATATTGTCTATTAAGAGTTTAAAGGTCTCTAACTAGGTATCTTGAAATTCTTGACCAATTCAATTCAATTGTTTCTAGTTAAAATTATGGCTAAAATTGATTTTCTTACAATCATTTGTTTCTATCAACAATTGCTTGTTTTATTGATTTGTATAAATCAAATATTGGTCTAGGAGACTATGGATTTTCTCTTGGTCTTCCGCAGCCTACTATGTCAAATGTTTTTTTTTTATTTAATTCCATATAATAGATGATAAAATTCAGATCTCAGCTTTTATATTTTTTTGTTAAATAAGAAGAAAATTCAGGTTTTTTTAAGATCTTTTTGTCTTTTATTTTTTATATATAATATTTTTATTATTCAATTGGCTACGTTTCGTTACTAATCGTAACTTTCTCAGGCTTCTTGATTCACAAAATTAAAATATTTTCTATTTAAATTCAATAAATAAAAAAAAAATTTTTTAAATTTTTTTATTTTTCTTATTTAAAAAAATTCCATATAATACGAAACCAATAGCCGAGGTCAATGATGGACCCACCTTCCACATCCAATTCTTTATAAAGGGGTGTAGGGAGGAATAATTACTTTAGATTTAGTTTTAGATTAGTTATAAATTTTGTTAGACATATATTTATATCTGGTTCAAAAATTATAAATAAAAATGATACCAAAAAAAAAAAATTAATTCCATACAAATTGTAAAGTTTTAAAAGTAATAAATTCCTGGATCAAATACTATAGACTCTGAATCACTAACGATTTTTTTGGATTTCCCAACATTCATTTGTTTTTCTATCAAAACTAAGCTTATATATCATGCACACGTTGATCTAGAAGGCTACGATTGTTTTTTTTATGTCTTATAGTATTTATAACTAATCGAATTAAGAATTTCATAGTAAATAACTCCTCAATTTTATTCTATAAGTAAAATGCAATTTTTTTTTTTTTTGATAACAGTAGGCTTTGCCGGGATACGTATGAATCATAATATTATAGGAAGAAACAAAAAGTTGGCCTAGGATGCTAGGGAATTTCTTTTGGGAATGCCTACTTCCATGGCCACCTACTCAAAAAAACGTATTGCCAATACAAGAGTACAAAATTGAAAAGTTGATTTGGTAGCCATTGATTATTTTTTAACGGTTAAAATTTCTGAAAATTATTGTCTTTATAGGTATATCTTTTTTTTAAATTTTTTTTTCTTATTGAATTTAAATTGAAAATATTATATTTTTGTGAATCAAGAAGCCTGATAAAGTTACGATACGTAACGAAACGTAGCTAATTGAAAAGTAAAAATATTAATTAAAAAAAAAACGATCTTAAACAACCTGAATTGTATTCTTATTTTAAAAAAAATAAAAGCTGAGATCTGAATTTCTATCATCTATATCTTTTGTATGAATCAAATTAGACATTTAATAGACGTTTTCGTTTTTGTTTTGATTGTTCTTTTGGATAGCCATAGCCACCTGAGTACTTTAGTAAGGACCAATCAAATGTTTCTGCTTACTTCATTTGTTTCGATTTTCCCAAAACTTATTCCAAGTTTGAATCGTAAACGACCGAAAAAATTAATCTAGAGGGCTGAGATTTTCCCGCAAATTTCCATATAACCACCTGTTTAGAATCTACCGTGATTTCCCAACATTCTTTTGTTTTTTTTTTTGCCAAAATTGAGCTTGCATTGTTTCATATGATTTCTTAAAGGTATAGGAATTTAGTTGGCCTCTCCTCTAAGACTTATAAATCCTAATCTATTGCCAATTCGAATCTAACAACAATGCAATTTATCAACAATGATATATACTTGCTGTAAACAATAGATGATATATATAAATCTAAATTGGAACTAAAAAGATTCTATAGAAGGCCTTGATTGCTTTTGGTTTTAGACTTACGCAGCCAACTATTGCCTGAAAATTTTTATTTCTTTTCAAATTTCAAATTTCGCGCTTCATTTGTTTTTATCAAAACAAAAAATTAATTGTTACCTAATACAAAATTGATAATCTAGAAGGATATGATCGTAGACTCCCATAGCCTACTTATATTAACAATTTGTAAGTAGGTACCTAACTATAGTTGGAATATTTCTAGTGTAAAAAAAAACATTTTTTATTTATCAACAATGAATTTTGTTTCATGGCACTCTTCTACAAACGAAACTTCTGAGATTAGCCTATTTGAATTTTCTTTTAAATTTCCATAGCCTACTATTTGGTAGTTCTTATCAGTTACGAAATTTTTAAAATTCAACGTGTTCAATTGTTTCTTGCTTATATAAGCACCAAAGTTTAGTGTTCCAACAATGAGCTAAGTTTTATTCCATAAGACTTATATGACACAAAAATTTGATCTAAAAGGCTTTGATTTCCCTTTTAACGTATTACATGGCCACCTAGGCCACCTATCTATCAAAAAGGTATTGCCAATTAACCAATACTGAATGAGTATTATTTTTTTTTTGTTTTAGTTTCAAACATTCAATTGTTTTTACCAAAAATGGACGTTACTTTTTTTACGACTCTTATAACTTAAGAGATTAAACTAGGTGACTTTGATAGTTTCATTTTTAATTTTTCTTTTAATCAATTATTCAAAAAAATCGGTAAAATCATTGTTGCCCCTTTTTTTTCAGTGCTTTTCAGCACTGACTTAGCTCCTAATATGATTAGAATATTAATGTCTAGTTATTGGAAGGGAATAATTTTCAAATATTTAAAATTTGGTTCTCAGAAGGCATAGATTTAAGGAAACCATAAGTTTAGGTAAATAACTTTTAACAGATTTAAACCTTTCGTTCAACTATTTCGTGCGTCTTTTATTTTTGTCAACAATGACTTTTGCTTGTTTCGTAGGTATATGACTCATTAATGCAAAGGTTGGTCTAGAAGGCTTGGATTTTCCCTTAGTCTTGCATAGCCTCCTACTTTGTTCGTATTATCAGTTTTGAGGTATTTCACTATTGTTCAATTGTTTCCTATGTGTAACGTTGAAGTTTCAAACATTTCTCTATATTCTATTTTTTTTTTTTTTTGATATCAACAATGAGTGTGGTTTGTTTCATACTATGACTCATTAATCGCAAAATTGGTCTAGAAGGCTAGGATTTACGTGGCCACCTTAGATAAATTAAAGGTATCTAGTGTGCTCTTAGAAGTGTCGCAAAAATGAGATATTAATAGTTAATATAAAATTTCACTTAGTGACCGGTGTTTTATGTGGTGTATTTTCTTACATACATATATAAATATATATATATATATATATATATATACACTGCTACGAAATCGACAGGTTGATGACCCTAAACCAAAAGGCAAACATGTAAATATGAATCGTATAGAATCACTGAAATTAAACTGCCGTGGGTCAATAACCTCCCAAAATGGATATCAACTGTTTGAAGTATTTCTAATTAACACAACGTTGGCCACGACACGGACAACACTTACGAAATAAAATAGTAAAATACGGAGGAGAAAAAAAACCACAAAGATTGCAAAAATTTCCCAGAAACACCGATTGCATCACCGATTTGAAACTCTCCCCCTGTGATTTTTAGTTCCATGAACTTGAATTATAGGAGGCTTTGATCAAAGCCTCCTTGGACTTAATTTTGGTTTTAGTAGGCTTTGGATGAATTAAACAAGTGAGCAATTTGTGGATGAGAATAAGACGAAAAATACACACTACACTTTTGAAACAAATGAAGAAGAAAAAAAAATGTCGTCACTTTTTGCACTTTCAGTTCATTCACTTGGGAATTTGTGCACTTTTACACTATTCATATGAGGGGTAAACACTGTAATCCAATTAGAGAGAGGTGCGAGAGGGTGGATGTGAGATTTTCCTCGTTTTCCTGATATTTGAAAAGCGAAGTTACTTCCGGGTGTGCAATATCACGCGCACTAAGGTCACCAACATGTGATGCACTCTGAAATGTCGGTGGGGTTTTTCTTTCCGGTTCGGGGGGTTACAAAAGTTTGGCGCGATTTTTTGTTTTTTTTTGAATTTATTTTTTTTTGTCGATGCCTCAGGTCGTTAGGCACGCGGACGACAATGCGACGACAAACGCGAATCGAGAACTTTTCCACAGAAAACACAAGACGAACAACGCCGCGTAGGACAAACGAGCATCGCGACTGGTATCTAGAGGGCACCGTCACTTGTTCTAATTGTTATGATGATAGGGAAAAATTTTCTTACAAGTCGCGGTGGCGGTGTGTGAAAAAGAGCGGCGCGCGGCCAATGTGGTGCCCAGCGTTTTCCATAGAACCGAAGAAATTTCGGCGATTTTTTTTTGTTTTTTTTTTTTTTCCTGGCCGCCTTGATCACACATACAGCAGTGTGGTGGCCGGTGCGGACCGGTGGACGACGACGGTGTTACACGCGTTTTCTTTTTCTTGCACGTTTAACGCACATACACACGCACGGACGGACGGACGGACGGACATGTGAAAAAATGTGCATGCGTATATTTATTTTTCCGAGTTTACAATCTCAACAAACACATTGACACAACGCCATATATATGCACACATAATAGATTATGTATGAACTGACGACTTTCAATGTGTTGGTGTTTTCATTTTGTTATTTTTTTACGCGGTTATCATCCACGCGCTACGTTCACGCGGTTATCGCAGCCGACTACGGAATTGATATGTGAATAATGGGACGGACGTAGGTCGTAGAGATGCCAAGTGTTATGATATAAACTCTCCCACTACGATCTCATATGTTCGCGGTGCAGAGCAACGACCGTTGTTTCAGGTTTCCTACGCAAGATGTTAGTACCGTCGCTACGCACACCCCTTACACGGGTTCGTACATTCGCCAACTACAACAATCGAACACCAAACTAACCACTTTTTAAAACTTTACCCTATAACTTTAACCTCTACAAACGCATATACAATATATAGAATACATTGCGGTCCAATTTATGAAGTATAATTTCAAAAAAAATATATATAAATCATAACATAAACATAAATTTGAACAGAAGAAATTTAAACATAAATTTGAACGGAAGTTCAAATTTATGTTTGTTATAATTTTTATATATTATTATATGAAATTATACTTCATAAATTGGACCGCAATGTATTCTATATATTGTATACACAGTATAACTATTCAGTCAGTGAAAAAAAAAAATTTTCACTCTACAAACGATTTCCCATGGATTATCGATATAGTTGCAACCCTATACCGATAATCCATGGGAAATTATTTCAAAAACTTCCAATACTAAAATACTTCCAATTATTTAAAAAAAAAACAAGTCTTAGACTAATAGTCAGGAGTACATTCACGGCGATTTTCCACCAAAACTATAGCACCTACATAAAATTTTCATGTTACCTTCTTTGTATAAAATTAAATTTTCTACAACTTTTATTTGAAACTTTTTTTGATATTTCCACTCGTATAGAAAATATCAAGGAAAAATTAAGGTCTTCAATATGTAATTCCAAAATTCAGATTCGCTAATATTTTCGCGCTTTCAACGCAATTTATCACCATACTATGGCACATACGTGAAAATTTAAAGAAACAATTTTCATAGATAATTAAATTCTTTACAACTTTTATTTGAAACTTTTTTTGATGTTTTCCTTCGTATAGGATATATCAAGGAAAAATTAAGGTCTCTAATATGTAACTCCAAAATTCAGATTCGCTAATATTTTCGCGCTTTCAGCGCAATTTATCACCAAACTATGGCACATACGCGAAAATTTATAGAAACAACTTTTTTTGATATTTCCACTCGTATAGAAAATATAAAGGAAAAATTAAGGTCTTTAATATGTAATTCCAAAATTAAGATTCGCTAATATTTTCGCGCTTTCAGCGCAATTTATCACCAAACTATGGCACATACGCGAAAATTTATAGAAACATTTTTTATAGATAACTAAATTCTTAACAATTTTTATTTGAAACTTTTTTTGAATTTTCCACTCGTATAGAAAATATCAAGAAAAAATTAAGGTCTCTAATATGTAACTCCAAAATTAAGATTCGCTAATATTTTCGCGCTTTCAGCGCAATTTATCGAAAAACTATAGCATATGCATGAAAATTAAAATTAACAATTTTCATAGAAAATTAAATTCTTTACAACTTTTATTTGAAACTTTTTTTGATGTTTTCCTTCGTATAGGATATATCAAGGAAAAATTAAGGTCTCTAATATGTAACTCCAAAATTCAGATTCGCTAATATTTTCGCGCTTTCAGCGCAATTTATCACCAAACTATGGCACATACGCGAAAATTTATAGAAACAACTTTTTTTGATATTTCCACTCGTATAGAAAATATAAAGGAAAAATTAAGGTCTTTAATATGTAATTCCAAAATTAAGATTCACTAATATTTTCGCGCTTTCAGCGCAATTTATCACCAAACTATGGCACATACGTGAAAATTTAAAGAACAAATTTTCATAGAACATTAAATTCTTTACAACTTTTATTTGAAACTTTTTTTGATATTTTCACTCGTATAGGATATATCAAGGAAAAATTAAGGTCCCTAATATGTAACTCCAACATTCAGATTCGCTAATATTTTCGCGCTTTCAGCGCAATTTATCACCATACTATGGCACATACGTGGAAATTTATAGAAACAATTTTCATAGATAATTAAATTTTCAATAACTTTTATTTGAAACTTTTTTTGAACTTCCCACTCGTATAGAAAATATAAAGGACAAATTAAGGTCTTCAATATGTAATTCCAAAATTCAGATTCGCTAATATTTTCGCGCTTTCAGCACAATTTATCGCCAAACTATAGCACATAGGCGAAAATTTAAAGAAACAAATTTCATAGAACATTAAATTTTCAACAACTTTTATATGAAACTTTTCTCGTGTTTTTAACCCTTTTAGAAAAACGATCGAAAAATACCTGAAGTATGTGACAAACGTTTTTCGGACTTTAAACGCATTTTTCGCAAAAACCAAAGGAATTTACGAAAAATCATAAGAACCCTTTTTGATGGAAAAATTCATTTCCAAGAACTTTTCTAAATAATATTTTTAATTATTTTCAACAAACTAACCACTTTTTAAAACTTTACCCTATAGTTTTGACCTCTACAAACGATTTCCCATGGATTGGCAAAATAATATTTTGGAAAATTCAAACTTTACATTTAAGGCAATTTCAAGCAAAAACTATAGCATACACAAAATTTTTAAGATACCTTTTTTGTAGAAAATTTATTTTTCTCCAACTTTTATTCAAACCTTTTTTTGATATTTCTACTCGTATAGGATATATCAAGGCAAAATTAAGGTCTCTAATATGTAACTCTAAAATTTTGAATCTTTAATATTTTCGCGCTTTCAGCGCGATTTGCTGGAAATTTATGACACATATGCCAAAATTTGAAGAGATATTTTTCATGGAAAATTAAATTTTCAACAACTTTGATTTGAAATTTTTCTCGATATTTTCAACCCATTTTTAATAAACTATCGAAAAATAAGTGAGGTATGTGGCAAACGTTTTTCGACTTTAAACACATTTTTCGCAAAAACCAAAGGAATTTACGAAAAATCATAAGAACCCTTTTTGATGGAAAATTTCATTTCCAAGAACTTTTCTAGAAAATATTTTTAATTATTTTCAACTACCGAGAAGATATCAAGAAAAAAAGGTTTCTATATTATCGATTCAAATTTTCGCGCCTTCAGGCGCGATTTGTGGCAAAGCTATATGACATACGCAAAAATTACATGGATCCTTTTTGGCAGAAAATTAAATTCCTTACAATTTTTATTAAAAACTTTTTTTGATGTAGTCAATTGTTTCAGAAATATCATAAAAAAATTAAATTAACAAAGCATATTTAAATTTTCGCGCCTTTGGCGCGTTTTAAACGTAAACTATCGATCATTCGTAAAAATTATAAAAATCTTTTTGTAAAGAAAATTTAATCCTCTTCAATTTTTATTTAAGCCATTTTCCTATATTCCAAGCCGTTTACGAGATATCCGAGAAAAAAAATCCATCAAAAATTTTCATCCCTAATTTATTTATGGCAAGTTTCTTATCGTCAATAAATATTACATTAGCTACACCAAAACATAAAAAGTTGCATAAAACAGGAAATACACACAAGAAACAAACCACCCCTTCACCACCCCTAATTTTATTGAACCATTTCCCGGCTCGACATATTAAATCCAATTCATGGATACAATAACAAAATAGATCCACTTATATAACTTCCCAGTTGTCCTCATTCCAAAACCTCAGAAAGTGATGTAGTCAACCTTTGGTCAATGGGGGATAACCCACCCCACATATTCACCCATCTCGCCAAAGGGGTTTGAAATAAATTTTGACTGTCTAAGTTATTTACAATGTATATATAAACGAAAATTTCGTACGGAAAATGTATGGTGGTTGAAGTTAACTACCCTTAGTGGCGTGGCCCGGGGTCAAAAATCCTATAATTTCTGTGAAAGTACGTACAGAAAACGTCCCTGTTTCTCAATAATAAATTAATTTATTGGCCCTAATAAAAAGCCTATGTGTGGGAGGAGCAATTAATTTTGTAAGATTTAAAAAAAAAAATAAGGGTTGCAAAGACGGTTTTATCACTTTGTGCCATGTCCAGAATGACATTAAAGACGTTGATGCCACCTTTTTTTTTGGGAGAAGAAAATGTCAATGCTTCCGTGGAAAAAAAATGTTCACCCCCTTTGTCATCCCCTATATGCGAGAATAACCTTTTGTGACATTTTTTTTTTTGGAAAGGGTAATTTAAAGAAGAAACTTTCAGTATTGTCTACCCTTAAAATTTAATTGTGTCAACTTGGTCAACTTAGACGTAAAAATTTAAGGGATGATTCCTTAATCAATTGCAAAAAAAAATCATTGAAATTTCATTTCGAGTAATTTGTAAAACTCCATTTAAACTATGACGCACAAACTTTGTTCCAAGAATCTCTAATAAAAGGTAATAAAATAAGGGTGGCACTGAATTGAGATGAAGGGTTAAAGAACTTTAACTTAAAATATCCATTTAATGTTTGAATAGGGGTGAGTATAGGGAAGCAAACTTTAATATAAGGTTACCAACCAAATTTCTTCAAGCCACTGAAGAAAAAAAAAATTTCCGCTAAAATATGCGATAAAAATAAATTTTCAAATTGGACACACTTGGACCAATTTTCTCGTACGTATGTGACGTAAATTTGATTCTTTTTTTTTGTTCCCCCAAATAATTAATTATATATTATGAGCGCTCTAAGTGTCACTGTGGTGATGAGTTGCAAAAAAAAAAAATTTTTTTTTTCCTCACCAGATGTGAAATTAAATTAAGAGACTTCAATTTCTTGAGGTTCTCGATGGGATTTGTGACCGTCTTTTTTATTTTCATTATTAAAATATTTACTGAACCACTTGACGAAAACGCAGTCTAATATTTCGATACTATAATTATTTCCAACTGTTTTCCTTAAAAGAAAAACCCACGAAAATTTTTACAAATTTTATTTGGAGGTATTTATCTCATCAAATAGTGATTTAAACGAAAAAAACATCATAAACGTGTTAATTTGATTTTAAAAGACCTACCTAACGATACCTTACACGATTAGGTAAATTCATTTTTTGATATCCAATCGGCGTTTTTCTTTTGTTTTTCGCAATTATAAATTACAAACAGTATACAGAATAACTAGTTACACCTACATACAAAATTTCATCAAAATCGGTAGAGCCGTTTTCGAGTTATCGGACAATAAGTAGATAAGAATTACTACATTGAAACGAATATCTACCAAAAATCAAGATACATATGAATCAGATCATAGCCTACTTGATTTTTCCAAAGCTTTTTACCTAAGACCATCGAGGGAGGGGGGGAATCCCCTTGATTTATTCAACTGTTTCGTTTTTCATTTAAGCGACATTTTCGCGAACGACAGTTCATTTAGTGTTCATTTTTTATTATTTTCGAAAAATAATAGTATTACACAAAGTCTGTGTCAATGCTTCCTTATCTCGTCGTCACGCGAACGCCAACAACGCCATGTTTCACGATAAAAATAATCATTTTGTATTTATATAAACTACATATTACATATATATATATATATATATATATATATATATATACAAAAACAAATACAAACGAGAGAAAAAAAAGAACTTCGCCGACAATTGTTGTTATTCATTTTTTTTTTCGAACAATCAAAAAAAAAATGAAAATCGCCATAAAATATTTAACAAGTCTATTTCCTCACATTGCGTCTTATCACAATTTCGTCATCGATGACGTCATTAGACTGTGTTCTTAAAACACACACACACACACCGATATAAATATAGAAACGTATGTGTTATTAATATTAACTACTACGATAACGTAACGTGGCGGCAAATCATAAAAACAAAATCGTTTTATTGTTGTAAGTTGTGAGTAAAAGGAAAAAAATGAAATTTTTTGGGACGAATTATTTTTCTTTTTATGGTTCATACACAATATGTGACACATTTTCATTTGTTTTATGTAAAATGATTAATTATGTACAATATGTGTGTAGTAAAAAAAAAGAAAAGAAAAGAAAATAAATAAATAAAATTAGGATAGACTATTACTTAGACATATAGTACATAATATATATTATTATGTGTGTAACATGTTACAGAGAAATTTCATAATTTTAACGTCGTGAGGGTTTATTGCCCTCTGTACGTGTTACTTGAAAAACAGTTCATTTGATACTATTTAATTTTTTAATTTTTTTTTTAATTAACACCATTTGAATTTTTTGAAAAAAATTCGCTTATTTTTACTATGAAAGTATCAACAAAACAAAATCTAAGCGTTTCCATAGTAATCGATGCTATTTTGTTTGATTACAATAAGTTGGCTAAATCGTATAGACTGGTGATTGGGAAGCCAAAGATGTGGGTTCGAACCTCAAAAGTGGCGATTTTTTTTTTTTTTTTTTAATAAAGAAATTGAATTTAGACTCAAGAAAACAAAATCCAAGCGTTTCCATAGAAATCGATGCTATTTTGTTTGATTACAATGATAAGTTGGCTATGTTGTATAGACTGGGTAATTAGTAAGCCAAAGGTGTGGGTTCAAACCTCCAAAGTGGCGTTTTTTTTTTTTTTTTTTTAAAAAATTGATTTTGGATCAAGCTTTAAAGATTCTAATTCATAAAAACTAAACTTAATTTTTTTTCGGGGTAAAAAAAGCTTCAACTGGTACTTATTTGTAAGCTTTTAAAAAATTTGTACTCGACAAGAAAATCCAAGAAAAAAAGCCAAGGTTTTGTGGTATTGGTAGACTATAGTTGCACTATTAGATAAACTAAGGTTTCAATCAATAATTTCCATAGACTATAGTTTATTTATACAGTAGCTTAGGATATACAATCGCGTAAGGGGAATCAAAATAATCAAATGAAATCTTGGAACCAATAGCCATGCAGAAGATGCTCAAAGATAATGCTAAAAAAAATCTTTAAAAAAGTATAACCATAGACTTCTAGGCTTAGAAACGGAGTAAATCATAATTTGGCTGGCTGGCCATCTGGGGCAGGAAAATGTAAAGAAGAGGTGTAAAAAGTGGCTAGGTTTGTAAATTACACAGGTTGCTTCATTAGAAAAAAAAAATGACGTCATACGAAGAATTTTGAAATTAATCAGTCTGAAGATATGTACGAATTTCTTCTGGATACGTCACGTAGCCACCATGAGGCCACCTGTGTATTTTATAAACCTTGTAAAAAGTGGGCGTGAATGAAGAGGGGTTTTCTTCTCATGCTTTTTTTTTTTGATCCATAACCGTCTTAATTCCCAAAAATCATTTGGGCTTATAATCTGGGAAACATCTGCCAGAGCCAAGGCCTACTTGATTAACTTTAACTCAAAAGCATTGTAGCCATTTGGAAGTAGGGACAGCGGTGGGACACAATAGTCCATCTAGGACCAAGCAAAGTAAAGCTCTCCAAAAACAAAAAAACAAAAGAAGATCGCCGTTTCAAATAAGTACAGACAAAATAAAAAATTTCAATTTTTCCTGGACCTATTTTGGATCCTATAAGAATGGCTTGAACGGGGAAAAGGGATTTCAACTTCTACTCTATAAAAAATATTCGATAAGACTCCAATTACATTTTTTTTTTTTTGGTTATGTTTCCTTTAAAATTTGAGGTTATCCCACTTACGATCAAAGCACCCTTGATCCCGACCACAGATAGCAATCGTTCAGATAATGAAATCAAAGGAAATGAACATTGAAATGAAATCTTTGCGGGGTTAAAGAACCAATTTCTTGAAACGTTAGGGGTTGGGGGGGGGAAGTATCGTGTTTAAGACTCACAGTGGCAGGATTTCATATGGAAAAAGGAACAAAGTAATATAATAATAAATCGCAACTACTTCCGTATATATAATTATCGTCTCGAACACACACCGGAAGACGTCGGGGGAATTTTGCGTTATTTAAATGGCGGGTTTTTAAACGTTGGGGGTTGAAAACCGGGGTGGGGGAGGGTGAGGAGTGTTAAATTAAATTCGAGTTAAAACCTACACCTACATTGCCGAAAAGTTCATCCACCTCTCGTGCAATTAAGGGTTGTGCCAGGACACATCTTAAATTAAAAGTAATTTATATCAAAATACTTAAAACGTACTCTATATATATAGCTATCTTTGTCGCTCTGATTGATACATTAGCAATCGATCTCTTTTGTTTGAATAAACAATCAAACAATATGCCATCAATCACTAATGGTTCCGGCTTGTGCCTCGTTTTTTTTTATTTTTTATTTATTCTTGCTTTTTGATCAAATTACCATTGATTTTTTTTTTATTAAACAGACCTATTTTAATTAAATGTTATCACATTTACATGTGATCTCATTTTTGCACTCCATTAGTCGCTTTTAATTCTTATCATTTAGATCGAGGCATCCATGAATTGTCTTTGTCGCAAAAATCAAGTAGGACGGTGAATGAAAAAAGCCGCGCCAAATTTAAAATGAGTCAAGTTGAAAATATTTAGTTCAAGTAAAATTTATCATATTTATATGCATTGTTTAAGAGAGAAAAAAAATGGCGCTAGATTTGTAGGTTACGATGTTATCTGTACAGGTTTAAATTAAAAAAAAAAAAAAAAAAAAACAAATGAATAAAACATGAATTTATGATTCAGCAAAACAATTGACAGATGTTTGACCAACGCCAACTATAACTCAAATATTTTTTTTTATCTATATCTCAACGATAAAATTTCTTATGAATTTATTGAAGTTTAATAGTAAGAAAAAAACATGTTGGATTTGTTAATTTTATGAGACAATTTAGAAAAGTGATTTTGAATTGGTATAGAAGACTCGAGAGGGTAGGCCGGGGGAGGGGGGGGGCTTAACACAGTAAGTGAGTAAGTGAATAAAAATAAAGTCGAATGAATTTACTTGAAATTTGCGTTAGATATAGGCGGCTAGTAAAAATATATATATATATCATTTGTTTATAATTAGAAAAAGATGAACGATTGAAGTGTCATTGACTTCACGTTTTTGTTTTATATATATACACATATATGAAACAAGAGTGAATCGATTCAGTGTTGTGTGTGTGTTTTTTTTTCTATTACATCTAAGGTATAATTAATTAGCAAAAAAAACAATTAATTCATTAACGCCTACTCTGATTCTTTGCCCAATTCTTTTCAATTGTTCATAATTTTCAACAAAATGATAAATCGTTTTTCCGCTCTTATAAATTACTTTTCCGGAAGTGTAAGGAGAAATAAAAGAAATTTGGTTCATCCCTCAGCCTACTTCATTCCGCTGGTCGCCATATTGAGAACACTTGTGCCTTTATCGCGGTAATTCAATATTTACCCCAAATATATCAATCCATCAAATTTAATTGTACTAAAATAGAAAAGGAAATATAATGATAGATATATGTGGAGGAGAAAGGGTTGCGTGAGGGGGGGGGGGTGCGAAAGAGACCGGGAAAACAGGGAAAGTGTGTATTTTGTTTCAAATTTTCATACGTATAAAGTTCGCAAGAGATAAAATAAAAAAAAAAAAGTAAGGTCGATAGCCTTAGCATTAGATAAATGGGTAGATATTAGTAAAGGGATGAAAAAACTGTAATTTTTCTAGTGATATACAAAATATTTTTAAAACAACTAGAAAATTAGGTATAAAGTTTTAAAACACTAGATAAAGGGGAAAAAATTTTCAAAAAAAAAAAAAAAAAAAATTCCCATTATGGGATTTGAACCCATGTCTTTGGGTTACTATGCATAAAAGACGTAAATAATAAAGCCTACTAGTCTTATTTATTAAACCAAAGCGGGATGTCTATCTCTATGGGGTAGGAAACAAATCAATTAACAAATAAATCAAACAAATTATTATACACAGATTGATCTTTAAGTCTTTGAGCACATGATATTCGAATAGTTTTTGTACAAAAAGCAATAAATTTAAATCACAATAAGGTGATTCAAGTGAGCCATGAAAACTGTGACGTCACACCAAATTTTCCATTTTGAACCAAGTCACCAAAAAGGTACATATTTAAAAATAATTTTAGACATTTTTTTTTTTTAATTCAAAAATATCCACTATTGTAACACTTCTAACGTGTGTAATGGTATTTGGTTAACCGGTTTTGATATTAGGGAAAATTGCCTTGAATACAAGCAAAAAAAAAATGGATTTCGATTGTTAAGTGTTTTTTTTTTTTAAATAAAAATGTATATTTTATGGGGAAATCAATCACATAGAGCTACACTGATTTTTTTTGTGCTAAGATCTATAAATAAGGAGTCCAGGAGCGCAACTTCGTTTTAAGTTAGGGGGGGGGCAAAGCCCCCCTCCCCCCAATGAGGTGTTTATTTAATTATGGCCTGATTTAATTACTGATAAATCACAAGAGACCTAAACCGTAAAAAATTTGAATTCCTTGCCTATACGTTTTAGCAAAAAAAAAATTGATCAAGTTGCGGTTGCAACCATTTAAGCCCTACATAAGTAGAAAAAAAAAATTCTTTAAGTATCAAAATCTCGTAAATTAAGCGAGATATCGAAAAAAAATATTCTTCATTTTCATTTTATTTCATCGAAAATTATAAGAATCTATCATTAAATCAGGGCGACAGAAAAATCATAATCTTGCCAGGTAGCAAGAAAAATGTGCTATCCTTCTCTATCCTTTATATTTAATACAAACACCTGAACTTTAGTATCAAGAAAATGTCAGGTTGAGATCAAAAAAATTTAGGTTGAAAAATTTATTTCAAGTATGTATTACTGAGGATCAAATCCACTTACGTTTAGATGATCTTAGTTAGCCATGATAATGGTGACGTCACACCATTTCCTTTTCCATAAACAAAAATACACCACCAAAAAAAAACACACTAAATTTTTTTAAGGTCAATAGCCATAAAAAAGGCATAACATTGACCAAAATTGCACTAACTTACTGCACTTTTAATCGCACCACTAACGCATAGTGCATTTCGGTGGACCTTAACCGGCTCGTTAACAAATTTCGATGCTTGGGAAAATTTGCCTCAAATCTCGAAAAAATCAAATCAAAAAATGCATCAAGTGCCAATCAATTTCGATCGTCAAGTGTTTCCGATTAGTAAAAAAATGCAACGGTCGAAGAATTTCCCATAATTTTTATGAGGAAACTAACGTCGCCATATCGCATCGTAAATGCATCAAAACGCATCACTGATTTTTACATGTTAGAAATCGAATTTTATCCCATCGACAAATTTCCATCAAACACTGAATTTTTCACAGCAAAAAATCAATTTTTCCGGCAATTTTCCTAAGTTTTCCGTTTACAAAACAATCGCTAATAATTGGCACACAATGATTGCATTTTTTTTTCGTGCCATTAATTTTCAGGTAACGCGTAATGGCTTCCGTGATTAGACATTGACCTTTATGTATGTGCAACAAGACGGTAGCGATTTTGTTTTTGGAAAATTTCACTCGAAAACTTGGAAAATCGATGTGCAAAGTGCACCAAAACCACGTGCACATTATCAATAACGTTTTTCCGATAAAATAGTGCAACGATCGATTGATTTTTGGCAAATTTTCCCGAGTTTTATACGCGAAAATTGACGCGACGCTTCACCAGTGCATTAGATTGCATCACTGGCTGTCCTTTGTTTTTTTTTTTCTTTTGGGGGAATTGATTGGCATGAATGTTGAAACAAAAAGTCACTAAAATATCACCAAAATTATGACGTCAAATTTGGTGCGCAAAATTTTTCATGGATTTGAATAATGTTCATTGAGTTTGTTTTTCGGGTGAAATTTGGTTTCTTGAAAATTAATTGTAATTTAGGGAATAATTAAATATTAACTAAGATTTAACCTTATTTTTTTTTTCAGAAATTAACGAATAAGGCACAGTCTAACCGTAACGGTGTAGATATATTAAATTGGGGCTATGAGTTCCTTATATAACACATGTAATGATTAACGGAGAACTTTGAAAAATTTATTCCATAAGAGTATTAAATAAGGGATGAAAGTTTGTATTAAAAATTGTCACTTGAAAGTTTGAAATTTGTAATTTTATTTTATAGATGGCTATCGATTAATAAAATCCAAATATTGCACCGTTTTTAAAAATTTATCCCATAAAAAATTGTAAGATTATTTTACATAAAAAAAATTATCTACCCCAACTATAAAACGACGCACAGCCTAATTCAAAAGGGGTAGAATCATGAAATTTTTCTCAAGCTTTTCGTATATAACGTAAATAATCTTCAGGAAAGAATTTTTGAAAAATCATTTAGAAAAAGGGGTAAAAAAGGGATGAAGTGGAACCTAAAATTTGGCCAACTTACTTCAAGTAAAAATTATGAAAAACATATTCATAAATCTTTTCGTTTATTTTCAAAAGATAGATGTCACAAAGATTTTGGGAATTCATCCCTTAAAAGAAAATTAATTAAGGGATGAAATTTTCTATGATTTATTTTTACAGTTAAGACTGTAATTTAAGTATATTAAATTTTGCCAAAGACCTCTTTTGGTCTTTAACAAGAAATTTTAAAAAGTTCATCCTTTCAATAGGGATTAAATAAGGGATGAAAGTTTATATGAAAAAAAATATACTTCAAAGTCTAAATTTTGAAAAAAAATATGTTTTACATTTCTATTGATAAATAAAACTCATTTAAAGCATCGTTTTTAAAAATTTTTTACACAAATTATTTTACATAAAAAAAATCTACCCAGACTATAAAACAATGCACTGCGTAATCCAAAAGGGGTTGAATTATGAAATTTTGCTCAGCACTTCCGTATATAACGTAAACAACTCCTAGTAGAAGATTTCAGAAAAATTATTCATTAAAAGGGTTAAATAGGGGTTAGGGGGGATAGGTGAAATAGAGGAAAACTCATCATTCAATTTGAATTCATCCCTTAAAGTAACTTCAATAGAGGATGAAATTTTTTTATGATTAATTTTTACAGGTAAGACTGTAATGTATGTATAGTTTTTATAGAATTTCAAGAAAAAAAATTTAAAAGGCAAAATATTTTCCAACGAATTTAAGGGTTGATTTTTCTACTTAATGAACATAACTTTCAAAGAACTTTAAAGGAAATGTTGGAATTTTTGTAGAACATTAAATTTTCTATAAAAATATGTTTGTAGATGTTTACATGTAGATGTTTTATTACAATATATAGAATACATTGTGGTCCAATTTATGTAGTTTTAGACCACAATATATTCTGTATATTGTATAAACATCTACAAACATATTTTTGTAGAGAATTTAATGTTCTAAAAATATTGTAGAATATATTGTGGTTCAATTTATGTAGTTATTTTTATGTTTATGTAGTTTTAACTACATAAATTGGACCACAATATATTCTATACATTGTATAAGCAGTATAAATGTTTAAAATCAGCAAAAAAAAATTATTTGATGTTTGTAGATTCTTCGTACGATGCTTAGTTATTTATCTATGACAATTTTTCTTCAGAGCCTACTAGTGGCCAAGTGATCTAGGTGGCCGCTCCAAAACTGGCAGATGTTGGGTTCGAATCTTGTATCGAGCAAATTTTCGATATTTCCCGATTTATAGACTGTTATTAATCCTAGAGTTGTAAAAGACTAAAGTAGCTATAAATCGACGGTAAAAAAATTCTTCATTCTCTTAGTATTAAATTTCTTAATTTGATTCGAATATACACAGTTTTCTTGCAGGGGAAAAATTAACTAGCCTATATCTTTTATCAAGGTTCATTATAGCTCCATACCAAATTTCATCAAAATCTGTTCAGCGATTTGCTCAGTAACCAAGGACATACAGGAATGCTTTCATTTTTGGTAGATTTTATAAGACTATATTATTTATCACTTACATATACCCCATCAATTTTTTTCTCTTAAAAGGTCACCTGTTTATCGAAATGGGTCCACGGTACCAGACTGAAAGTTGACTTACCTGAAAGAAAAAAAAAAACAATTGAAATCTGTAAAACATATCATAAAAGGGACAGAGAGGAAAATTCGCATAATTTTATCCCCCAAAATTGCCGTAAAAGTTTGTGGGACAAAATTTTTTGGTAAATGCACCATTTGTGGAACATAACCTATAAAAACTTATTCTTGGGAAAAACCAATCATCTAAGTTGACTTTAAAATTTGAGCTTTTTCATATGAACAATACTTAGAACAGAGATTGTATTGTTTGTTTTACAATTGTTGCAATAGTGGGAGATGTGATATAACAACAATGCAATTTAATCAGTAGTCTAGGTTCAATTATATCGCAGTCATTGAAATTGTGATAAAAGCACGAAGCATTGATTTCCGCAACAATGGTGACAACAATGAAAGACGGCGCAACTATGCGGCGTTTCCACGCAGCAAAGCCTTCTGCGATCCTCACAATAATCAGAAGAGATATCGCCTCGCGCTCAAAACAACCGAGTGGGCTGTGACAGTATGACGTCGCTAAAATATCAACAAAACACACATACATACATACACATATACATGTATACAATAAAGTCGATCTCTCAGCTGATATAGGAAACAAGAGAGAAACGTAAATGGCGTCGATTTGTGTGCAAGAGAGAACATCGAAAAGTTAGGGAACGAGAGGTGGGTGATTTGATTTTGTGACGGTAAGTCTGCAAGTGCGATGACGCGATTGTCGGCGTTGTGTTTACGTGTGAGTGGAAGAAGGATAGACGCACAATGGCGTCGTCATCGGCAAATGAAACTGGGTCAGTAGATATCGTTTGGCTCAACGGACTCAGGCATAACTTCAAGCACGGTCATTGCTCTTTACACTGACGGCCCTCACAAAACAAAACACTAACACACACACACACACCAACACATATGCACGCACGCGCTTATACGAGTATTACTCAACGCATTCCGTCTCACTTCTACACATTCATGGATGCCTAACATTTTCCACATATTGTTGTTTGTCACTTGTTTTTGATTGTTGCAAAGTTCAAATTTAAAATCTTAAAATCCTCCCCTCTATGTTTACCATTTGGTCCCAAAAATTTTTGCTCCTTTTTTTTTCTGATTTATTCCCTTTTGAATCTTGTCCCGTTTCCTGCCCCATACTGGACATCTCTTCCCAAATTACCCCAAATGATATAATTTCTTGTATACGACAAATCGCAGGGTGGCAACCAATCAAATTGCGTGGATTTTAACAATGATTGCATCGCGTTAAAACAACTAGTGTCGGCAACAATTGTGCAACAATTAACATTCAAGGAATCGCTAATTTCCAAATTAGCATTTGACCGAAAAAAAAAATGTCAATTTTTTTTCCTCATTTGCCAAGGTTTTTTCCTTGTGACTTACTCTCTGAAGAAAATTACGAAAATTTGTGGTTAAAACAAAAAAAAAAACTTCAATTTTTTTTTTCAAGAACACTTTTGTTGCACAAAAGCCTTGAGATGTCAACGAACTTTTGCGTTTTATATTATGTAATTCCATGATTTTTAACAGTGCAATTTTCGCCACCTATTAGCCAAAACAGGGGATTAAATCGTACATATCAATCCCCGGCCTACTAGAGACCTCTATATTTCTCCATAAGACATAACACTAAAGAACCATAACTCCTATGATATTTTTCTTTGACACAAAGTACAATTTTTTTTTTTTTTTGTTTACATCTGCAACCTCAACTGTGTCCTCAACCATCGCCAACTGTGATCAAGTCAAAGACACTAAGCTTTTTCTTTGAAAGCCCAAGAAATTTTTGCCAGCGAAACAAAGGTGAATTGTTAATTGCAAATTTCCTTAAAATTAGGTCACACACGCCAGCTTTCTGTGTATAAGTGCAACGTGCTTATTATACAGGGTGTTCCACGTCAATGGACCACTTATTGAACCATACAAGTGGGAAAAATGCCCAAAAAATTCAATAAAATTTGAAAGGAACATAAAAAAAAATTTGACTTTACCAAAGCCTACCAAATCTCCTACAAGTCCCGGATTGATCAAATCTTTTCATAGTCCTGCTGGGACCACCCTATAACCATCAGCCTTCTATATAGAAATGCAAAAAATGTGGATAAGTACCTACAAAGGCCTGAAGACGATGAAGGCAATGTCGGCATTTTTTCTAAAGGACAAAGATTGAAAGAAAACAATTTTTTTTTCACACATATGCACATATGATTAGATATGGAAAGCTTGAGTGCAAAAGAAAAAGATAAATGCAACAAGAAAAAAAAATAAAAGCGACAAAACCATGCGGGATGTGAAAATGGGGGTTGAAAGGACGTGGCAGGAATGGGGCGAGCTTTACGCCTTTATAAACTAAAGATATATCTGGGTTGATAAAAAAAAAACAGAAGAAAGAGAGGCCTTTGTAAAAACCAAGGAAAAACGTTGCAACAAGATTGCATACATTAAAATTTTAGACTCAGTTCCATATTTGTCAACGTTAATTTTTACATGGTTCCCCTTTTTTTGATCCTTCGAGCCGGATTTTTTTAAAATTTATCGATTTTTTGAAGTACAAGTGACCGAAATCGTCAATCAAAGATTGCATAGATTAAAATTCTAGATTTAGTCCAACTCAGATATGTTTCTTAACATTAATTTTAATATGGTCTCCTCTAATTTTGATCCTTCGAACCGGATTTTTTTGGAATTTTTGGATTTTTTATAAATATATCTTGGTTGATAAAAAAAAAAGATGAAGAAAGAGAGGCCTTTGTAAAAATCAAGGACAAAAGTTGCAACAAGATTGCATACATTAAAATTTTAGACTTAGTTCCATATTTTTCACCATTAATTTTACATGGTTCCCCTTTTTTTGATCCTTCGAGCCGGATTTTTTTAAAATTTTTCGATTTTTTGAAGTACAAGTGACCCAAATCGTCAATCATTCAACCACCATTTATTTTCAAAACAAAAACACATTCGTGTGCGAAATTGGCCAACCAAACAACCGCACAATTGTGGTTTGCATCCACAATAATTGGCAAATCACATTCATATTTAGGCAACTTTCTGCCATAGACCCAACGCAAAACAATTCGCAATCGAAACAATCGAGTGAAGAAAAAAAAAACAAATGATAATTGCGTCTCTTTATTCGCTCAACATTTAAAATAATCGTTCCATTTATTCAAATCTACGTTCAAATGTTTTCGTTGACATTTTACGACTCACATAATTTTGGCACAAATTTTTTTTGAAACATTTAATTTTATGTGACTTAATCAAATTAGACATTTACTATTATACAAACATAATTTTTTATTATAACTATTACCCGGCCACTCCTAAAAACAAAAAAAAAAACAACACACTATCTAGTGCATGTGAGACTAATATTTATATTTATATAAAAAAAAAATAGACTAAAAAAAAATGTGGGCACCGTCAGACACAAAGATAATTGTTATGTTGATTGTTATTGCAGCGAAAAAAAAACAAATGAACATCGGTGAGAGAAATTTGGTCTGATGCAATTTAAATTTCGCGCAAAACTTTGACGTCGTCGTTCATTTGAATGTATATTGTATAAATATATATGTGAAAGTTGTAGGCGATTTCGCGGAAAAGTTTAATTTTTGAATCTATAAGTATCCTAGTAGGCATATATGTACGTACACATGCGCATAACCAAAGAATTACGATAACGCTTGTTTTATGTATTGTAGTAGGCTATGCTTGCATTTAATTTCATGTGTGTTGTTGTCATAAATCAGTGCAACAAAGTTGAAAAGCACGCAATTTTTCTAGATTAGTGGTTTTATTATATAATAAAAGTATAAAATATGAACGTTGGTCAGGCTTTTACGGAGAAAAGAGAATTTATTTGACAAAAAAAAAACCACATAATTTTCACAAACAACAAATCCAACAATTAACAGCACAAATGGAATGTTTTAAAGTTCAAGAAACGAAAAATTATCTATCTAGAAAGCTTTGAAATTTCGACGGCAATATGTTATCATTCGTGTAATTTGGGTTGCCTATATTGCAGGTAAATTTAAACATGTTATTTTTTGGCTTGGATGTGACATAAAAAGGATAATGTTTTTGTAATATCGAAAAATGAAGGATAAATTTTGAAAATGAAAATAAATTCATAAGAATATTATCTTCCAATGAAAGATAAAGCGATGCCAGCGCTCCTAGTGACAGATCCGGTACTACTATTTTCTATCAAGACAAAGAGGTTGGCTTTGGGGAAGGTTTATAAATTACACAGGTTGCCCCCATTAGAAAAAAAATATGACGTCTTACGAAGAATTTTGAAATTTCAATCAGTCTGAAGATATATACGAATTTCTTCTGGATATGTCACGTAGCCACCATGAGACCACCTGTGTATTTTATAAATCTTGACATAGAAGAAGATATTCAATTCCTGCAATGCATGATGGGAAATTTATCAAGAAGTGGCGCCGCCACAAGTGTATCTCAGATACTATAAAATCTAAATACTATACCCCACTTTTTGACAAATTTCCCATCATGCATTGCAGGATTAGCGTATCAAATTTTCTTATACATTATCTAACTTTAATTAAGATATAAATTTGAAATGAGGTATAAATTGAAATCCAAGGATCATTTACCATAGCCACCTTAGCTATCGAGAAATTTGTAGATGAGAAAAGAAAAACATTTTCAAGAGTCAAGCCCTACTTGATTCAATTTAAATCAGACACCGGTTTGAATAATTAGTAGAAGTAGGACCAGTACTATGGATTGGTCCACTGTCCTCTTCTACAATGTAGAAAATAGTAAAAAAGGATCCCATTATACAGAAGAAGGGGAAGAATCTTAAGATGTGGTTATGGAGGAGGGGTCCATAATTTCTTTAATTTCATCGAATCCTTCGTACGCAACCCGAAAACAACACTGAGGAAGATTGCTTGGCAATCGAAATACGTATCTAGGCAATACGTCACGAATATTTTTGTTTGAACTTGTGTTTAAATTTATGTTAATGGTATGATTTTTATATATTATTGTGTATATTGAACTATACTACATAAATTGGACCGCAATATATCCTATATATTGTACACACAATCTTTCAGATAGTAAAAGCTTTGGGAGCCAACAAGGGGTGCATTCCACATTATACATATTTATTCTTTTTCTACCTGCCTTTTATTACAAAGCAGGTAGACCAAGTATAAATATTTTCTTCGTTAATCTATTAATAATTGCTTTGACGTCAAAACTGGTTCCCAATCCAAAAATTATCATATTTACTGGCCTTTATCGACCTGACTTTTATTGCACCAACACTTGGGGTGCATTCCGCATGGCTTTTATTACCTTGGCTAGTGGAATGCACCCCAAGTGTCAGTGTAATAAAAGCCAGGTAAATAAAGGCCAGTAAATATGATAATTTATGGATTGGGAACCAGTTTTACCGTGAAAACAATTATTAATAGATTAACGAATGAAATATTTCTACTTGTTTTTGTCTACCTGGCTTTACCTACCACCCTTTCGCATTAAAGCACCAAAGCTTTGGCCTTGTGGTGTTAAATCATATATTATTCGCTATATAAATGTACCAAATATTCAGGGTGTCAATTTTTTTTCAACCCAAATCTACTACATGCCTTTCCCTGGCTATATTAATTTTTATGAGATATTCCATTTAATATTACTAAACACCATAAAGAAGGTTCTCACAAAATGTATAGTGAGTCACTTGAGATTCCATTCACTTTTCCATTGAGGCTATTAAAAAAAAAAAAAAAAAAAAAAAAAACAAGTGAAGCCTTGCTTAGAGAAATTAGCCAATTACCAAATCCAAATCAATTTCAATAATAATAATAACAGTAACAAATTGAAAACTCATGGCATTTAATTATCCAATCGAAATTCTTTGGCCAAAACAAATTAAATTAGATTGTCTACTTTTTCTACAATAACTGCCCACTAAAAAACAAATGCAAACAATTGAGCATCAACACGGAGGGTTGAATGTGTCATTTAGCAACAAGTACCAAGAAACAACGGTGGTTCTGTCCAAGACCTACTTAGTATACAAGAAAACTTACGCACACCATTGTGGGAAAAACCGGCTTATTTATATTTCTCTCTAACTTATATCAATTTATTAATACATAACTATTGACTATAACGTTTTGCATTTGTAATTAATGTCTGTCATTAAACGTTTAGCACAATCATAATATTTAAATCAATGTTTACATGTGCATATTATATCAATGAATTTTTCTTCATTTTTCATTGGCAGAAAAAAAGAAAAAAAATCGTTGGTATCAAAAATCGAGCAACTCGTTTCCAATAAAATTGATCAATTTTTATTATTTAAACGATCGAATAAGGATAACGACTGGTTTATATAACCGGCAAAGAACTACATTCACTTTTCAATCTAATTTCCAAGTGACTATCACGTGAATTATTATTATCGATCCCATATTTGATTTAATATAAGTGCATTATGTGACTATACAATTACAATCACTTGTTTTTTTTTTTTTTATTTAAGAAATTTGTCCTTTAGATTTAATAGTGACTACTCTATCAACTACGATTTATAAATATAATAACTTTACTATGAAATAATCTTATTAAATACCATTGGACACCAGCAAGTAAAATTAGAACTCTTTTACAAGAAATCAAGATAGCTAAAATAACAGGACTTCAATTGTTTTAAATCAGGAAAGGTTAACGATTTTATCAATTTGGGTTATTTCAAACAATTATTGTTTATAAATTGAAACTAGCATTAAAAAAATAAAATCAACAAAAAAAATTATTCATTTGTTTTAAAACAAATACCTTTTTTGCTTTTGTTTTTAAAATTTAAGCTCAAAAAATTTGTATAAGACGTCACATTTTATTTCTTATTTCCCATAAGAATATCAAAGAAACATACTTTTAATTCAACAAATTTTGTTTTGGGTTCCATAACTGGCCAACTAAACGTTATACAAAGGATTTATTGCCATATTTTTGTAGAAAAATTAAGGCTCTACAAAAAAGGTGTCTTGCCATTTTTTTGAATAAGTCCTCATTTGAAAGTTATTTGTGCTTTTATTTGTTAAAGTCTACTGTGGGAAAATGAAGATAAATTAAGGGACCATTCTTGATATTACGCACCAACTGATTTGTAATAGGACTAATTTAAATTATAGGCTATATTATACAAAGATTGTAGCTTTGTATTTATGGATATATCGAGCTATATGAAAAATATAGCGTAAGATAATATAAGAAAAGATATTCCAATTTTGCAATTCATAATGGGAAATGTACCAGAATGTGGCGCCGCCACAAGTGTGTCTAGAGCACAAAGGTTAACGATTTCATCAGTTTGGATTATATCAAAAGATTATATTGTTTTTAAATAGAAAAGAGCTTTCAAAATTAATATATACAAATAAAAGTTATTCATTTGTTTTTTTTTTTTCTTGAAACAAATGCAACTTTTTGTTTTACTGTAAAATGTTAGCTTCAAATATCTATGCAAGGCCCTACATTTTCTTTTTAGATTATCAAAGAAACAAACTTTTAGTCCAACAAATTTTGTTTTGGGTTCCATAACTGGTCAACTAGACGTTATACAAAGATTTTACCGACATATTTTTGTAGAAAAATTAAGGCTCTACAAAAAAGGTTTCTTGCCATTTTTCGATAAGTCCACTCATTTGAAAGTTATTTGTGCTTTTATTTGTTAAAGTCTACTGTGGGAAAATGAAGATAAATTATGGGACCAACCTTGATATTACGCATTTGTAATAGGACTAATTTAAATTATAGGTTATATTATACAAAGATTGAAACATTTTTTTATGGAAAAATTGTGCTACAAAAATTTAGCGCAATAAAAGAAGGTATATCAATCTTGCAATCCTTTATAGGAAATGTGTCAACACGTGGCGCCGCCACTAGTGTGTCTAAGGTACTAACTTTGATAGTTAGCATAAAAGTACATAGTTAGTATTTTGGGCGCACTTATAGTGGCGCCACATTTCCCATCATGCATTGCAGGATTGGAATATTTTCTTATATATTAGTTTAAACGTTTACTATAAAGTGTGCTATTTATTTAAGGTATACAAATCAATAGGTTGTACTCATTACTATTGCTCAACGAAAATAACCTATACAAATACAGGTAACCAAAACAAATGCCAACTTTTTCAGTCAATCTATGTTTCCATCTTTTTCTACTGCTAGACCAATATAGCCACCAAAATGTTTTGGAAGTACACAAAGCTAACAATCCTTCAAAGTACGTCGAATTTTTTTCTATGAAACTTTGAATTTTTATCAAAGTGACCTTTGTTATCTTAAAGCTTAACAATTTTTTCAAGGTTTCACATAATCAAAGTACTAAATTGACTTAGTAAAATCTAAGGTTAAATAACTATAAACAACAGATTTTTATGGCTAAACCTAACATTTTTAATTTAGCCTTAGTAGGCGATGAAATTCACTTTTTTTCAAAATAAATCCATAAAACTTTTTAAAACAAATTTAATGACCTTTCCAACAGTTAAATCGAAAACTTTCTATCTCTTTTCGTTCCATTGTTATAAAGGATACAAAATACGCTATTACTCGAAAGCATAAGGGGAGAACTTTTATTTTAGTAAAAATTCCATTACCTACTATATGATAACATAAGAGACATGGATTTATTAAAGGGCTACTTTTATTTTAAGAGTTAAAAATCAACCACTCTTGTTGAGTCAAATTTAAGTAGCCTATATCATTTACTATAAATCAAGCAAAGCTTGTACCAAATTTCATCGAAATCGGTTCAGTGGTTTGGTCGGTATCCAAGGACAAACAAAATTGCTTTCAAATTTGAAATCACTTACGCATACAATTTTTTTCTCTTACAACGCCCTTTTGATGGAATAACTCTGAAGTACGAAATTTGAAGTTGACTTACCTAAAAACAAAAAGAAAACAAAATTAATTATGGATAACCAAAATACAAAAAAAAAAAAATAAAGAAATTTTATTGAATCGCTTAACATGGACACCTATGAAAATATAAATAAAACAAGAGACAATAGTCTTTCTAAGACGCAACGTAGGGGAATTTACAGGAACTAGAAGTCCAAAATAAATATGGAGTCCTATTTACATTGGCACAGGCATCTAAGATCCGATCTCCAATACAATTTTCGACAAATAAGTCGATAAAAATTTAAAACAACCACCTGTTGATTATGTAGCCAGGCAATTTGATCGCCTGCGGAAATTTTATGGCTTTAGGTTCAATTAAGTACTTCAAATTTAAATTCAATGCGATGAAAAAAAAAACAAACTAAAATCATAAATCCATATTATTAACATCTTAACGATCAATATTTACAAATCAATCTTTGTGTATAATATAATAATTTATTTAATAACATGTTAATACTTTTGCTTATTCAATATGCAACCTATTTTATTCTAATGCTAATAAAATACCTCTCCACCGGTAAATGAATTTACAAATTTACATAACACAAAAACACTGCATGGCTGTTGGTCTATAATATCTGTTATATAAATCCAAGTGAAATATGCATCTCATTTTTTTTTCGTTTTTGAGTCATTGCACTTTCTCCTCTTTTTCTATCGTCAAATTGCCGAAAACTATGCATCGAAATTTATTTTGCCAATGATTTTTACGATGCAAAATCAATATACCATACATTATTTTTTTTTTCAAATTATAATTAGGATAACTTTAATAAACTAATTTTATGTTTTATTCAAACATTAATTGGAAATAACTGATGAAAAACCCATCACTAAGTTGCATCGACGCCATTAAGAAAACTTGTCAAATTATAACATAAAAATCCAAGAAACTTTGGTAAAAACAAAAGAAAATTGTTTTAGTACACTTAAATTAAAATTAATTATCAATTTTCTGTAATTTCCCCTTAGTTAAAACCATTTTTTTCACACTTTTTCCAAGTCCAATTCTAAGAAGGTTATGTAAAAATTGGCATAAACTTATTCGAAGAATTTGCAAAATTATGACTTACTTGAACTGAAATAATATCACTTGGAGAAAGTCAAAGACTTATATATCACGTATCAATGGTTTTTTTTCCAAGAAATCAAAGTAAATCAATGAAAAATCGCCGAATCAATTCACCGAAAAAGTGACATATTATAACACGTGCAAGACAAATGGCGGTAGAGAGCTTTGACTGAAAACCTGCGCAGATGTCTCAAAACATTGCACGGCCGCCTACTAAGAGCTTTGGCATTGCAGAGTCATATTGAATTAAAAAGTTAGAAACAGCAATTTCTTCAAATATTCCTTTATAACTTCTTTCGTATTGATCTGAGAAAAATATGATTTGAATAAAAGTTGTAGCCCGTTGGAAACTCTTTAAAATAAGCGTAGAAGTGTCAAAAGATTTTCATTTGTTTTTTTTTTCTGGAGCGGAAAAATTCGGGTTCTTCTACATTTTTTGGTTGAAATTTATAGGAAAATTGTCTACAACTCAAAAAATAACGGGTTTTGAGATTTGGAATACTTGGAAAAATCATTCACGAATGAATTTCTATAAAACAAAATTGTTTGGAAAACAAACAATTCATTTGTTTTTCCACTAGAGCCAGTCAATTCTTGGATGTTTGAATTTTTCGGGGGAAATTGTCAAAGAAAACAGCGAATAAAGCAAAAAGTTTGCATTTTAGAGATTTTCCATATGGAAAAAAATTGTTTAGAATTAAACAATCTCTAAAATGAGGGTCCTCAAGGCAACAATACTTCAAGTGTTTTTCCGCTAAAGCGGAAAAACTTCTGTACGAATGCATTTTTTTATTATAATTGATCAGGAAAACCGTTAATTACTCGAAAAATATAAAATTTAGAGTTTTAATGTTTATACAAATTTTTAACAAGAAAAAAAGCTACAAAATTAAGCGATATGCATTAGGAAACTTTCATTTGTTTTTTCGTAATAGCGAGAAAATCCATGTAAATTTGAATTTTTTTACAGGAAACAGTGATTAACTAACAAAGTATGCAAGTTAGATGACAACAATATTTCCATAAGTTTTCGAGAATAAAATAAGCTATAAAATAAGTCAACTTATACCGTTGACTAGATTTCATTTGTTTTTCTTATCCAAAATTGGCCCAAAAAGCGTTTGTAATTCGCAAAGACTATAATGTTTGACTATCAGATTTGTTAAGACTTACCAAATTTTTTAAATTGACATCAATTACTGGGAAAATGTTCATTTGTTTTCCCGCTAGAGCGCCAAAATCCTCGGATGTTTGAATTTTTCGAGTGAAATTATCAAAAAAAAAAAAAAAACGGCGAATAATTAAGAAAATATGATAATTAGAAGTTTTCCGTATGGCAATAAGTTGTTTAGATTTAAATAACCTTTAAAATGAGGTTACTTAAGGTAACAATACTTCAATTGTTTTTCCGCTTTAGCGGAATTGTTTGTAAGTCATTTTTGATTGATATTGATCTGGAAAATCGTTAATAACTCGAAAAGTATAGAATTTAGAGATTTTTAAAGTCGTGACAAATTTTTCGAAAAGAAAAAAGCTACAAAATTAAACCATAGGTATAACAAAACTTTCATTTGTTTTCTCGCTATAGCGAGAAAATCCCTGTAATTTTGGATTTTTTAAATTAATTTTTTTAGGAAAACCGTGATTAACTAAGAAAGGCTGAAAGTTAGGCGACTTTAATATTTATGCAAGTTTTACAGAATAAAATAACCTTTAAAATAAGTCTACTACCGTCGAAATATGTTCATTTTTTTTTCCGCTAAAACGGAAAAACTTCTGTTTGTATGCCATTTCTGATCGAAATTGATTTGGAAAATCGTTAATAACTCTAAAAGTATAGAATTTAGAGATTTTTAATGCTTTGATAAATATTTCAAAAAAAAAAAAGCTACAATATTAAAACATAGGCATAACAAAACTTTCATTTGTTTTCTCGCTATAGCGAGAAAATCCATGTAAATTTGAATTTTTTAAATGAAATTGTTTAGGAAAACCGCGATTAACTAAGAAAAGATGAAAGTTAGGCGACTACAATACAAATACAAGTTTTCCAGAATAAAATAACCTTTAAAATAAGTCTACTACCGTTGAGAAGTGTTCACTTGTTTTTTCGCTAAAGCGGAAAAACTTCTGTATATATATGCCATTTCTAATCGAAATTGATCTGGAAAATCGTTAATAACTCGAAAAGTATAGAGTTTAGAGATTTTTAATCTCATGACAAATTTTTCACAAAGAAAAGAGCTACAAAATTAAACCAAAGGCATAGCAAAACTTTCATTTGTTTTCTCGCTATAGCGAGAAAACCCCTGTAAATTTGGATTTTTTGAATTCAACTCTTTAGGAAAACCGTGATTAACTACGAAAGGATGAAAGTTAGGCGACTTTTATAGTTATACAAGTTTTTCAGAATAAAATAACCTTTAAAATAAGTCTACTACCGTCGAAATAAGTTCATTTGTTTTTCCGCTGTAGCGGAAAAACTGAATTACACATGCATTATTTGGCCCAAAATTGACCAGAAAATCATAAGCTCATAAAAACCATAATTTGAGGTTTGAAATTTTCAAGAAAATTAAAAATTCTTTAAATTCATATCAATAACGCGGAAAAATATTCATTTGTTTTTTGACGCTAGTGCGATAAAAAACGCGTATGTTTGCATTTTTTTTTTTTTTGATCGGAATTGGCATGGGAAAAGCGCGTGAAATGCAAACAATTCGGGGTTTAACCGAAAGAATGTATGCATTGATCAATGGGCCAATGATTTGCCAATGAAATCTCATTGAAAGAATCGTTCGATTCTCCACTGTTCAACAATTGAAATTAATCAATTGCCATATGTATGAAATTTCGTTTCGCAAATTTCTATTGAATTATTAGTTTGCATTGTTTGAATAAAACACACATAATAGGATAGGATTTTTTAAATAATAATAACAATTAATCTTTCTTCGGCAAATATGTCTATCGTTTATTTCTTTCTTTCTTCTTCGACTCTTGCATAACAATCTAAAGAAATATTATTAGAGAGAAAGAAAAAATTCAATAAAATGTCAGCGAATTAATGATTTTTCTCTTTCATTTCGTCTTTTCTTGAGTGTTTCGCAACATTTTTTTTTCTTCTTTAATTTCTATAATACACTTAGAAACATGTTGGTTCGTGATTTGCACATTGGGGTCCCTAAGTGGCAAAATGGAGTTTGTACGAAAAATGCGGAGAAAGGTCGAACTTTGGCGGCATGGGATTCCTTGGGATAATTTGTTTTATTACATATTTATTCTCTATTGAATTGTATATGTTGACTTGTGGTCGGCCGATTATTTCAAGTATTCAACGGGGCACCCAGCACTCATACTATATACCCATACACATACATATGTATGACTAGAATGTCTGATTTATATTTTTATTTACTTTCACTTTTTGGCAATGTTGAAAATTTCTCTCTTGACTCTTTCGTCGTTTCCCTCGGCCCCCCGCAACACATGAACATAATCAAACCAATTTGGCTTTGATCAGGACTTATCATTTATAAAACGAACCAACTATTTATAGGTATACGACATGCTGACGTCACTGATTCATTGAGAGAATGTTTTTCGGCCAAATTGGACGAAGAAATCCGTCGTAAATTCATCAGGGGAACAATCTTTTACGGATCTTTAAACGATTTAAAGTTATGTAAAACATTTATTTCATTGGCCCATTAGATAAAAATGATTTTCCCGAATAAAATACTTAAAATTTTCTCGGTTTTTCCTCTTTAAAACTAGAAAAATCGATTTCTTTTTTTCAATCGCAAATTTCTTCCAAACTATAAGTTTTAGCCTAAAAGTGCAAGGGGCCAAAATTTTAGATCAATTCATCACCTATTAGATAGTATAGTTTTAATTCAAATTTTCCTGGTGAAAACCTCTTTTTTTTTTGTCCAAAGAAGTATATAAATATTAGGGAGATTTTTTTTACTTTTTTTTTTTTTGGTCCCATCGTAAAATTTTGTTGGAAATACCACAAAAAAAATTCTCTGAAAGTTTGAGCCCTTAATATTAATTTTAAGTCCTTGACCAAGATGTGTAAAGATTTCCAATTGAAAATACACGGAAACTCTGATTTTTTATTTTTAACTTTCTATATCTCAGCGGCATTTCATGGGATCGCTTCTACCGACGATGGTTTTTTCTCAGAATTAAAAGCTCTACAAAAGTGCCCATTGCGACAAAGTCGTAACTCACACCGGTGAGGTAGTACGGGCCACTGAACCTGATTTTTCCATAAAATTCAAAGCTTAATACCTCGTTTAATATTGATCTTAGCGATTTGGTCTACATAAACTTTTTTGTAAGAAATCAAATTCTCTACAAGTTTTTTTATTTATAATTTTTCCGTAGCTCTTGTTATTTACGAGATAAATGCAAAAAAAAACGCTAATTTTATGGAAAAATCAGGTTCAGTGGCCCGTACTACCTCACCGGTGTGAGTTACGACTTTGTCGCAATGGGCACTTTTGTAGAGGGTTTAATTCTGAGAAAAAACCATCTTCGGTAAAAGCGATCCCATGAAATGCCGCTGAGATATAGAAATTTAAAAATAAAAAATCAGAGTTTCTGTGTAATTTCAATGGGAAATCTTTACACGTCTTGGTCGAGGTCTTAAAATTAATATTAAGGGCTCAAACTTTCAGGGATTTTTTTTTTTGGTATTTCCAACAAAATTTCACGATGAGACCAAAAAAAATAAAAAAAAAATCACCCTAATAAATATTCTCCAATCTTCCACTATTGAATAACATCTTAAAAAAATAATTTTAACCGATATAAAGTCCAAACAATGAATTTAAACTCGAAAAAAACAAAAGAATAAAAGTTTCAAGAAAAAAAGAGCATCTCACTATGGAAAATCAGGGCCTACTGAGCTTTTTAATAAGCCCAAAACTTTAACTAAACCAACCCATATTTGATCCCCAATTTTCTTGCTAACCATCAGTAATATGGAAAAAGTGTAAGGGATCAAATTTCTAGATATTTTCATGGCCTACGAGATATCATCATTTAA
This sequence comes from Sisyra terminalis, assembly GCA_958496175.1. Taxonomy (NCBI): domain Eukaryota; kingdom Metazoa; phylum Arthropoda; class Insecta; order Neuroptera; family Sisyridae; genus Sisyra; species Sisyra terminalis. The sequence continues at coordinate 53,473,714 of OY292277.1, forward strand.
AATTAAAAAATATTGACAAAAACTTAAAATTTCGACCTATTAAGGACAAAACATCGGGTAAGTCTAGACATCCAAAGGTACATAAGTTAATATCTAGCTGAAGGTGAAATGGTTTAAAATACAATTAAAAACAGCAAAAATTTCCCGTCGTTCTGATACTTAGAAAAACATTTACTCGAGGTAAAAGGTCAAAAAATTGATTTTTCCTGATTTTCACGTAAATCGTAAGTTTTATCATAAAATTACCTCAGACAAAAATGGTAGATCTCAAAATTATCTATAAAAAAAGTATCAATACTTTTTTTTCTAAGAGCCACCGTTTTTGAGATATAGCCGTTCAAAAAATTGCAATCGTCATAATATGCACAAGTTTCCACGCCACCTTTGACTGTACTTAGCGTTTTTTTAACCCAGTAGGACTATTCCACAGGCTTGATATGATTTAAAACAATTGCATAATAGATATTAGCAAGGGTTGGAAATGATAAAAGCCATGAAAATTTAAAAAAAAAAATAAACAGTCTGAAAAGATTTTAAGTGTAAATTACAATCACCGATAGAAAAATACTTCAACTTATATACAATTGCAACTTTTTAAATCGTTTTACCTCAAAAACGGTGGCTCTTAGAAAAAAAAGTATTGATATCTTTTTTATAGATAATTTTGAGATCTACAATTTTTATTTGAGGTAATTTTATGATAAAATCTACCGTTTACAAGAAAATCGCGAAAAACTCATATTTTTGACCTTTAACCTCCCGTAAATTTTATTTAATGTACCTTTACTGTTATTTTTTGACGATAAAAATTTGAAAGTACCACAAACGTATGATTTAATGTTGCAATTTTTGCATAACACATATCAATAATTTAATATCGAATTCAATGCTTAAATTTTTTTCAAAAGTCATTATTATAATTAGACGTAGATGGATATCTATGATTTATATTTACTTTATGGCCATAATAAATAAACAGAAAACATAAACCGATTGTTATTGGCCGATTATTCAATACATTAGTACCTATTTATTATAATAATAAGATATTCATTATTGCAGTTCTAGTTAGCAATAATAAAATGTGTCTGTCTGTCTGTCTGTCTGTCTGTCGTTTATTTAGTGACAGTTACCTTTAATATTGTTATTAGATTGTCCGTTACGTTTTATGACAAACTATTACAACAATCAATGACATAACTTCCCATAGATTGTAAGAAATTACTTCTCTTCCTTTCTCTCTTGCTCGTATTAATTTAAACGTTCCATATATTACTACTTCCGTCTTGCTTTCTCAAAATATTTGGATATAATAATTGCGGTTTGGATCATACAATTTAAATGTAATTTATTTTTATTTTTATTATTTCTAAGTTTTTTTTTTTTGGATTTCTATAATTGCACTTTAACAGTAAATGGATCGAGTTTAGATTGATTTGAAAGAAACAAAAACTATGCAGTGCATTTCTTTTTTTTTGAATCAATGCAACGTCAGAATTTGTCGTTGTTGCACAATTAAGGTATTTTTCTCTTTGAACGATTTTGAAATCGAATATAAGTTATGAAACGGAAATGAGTGGAGATTTCCGTTTTGGAGGGCAAGAAAATGTTTTTTTTTTAAAGTTGGTAACGTCAATTTTTTTTTTTTTTTTGGTCAGAGGAAATCTGGTATAAATATAGAATTTTTGGGAAGAAAACCTTAAAGAATTCCTTTGGAAGAAAGAAATATTTCGTAGAATAAATGGGACAAATATTTTTTTTTTTTACTTATGGTGACGAAACAATTGTGGTGCATCAATGCATTGCACACCAAAGTGCAATGACACTTTTTCATTTTTGTGTATTAACAAATGGGAAAAGAATGTGAGAAAGGCACTTTTAAATTTTGCTTGGCATTAAAATGTGCAAATCGTCATGAATTTTACCCAAACACATTGAATATTATGTCGCAAATATTCACGTTAAATATTTGCCTGACTAAGCATTCCGGAAGTTTTTTTTTTTATTCTTAGACTTTGGATTTTTTCCATTGAACATAATTCAACTGTATTTTCTTATTTTCCAATTTGTTAGGTACCAAATTTTCGATTTTACAATAGAATTAGTATGTATAATATTAGGGTGTCCGTTATTTCTCAAATTGATTTTTTTACAGCGATCGCCCCCTGAATTTTTAGTTTAAGATATAAAAAAAAAATATCCAATTAAGCTCTTAATTTCTTGATTAAACCGTGCAGGAATCATGTTACTTTTACCATTTAAATAACATGGAATTATTTGACTTTTGACTTTTAATTTTTTTTTTCTCAGAAACAAATGAATAAAAAAATGTAAGGTTAAACTATTTTGACGTAAAATTTAACGCTCTACAAAAAAGGTCTCTTATGACTTTTCGATTAAGTCACTCCATTAAAAGTTATTCAACATTTAACTTGTGCCTAATATTTTCAACTTTTTGCTCATTTTTACTATTTTTAACTATAAAATCATTGGAAGAGAAGATAAAAATTATTATCATTAGAGCGCCAGTGATTATTTGTGTTAATTTTATGGCTAGAACTGAAAATTAAACAAAAAAAAATTATTTTTTGACAATTAAAATCGGGGTGACATAAGATTCGAATTCGCTATAGTCGTGAAATTCAATTTATCCAGAATAAATTTTCGTACTTTAATCAATATTTTGTACCTACAAAGTTAATTTCATACTAATTAATAAGACTATTGACAAAAATTTAATAATAATTCGATTTTTTCCATTTCACCTGACGCCATCTATGAGAAATTTCTTAGAACTTGTACTCAACATCATTTTTATTGAGCCTATAGTCGATTGATTTGTCGTTAACAGGTTAAATGCTGAATAACTTTTAATGAAGTGATTTAATCGAAAATTCATAAGAGACCTTTTTTGTAGAGCGTTAAATTTTACGTCAGAATAATTTGATCTTAAATCTTTTTATTCATTTGTTTCTGAGAAAAAAAATTAAATGGTAAAAAGTCAAATAATCCCATGTTATTTAAATGGTAAAAATAACATGATTCCGGCACGGTTTAATCAAGAAATTAAGAACTTAATTGTATTGGATAATTTTTTTTATATCCTGAAATAAAAATTCAGGGGGCGATCGCCGTAAAAAAATCAATTTGGGAAATAACGGACACCCTAATGCCCCTAATGTATATAGAATCGAAGCATATCACTTTAGTTCCCTTTCGATTTTATTCCAGGCGATAAGAATTACCTCTACTCTGTGCACGAAAAAAAAATGGAAAAAATTGCGATAGTAAAAACATAGGTTAGGTTCAAGAACTAAAAACTATTATATATTATTTGCCTAAATGGCTAAAGTGAGTACAAATTCGGTCAGTTTCAAAAAAAAAAAAAAACAAAGGTGAATCTAGGATAATTTTCAATTTGAATACCTACTTTTATTATGGCTATTCATTTTTTTCAACAAATTTTCAATAAGGGAGAAACTTTAAGGTTTCACCCTACGACTTAAGTAGGTATACTGAAAAAAAAATTGAACAACAGCATTGATAAGTAAAACTTGTATTTTGTTTTTGTTAGGCATTTAAGGTCTTTATGAGGAACTTGAAAGTTTTGCTTTCGCTGAAAATCAATTTGTTGAAACAAATGAATAAAAACAAATGAACAAATTGAAACAAATTGAAACAAATGAAGCATAGTAAGTGTATTTCCCTAATTTTTTTTTTTTTTTTTTTTTTGGAAAAGTGTTGGAAGTTACATACGAAAGAAAATAATTGAGGATAAGTGAAACTTGCATTTGTTTGGGCTATACAATATTTGAAATAACAAAAGTAAAACTATTCAAATAAATTTGAATCAAAGTTCAAATGAATTATTGATTATTGCCCAGAAGTTGATTGGCAATCGAAATACGTATCTGAGTAATATGTTCAAGTTTATAGGCTATTTTTGTAAATAACATAAGATAAATAAGATCACAATATATTAGCATTTTTAAAGTATTTGTATATTTCATTTTTGTATTTGATAAAACCTAATCAGGAAAACCGAATTGAAAGAACTTAGAATCCAATTTCTCGATATTTCATATATATAAAATTAGTAAACATTTTTCTGTGAATGATAAATTTATTTTCAAACATAAGCCAACATGTTTCAATATTTGACATATTAAATTTATTCTGGGCAATAATAATTCTAAAACGAACGTAATGCGCTTAATTAAAAATGGAAAAGGTGGATTGAACGATGGACGATGGCATTCATTAACGTGGATTATTTATTATCCGCTGCAACTGCAAATAAATTCGAATCAAAGACGAAGCTTTGTGAATATTTCTGCGATTTATCTGTTTATTATTGCATAAAATTAGGATTTAGGCCAAAATACACTGGCTACTGCACTACTGCACTATCGTAAAATATAGCGAATGAAGTTGAATGAACTTGGCAATTATAATTTCTGTCTTTTGAACAAAATCTTATATATGTTTATAAACAATTTTGTATAATTCATACTCCCACCCGATTTACGTCTAATATATATTTATTAAGTATTAAATAAAATTTTATGTTTTCTCAGGAAAATTCATTCTTAAGAAATTTCTATTGATTACGTCACAAATATCTACCAATTGTAAAGTGTGTTTGTTTTATGGTCGTAGGCGTCGAAGGTTACAAGATTTATATTTAATCGAAGAAATATTAAAAATATGACAATTAAAAAATGTTCGGTCAAGGAAAGACGGAAGAAATTCGTTTAGGCGACCAATATTTTTTTGTATTATTTTTGCAATAAAATTAGCATAAAGAAATTGTTGTTCATCAATTATTTGCTAGAATTATTTGGAAAGTTGAACTAAAGAGAAATTTTAATATTTTTTCAATTTTTTGACGCAACCATCAATTTTATGAGAAAATTTTATAGAACATTTTTTTTAGAGCACTTTTTTTTCTACAACTTATCCCTATAAAAGTTTCTGATATTTTTCACAGGTCCTCAATTATTTGCATTAAACTGAAAAATCCCTGAATTATTATATTTTTAACATAATTTTTATTTTTTATTTTAATTAAATAACTTAGGACCTGTGAAAAATATCAAAAACTTTTATAGAGATAAGTTATAGGAAAAAAAGTGCTCTACAAAAAATGTCATTTAAAATTTTCTCATAAAATTGATGGTTGCGTCAAAAAATTGGAAAAAATATTAAAATTTCTCTTTAGTTCAACTTTGACCATGAATAACTTTTGAAGGAATAAATATATCAAAAACTTGTTGGAAACCTTTTTTGTAGATCGTTCAATTTTCTACAAGAATATACCTTGATTATTCCGAAATATTGTCACCAACGTGAGCTATAAGTCTAATCTAAATAGTTGTACCAATTATTCTGGTTTTACTTATGGTTCCAATCTGAAGAAGGCTTTACTGATTTGATAGAAACTTTGTAATCAAGTTCAACTAATAACTTATCTCTATAAAAGTTTTTGATATTTTTCACAAGTCCTAAGTTATTAAATTAAAATAAAAAAAATAATTTTTATGTTGAAAATATAATAATTCAGGGAATATTATTAATTTAAAACAATAAAACAACGAATATTTTCAGTTCATTGCAAATAACTTAGAACCTGTGAAAAATATCAAAAACTTTTATAGAGATAAGTTATAGAAAAATAAGTGCTCTACAAAAAATGTCCTATAAAATTTTGTCATAAAATTTATAGTTGCGTCAAAAAATTGAAAAAATATTAAAATTTCTCTTTAGTTCAACTTTGACCCCGAATAACTTTTGAAGGAATAAATATATCAAAAACTTGTACAAGGACTTTTTTGTTGGTCGTTCAATTTTCTACAAGAATATACCTTGGGTCTTTCCGAAATATTGTCACCAACTTGAGCTATAAAATTCCAAAGTGCAAGAAAATATTATTCCCATGTTATTTCAATGGAAAATCGAAATTTGCGATACGACACCTCTTAATATTAAGAGCTTAAACTTTCACAGGATTTTTTTTTTGTCATTCCCAACAATATTTTCGATATAATTACGAGAAAAAAAAATCATTTTTTTTTTGAATCAGTCTAATATCTATACAAAAAAGAATCTTTTCTGCAGTAATTTCGGAAGATAATATCGTTAAAACTTTTATAGTTCGATTGTTGTTATTGTTGTCGCAACAATAAGAGGAACCGACGCCATGGGCGTCCGGCCTTCGCCGCCCATTTAAACCAACCACAAACTATTAACAAGTTGAACGAAGAAAATATGTTGAAAATCAAAAATTCAAATGGCAAACAATAAGTTGATGATCTCATTAATGTTAATTTTATGGAATTGTGTCGAAATAACTTTTCCCTTATACATTTGTCGTAGATTTCGTTGAAACAAATATGAAAATTTTTTAAATATGAAACATTTCGAGTGAAATTCAGTTTTTTTTTGTTCAATTGTTTTTGAAACACCAGTAAAATAAATCAATATGGGGAGGGCTCAAAGATGTCAAAACTCTTCCTGATAAACCAGGAAACAAAAGAAATACATTTGGCACTAAAGACCAACATAATTAAAGAATACGCCAAATATAGTGATGCATTGCATCACCAACAAAAAAAAAATAATATTTTTTATAATAAAGTGCTGTTAATTTTTTTACCGATAATTAACAACTTACCATCTAAGGTCATTGATTTCTATTATATAAATATAAATTGAACACGAAAAAATCCATTTTGCAAATCTCATCAAAAAGTGCAATTCTGCAATGCAAGTCATGAAAAAAAAGCCAACTAATACTAAAAAAAAAAAAAGAAGAATGACGATGACGAGAGTTCAATAAACGAATTGAAAAATGATGTAATTGTCCACCATTACCATTAAATTATTAAACAGTTTGCAAAATTCGAATGGCCTACTATATTTTGTTGCCATGGAAATATGGGTAAAAAATCGCAGCTAGCTGCGGAAACAAATCAATTGATTTTATAAATAGAAAAACGGTAAATTATTATAGGTATATACATATATTCTTAGATTGTCATTTTTTTTTCCTCTTTAAACAGTTGAATGGGAAAAAAAACACAACAACCGTAAGCCATTGTGTCTAGATATTGAAGATAGAAAAGTACAGTTGCACTAAATATTTTTGGGACCAAAAAAAAAAAAAGAAAAATAAATAATATTAAATTGTATGAATGAGAAAATTTTGAAGATATTTTAGGTTCATTGACTCAATACAGTGAATCATCATCATCATCATCATCAAGTTGGCATCATAGAAAAAAAATTACATCTGTCACTGTGCTGACATCTATTAATTTAACACGAGAGAAAAAAATTTCCACGAAAACTTCGGTTGCAAATAAATTCGGTAAGAGTTTCATAATTGTACAAAAAAAAAAATAATAACGCAAACAAAAGCCACCCACGATTCGTTTGTGTCTCAAATCTAAACATTTGCAATCCATTAAAAAACAAAACACTAACGTAAATCGTTGATTTTCTGTTAAATTTTCTTTAGATACCACAAACTATAAAATGTCTGTTTTTTTTAGAAGCAAAAAAAAAAATGTACCTCGTACAATTTTATTGCCAATTAAATAGGTCTATAAAGGTTATTAACATTGCTATAACTGTAGAGGATACAGTTTTGAATCGTATTATACCTACAGTTTAGAAATGATTACTGTTATTATTATTTTCGGTTTAGCCAAGTGTGAACTTTTGAAAGCCAATGCTTATATTGTAATTTAAATTATTACCACAGTTGTGCGGCAATTAAAATTTTAACTTTAATGGCTGCTTGAATCGAATGTACAACAATTGTTCTGTACAATTAATTGTTGAAGACACGTACGGTCAATATTTGTTAATTTTTTTTTCTTGATTAACATTGAAATTTTCAAGTGGAAACGAATTCCGGCTCGAAGGATCAATGCTTTCAGCAATTGTTTTGTCAACAAATTCATAGCTTTCTTGTTAAGAAAATATTGCTATGCTGAAATATACAATGTTTTAGTAAATGAATTTTCTTTTTTTTTAGTAATTCCCCTGTGTTACTGATAAATAAACGATCTAAGATGAGTTCTTAATATTTTTAGTGAAAAGATTTTATTAGTATAACTGTAATTATTTTTGCTATGAATATTAAACTGATTCAAAAAAAAAATGATTTTTTTTTCTTAATTTTATCGAAAATATTGTTGGGAATGACAAAAAAAAAATCCTGTGAAAGTTTAAGCTCTCAATATTAATATTAAGAGGTGCCCAATCGGAAATTTCGATTTTCCATTTAAATAACATGGGAACAATATTCTCTTGCACTTTGGAATTTTATAGCTCACGTTGGTGACAATATTTCGGAATGACCAAGGTATATTCTTGTAGAAAATTGAACGATCTACAAAAAAGGTCTCCTACAAGTTTTTGATATATGTATTCCTTCAAAAGTTATTCGAGGTCAAAGTTGAACTAAAAAGAAATTTTAATGTTTTTCAATTTTTTGACGCAACCATCAATTTTATGAGAATATTTTAGAGGACATTTTTTGTAGAGCACTTTTCTTTCTATAACTTATCTCTATAAAAGTTTTTGATATTTTTCACAGGCCCTAAGTTAATTAATTAAAATAAAAAAAAATAATTTTTACGTTAAAAATATAATAATTCAGGGAATTTTCAGTTTAATGCAAATAACTTAGGATCTGTAAAAAATATCAAAAACTTTTATAAAGATATATTATAGGAAAAAAAGCGCTCTACAAAAAATGTCCTATAAAATTTTCTTATAAAATTGATGGTTACGACAAAAAATTGAAAAAATATTAAAATTTCTCTTTAGTTCAACTTTGACCTCGAATAACTTTTGAAGGAACAAATATATCAAAAACTTGTTGGAGACCTTTTTTGTAGATCGTTCAATTTTCTACAAGAATATACTTTACTCATTCCGGAATATTGTCACCAACGTGAGCTATAAGTCTAATCTAAATAGTTGTACCAATTATTTTGGTTTTACTTATGGTTCCAATCTGAAGACAGCTTTACTGATTTGATAGAAACTTTGTAATCAAGTTCAACTAATAACTTATCTCTATAAAAGTTTTTGATATTTTTCACAGGTCCTAAGTAATTTTATTAAAACAAAAAAAATAATTTTTATGCTAAAAATATAATAATTCAGTGAATATTATTAATTTAAAACAATAAAATTACGAATATTTTCAGTTCATTGCAACTAACTTAGAACCTGTAAAAAATATCAAAAACTTTTATAGAGATAAGTTATAGGAAAAAAAGCGCTCTACAAAAAATGTCCTATTAAATTTTCTCATAAAATTGATGGTTGCGTCAAAAAATTGAAAAAAATATTAAAATTTCTCTTTAGTTCAACTTTGACGTCGAATAACTTTTGAAGGAATAATTATATTAAAAATTTTGTACGAGACCTTTTTTGTAGATCTTTCAATTTTCTACAAGAATATACCTTAGTCATTCCGAAATATTGTCTCCAACGTGAGCTATAAAATTCCAAAGTGCAAGAGAATATTGTTCCCATGTTATTCAAATGGAAAATCAAAATTTGCTTAAACTTTCACCGGTTTTTTTTGTCATTCCCAACAATATTTTTGATATAATTAAGAAAAAAAAATCATCATTTTTTTTTAATCAGTTTAATAGATATCATGCCAAATGTGCATTTATATGTTAGAGTTATTTTTTTTAATTGTACCGTAACTATTAGCATCGTAGTCAGTCATTGGCCGGTGAAGCCTTGGCCTGTTATTGCCTCATTTACACATTTCATGCGTGCGTTGGTTTATATATTAACGGCTGTTCTCATCATTTTCGCCAAACCATAAAAATTGAAATAAAAATATGACTTTTCCCCAAAAAAAAAAAAAAAATTGAATTGTGCCATCCAAACGAAGCTCAAGGTATCACTTTTATAAAACTAAGGGGAAAAAATAATTATCCCCCTTTTGTGCCCCTTTCGGGGCACTAAATTGATAAATGCATCGTTTCTTGTGTCGATCAAAGTGTGCTATGTGTGGACTTCAAGGCACACTGCAATCCATCTGGTTTTTGTATGTTATAATAAGCACAAATGTTGTGTATGGAAAAAAAATCACGTTTACCATAAATGGGACTGTGATTGAAATCTATTGGACGTACAGAAACGTATCTGATATAGCCGGCGGTTTCACAAATAGGGGAGGAGAGGCAAAAACGGTATTCCACTGTATATGTCTATGTATTTGAGAGACGATAATGGAACGATTTCGTGAGTGACTCATAAACATGTTAATTTATTTTATTCTGACTCCGATTTTTGTCATTTCACACAAACTTCCATAAACAGTAATTGAACAGTTTCTCTCTTTTGCGTTTAAATTGCATAATAGTAAGCATTGCCGCTTTTAAGTTGCATAATGGGCATCGAAAATTCGACGTGGCTCTTTTGTTTTTTTTTTTTTTTGGAAACAATTGCTAGTTGAACGTAGTAAAAGCTGTTCCCTTTGGACACAAAATTGGTCATTGAAATCACTCAAAAAGAATAATTTTTAAAGATATTTTTCAGTGATTAAGTTTCGTTGATTGGCCTTGAAAGATTCACGTTTTTATATAAGAGGCACCCAAATAAATTTTAAGGGATGCCAACACCAAAAATTACCCTTAAATGAGTGGCTTTTTTGCGTGAAATTTATGCGTCATATTGCCACCTATTTCTGTCTTTTATATGTACTAAACTTTTTTTCTCCGTCTTTTTATAAGATTACGAAACACATGTCACGATCTAAACAAAACCGGGATTCTCCGTGAGATCACGGGGGGGACATGGCTTTGAGGTGAAGGACAACCAATGCCTACACTTCTATAAGTGCTCTTGGATCGCTAAAGATTCGGTTTTGGAACTCAAAAGAAAATTTTTGTAGACCCAAAATTAAATCGCACTATTTTATTACTTTTTTTATTCAAACCAACGACGAAGAAAATTTTAAAGTAAGTTCTTTTTTTAACGCAAGGTGGAAAGGTTGGAATTGTCGCAACTCTCTACAACTCTCTGTTAAATGAATATAATTCAAGGTCTTTTTTACAATAACACGTAAATGGACGAAGTTCTATCATACAAAAATTGGTCAACATATATAATAGACAAGTACTAGAAATGAGTTGGTAGGAATGCATGGGGGAAATTTTTTTCAAGTTGGTATGTTTGTATTTTCATCACGTGTTGACATCTACTGGCGACTATTATTATAAAGAGGAAAGATTTGATTGTTTGTTTGCTTTGAATAGGCTCCGAAACTACTTGACCGATTTGAAAAATTCTGTCACTGTTGGAAAGCTACACTATTTCCGGTGAACATAGGTTATGTTAAATTTTCAAAAAAATTAGGGATCCATACTAAAACTCCAATAATATGTGAGAAAAATTACCAAAAAACTTTCTTACATCGCGTGCGCTGGTGATTTTAACTAAAGAACGGAACAACCGAATTTAATGAAACTTTATACTAAGATACAACACAATTACCCACACACGTTAGGCTAATTATCATTCCTTAAAAATAATAAGGGAATGTATCCCCTACGTAAAAACTGAGGGATGAAAAAAAAATTTTACTTTAGATAGGCGAGTTATATATCATTGAAAAGGTATTTAAAAGTTAAAAAATGATCTGTATTAATATATTTAGTTGAACTATTAAAAAGCACAGGAATTTAATTTAAAGTACAAAAAATTGCCTTTTTGAAATATAAATGTTTTTATAGATAATAATCTGAGAGTAAACTTTTTTTTTACAATGTTGTTGTAAATAGATCCTTAGGGTTGCTCAGTAAGGAAATATTAACGAAAAAAATGTAATAGTAATACTAATAATAATAATAATAGTAATAAAGCTTAAAATAAAAACGTTTTTAAAACCGTGGTGTATAAAATGGAAAAATTGAAAATTGAATTTTCCATAAAATTCAAGGCATAATATCTCGTTTAATATTGATCTTCGCGATTTGGTCTACATGACCTTTTTTGTAGGAAATCAAATTCTCTACAAGTTTTTTATTTATAATTTTTCCGTAGCTCTTGTTATTTACGAGATAAATACAAAAAAAATGCGAATTTTATGGAAAAATCAGGTTCAGTGGCCCGTACTACCTCACCGGTGTGAGTTACGACTTTGTCGCAATGGGCACTTTTGTAGAGCGTTTAATTCTGAGAAAAAACCACCGTCGGTAAAAGCGATCCCATGAAATGCCGCTGAGATATAGAAATTTAAAAATAAAAAATCAGAGTTTCCGTGTATTTTCAATGGGAAATCTTTACACGTCTTGGTCGAGGACTTAAAATTAATATTAAGGGCTCAAACTTTCAGCGAATTTTTTTTTTTTGGTATTTCCAACAAAATTTCACGATGGGACCAAAAAAAAAATCAATCCTATTATATATGTTTTTAAATTCACTGGTTTCCACCTCTACTACCACATCTTTGGAACAATTCTTCAGTTGAATATAAGTACTTTGTACATTGGCGGGAAATATGTTTTATCTAAAGAGAATTGCTTTGAAAATTTCTGCAAAAATTAATAAAGTTATTGGCAATAATAAGAAAAAAATAAAGTAATTATTTCAGTATTCCATATAGCAGTATTGTTTAATAGTTTATTTTGGCTTTTAATTTTATTTTTATGCATAAAATCATGAATTATATCCAGTCCTTTTAATATTTGCCAGTAAATGTTAATTTCAATTTCAAATATGATTCTAAAATGTGATGAAAATAGCGTTAATTTTGCAGATGAGTACTAAACAAGACGCAAAAATATACCAACTTGAAAAAAATGTCCCCCATACATTCCTACCAACCCATTTCTAGTACTTGTCTATGCTATACTTTGACCCAAAAATTATAATCTTTCATCCAAATAAGATTTTTTCGCTGACTTTTTGACTATTTTGTGAATCATCACAAAGCAGTTACGGAGTGATCCAAACTACTTGATGACCACTGAGGAAGATTGCTTGGCAATCGAAATACGTATCTGGGCAGTATGTCACGAATATTTTTTGTTTGAACTTCTGTTCAAATTTATGTTTGTGGTATGATTTTTATATATTATTATATCAGATTATACTACATAAATTGGACTGCAATATATCTTATATATTGAATACACAGTATATTCTTTCCAATTTGGTCTATTCCAAAATGTTCATCTAAAACGAAAAGTATATTAACGAATGACATTGTTATGCAACTATGATTTTAATAGTTCGGAATAGTATTATAGCCATTACCAGATGACAACCTCATCAATTATTTCTCTAATCTTCGTATGGATATTCATTCAGCGAAAAACTCGGACTTTCGGTTTGTATGCAGGTAAAACTTGCACAATACGATAAATGGTTGATACACAATATGCAAACTTTCAAATTTTGCAATGTACCGTCGTACATATTGTAGCATAATATTATCTCTCTAAATTAAACGGCAGAGATATACACAAATGATGAGATCGAATCGAAAATGATTCCATTCGCCGTTGTTGCCGTTGCCGTCGCCATTGCACCATCCAATTGCACAAAACTGCATATTTTATAAATAGCGGAACTGTTTCTATTCATAACAAAGACTTTATCGTCCAAACCATATGTAAAGTTCTTGAGTTTTCTTGAGTAAGACACGCACATCATTTGTCATAAATAGTTTGGTGGAAATTAGTAAAGAACAGAGATATATCAGTTGCGTTTTATACCACTACGGTTCTCTTTATCGTCGAAAAAATCCATTGGGCCATATACCTAGTGGGTATCATCAAATGCAAACGGAAGATATTTGATAAGAGTTAAAGTGTGTTTGCATTGGACTTTATGCATGTATGACATGCACATGCAATCAAATGTAAAACCGATTACGTAATGGTGCAACAAAAACCTACAATTACGAAAAATGTCAATAAAATTACTTCAATTCAATTAAATGGTATACGAACCTGCTATTGAAAAAATGGTTAAATTTAATTTTGAATTTGACGCCTTTTTCTCAATAAACAATGTTTACCTAACTTCATGTCAATGAGAATAACCCAATCTCAATTTTATCAATTTAATTTTATATTGCAATTAAAATAAAGATTATTTCTACCTTTAAATTGGGTATTATAATTATTTAATATATAAAACTACAAAAAATAACCTATAAAACACGTGTTTCAAAAACATGACTTTGACAGCCCACAGAATTAAACTTCATGCCATTTAAATGGGAAGATATCCACTTTTATAATTAAACCCTTCAAAAGGTGACTGAAAAGATTAAAAAACTTTACAGAAAATCCTAGAGAATCAAAATTTTTAAAGCGTTTGAAGAGTTTAAAGAATTTAAAATGGTTTTTAATTTAAATAATATCCAATAGTTTAGTACAAATTTGAAGTGGGTAATTGTATGGAGTAAAAGGTTTGAAACTTGGATAATTTAAATTTGACAGTTTCTAATTAAATTTATTATTTTATTGCAAACAAAGTTATGATATTCCAAAAAATTAAATCCTAATATTTTCCAAGTCATCTACATTATTTAGTTCCGAGGTTTATGTTTAAAACTAGCGGAAAAACGAATATATAAAACTTAATTTTCGATTGATCTAAAATAATAGGAAAATACAGAGACCTCTAATGTCAAATTTGAACGAAGGCGCGAAAAAATTATTTCAGTATAAAAGTAACGAAAATTAGTTTTCAGAGTACAAATTCGTCAGATAGTGCTTTATTTTTTCCATTTAGTTTGACGTAACAATGAAAGCTCAATAGATTTGATACCCAGAAAAAAAATCGCATGGAAATCCATTTTATGATGCACCTTATCAGGTAACTAGTAACTTCCAGTGCAATATTCCCAGTTTAACATTGATAAAAATGACGTTGAAATCATGACAATAATCGGTTATTTTAAATTTGAACCAATTATTTACAATCTTTGTCTAAATAGTTGACTTATTATTATATTGGTAATGTTATTTTAACTTAACAACTTTACAAAAATAGAGGAACAAATCATATTGAGAGGGGGGGGGGGATTTAATATATTTCTGGAACACAATAGTCCTTTTAGGAAGCAGAACAGGAGATCTCCCAAAGTTTTTTTACACTTAAATTGCAACTAAATAATTTTGCTAAAAATTTAATCAAATTTTTAATAATTCCATGGCCTACTAGATACCATGCCTTAAATTATGGAAACATGAATTTTTGGGCTCAATTTCCTACGGTTTTAAATGGTTAAATACTATTTATCTTCGTTTAACTATGATTTTTATGAAAACTATTGGATATATCAAAAAAACGCAAGAAATTTAATTTTTAGGTTAAATCATAGGTAATCTAATGATATAGTTTAAATTTAAAGTTTTCCGATGAAAACTCTTAATTATTAACTTTCTCCATAGCTTGATATTTAAATTTCTTCTTCAGTTGGCCATGATTTTCATGCCAACCGTTAGTTCCATGAAAAAATTGCAAGACACCAAAATTGTTGATTTGGTCATGGCCTACTGGATTACAAACTTTACACTCTTAGTATTTTAGTGAAAAATAATAATTTTGACCAGGAATAGTGGAAACAGGTCATCGATTAAATTTAATTTAAAAAAAATGTTATAAAGTTATAATATAAATATAAATTTGAACTGAAGCTCTAACAAATGAATTCTGGCATATAGCCCAGATACGTATTTTGATTGCCAAGTAATCTTCATCAGTGTTCATCAATATAACAAAAAAATTAAGTTATAAAGCCCTTGCGGTCTACCAGACCGCTTTAGGTAGTCTATACCTGACAGATCTCACCCTATAAAAACAATAATAATAATTTTTCTTTTGTAGATCAAAGAAGTAGACGCACGACAAGTATTTGATTACACTTGACAACAATTACAAGATAATCAAAACACTAAACATAAATAATGTTTCTCTTGATAAAAAATATTTGGGTCACCAAAAAAAAAAAACCTGGCACTTGAAATCAAACAAAAAAAAATATCAAAGTTTAAGTAAATAAAAACCAAAAAAAAAGACTGCTGATAAAACATTTGAATCAAACTTTTTAACAATGGAAACTGCCAAATGATTTTCATTTGTTTTTCCAGCTAGGCTACTAGATCTTTGAAAAGATGCACTATAATTTTATTTGAATTATAAATGGAAGAGATTGTTTTCCGGTGCTTTTTATAGCGCATATGTTTTTCTCATTGGACTCTACGATCAGATTGGCTTATAAATATGACTATGCAATGTTTACAAGGGAAATATATGTATAAATTAGGCTGATTCAAAAAAAAATGATTAATTTTTTTTTCGTAATTATATCGAAAATATTGTTGGGAATGGCAAAAAAAATCCTGTGAAAGTTTAAGCTCTTAATATTAAGAGGTACCGCATCGCAAATTTCGATTTTTTATTGAAATAACATGGGAACAGTATTATCTTGTACTTTGGAATTTTATAGCTCACGTCAAAGACAATATTTCGGAATGACCAAGGTATATTCTTGTAGAAAATTGAACGACCTACAAAAAAGGTCTCGGACAAGTTTTTGATATATTTATTCCTTCAAAAGTTATTCGAGGTCAAAGTTGAACTAAAGAAAAATTTTAATATTTTTTTCAATTTTTTAACGCAACCATCAATTTTATGAGAAAATTTTATAGGACATTTTTTGTAGAGCACTTTTTCTTCTATAACTTTTCTCTATAAAAGTTTTTCATATTTTACACAGGTCCTAAGTTATTTATTTAAAATAAAAAAAAAATCTACAAAAGATCTACAAAAATATTTTTGTTTGAATTTCTGTTTATGGTATGATTTTTATATATATTATTATATCAGATTATACTACATAAATTGGACAGCAATATATTCTATATATTGTTTACACAGCCTACTATGATTTCCAAGGCTTATACGCAGCAAACAGCCATCTAGATCGTATCTTGGTTAGAAGTAAGTCAATAAAAAGAAAACTTTATAATAATAAGAAATTGGGATGTTGGCATCATTCAGTTTAAAACAAATGGTTCATAAAACTTGATAATGTCCCATGCAATTGCAGCAAAACTGGGAAGAGCCGGGAGCAAAATGAACCTCTTCCCAATCTCCTGCACCATGCTGGTCTATGTACAAATGGCTACGGAGAGTTTGTGTTGGGATATTACGCACGATTAAACCGTAAAACCCAATGAGGCCTGATTATATGAATGGGACATGTCACGAGTTTCCCTTATTGTTATCACAAACGACTGTACTCCGACCGCACCGCACCAAGCGGTGGTTTAAAATTAAATTTTCCAACAATTAAGGTTTCAACTTTTTTTTTTTTTTCGTCAAGGGGTCAAACTGCAAGAAAATGTTTTTCTCATATGACTAAGAGAAAAAAAAACTAGTTTTTTTCATTGGATAATTTCGTCAAGGTGGTTTGTTCGAATGGATATTATGTTAATGGATAGTAGGTTTTTATAAATGTATTATGTATATCTGCATAGTATTTTATATTAGGTATAGGTAATAGTAAATGGATATATTATTATTATTGTGTGTGTATTTAAAATAATGTCGGAGAAGCGAAGCTCATTGCAGAGAGCCGCGTCCAAGTTGGCCTTGCCGAGAGTCTTTCACCCCATGGCCTACTTAGCGAGCGACTCCACACACACACACACACACTGCTCTACACTACACTACACTACACTACACCATACATTCATGCAATCTCACATGCAACAAAACAACAACGAAACAAATACACATCCATCCATCCAATACTTATGCTTAGATATATCATCGTTGGCTATGGATGTAAGCCGCGATCGTCGTTTGTTTCGTTCCTCAATAGCCGCAATGCATGCGAACGTGACACGTCCCTCTCTGGCCAAATCATCACACCAATTCCACAACCGAATCAAAATACTACTAACACTATTATCTATTTTTAATTTCTATAAAGAAAAAAATATATATATGTATCTATACTAGACTGATTCAAAAAAAAAAAAATGATGATTTTTTTTTCTTAATTATATCGAAAATTTTGTCATTCCCAACAATAGGGAATGACAAAAAAATTCCTGTGCAAGTTTAAGCTCTTAATATTAAATATATAAGAGGTTATTGAAATCAAATATATTGATTTCAATAACATGGGAACAATATTCTCTTACACTTTGAAATTTTATAGCTCACGTTAATGACAATATTTTGGAATGACTAAGGTATATTCTTGTACAAAATGAAACGATCTACAAAAAAGGTCTCGCACAAGTTTTTTAAATATTTATTCCTTCAAAAGTTATTCGAGGTCAAAGTTGAACTTTGTTCTAGTTACAAGAAGAATATTACCATATAGACCGTCCCTGAAATGGACTTACGCCACTTTCAAAATAAACGAATCAATTGTTAACCGAAAAAAAACAAATGCAAGTTTCACTATTATACCTTCAACTGTTTTCAAATTATTTTCATTCATATACAATTTCCATCATTTTCAAAAAAAACAAAGGTGAATCTAGGATAATTTTCAATTTGAATACCTACTTATATTATGTTTATTCATTTTTTTCAACAAATCTTCTTTTTTTTTTCAATAAGGAAAAAACTTTAAGGTTTCACCCTAAGACTTAAGTAGGTATACTGAAAAAAAATGAACGACAGCATTGATAAGTAAAACTGGCATTTGTTTTTTTGTTAGACATTTAAGGTCTTTATGAGGAACTTGAAAGTTTTTCTTTCACTGAAAATCAATTTGTTGAAACAAATGAATAACCATAATAAGGAATTTCCCTATTTTTTTTTTTTTTAGGAAAATGTTGGAAATTACATACGAAAGAAAAATATTGAAAATAAGTGAAACTTTCATTTGTTTTGGGCTATAAGTTTAAGCTCTTAATATTAATATTAAGAGGTGCCGCATCGTAAATTTCGATTTTCCATTGCAATAACATGGGAACAATATTCTATTGCACTTTGGAATTTTATAGCTCACGTTGGTGGCCATATTTCCGAATGACCAAAGTATATTCTTGTAGAAAATTGAACGATCTACAAAAAAGGTTTCTGACAAGTTTTTGATATATTTATTCCTTCAAAAGTTATTCGAGGTCAAAGTTGAACTAAAGAGAAATTTTAATATTTTTTCAATTTTTTGACGCAACCATCAATTTTATGAGAAAATTTTATAGGACATTTTTTGTAGAGCACTTTTTTTCCTATAACTTATCTCTATAAAAATTATTGATATTTTTTACAGGTCCTAAGTTATTTAATTAAATTAAAAAAAAATATGTTAAAAATATAACAATTCAGGGAATTTCCAGTTTAATGCAAATAACTTAAGACCTGTGAAAAATATCAAAAACTTTTATAGAGATAAGTTATAGGAAAAAAAGTGCTCTACAAAAAATGCCCTATAAAATTTTCTCATAAAATTGATGGTTGCGTCAAAAAATTGAAAAAATATTAAAAATTTTCTTTAGTTCAACTTTGACCTCGAATAACTTTTGAAGGAATAAATATTTTATAAATATTATAAGTTTTTGATATATTTATTTCTTCAAAAGTTATTCGAGGTCACGTTTAATAATTATTGGTACATAAATGAAGTACTGCTGGTGACTAAAGTCTTAAATTTTTTGGGAAGAGAAGCCTCAGATTTTTTTTTCAATTCAGCGGGCCGTTGTATGAAAAAGTTTTGAAAACCCTGGCTTAAACGGTACTCCAGTAGATCAAGTATGTCAACGTGGATCAGAAGCATTGTATTCGCGAATTTATTCGCGAAAATTTAATCAAAATTCACACCAAATATAATAAAATCGGTACATATCCCTTTTAGGAACGTCAATATCTGGTAATAGTACACGTTTTACTAAGTTTTTACTTTAATTCGCGAATAAATTGAGTCATAATGGTTCTGATCCACGCTAACGTATCTAATACACAGGAATACCGTTTATATAACTAGTTAAACATGTGTAAAATAATATTATTCTCTTATATTTAATAAGGATTTATCCACATCTTATATTTAAACCATAAAGGACAAGATTTTAACGATTTATTTCCTTTAAAGTGCAGCAGTAATAAATCCCTCGAAAAATAGTAAAATAGGTTGGGATTAGTAAAATATTCCAGAACGATTATATTCCAACTATGATGACATTATGTGGTTCTATGTTATTCCTCTATAATGCTTCATTTACTAGATTGACTAAATTGTAAAATGTTATTACATATTCAAAATTAATTAGGAAGAATAAATTAATTTTCCACAAAGAACTTCATTTTTAATGGAAAAACTACTTACTGTAAAGTTTAGCAGTAATGAATTCTTCGAAAAAATAGTTAAATAGGTTGGTATTAGTAAAATATTCCGGTACGATTATATTCCAACTATGGTGACATTATATGGTTCTATGTTATTCCTCTACAATGCTTCGCCCGATTGCCAAAATATTATTATACATTCATAATTAATTGTAATAGAATAAATTAATTTTCCACAAAAAACTTCATTTTTAATGGAAAAACTTTTCCAGTACTTTCATTTCATAAAATATGATAAAATAAGACAGCTTGTCGGAATTAATGCCGCCGGCCCTTTGTCGAGGAATAACCCAGAACGACACAATCCCACCTCATAAAAATCAAAGTCGCACAGGAAATGTGCTGCTTATTTTACTTCAACAATATAACTTCTTTTTTGGTGTACCAAAAGGAAATTTTTGGTTTTACCGTACAAAATAGTGATGCCACGTGGCAAATAAAATGACAAGTTCATATTTTGTGCCTGAAAAATCATTTTAAAACCTATTACGACCCATTAAATCATCCCTTTGTCAATAGACACGCATGTTTGCACTTCTATTTATCATTTTTTTTGGAGATTTTTGGATTCGTTTTCTAAACAATGGCAACTATTGACGTCTTCCAACAATACACTGTCATTTAGCCGTGAAAAGAGCCATTTAAATTATTGTCCAAATATTTAAAAACAGTTCATTTTTCTTTTTCAAGTTCACACACAATTGGAACAATACTTCCGAAGAAATCCGTTACCTCGGATATTCTATTCATTAGATTAACAATAATAGCAGTTGTTCAACAGTAGACAACTGTTAGGCCATTGAAAAATAATAGTAAAGAAATTGGGTCATTAATTATTATATTTTCACAGATTTTCGCTTAATCTCAGACCATTTATCTTTCATTTAATGATAAGCAAAACTGGGAACTCCACAAATTGGTCGATGGTTTTAAATTTGAATTTGTTTAACACATTTAAAACGGTATTCTTTGTCAGTGGTCTTTTTTTTTTTGCATTGTTGGCATTTAAATCTAATTGTAAAATAAAATAGAAATAAAATTAATGGAATGTAACAAACCGTATTGAAATTACAATCGTACAATTGACCGAGGAGGAGTGGAGTTGAGAGCTGTTGAATATTTCTTCAAGCTGGGATTGTACGATTTGTGCTATAGAAATCACTTAACATTGAATTTGAAAATGTTTTGCAACATTTTCGTAGTGAATAGTTTGAATTTGGGGAACATATTTTCATGTATTCATATACATTTTTTTCCGACAAATTAATTTTCTTTTCATCGCAAGAAAACCTTGAACCTTGATTCAATTGCACCCCAACAAAAATTTCAATTGAAATGAATAGATGGCGAAAATGTGGGGAAGATGAGGCAATCGTGAAATTTAAATTTACCCGCTAAAAATTGGCGTGGCATTTTTGTTCCAAAGCAAATTGAATACTTTTAGTAAAAGTGAACAATTTAGACCCTGAAATTTGAGGACCACTGGTCCAATCTGGGCACCAACAAAACATGTAATACTTCTATTTCCATGGCCCATACTTTGCCTATATTCTATAACAAAAAATACATAAAATTCTGCAATTTTAAATCGTTTTTTTTAACGGTTTTCCAAGTCCCAATTATTCAAATATGTGAAACAAAACTGTGAATAATTTGCATGGAAAAAATGCTTTGAGACTTCTAAAATCTTCACACATGTACTCCATTGTTGCACTACGGTACCGGCATGAAATTACAACAATAAAAATTGACGATTATGAAATCATTATAAAACAAACTTTTCAATGCCTCTCCTCTGGCCCCGCATGCTCATTTAAAATGTATAACAGGATTGAAAAATTAATTGAAACGTAAACTAATTATCATGAACTTTCTCACATATACATATACATACACAATTTTAACGGTGCTCTTCCATTTAGATATCTCAGTAAGCAGATATGGATTTGCATTTTAATAAATTAAACAATGAACAATTTTGGAATGCATAATTTTTTTTATGATTTGTGAACGTAAAAGAGGGTCTAGGAAATATTTTATTCATGAAATGTTGGGTTTATAATGCCCACATTATGATAGGTTATATCCAAGTACTGGATTTAATCAAAATTCCGGTGCAAAAATATTCCAAAACTTTTAAAATTTCGCGCTATTATTCAAGATGGTCGCTGAGAAGAGAGACATTTGATTGATTCGTAGAACTGTAAGCATTTTCGTTATTATTTTAAGTTTTTGAGTTCTAATTTTTCACCATAAATCAAATTATTAATTAAATAATCGAATTTTCTATAATTTAAACGATTTATTATTGATTTTTATGTTCAAATAGCCATTGAGTTAATTAAATGTCATTCAGTGCTTACACTTGTGTGCACTTTATTACACTGATTGCTTTTGACAAAATAAAATATAAATCTTATTATTTAACAGTTAAATATTTGAAATAACAATGACAGGCAATCATAGAATCACGGAAGATCAACGAAATAATTGATTATTGTAGTCACCAAACGATAATTAAATAAAATTGGGCAAAAATTTTTGATTTTTCGCGCTTCATTTTTGAGGTTGGTAATGAATTAATGAAACAAGATGAACGTTAGTGGGAAAGCAATCTGATTGGTTCTTAGCATAAAATCAAATCCATGTTCCTTTTAAAATTGCTTTTTTAATTTTAAACCCGTTTTTCGAAATATAAATCGATTCATCGATTAATTGATTGATTTTTTCTTTAATTTGCTACATTTATGGTTAATTTTTGTGGTTAAATACTTGCAACTACGATATTTTATTATTCATTGCCTACACTTCCATGCACTGTCGTACACTTTTTGACTTTTTCTGCAACTTTATAAAAATAGGTAAAAAACGTAAATTGTGTTAATTTTTTTCAAAATTAGGCATCTTCTTGACAGTTATAAGGAAATTAGGGACCATTTTAAATCGATAAAAACATTCCCGAATTAAATTTTAAAGTTTTCTACTACGTTTTTTGAAGGGGAAAAAATTTGAAAAAAAACACCTGTTTCTACCATTTAAAATTAAAATTAAGGGCCCAATTTTTTTTCTGGTACTACCCTAAGACTCTTCTTTACTATATGTAAGTTTAGTTCAAATTGAATGAGTAGTTTTTGCAAAAAAAAAATATTTTCCAACTTGTATTTTCCTAGACTAATTACCACCCCAAAATCGTATTTTTCCTAATTCAAACAACTTAAACTTACACTAAATCAATTGTACTTTAAACTCAAATCAATTTCGAAAATGAATCATTGATTTAAAGACACAATATTGCGATTGATTCGTGAATATAGACCATATAGATCTCAACATGTAAAATTGCACAACAATGTACGTCAGTACTACCAGAAGATTATAAAATCTTATGACATTTACCTTCATTAAATTGGGTAAGATCCTACGAGATGATTAAATGTTAAGGACATTTCAGATGTAACGAATTTATGTGGAGATAATTCTTTTAATTATACAGTAGGTACTTACAATAAAATCGGTGAATAGAACTGAGATTTCGACTTACCTAGAAAAAAAAAGAGAAAAACATATTAGTTTCTTGTTGAATTTACAGAGAAAAAAGAAAAATAAATTGATCAATTTTTAGGGGAAATCCAAAAGTTACAATTTTGGTATTTTATTTTCATAAAATCCTTTTAAAATAAAGCACAAAGCTCATATACGATATGTTTAATGATTTCGAGGAAAAAAAAACATTTATTTCAAAGTTTTTCGATTCTAAATCTCTAAAATAGTTAATTTGGAGTTTAAAGTTCAAATTTATATACTTTAAAACAGAATAAATCTTTGATAAAAGTGATTAACTGATGTTTTAAAACCGAAAGTTTTATTTCTTATATTTATGAAAGAAAAAAATGATTATATAAGTTTCTTATAGTAAAAGAAAGTTCTATGGGATTTAAAAAGTTGATTTAAAAATTCATAAATGACTTTTACGTTTTGATCGATGAAAAAATCATCGTGCAAACTTCATAGATCGTTTAGTAGGCAAACAATTGTAATGATCTATGATTTCCAAATTAAATCCTTGAAAATTTTCAGCGAAAAACTTACTTAAAATAAAAAATTGAATACTTTAGATCTCAAAACTAGGAAGTTTATAACTATAAGTTGTATACTTTTAAAATCGGTCATAAAGCCTGCAATAACAAATTGCCGGTAAGCTCTTTTCATTTGTTTTCAATGCAAAGGTAACTACATAATAAAATGCAGTTGATATTAACCAGAAATGCATAAAACCACAGCCAACTTTTCAAATACCAACAAATATCTACATATATAGTAACATTATACATTTAATGAAGTGAAACTTTTTAAATTTCCCAACTTTTTCAGAAGGCAGTCGCCGAATAGTTTGTGGCGAATTTATGCTTCACATAAAGCACAAAACTTTCAAATATTTGCACCAATTTTAAACTGTTTTTTTTTCCCTTTTTGGTATTGATTTACATAAGGGAAGTTTTAAAAGGGGATGTGGGGCGGGGGTAGGGGTGTAAATGGCTTATGTTATGGTGCAGTGTAGGTATATAGAAGTTGTGATGGTATCTCTCGATTTCCGCGTCCCTATTCTCTTGTGCAATGTGTTTAGTTTTGAAAAGTCATCATTTTCAAGTTGCTGAAAACGAGCTTTATACTACTTAAAGCTCATATTAACAGCCATAATCACTTTCGAAATGTAAAGTCCTTGTACACATGTAGTTAGACAAGTGCAAATATCGTCGCTTGCACTTAATACATGCATTTAATGTACGCTAGTTTCTATGGAGATTTTTCTCTGATTTTTGATTTTTTACATTAAAATACCAATGCAAGTTATGTATTAAGTACAAATTTATGAGGTTTATAAAACTTAATTTAGATTTTTTTAAAATTTGGTGCATAATAAAAGCTTTCGGCACCAAGGTACTAAAATAAACGTTTACAATGGAAATGGTCAACTTAACAAGTGAATAAAATGAAAACAAATGAAGATATCAAAATTATTGTAATAATCAATTTGATGGCAAATTTTATCAGCTTTAATTTATATACGCACATTTTTTTGGTATAAAGCACCATTTTCGATTTATCAACAAAAAACCAAAACCAGTGACCATCAATCAATATCTTTTAAAACTAAAATTTTGGACTAAAAACTTCTTCCATAACCTATAAATTGAAGGAAATTATGTATTTTGACTAAAACTTTTACCATTTATACATAATTTTCTTTCAAATTTGGTGCACAATAAAAGCTTTGGGCACCAGAAAACAAGGTAAACGTTTACAATGGAAATGGTCAACTTAACAAGGGAATAACATGAAAACAATTGAAGATATCAAAATGATTGTAATAATCAATTTGATGGCAAATTTTATCAGCTTTAATTTATATATGAACCATTTTTTCAGTATAAAGCACCGTTTTCGATTTATCAACGAAAAACCAAAATTAGTGACCATCAATCTTTTAAAACTAAAATTTTGAACTCAAAACTTCTTCAGTAACCTATAAGTCGAAAGAAATTATTTATTTTGATTAAAACTATAACATGTTAAATATAATTTAATAATCACTCATTTGTTTTCTTTAAAATTTGGTGCACAATAAAAGCTTTGGACACCAGAAAACGAGGTAAACGTTGAAAATGGAAATGGCTAACTTAACAAGTGAATAACATGAAAACAATTGAAGATATCAAAATTATTGTAATTATCAATTTGATGGAAAATTTTATCAGCTTTAATTTATATAAGAACCAATTTTTCGGTACAAAGCACCGTTTTCGATTTATCAACGAAAAAATAAAACTAGTGACCATCAACAACCTCAATTCTCACCTCACAGGTGTCAAAATTTTTTTGGTGTCGCCAAATTATTTGAAAATTAATGCCTCCAATCCCAATTGTTTAACAATTAGAACTTTTTCGATCAATTAATTTTCGAAAATTGAACTCTGTTCACTTGTTTTTTCTATCATTTACTAGAAAAACAAGTTTTAAAGGTTTTATGATAATTGAGGATAATTCCGATTGTTTTGACGCTTATATTTCAAAAATGGTGCATTTTATCAAAAAAATCATTCTTACAAAAATTAAAGCTGAATAAATTTGCTACAAATTCGGTGTTTTAAATATTTTTCTAAGTCTACTGGTTTTCAAAATATTTGCTTCTAAAGTTTGAGCGAAGCTCCCAGCCAAAGTACTAAAGTTTTTGGCGTTTTTCCTTCTAAATTCCCCCCCCTCCGTTATTTTTTGCATTTAATTTTAATTAATTATGCTTTGAACTTCACAGCAAGTAATTGATTTTCGTTGTGTTTATGGGGCACAGAAAATTCAAGGCTCTGCGATAACCGATTGCAATTTTTCTTCAATTAAAATTATAATTAATGATGTGCAATTTGCGCCATTTAATTTGCAACAATGATTTCAACGATCATATTATATATACGGAAATAGTATTGCTATTATGTTAATTTATGTTCCGCAAAAAAAAAAAACACTATCTACTAATAAAAGAATCGCGAAGAAATTGTTTGACAAATGATAGTCAAAAAATTGTTAATTTGTGGTAATTTTTATGAAAGTTTTGTATGTTTGTATGTTTATGTACGGTGATTATTTAATCATTTGTTGATGGGAGGAATTAAAAATGAATCTAGTAGGTAACATGTCGCTAAACAAAAAAAAAAAAAATATCTAAGCGAACATTCGAATTTCTAATTTACCGTTCAATACAACGCCAACTACAAGTCAAAGCATAATTTTTTTTTTTCATTTTTTTTTTTTAAATACATTGTGTTACATCACCACACCACTTTCACTAAATCCAATTGAGAGCTACAAACTGCTGTGCTGTGTGCAAATTTTTTTTCCTCACAACAATCCAAATGTCTTTCATTTTTCATTTTTTTTTTTTTTTTTTTTTTTTTGATAATATATGAAACAAGCAGGCGAGCGGGGTGTGCCAACCACCTGATAACAAAATGCGGGAGGAGTTCCCGCTTATTATTATTATTATTATTTGTTTTCGGTAATCAATTTTCAATTATAAGGCGGCTGTGATAAAACAAAATGGCACAAACTTGTTTTGTAGAAATTCGCAACGCCTGCTTTGATCAAATTCTAATGGTTGCGCAACAATTGGAAAATTTTTGTCATTGCAGTCTCATTGGTGTGGTGTTTTCTCTTATTCGATTGAATGAATGAAAAGGTTAGAATCGTACGGAATAATTAAAATTTTGCAAAATTGAAAAATTTTCAAAAATCGAAAGTTTTTTTTTTTTTTTTTTTTGAATTAATCGTGTTGTCGAAGCCGGTTTTCTATTCCTTATCAGGAGCTTAGTTTTTATTTGTTTATTTTATTACCACCAATGCGACGACAATCATAATTTATCCGCAAGTTGTCCAATTTGATTGTAATCCGAACGGAGAAAGTTTTGAACGCTATTATAATATATATTGTGATTGTATTAATGAAAAGGTTTTGCATTTATTTACCACTCTTTCACCACTTATTGCCGAGTCAATTATTTTTTATTTAACTTTTTAAAAAAAAAGGATCAATTGTCAAAGTCACCAATCGTCCTATTTTTGCATTGGGCCAAAACAAATATAAATTAGTGTAGGAATAATTGAAAATTTGTGGTTTGTTTTAGAAAATGAAAATATGAAAATTTTGAATTGATAGAAGGAGGAATTTCGTATTTTTTTTATGGGATCAAATGTCATGCAAGCATAAAAATCATATTTTGTCGTTGAAATTTCAAATTTGTTTCAAACTACCGATTCAATTATTTTTTATTTAAGGGTGGATCACCGTCAGAACGTAAAAAAAATGACTTTTTTAAAACTGGTGCCATTTTTTTTTTAGGGATATTAAAAAACGGTCTTTGGCATGTAAAAGTTGAAGTTTTGAACTATTTTTTTTTGCCCCGATATGTCCCCCCCCTCCCCCCTTTTATAGCGCTTTGAAAAAGGGTCCTCAAAAATGAGGAGGCAAACGGGAGACAAGTTTTCTCGGAAACCGGAAGTCGGATCATGATTTTCCAAAGAATGTAGGTTTTGGTAATGCGTCTTCTTGATACTGAACCTCGAAAATCCTCGAAAAAAGTTGAAAATTCACAAAATGGCGCGACTTTGAAAAAAAAGTTAAAAAAAACCCTTTTTTTTGGGACCTTTCCTCCTCTCTCACTTTGACGGGGGGGAGGTTTGGTCAATTTCAGAGGTTCAGTACCAAGAAGACATGTTGAACTATAACACTCTCCAGTTTCAAGTCAATCCGTCGGATAGTTTCTGAGAAATCTTGTCTCCCAGTTTTAAAAAATTGATTTCGAGAAAAACGCATTTAATTTTTTTTAAGATATTTTTTTATGTTATTATCAATTTATTGAATTTTTATCAGTGAAAATATATTAGTCAGCTATTCCAATCCTTTTAACACGTTATTCTTGAATGTTATAAGAAGACATTTATGGAAAAAAAATCGAAATTTTTTTTTCTGACGGTGATCCACCCTTAACTTTTAAAAAAAAAGGATCAATTGTCAAAGGACCAATTGTCCAATCTTTGTATTGGACCAGAAGACATGTAAATTATTGTAGGGATAATTGAAAATTTTTGGTTGGCTTTAGAAAATGAAAAATTTGAATTGATAGAAGGAATTTGGTACTTTTTTAATGGGATCAAATGTCATGCAAGCAAAAAACTCTTGGCGTTGAAATTTGAAATTTCAATTTTTTTTTTTCAAACTACCTACATGAATAATAGGTAGAGAGTCGAAAATAAAAAAAAACAGTGTTGCAAAAGCGGTGAATAATATTCTTCGGGTACTTTCTAATGGTTTTCGCCGATGATAAAATAAATTTAATTCGACTTTAGTGTTTAATATTTTACTGTTTACTGTTATTTGACTCAAATTTATATTATATACAATATATAAGAGTTGATTCACATAAAACATTCCCCGTTACTCCAATCTCCAATGCAAGTGTTGCACACTGCACATATGTACAATATATAAAAGCAAAGACAACTTGATCCGATCTAAGTGTTCGCTCATGTAATAAAACGGACAATATATATATATATATATATATATAATATAATATTTTTAATGGCCATTATAGTAACAGACTTGTAGTATATTATCATTTACTGTTGTTGTTTGTTGTATGGACAAGTAAATAGTCATGAAATGCTTGGTTGGTGCGGAGGGGGAGGGGGTGGGGAGGAGGAGGTAGGGCTGGCACAAAAAGAAAGTTGCTACTGCTATGTATGTTTAAAGCGTGCGAGGTTGAAATCTTGTATGTTACGCAATGGACCCTCATGTGAATGGATTGAAATGAAATGAAGAAAAAAAAAATTGAATACGATGATGGTATATCCATCGTTGTACACACAATTACTAGGAAATATGAGTTCAACTTTTAAAAAAAACGCCATTGTTTCAACTGTTTTTGTCAAATATAAATTTGGTTCGGTTCTTGGGTTGATTTTCGACATGGTTCTTCAAGCAAAGCCTACTTGATCATTCCCCTTAACCTATCTGGTAACTTCTAGTATTCTTTATCATCCTAATATTTTATATTTCACCCATTGATAGATAAATTCACTTCAATTTTATAAATAATGTTTATGAACTTTAGAATTTGCGACATTACTATTCTTAGTCTTGGAATATATTTGTTTCAAAAAAAAAAAAAAAAAAAAAAAATTAGTTCACCAATCAATTATCTCTGTTCCATTGTAATTAATTTATGATTTATCTAAGAAAAAAAAAAACGAATAAATAAAACAATCGTGGACCAAAAAATACGGCAATTTGTTGATAATACATTGGAAAAGAAGTGTTATCGTTTGTTGAACTTAAATTTGTGAAATATGGGTCATATGGTGAAGGAAAAAAAATGCGTTGATGTCACGAGAAATATTTGTTTTCTTTTTTTTTTTTTTGGACTAGAGGAAAATAAATTAAGAATTTCAAAATGCATTTAATGTATTTAACGTAAGTGGCTTGAAAATTTTAAAGGGACACCCACGAGCAATGGCATCTTTAGTCTTCAGTGCAAATTCTATTGATTCCTTCTGACACTTATAGCTTAGAGCAGTGACTCCCAAACAATGGTCTACGACTGAAAATTGAGCCCGAAAAACCACCAGTAGGTGTATAAAATTCATCAGTTAAAAGTTCGATTTTTATCCATTAAAAAGGTGACATAAAATGCACTTAAAGTATAAAAAAAAAATATATTACAAAAGACCAAAATATATTTATTTATTAAATATATCTTTTTTTTAAATTAAATCAAATCGATGACCTGTTTACACTTTTCCTGGTGCAAATTTTTAATTTTCACTGAAATACTAAGAATTTAAAGTTCGTAATCTAGTAGGCCATGACCAAATCAACAATTTGGGTGTCTTGCAATTTTTTTGCTAGAAACAACGGTGGGTAAGAAAATCATGGCCAACTGAACAAGAAATTTAAATATCAACCTATAGGGAATCGAAGATTGGTTTAGACTTTTCCTAGTAAAAATTTAGAATTTCCACCGGAAAATTTTTAATTTAAACTATATCATCTGGTTACCAATGATTTAACCTAAAAATTTTGTATCTTACAATTTTTTTGATATATCCCATAGTTTTCATGAAAACCATAGTTGAACGAAAAGAAAAAGTATTAAACATTTAAAAACTGTAGGAAATTGAGAAAAAAAAATTTTATACTGTCATAATTTAAGGCATATCTAGTAGGCCATGGAATTATCTACAATTTTGGTCCCTTGCATTTTTTAAATGCCACTAATCGTTTGGAAGAAAATTAAGGATTAGTACAGAGAAGTTTACCCAAAATAACCAAAGGTAAGTAACCATCATTTTACAAAACCAAAATTTTATATTTTCACCAAGAATCTCTGAATTTTCACCACATTATATTGGTAGGCTATGGTTTCATCTAAAATTTTGATGTCTTCAATTTTTTTGATACGACCAATAGTTTTCAAGAAAATTAGAGTTTTCTATTGGTTATCGGTAGGAAGTTAAAATATTTTTTTTTTAATTAATTTTCATCAAGAAATTCTAAATTTAAACTTTGGTATCGAGTAGGTCATGAAATTACCTAAAAGTTTGGTGCTTCGCACTTGTTTATTCAGAACCAATCGTTTGCAAGGAAATCATGGCCAACTTAGAAAAGAGAGCCATTAATTTCTCAGACTACAGAAAATCAAGGCGAGGCCTTCTTGATGATTAAATGTAATATTTTCAACCGCGAAAATTTGAATTTAAATCAATTAATAGGTTATATTTTTTTTAGTGCAACCAATTAGTCTTAAGAAAATTGTAGTCAAATTAAGACAAGAATTTTTAAGTAGGTACAAATGTTTTTCCCAAAAATTTTATATTTTCACCAAAAAATTTAAATTTTAATCCCACCACCAAATTCACCATGAATCAATCTAAAATTTTGGTAACTTGCATTTTTTTTGTAAGCCCTACCGTTTTTCCGGAATTAACAGATTAACTAAACTAGAAAAATGTGGCTAATAATTACTTTCCCAACCGAAATTTTCTGTTTTCATCGAGGAAATCTAAATTTCAAGTACATTACCTAAGAGACAAGGAAAAAATCTAAAATTTTGGTCTCTTCCATTATTTTGATTCAACCAATCATTTTCCCGAAAATCGCCGACAAAGACAAAGAACAATTGTCAAAATTCGATTCTTCTCTTTTGTTGATAAAAAAATTATATTTCCAACAGGAAATTTTAAATTTGAAGAAACCTATCAGAAAGGCTTTGAAATTATCTAAAAATTTGGGCCCTGTAAATTTTTTTGATAGGAACTTTGATTTTCAAGAAAAACGTGATCAAATTAATCAAAAGAAACTAATGTTTTTGCCTCAAAATTTTATATTTTTAGTCAAAATCTAAGAGTTTAAACTATACCATCTAGTAGGCCAAGAAAACATCAACAATTTTAGTATCTTGCACTTTTTTCATACAATCAATTGTTTGCAAGAAAATCGTGGTTAAACACCAAAGAGTTTCACAGTTAAAATATCCAACTAAAAAAATTTGATTGTATAGTGAGTTTTCATTTGTTTCTTAATACCGGAATCGTCAACTTTTCTGACAATTAGTTGGCCATGATTTTCCTTAAAACAATTAGTTTTATATAAATAAAAAAAAAACGAATAACAAAGTTATGGTTGTTTCATGGCCCACTAGATAAGGCAGTATAAAGACAGATTTTTTCGAGGTAAACATACAATTTTTGGTCAATCAAAGTGTAGATTTACCCCCTCTTTCTTAAAATAAGTTTAATTTAAAAATTATTTATCAGAGTTTCGTGTAAAAAAAGCACGGGAGTGTTTGGGAAACACTGTTGTACAAGTTATTATAAAGACAGTAGGCGATGACGTAACGGAAAAACGCCATCATTATCGCAATGAAGCGGCTTCGAACGTGGAAAACGGAAAACTCATAAAAATACGCCGCACACTATGTTTAATGAGTCAAACATAAGAGTATACTATGTATATATCGACTACTGGTACAAACGATATCATTATTACCATAACGAAGAGATTGAGGGAAAAAAATCGAGAAAGAGTGAGAGATTACACCGAAAACGTGGTTGGTGTACAAACTTACTTCTTCAGCACATCTAGCAAGCTTTGCCCGTCAGCTTTGAGCTTTCTTTGTTTCGCGTTTTTCGTTTGTTTGGTACACGCGATTCAATTGTCTCTGTCAGGCCGATTGCGCACTATATCAGTACTCTCAATGGCGAGCGATTCAAAGGTACCTACTATCGCTAATGCACCACCATATAGTACATATATACACATACACATGCGGCATAATACACATATTGCATTCCGTTTATGGGAAAAAGGGTGCAGTTAAGCCAATGGCAATGCCACCATTTTCGTGTCAATGTAGCGTAAAAATGAAAGTCCCTACACAGATTAGATAAGCACACTGGCAACCATTTTTTTTTCGTTCTCAACAAAATGAAAAACGTATTTGGTCGAAATTGTTCCTATTTGTTTTTTCTCAAACAGTCTTTTGTTTGATTAAATTTTTTTTTTTTCAGTACATTACACTAATGTTTTTCTTTAAGAAACTGTAGGACAGCTTATATAGAATACAATAGGAATCTCTTCCCCCTTATATTGGTCTAATTTTTTTTCCTTTCAAATCAAGGAGGCTATGTACAGTGGCGTAGCTATCTAGGGGCTAGGCGGGGCAGTGCCCCGCGGCCCTCAAGCTCAGGGGGCCCTCGAATTCTTTCCAAAAATATCGATAAAGCTAGGAAAAAATTGTAAATATAAATGTTATTTAGTCAGTTGGTAGACCTGACCTTTATATAATAAACCCTTAAACTTCTCCTATTTCATTTTATTATAGCCAAACCTACACCAAGTATTAATTGTAATTTATGTTGTTACTCAAAATAAAAATTTTTCGCTGAGTTTGCACAGTTATACTGTGTATACAATATATAGAATATATTGCGGTCCAATTTATGTAGTATAATCGGATATAATAATATATAAAAATCATACCGTAAACACAAATTTGAACAGAAGTTCAAACAAAAATATTCGTGACGTATTGCCCAGATACGTATGTCGATTGCCAAGCAATCTTCCTCGCGTGAATCATCACAAAGCAGTTACGAAGTGATCCAAACTACTTGATGACCATTGAGGAAGATTGCTTGGCAATCGAAATACGTATCTGGGCAATACGTCACGAATATTTTTGTTTGAACTTGTGTTCAAGTTTATGTTTATGGTATGATTTTTATATATTATTATGTGTATTAAATTATACTACATAAATTGGACCGCAATATATTCTATATATTGTATACACAGTATGTTGTTACTGTTTAATATTTTTATTATCTGCCCTGCAGTGCACCAAAAAAGAGCTTAAGTAGCTTAGCATTTTTAAAGTATTTGTACATTTAATATTTTTATTTGATAAAACCTTTTCAGTTTACCTCGCAGTGGGGCCCCATTTTTTAATTTGCCCCAAGGCCCTTGGTTTTATTACCTAGCTACGCCACTGCACATAACATACCAAATACGAACAAATCCAAGAGTGCTTTGCTTTTTTAGAACCAAAGCAGGCCTTGGCTAAGTAAGTACTATAAACATTCGAAAGAAACTTCCTTCAACTGTTTTTTTTTCGGTTCATATATTGATAAACAAATGACGGTAGACAATTCACTTCATAGTCAAAGCTCCAAAACAAATTTCATTTCAATTGTTTTTTTTTTACTCTTATGGAAATTCGGGTTTTCCGAAAAAAAACGTCCCGTCAATCATCAACCTAAAAAACCTTTAAGGGATACTTTCTCAACCCCTTACCTACAATAAAATGGCAAAGTTTCACAAAATTGATACCAATTGTGCCGTTTATTTTGAAAGTGAGTTAAGTCCATTTCAAGAACTATCCTTATAGTCCTATCATTTTTAGTCATAGGAACATGAGATACTAAGTGGGGGGGGGAATAATTGGCGTTTTTGTTAAAATCAGTAATTTCTGAAATCTTAGCAGTTAAGCAATTAACATATTTTGTTCTAGTTACAAGAAATGGACTTACGCCACTTTCAATATAAACGAGTCAAATGTTACCCGAAAAAAAAACAAATGCAAGTTTCACTATTCAGTACCTTCAATTGTTTCCAACTTATTTTCATTCATATACAATTTCTATCATTTAATTTACAAAACAAAAAAAAACAAAAACAAAGGAGAATCTAAGATAAGTTTAATTTCGGTACCTTCTTTTATTATGGTTATTCATTTTTTTTCAATAAGGGAAAAACTTTGAGGTTTCACCCTAAGTAGGTATACTGAAAAAAAAAATTGCACGACAGCATTGATAAGTAAAACTTGTATTTGTTTTTGTTAGGCATTTAAGGTCTTTATGAAAGTTTTTCCTTCACTGAAAATCAATTTGTTGAAACAGATGAACAAATTGAAACAAATGAACCATAGTAAGAGTATTTCCCTATTTTTTTTTTTTTTTTTTTTGGTAAAGTGTTGGAAGTTACGTACGAAATAATTGAAGATAAATGAAACTTGCATTTGTTTAGGCTATACAATATATGAAATATATTGTGATCTTATTTGGTAACTAATATAAATAACAAAAGTAAAACTATAGAATAAATTAGAACCAAAGTTCAAATGAATTACTGATTATTGCCCAGAAGTTGATTGGCAATCGAAATACGTATCTGAGTAATATGTTCAAGTTTATAGCCTACTTTTGTAAATTACATAAGATAAATAAGATCACAATATATTACATATATTGTATAAATTTTATGTTATATATTTCATATATTGCATGTACTAGATAAACAGTAAAAATAGTAAAAATAGTTGATAGTCGGTGGAAAAAACTCTGATTCGCATTTGTTCTTTCTTTTGGGGGGGGGACATAGTGGAAAACAATTGGGATAGAATTTGTGAAATTTTTCTCTACGTACAGGTTAAAAATTTCCTTTAAAGGTATTTTTATCGAAACGTTTATTTTTTTGTTTTATCAAAACAAATGAACAAACGTTTCTATTTTTATTAACTTCTGTGAAATTTTTCGAATTTCTATATGAAGTATAAGTTTAAGTAGCTTAGCACTTTTAAAGTATTTGTACATTTCATATTTTTATTTGATAAAACCTAATCAGTTTACATAGCAGTGGGGTCCCATTTTTTAATTTGCCCCAGGGCCCTTGGTTACCTGGCTACGCCACTGGCTATGTGTTAAAAAATGTTGGTTTCATTCAATACAGCAAGTTCAAATGCTACTTAGAACAGATTGAGAAACACTGGTATAGATAACTGTCAAATATCACAAGCAAGCTATGACCCAAACAGCCAACTATGACACCTGAATTTTCACTGGAAATCTTAAAGCTAAAGAAATCACCAAAAAATAATCGATTTTTCATGTAAAATTGCATCAAAAAAAAATAATGCAATAGTTGCACATATGAGAGGCAAAACGATTTGATTCGCTTACCTATGCATACCTAATAAATTTGCCTCATCACTTTCATTTGTTTGTGGAAACAATATACGTAAAAATCTATTGGTTGATTTACATTTGTTTAAAACAAATGACAAGCGGCCAATTATAAGCAATTAACACTTACAATTATTTCTCGGGCGACCTAATTTTTCTTTTTGGACTTTAATCCCTATCTTTGTTGCGCCACTCTACACCGTCGATTATTTTTCTCTATTTATTTTTCCGGATGACTTTTCAAATCTGAAGAGATGTGTATAGGTATATATATATATATATATATATAAAATAAATTTTTCACCACTGTGTAGGTAAATAAATTCGATACGACATTTTATTGGCAAACTGCCATTTTTGACGGACGGGGTGCATGGCATGAAGAATGCATTTCGATGCATTTTATGCATCTGTTTCTATTTGATTTTTCTACTCTGTATATATATATTTCTATACCTATGTAATTTATTTGTTTGTTTTATTTATTATAGAATGGAAATATAGAAAATGTTATGTGTTTATATTATACTTTGTAGATTTAACTTCAACTGTTTATATATATCTCCCATCTTTCTCTCCCGTGTAACCATTAGCGATTTGTTTTTGTTTGTTGTATAATTCTTCTTTTTTTATTTCCCCCACCCCATCCCCCAGTCTCTCATTCACTCAATTTAGTGAAACATTTATGATCAATATTTCCGTTAATTAAAAATTGTAAGTACCGCAAAATCAATATGAAATTATGCAATTTATGTATTATGTTGCAATTTGCTGAAACTCATTGGCGATTTGTTAAATATGTGTTGAGGTCCACCTTTTTTGTGTACCAATTTCAGTGGTTGAAATGATGGAAAACTCAATTACAGAAAGTAATATGTTTGGCGTTTAAAAAAAAAAAAAAAAAAAAAACAAATGATGTCGGCATCAATGAATCATAGATATTACCGATGATTTAAGGAACGAGAAAAGGGAGGATCAGAATTTAAAATGAACTCATATAAGTCAGGGCCTTCTTTATGATAGATACGACAGGGGAATTACCAAATGATGCCTTTAAATGCGAAAGGGATTTATATTACAAAAAATTTTAACCTAAAAACGATAGATCTAACCACGTGACCTAAGTGTGCAAAGTTTAAACAAAATCGTTAGAGCCATTTTCGAGAAAAATGCAAAAAAAATGTGACCAAAAAAACGTAAAAATTAAACTTTCACTTGTTTTCCTTTATTATCTATGACATTGTTTCCTAACCTCTGGTCTGCGGGCCTCTGGGGTTCGCGAGCCTATGTTTGAGGGTCCACAGTCCCATTTGAAAAAGTTTGTTTTTTGTTTTTTAATTTAATGAAGGAATACTAAAATATAATATTGT